>BNCR01000017.1:4247500-4962500 GCA_014656515.1 Oryzias celebensis | reverse complement strand
TGACAACATGTGACTTTACAGAAGAACATTTTAACAGAGTGATTATCTTCATCCAAACACAAAACAACTGAAACATTTTATTTCTTGACTGATCTTTACAGGAAGAGAGCACAAATCACTGAGGGTTAGAACTTCAACTGTTCAGAGTATTGCTGATCCAACACCACACCAAAAGACAGTCTCTATGAGGAGCAGCTTCTGTGACACTAAAACAAAGTGCAGTTCTGAAAAGGCCACTCTTTGCTCTTTGGTTCCAAATGTTTCTCTTGCATTTGGAACATTTATGAATCTGCTTCATTACAGCAGTGAGGTTCCCTGCAAGTAAAACTTTTGTGTGTATGTAGTTTTTGTACACCTATGTAAGTTGTACGCACTTACTGTATGAAATACGAGTGATGCTGTTGTACCGTGGACTCATGCCACATTCTAGTTGTGGGTAAGGTGCGGGAATTGAACCCTTACTGACTGCAAATGCAGCATTTACAGGGTCCTTAGGTAATATGTAATCGCCCGTAGAACGCCTGTGCGATGTCCACACAAACTAAACTCGCCTACCATACCCTTGCATGTTGTTTAAATGTTTGCAACCACCTGTCGCCCACAGTATGCCTGTAGAAAAAAGAACTTTTCCTCTCAACGAGTTCACTGACTGGTTTACAGCTTTCAGATTTCAGGCCATCTGCGAACCCCGTACAGGTTTGCCCGTTTTCATCTATAAGGGCAGTTGGGACTAAGGCTTGTATTATTATGGACTCTTTTTACTAACCAGTTCAAACAGGGTGTGAGTTTTGTGTACTTTTTTGGCCAAATGAAAGGCCGGCATGAAGCTGATGTTTCCAGTAAGTGTTGATGGTGCTAGATGTCACAGCCAGATGTGAAACTCTGTCGTGCACAAACATTACATGACGGGGTGGTGTGCGGTGTGCGTGTGTGTGTGTGTGCGCGTGTGTGCCTGTGTGTGTTTGTGTGCGTGTGTGTGCGTGTGTGTGCGCGTGTGTGCCTGTGTGTGTCTGTGTGTGTGTGTGTGTGTGTGTGTGTGCGCGTGTGTGTGTTTGTGTGCGTGTGTGTATGCGTGTGTGTGTCTGTGTGTGTGTGTGGGTGTGTGTTTGTGCGCGTGTGCGTGTTTGTGCGTGTGTGTGTGTGTGTGCGTGTGTGTGCGTGTGTGGATGTGTGTGTGGGAGTGTGTGGGTGTGTGCGCATGTGTGTGTTGGTGTGTGTGTGTGTGTGTGTGTGTGCGTGTGTGGGTGTGTGTGCGTGTGTGGATGTGTGTGTGGGAGTGTGTGTGTGTGTGCGCATGTGTGTGTTTGTGTGTGTGTGTGTGTGTGTTTGTGTGCATGTATGTGTGTGCGTGTGTGTGTGTGTGTGCATGTGTGTGTGTGTGTGGGTGTGACTGTGTGTGTGTGTGTGGGTGTGACTGTGACTCAACCACAAGCTTTTCAGCACTGCAGTTTAAAGACCTTGGTTCGAGTAGATTTCTTCCTGTCCAAGGTTGCTCGGCAACCAAGGTTAAAGCCGTTCATGAGACAAAGCAGAACATAGAGTGAAGTTGATTAGGGCTGCAACTTTAGTCCATATTATCTTGGTTTGAGTTTACATCACAAGCTGCCACAGCAGCTGCAGTTGTGAGCAGGTACAGTTAAAAACAAAAAAAAACACACCATGAATTGTCATGTTTTCACTGTTGCTAACATTTATGAAAAGTAAGACTGTTTTGATGCGTAATTTCCATCTTCATGACCAGTTTTCATCTTTTGATAAATGATTTTTAAAAGGAGTGTAACGATTAATTAAAAAAAAAATGGTTTTAATTCCTACGATCCGACCAGATCGATCTGTCTGAGGCAGAATTGACCTGTGCCATTCTAAAATCATTTCAAAATGAGACACATCGATAATCAAATGAATATTGGAAAATACCATTTGGATTGAGACATGGTAGGGTTATTTTACTATGTGAATGTAATGTAAAACGTAAAAAAAACGTAAACGACCAAGTTCCATCCCAGTAGACAAACACACGCGTGATTTAGCAGAAACTGATCAACCATCAGTCCAGTCCAATCCAGTGTGGAAACTCTTTGAATTTACAAAGTCATGTGACCATACAGTCTGCTAGAATGTTCTAATAATGTTCCTTTGGATTATTCTGATGTGGAAAAACAACAGTGGAATGAACTTGATCAAACTCAAATGTGACTGGATTTGACATTCATTCTTGATTACTTCTTTGTTTTTACACACATTTGATTTACACTTGATTATGTTGAAAGAAATACAAGATATGTGGAAAACTTCAACTACACTGTTCAGTAGCAGGTATTTATCTCTGAGTCACACCGTTGAAGTTTTGGATGAAGATGTTGTGGATTCATTTCATTTCAGGTTGGTGAGTCAGATCGTTTAAAATGAACTGATAGATTATGAATCACATTGTAGACCACAAATGATGAAACGAATTGGTGTTAAAATGAATTGTTGCACCTCTAGAAATGAGCCATTTTGCAGCTTATCTTCCACATGTGTGACTTTAGTAGCAGAGTGTGGTTTACCAGCTGTGAAAAACTTGAGAGGAAGTTTGATGAGACACCTCTGGGCCAGAATTACATCCTTCTTGTCTATAAATTGCTGGACAAGCTTTTCTCTTGATGCTTTTTACCTTAGTGGTGTTAATCAGCCACAAAGAGAACGATTCCCATCCCATCTCATCAGTGTGAGATTCCCAAACAAGTTGAACTGGAGCTATGGTCTCTTTAAACGCTCAGAGTGAATCATCTTTAATTTAAATTTAAGGCACTAGGACTTCATGCTGGGACTCACTGAACAATCGGCACTGAGGCTTAAAATTTGACAGAAAACTTTGTTTTGAATCATTTTGACTTTGCAGGAACTGTCACCTTTGATAAACAAAAAACATGTCCACTTTTATAAACCAAAACTGAAAAATTGTTGACACAAAAAAGGATATTTTTCTGAAAAGGGAAATTAGCTAATTAGGATTTATTTTGAAGTGTTACACTAAGTCTGTTTTGACAATCAGTGATTACAGCTACAGTCACCAAAATATCCATCGAGTGGTGACCTAAATTCAAGTTTTTCAGTAAAATCAGAAGGTGGACGGGCGGGCCTTTGTAGTCTGGAGGTGGCAGATCCACGTTTTCACGCTGTGCGGTGGCCGTTTTAAGACAAAAGTTCACATTTTAGGGTACGATTTTTCTCTAAAGGTCGACATCAGTCAGTGGGCGCCTTCATTTCAAGGTTACACGGTGGCAGTCCAGTGACAGGCGTGGATGACGCTGTTACAAAACGGTCTGAAAGCCGGGTGGTCACACGGCGGCGGCAGACAGATCGCCAGCTAACAGCAGCAGTTCTGACTGGATTATGTGTAAATGTCTCCAGACGGTGGCCGTCCACATCAAACCACTGGTATATAAAAAGCGAGCCATCCTGCACGCCTAACAGCTGCCATCTGCTTTCAGAACCATGCTAAGGGGTCTCAAAAAACTCAGGTGGTGGCACGAAATCTTGAAAATGCTGCCACCGCCTCGTCCTCGTTTCGATGGCAGTTGCATTTGTGACCGTAGGATGAAGCATTGCTGCCTCAGGTGGGACAAGTTTATTGATCAGAATATGCTCCGCCCACGTCAATAATGCTCTAAAAATGGGCGATTAGGTAGGGAACAGTAAAGTAGAGTTCCACCCCACCCGCCATAAAAACCCCAAAACAGTAAATCTCTTCCTCCCAGCTGTTATTACTATGAAATAAATCACTGAATAGATTTGTGGAACCAGACTGCAGTTACTTCTGTTTTTGGTGTAAATTCAAAACTTTTTAGCATGGTAGCCAACAGGAAGTACCTTTCCCTGCCTGCCTCCAGTGGTTTTTGGAGGCACTGCAACATTTGGTTCTTTATGGTTTGGGATGGATCGCTATTCCTGCTACATTTACATGACTGCAATGCATTACTCACTGCATTGCATCTTTTTACGAACAATCAAACTCTTTGGAGACGCCTTTACATGCTGTTCGTGTTCTGTATCCAGTGCTGTGAAAGTCACTGAGCCGCTATTTTCAAGCCCAAAGAATTGCAAAATACATGATGGATTTGACAGGAATTATTTGAGTTTTTCACTTTAGACTTTTGATGTAACTGTTTTGTAACTGTAACAGGAGTTTTTCTTTTGAACATGAAGCACTAAAATCCAGATAACAGACATCAGTGTCTCACCTGAGATGTACATGAGGTCCCCGTGAACAGTGCCAGCATGTCCATAATGAGGCTCCACCATGTTGGACACAAAGCTCCACTCATTTTTCTTCAGATTGTAGCACTCTACTGTGTCTGGTAGGAACCACAGAGGAAGTCAGTTTTCTAACCAAAAGAAAACTTTTCATGTGGAGCAACACTTTTATGGTTATTTGTGTTGCAGCTCACCGATCTCTCCAGAAGCGTTCCTTCCTCCCACCGCAAACAGCTTCCCCTTCAGGGCGCTGAGATGGAAGAAGGTCCGTTTGTCATTGAGGGACGCAATCTGAAGCCACTTGTCGAAACGCGGGTCATAGCGGTAAGCACTGTCTATGGCCGTCTTACCCTTTGTGTCATAGGTACTCTGACCTGAGGACAAGAAACATGTTATTGTTTACATTTAGATCTTCAGTTTCACCATATTTCTCCAAAATGATTTAATAATTATGATTTTTATTCATATCTACTTATAGGAAGAAATGTCCTTAAAAGCACACAGGATGACATTTGCCTTCATCTATGGACCTTTGAGCTTTAAGGAGTGTGTTTAAGTGTCACAAACATACAACTCATTCTAGTGCCAACTCTGCCTTAACTCTAAATGCTCTGACCTCCAACGATAAAGAGGAAGCCACCCAGCAGGGCCACCCCATGCTGGTACCGTGGCACCTCCATGGGCTTCAGGGCTCTCCAGTGGCGGCTGTTCTCGTCGTACAGCCTCAGCTCCCGGCTCACTACCAGCTGCTGCCGCATGACTCCGCCCAGGGCCAGAATGTGCGTGGCGTCTGATCGAATCTGCGTTCTCTCAGTTTGCAGTGCAGGCTGCATGAATGGCATCATCTGGTAATTGCTGGCCTCCAGCAGGAGGTTGACGCAGGCCGTTTCCGAGCGCATCATGGACTCGCTTTCGTCTTCATCATCCTGAGAGATCTGGATCAGCTCGCTGGGGCTCATGAGTGGAAAACGAATGTGGCGCATCAGGGCGTAAACCGACTTTCTGCGCTTGGGAGGGTCATGCTCCAGCCATCCTTTGGCGATGTGGAAGAGCTCCAGCTCAGAGAAACCCCTCAGCGAGTTGCTGGCCAGAGCGTTGGCCATGCTGATCTCAGAGAGCTGCAGGTAGCGGTCAGACTCCACCAATGCTGAGAGGTTATCGCTCACAAACTTACCTAGAGTTAAACACACAGTCATTATTAAGCAACAGAAAAGTGATCAAAGACATACAAATACTTAATAAAACACATTACATTCAGTTTAGATGTGAATGTGATTTACAAAAAAACCACAGATCTAGAATTTCCTTAAAAATGCTTTTAACAATACTTTGGGATTTTTCAAAGAAATCTTTTTGCTCAAAGATGCTGAGATTCCTTCCACCTTCCACCACTCACCAACATTTTGCAGAACATCTTCCAGAAGCAAGTCTTCAGCGATGTGTTCAACTTCCACACAGTTATCAATCGTGATCTAGGTTAGAAATAGACACACGTTGCATTTGTTCATTACAAGACATCTGTTCTTCAACAACATCTTCATCAAAACCAATTCAGCCTGGAGATCTGACGAAGAGGAGATGCATGTGAGCGCAGACTCACCTCACTGCTCAGAAGCTGGTTGCAGAAGCTGAGAACAGGCATGACCTGGAGGAAGTTTGCGGCTTCCAGTGTGTCCTGCAGGTTGCCCATGTCCAGGGTGACTTTGGATGTGTAGATGAACTCAATGATGTTCTTTAAGCCCGTCTTAGTGACCCCATGCAGTTTGATCTCTCTCATCTCCTGCTCCCTCATGCCTCCTGAGTGAGAAAGGGTAAAAACACGGTGAAGGTGTTCATTTGCATCAATACAGAGGACTTGTCTGCAGTGGGACTGATGTGACTCAGTCAGCAAAATGCAGAGACATGTCTGATGCCGCAAGGACAGGAAGCTTAAATGTCATCACCGTACAATTTTAGGGCTTTAGAGCTTCACTCTGAGGCATGATGTAAATGTCTACTTTGAAGCTGTAACTGAAAAAAGATTTCTTACAGAAGTGAAAGAGATCACCACGCATTCCTGTATTTTGCTGCACCCTTGAAATGTGTCAACTCTTTTAGCTTTGTTTGATGTGCTGGTTGTGCTCATAAGCCTCCTGACTTATTTGAAGAAAAATCTGCACTATTTGGTGACCTTCAAAAGTTCTGTCAGTATTTTTGAATTCTTTTAAAAACAACAAAATCGTTTTCAAGTCTTTATATAAAGTTTATTTTCTCTGTATCGAATCAATCTGAGCTGGAAATGGTTGCATTGATACGTGCAGAAAGAAGTTGTGACTTTGCACATTCATCACAAAGAAAGGAGTTTGTAGTTTTATTGTCGTTTACAACACTGAACTCTTTACATCCTGCAACACAAGTTTCAAAGTGTAAAGAGGATAAATAAATAGATTTGTCAAAGTAAAAGCCTTAAACTCAGATGTTTTTTGCAAACATATTTTTACAAGTTTGAAATGCAAATAATCCTGAATGTAACCATGGAAGATGAAGATTTGTTGGGAATTATTTTGTGTAACTTTCTTCAATTTGTGTTTTCTTGTTGTTATTAGAAAATGTTTTACCCAGAGTGATAACTGTAGTGCAAAGAAAAACAAACATTTAAATAGTTCCATCAGGAATGCATCCACTTCTTTCGATCGCTTGCTTTTGGGCAGCAATAAGCTGATGTGCCTCAGAAGAATACTTAGACAGAGGTTATAGATTAGTTCAATCACCTCCGTCTCAGTCTATAAAGCTTTGCTCTTCGTGAAAAACTCAGTTTAGCTTAACTTGCAGGCTTTTGGACAGAATTGAAAGGTGAAAAAAGGTAAAATTTTTTGATTCTGCTGGCGGTGGACTGTAGGTTTCCCTCCTGCAACACAAACCTGTGAACATGGCTTTGAAGTAGTCGCTGCATGAAGCCATGATGACTCTGTGCACCGGGAAGGTTTCTGTACTGTCTCCAGGAACCAGAACCACATCACACAGAGTCTCATCGCCCCGGAAAACATCAAAGCCCTGCACGGAAAACAGAAATATTTGTGTGGATGGGATGCTTTATGAATATTATCATATTCCATTCATTTTCTAAACCCAGTTTGTCCCTTTCAGGGACACAGGGCTGAAGAAGCTGAAAGCAGCCACTCATGAGTCGAAGAGTGCAACTGTCACAGGACCACGATCACTGGAAAGAAGACTTCATGTAGCAGCAGCTTGAGCCGCCTTCTTTTTGCAGTTGGTGATAAGATGTTTGAGCTCAACTGTGAAGCAGCTCACTGAATTCTCCTTAAGGCTGTTTAGGGTCACTATACCATCAAAGTTTCAAGAACGACTTTAAAAGTGAGGACAGCGTTTGAATTGCTTTGCTCAGATCTGTCAGTGTAATATAGACTTTTAGAGCATAGCACCAATCAACACAACAAGATCCAGTCAACACAGCCATCACCAGCACACACACACACACACACACACACACACCCACACACACACACACACACACACACACCGCACAGTGCTAACACCCAGTTCTGGACACTCTCTAAAACCATCAACTGTTTGATTTTCTGTTTTTTTGCTTATGTAGTAAATTGGAGATTTTGTCTGCAGCAATATTGCAAAATGATCCCTGCAGGAAGTTCTGCTTAACTGAACTAATGTTGCAGAGAACAGAGAATTCAGAAGAAAGGACCAGCAGTCCAGCATGAGACGTACCTGCAGCACAGCTGCTCCATGTTCACTGCTGCTGAACACCTTGGAGAGCGGCCGGGGGGGTAGCTTGGGCTTGGTTGCTTTGTCGGGCCGCTTAGGGGGTTTCTCTGCTGACGGTGGGAGAGAAGGAGGAGCTGCAAGAGGGGCTGGAGGTGGAGCTGGAGGCTGATAAGGAGCTGGTGGAGACCTCTCATCTGACCACAAATGAAAATGAGTAAAAGAAGGAAGTGATCAAATTAAAGTTGTTTTCTTGTTGATTGAAACCTCATGGCCTCCTGAGAAATGAAGCCACAAGGTGTTCCCAGAGCAGGATGTTTCAGTCATGTGGACAACAAAGCAGTAGAACTTGGTGTGAAAGTAAAATGTTTCTCTTTAGATGAAAAAAGTCAAATGTTTAATGTAGACTTTGTCCACCTTTCACATTAGCACAGAAGTGAAATAAACAGCTACCTTGTGGAGCAGGGGGGGGAGGTCTTTCTGGCTGAGCTGGAGGTCTCTGAGCATCCCTGGACCGGTGCCTGCTGCCCAAGCGGGACAACCGGTGGCTCAGTCGGTTCGAGCCGCTTTCTAACCTGAAAACAGATGTTCTGGATTAAGTTTATCAGTAAACACAGCAACAGACACCAGATCACTTTGGGAGGCTGATCTGTGTTGACTCTATCTGCCTTTATAAATCAACTTTAACTACAGAAAAAATCCACTTCTGCTGCACACGGAGACACTGTTGGAATATTGTACGCCATTGGGTCATGTCTTCAAGTTTTGTTGAATATCTCAAGACTTTGCAACCTGACAGCGGTCAGTCTGCAGGCCAGCCTGTGTTTTGTGGATTACAAATGTTGGACCGTCACAAAAAAAGAAGCAGAGAAGTTTGGAAAGTGGAGGACTTGCCCGGTCAAGCAGGGTTCTCAGGTCTGGTCACTACTCTTCCTTTTCCTCAACTTTTCTCTGGACATTTCTCGTCCCTGTCGCTTTAATCTCCAATCTGGTACAGCGGCTGACGGATGCCTCCGTTCAGCTCTCTAACTCTCCTTCATCTGTTTTATGGGCTGTGCTGTGCAGACCATCAAACTGCAGGAGCGTTCAGCTTTAAAAACACTCTCCTGCTCAAACTCACAAGGACTTTAACAGGAGAAAACAAGCATAAACAAAAGAGAAATCGGTCCAAATGTTTTTTAAACTGGCCCTCCACCCCAAATTGGATTAACCTTTAAACTCTGAACGGATTCACACAGAGAATTCCAGTTTCATGAAGAACCAGTGGAAGTTCTCAAGGAGGCTAACTAACTTTTGCAGCCTCCCAATGAAAACCTGCTGCATTCAGAGGAGATGCTGAAGGGGAAAAGGGCCTCACCCCATTTCATTGGCTTCTTGAGGCTGGGGGTTGCTGTGACGCTGGTCAGACTTCCTGCAGGGAGAGAAGGAGGAGCTTCAGACGGATGAAAACACAGGACAGTGAAAGTGAGTTACTTTCAGGAAGACTCAAAACTAGTTCAGAAAAGTTTCTTGAACTAAAACTTTAAGACTAAGTTCTGCAGCATTTGGTTCCATTTAGCTTGTTTGCCGCTCAAAAAAGCCACATTTTTTTACAGACCTGATTTGCAGATTTCCAGGAGTGAGGTATTCCCTTACCGATCCCAGAGCCCCTTCATCTGAAACGTTCCCGTTTCTTAACAGTCTCCATGTTTTTGTTTTATGTTTATGAATAAACAGGAATCCTGTTTGACACACCAGCAGTGTTGTTCAGTTACATTTAAACTGTAACACATTACAGAATCCCCCTGAGTTTAATTTAAAAGTAATCTATTACTGTCTTAGAATTATAATGCTTCACATGAGTCCTGCAGTGTTTTTGAGTTATATTTTGTAACACCTGCAGAAGTAGAACCTAGAATCTACTGCAATGCATTTTACATTTAGTTGAGCAGTGATGAGGTTTCAAAAGACCAACAATAGAAGTTAGACTACTAATAATTTACATTTACTATCAGTTTCAGTTTATTACTAATAATTTCATTCCACTTGAAATAATGGACTACTAATAATAGTTTAGTCTTTGTCAAGTGAAGTACAAAAAGTGTATTAGGAATTCATTTTGAAAAATTCAGACTTCGAAAAAAGAAAAAATTGGAGAATGAATAATTTTTTGTCTCCTAAAGACAAAAAAAGCTACCTAACTAACCGTCCATCCATCCATCCATCCATCCGTCCGTCCATCCATCCATCCGTCTGTCCATCCATCCATCCATCCATCCATCCATCCATCCATCCATCCATCCATCCATCCATCCACCCATCCATCCATCCATCCATCCATCCATCCATCCATCCATCCATTTAGAATCATCAGTTCACCTATGGAGCACACTGAAGGAACCCAGCTGAAATTTGAATCTGGACATGTGAGACAAAGGAAAGGGTGGTAACCACTGCGGCGCCGCACAGCTCTCTTTTCCAAACATGCAACATGAATGCAGCCATTTTCTCAGTAGAAGGACAGATACCACTTGGTCTGCTTTCCATACTTGCATTTCTGTTGTAATAAAGACATTACCAAACATGTCAAGAGTATTACTCTTAGGTCATTAGTTTTACTCTTAGGTCATATACTTGGTCGAAGCAAAAAGTCGAATCCATAGTTAGACTGATTTATTATCTTTTAGTCTTTACTGCATATTTACCAAGAATCCTATTCTCTTTAAAATGATCACTTGTTCAGTTGGTGCCAGAAACACAGTGGAAGAATATTCTAAAGTTATTGCTCACTAAGTTACATTACTTTAATCTTAGTACTATTTGAGATACTTGAAAGTTTGGTATTAAGAGATTTATAAACTACAATTGAAATCATTTTATTGTCTTTAACATGGTCGAATGAGCAATAAAAAAAGACAGGATACAAATATAATAATAAGAAGAACTAGATTTGAAAACTGTATCAAACTCTAAGTCTTCATAGCATTGTGAGCTGCTTTTTAAGCTTGTAAATTTGGTAACCTTTAAAAGCCGTTCATGCCAGTTTATCTGAAGCCTTTTGAAGATTTACATGGTTAATTGTGGTTTTAATAGCTGTTTATAGCTTTCACAAGCTTTTGTTAAGTCTAAAATGCTTCAGTGTCTTTTATTGCTCCTTCTAGATAATCTTCAGAAAAACCAGGCCTTTTACACTAGGTTATGAGGCATCATTTTAAGGGCTCATGGGTAATTTCATGGTCTCATTAATTTCCTATGAGTCATTTTTGTCAGAAAAATATTAATTATGATTAAACTATTTTAGCTTTTAGCACCAAAAGCACACTTCTCACAATGGAGCTTTACAAAATATGTTTGGATTGCATCTATATAGCTGCTTTCACCTGGGAGGAGACCCCTGCCAAAAATCCTGCGGAATAATAATAATAAAATTGATGAACTATAGTAAATTTAGAGCATACTCTGATTGCCTTCAGCTATCAGACAAATATAATGAAGAATTACAACATACTCGGATTGCTTTCTGCAATTCCTTTTTGTTCCAGAAATCAGACAATAATGATAAATAAATAAATAATGCAACAGACTCGGATTGATTTCAGCAATCAGACAATTAAAACAATTGTATTATTGGTTTATTTAATTTTCTAATTCATTAATTTGAAGAAAAGTAATTATTAACCTTTTCAATGGTAAACAAAACCTTTTGATTGTTTGAACATCACCAACTGATTTGTTTGAAAACTTTTAGGTTTTTCTTTTGTTTTAAGCCATCTTCACGTGAAAGTCATCTTTACAAAGTTTTATTATTTTTTAGATTTACTCCGTTCTTCGGTAAATTTGTCATCTTCATGCTTTACCTCCACAGCTAACCCTTAAATTTAAACATTTATCTTTAGAAACACCTTTTTTGCTGCAGTATTTAGCTCTTCTCTGAAGCAGCACACACATGTGAAAGTTTCTTTTTGGACTGAGAAATAAAGAAGAAAGTTACACCTGGAGGATGAGGCAATGGTCTGCAGACTCTCTGCAGGAGTAGAATTATTTTGGTCAGGTTGGGAAGGAAAGGATTACAGTTTTTTATTGCTGGAAGAAGAACATCCGTTTGACTTTAATACTCTTTACATTGTTGTCACAGAAGCTCAACTAATGAGATGAACTTGTTTAAATTCACAACGTGGAGCTGAAACAAATGCAGCGCAGAGCTCTCCCAGCAGCTGTGATGTATGCACAGTACGTTCCTGACATGCTGTTCTGCTGTTAATGCAGCGGCATTAAATGGAGTCTCGTCTGAAACATTAAAAAACAAAATGAAACAGAAAAACCTGGTTGACCTACCTAGAGGAAAGCTTCCTCAGCAAACTGGAGCCGAGGCCTCCCTCCAGCCTGTTAGTCTCTACAAGTACAAGTCTGAGAAGACGACAGAAAGAAAACGTCTGCTGCAGCCCACCACGTCCGCACCGCTGCTGAAGCTTTGGAGCTTGTGAGAAAACATCATCACCTCCTTAGACTAACCGAGACCTCAGCCACTTCCTGTGTCACTTCTCCTTCTCTGGCTGTTCCGTGTCTGTATGTTGTTCGCTGAGCTCGCTCACACTTTGTCATTGTGAAAGAACTTGCCTTAAAACAAAACCTGATTCTGACTTCCACATGGAGACTCTGCCTGATGTTCTTCAAAAATAGAAAATTTTTGTCACAAATCTAGGGAACAAGAAAACTTGACCTTAATAGTTATTTATTGAAGCACAAGCCTGAGTAAAGTATTAAAATGCAGGATTTCAATAAACCAAGTTTAAAAACATCATTATAAATGTTTCCATTCATTCCACGCCAAAACCCCTGTTTGATCACTACCTAAATGTCCCATCAGCCCCCAACTTAACCACATCAAGCTGACGTGAGCTCAAACTGCATGATAGCCCGCCCCCCTCACCCCCACCCACAACAAACACCCAAGTCTGGAGGGAGTTTGAGTTACAGAGTCTATCTGAGACAGGCTCCACGGAAAACATTTCTTCATCGTTTGGCTCTTTTCAATTCTTATCATCATCAATACAGCTTGGAAGTGTAGAGAAATATGGCCGCCATTCCTGTTGAGTTGCTGGTGTATTTCTCCTCAGTGCTGCCCCCTGCTGGCTGGCTAGAGCCTAGAGAACTGGATGAGGTTCCTGTTAATTTCACTGATGTTCCTGCAGCCTGCAGCACAAACACATCAGAACACGTGAGCAGAACATGCCAGTGATGTAATCCTAAACTGAAGGACTGCAGAGAGACCGACTCACCCGATAAAGTCATGGAGAGACGGAACTCATCATTTAAAATTTGGAGCACCTCTCTCACTCCTTCCTCCCCCTGACATCAGAAAACAAAAACTGGGTTTGTAATGCGACACTTCAGTCATGACAAGTAGTGGATTTTCTGAAGCCAGAATTATCCTACTATTTTATGTTCTTCTTATAAACTGTTTTTCTTTTCATGTTAAAGCCAGTTCTTTGCACTGCTCTGGTTAGAATGAATTACCTTGTATGCAAGTCCCCACACTACTGGGCGTCCAATGAAAACACACCTGGCCCCCAAGGCCAGTGCTTTGAGCACATCACTTCCTGTCCTGATCCCTCCATCCACATAGACCTCGATCCGGCCTTGCACGACATCCACAATCTCTGACAGAGCATCTATCTGTGGAGAGGAGAAGAAACAGCAAAGAAAACATTGAATGTGCGGTGCATTTATCTGCAGGGACTCAGTTCTTCTCAGATATTAGGATGTCGGAAAGCTTTTATTTTGGGAAAAAGGGGACATCAGTGATGAATGGGACTTGACTGGAGAACACTGGAACACTAAAATGCTGGAACATCTTTGACGTGCCCCAGCTGATGTGAGACAAAGCCTGTTGATGCAGGAGGAACTTCAGACTGATGTTCACATGTATGTGGAATTAAATCCGTCATTAGGAAGGCAAAATAATTATTTCAGGACTCACCGAGGCGGGGCCTCCGTCCAGCTGCCTCCCTCCGTGGTTGGACACGATGACGCCCTGGACGCCATGCTCCACAGCCAGCTCAGCGTCCTCCTTGGTCAGGATACCCTTGATGATAACAGGGAGGCGCGTGATGGACTGTAGCCAGGAGACGTCCTTCCAGCTGATAGAAGGGTCCAAGGTGTTAGCTGGTATCCCATACTCCTCTGGGACGCTGCTTTCCTGCTGTGAGTGCATGAAGTACAAAGAGACTCCAAATTTAAAGCTGAATTTTTAAATCTGCAGTTTAGCGTTTGCTATTTTCTGTGACGCAGAATAATTTGACTGTAGCCTAGACAAGAACAGAACAATGTGTGAAAACACAGACATTACAGACAGAAAGGCAGCTAGAAACACAATCAGCAAATCATGGTCACGCATAACGTCATATCTGAAAGCTCAGACAGTTGTGCCCAAAGTTGCTTCATTACCTGGAACATGCCTTCAAAGTTCTTGACCTTGAGGTGTGGCGGCAGCTTGAACTGATTGCGGATGTCGTTGCGGCGCTTCCCTGTGTATGGGACATCGACTGTTAGCACCAGTGCCTTGTAGCCGAGCGACTCTACTCGCTGAACGATCATCTCCGACAGCTTCCTGTCCCGGTACACATAGAGCTGAAACCAGCGGTAACCGCCGGGCGCCGCCGCTGCGATCTCCTCCACAGAGCAGGTGGAGTACGTGCTGGTGATGTAGCAGGTGTTGACACTCTCTGTGGCTGTGTGGAGAAATAAGCACAGGAAGCTACATATTAATCTATGAAAAAGATGCGAAAGTCTGAACCTGACGAGAAGCGTGACCTCCACTGTGACCTTCCACCTTCATTTTATTGAACAAACAGACAAATTCAGCTTCAGTCAGCAGGGACTCAAATGTCGTGTGATCATCTGTGACACAGACGCTCAGACATCACCATGAAGTTCCCATAGTCTCTGAATAAACAACTGAATGTAAGGAATTACACAAAAGTAATCTTCTGGTTTGCACTGATCTCAGCAATGCTTTATGCTGCCACCTAGTGTTCATGATGAATACTAACGTGTGCAAACCCTTAATCAGATGAGGATCAAAGTACTTAGATTACAGAAAGTTTAGATTAGCAAAAAAAATGTATTTTTTGTCTTCAGTTAGAATTTAACATTATGTCTCCTGGAAGTACTAGAATTACTATATCAGTCATTCTGACTGCTTGGACTAATTATTTGTATATAATTAGGATTATATTGAAAATATGTATTTGGGAGAACAGGTAAAAACCCATCAGAACACTAAATAGAAACTATAATGATTGAGTTTTTAATTTTTGAAATGACAGATTTCTACCTTGTAAGCTATGACTACAGATTAGGCGTTTTTGCTCATCCAAAATCAATTCCCAAGAACGTTTCTCTCTGACTCTGTGTACCCATTAAAATGAGCTGGATTTAGGATCAGCTTAAAGGGAATGAAAAATAGATTGTAAATAACAAATAAAAAAAGAACATTTCAAAACAAGACACTAAGTTTGAATTTCTTTTGAAAATTTGAAAATAAAATTGTAAATTAGAAAAAAATCATATTGTAAACTTTGGGAAAATTTGAAAAAAAACTTGTAAATTTAAATTTGAATGAAAAGACATGTAATTAAACCTAAAACTGTTAAAAATGTAATGTTTTTGTATTTTCATTTTTGTTTCTGCCTCTTTGCTCTTAGCCGAGCTGATCCTTTTTTTACGTAGGGGCGGGGCTTCGAGTTCATTGGCTACCGGGACATTTCCCACGAGAGAACTTCTCACGACACATTTTCAACACTTTTCTTTAGACGCACATGAACACCAACACTTTTCTCTCTTGTTTAAGCTCTCAAAGGTCATTCCTTCATAGAAAATAGGTCCAGTATTAGAATCTAATCACATCACATGAATATTATTGTAACGTTGGTAAGCTGCACTCTCTGCCACGTCTCCATAATACCAGGAATGGAAGAGGTTGATTGACAAGCTTAACAGTAAGGTAGCACTGAAACTGATCAACCAAACAGCGATATACCGAGGGAAAACTGTACGGTAGTGACAATGCTCTCCCAAAGTTTGGTACATCACAGCGTGGCACATGAACAGACACTGATCAAAAGCAGAAAAGTCATCACATCATCTTAACCTCTTTGGGAATCATGGGAAATCGTGTCCAGGTAGCAAACGAGCTCAAAGCCCCGCGGTCATTTTTTCATACTTTTTATTTTTGGTCTATTGGGTTTAGAATGATACTATAACTAGGTTTTAGTTTGTCAGAAAGACAATAGGGGAGGAGAAAGAGCAGGAAAATGTATCAAATAGTGAAATATGATACCGCTGTTAAAGAAGGAGCCAGTCAATTTGACTGCTTATGGGGATTTGAGGTCGTTTTACTCATAACTCCTTTGTGTTTTGAAATGTTAATGTTAAAACAATGTAAAACTAAAGCAAACACATATTTAGGGAAAGTCAGGGACGCGTGTGTTGTTTTAACAAGTTATGACATTCCAAACCTTAAAAGCAGTCAAAATGACTGGAGTTCTAGCGTTAAGCTGCTTCTTCTCTGAACTTAAGCTTTAGAAATACTTCAAGATCCAAGAAAAGACATGGAAACAACAACTGATCTAAAGGTTAAAGAGCGACCAAGACCCACAGGGAGGGATTAAGGAATGGAAATGGTGACACAGACTAGTGCAAGCATTGACTGTCTATCTGAGAACTGGACTGAGTGACCCCTCCCCCGACACTCCAAACAGGAAGTACCTGCCGGCTCCAAGAAGCCAAACTCCTTCTTTAGAGAAAGTAACAGCTATCACTCCATCATTGTGTTTGTCAGAATAACCATTCTTACTGTGATAGCTTTTTTAACAGGTTCTTGATAATCCTGTGTTTTTCATGATTCTTGTTTTCTATAGTTATAAACTGACCAATCAGATGCTTCCATGAAAGTATTGTGCCTGATGGTCCCACATTCAAAGTTCTAAACAGTTGACAAATTCCCCACTTTCTGCAGCGGTGTGGACTTTCAACAAGCTCCCTCCTGATTGGTGAGAGTGGTTGCCATGAAAACACTGACCCAGACCAATCACTGCTTACTGATGTCATGTGGCTCTAACATGGGGGGGGCTTCCATATCACCCAAAAAATAGTAACTGAATTGACTTTATTTTGTTGAAGCTGGAAGTAAACCATTTTCTCTGGTTGATGTCACACTCACTCGCACCAGTTCTCGCCCAGTCAGTGGTGCACATACAGAACCAATCCCATGACATCATGAAGTCAGCTGCTCCTGCACGGGCTGCAAACACACCCACACACACCCACACAGTCCTCACCCCGCGCGGTGGCTACCTCCCCTTCATGCCAGGCCAGGCAGTGAAATGCTGTGGGTGCAACTCCAACAGGAAAGCTGATCTCCATCCCCTGCACGGTGGTGCGAGTGTCACTGACCGACACGTCCCGCAGGATACGAGGCCGCAGACGAATCCTGAGGGAAAGATCCACACGGTGACAAAAACACAGTCAGCTGTTGAACATTATTACACAACTGCATTATACTGTTGTATAGACTTTGTGTTAGTTTGCAGTTCTGAGGTGGGAGCGTTTGAGGTGAAGCCTAATCAACTCATCATCAAGTTTTTAAGTGAAGCAATAAATCCACAGAAGAACACTGAATAAACAATAACATGATGGTGAAGGAAGAACGTCACGGAACTAGCAGAGAACATCCAACTCCACCTGTTCTGCTTCAACTGAGACTGTAGAGAAGAAGCAGCCAGACGCCATCAGCCAGCCTCCACTATTTTAATGAAAAATAACGCTG
The DNA here is from genome assembly GCA_014656515.1 of Oryzias celebensis. Taxonomy (NCBI): domain Eukaryota; kingdom Metazoa; phylum Chordata; class Actinopteri; order Beloniformes; family Adrianichthyidae; genus Oryzias; species Oryzias celebensis. Next base: position 4,944,733 of record BNCR01000017.1, on the reverse strand, counting down.
CACTCCCAGGAAGGTTCCTTCTTTCTGTGACGCTGCACTTGTTTCACTTTGAAGGGAATGGACCTGCCTGCAGGTACTAACAAACTGACCCGACTTCTGTTATTTTTGTTCCTGAAGTGGTTTGAACATGACATGTAAAGCCTAGCTTGGTTTCCCTGCTGAAACTGGAATCTGAAGTCGGACGTTTCAACAGGTCGCTGAAACAGGAAAACTCACAGAAGAGTTTCTGAATGCAATGACGCGGCCATGCTCATTCTGTCTCAAGAGATGAAGCCCTAACCCAAGGGGATTGAATGGGGGGGGGGGTCTTTCTGCTTTGGACAGGATGCCGGTGCAAAGACAGAAACACTGGAGTCCAAGTGTCCACTGTTGAATTCTGCTTCACCTGTTACTTACACTTCTGTGTCCAACCTACAATATTAAAATCACAACCTTCTTCCTAAAACTCTGTAGGGTTTAAGTATTCACCTTGGAAAAAAGTCATAAAAGCAGAGACACATGACGGCTAAGCTAAGAAATGCTCCTTAAGAATGGGTTACTGACATTTTCTTATTCTATTCTTTGATCAGCTGAAGTTTTTGTTAAAGAAACACTCCAATGCTAATAGTGCTGTTTTAAACACTTATCTTTGCACAAGTCTTGCATTGATGGAAACCATGTTTGACAGCATTTAGGAATAAAACTGTTTCTGAGAATGTCTTGATTCTCTTTGATGCAGAAACTGAAGTGGGCGGGGCAAAGTCTCTCTGCTCTGTTCCATTTGGATGCATCCACTTACAGACAAATGCATTTATTATTGTCCCTCTTTTCCTCGTCTGAGATGGAATCTGAATCAAAACTGTAAGGCTGGATGGCTCGGATATTTCTCCTCATTTTTCTATCGCTCAGCTTCAAGACACCACCACCTGGACAGTTGAGAACCTTCACACACCCAACAATTTTGTTGAACTGCTAATATTAGCTTGGGGTTGTGAGGGGCTGTACATTAGTGGGAGAGGGTGTAAACAAAGGGATGATGGGACATCAGCAGAGCCTTCCTTCCGTGCCCACAGTCCCTCCCACTACTCGGTGGCAACTGGCGAGTTTGAGATGAACTCCTGCCACTCTGCAGAAACTATGTCTTAGAAAATGAAACAGGTTTTTTGATTCTGGAAAAAATGGGCATAATCATAATTATAAGACCAACTTGGAGCACTTAAAAAATAGATCAACAGACGACTGGAGTTGGAGTTTAACAGAAAAGCTTTAAGGTGAAGCATGAGGTCAATTGAAGGTCAACTGGGTCAAACAGCCCCAAACGACTGAGGAAACCATCGACCGGCTGATGAGCAAAGAAAAACCTGAAGGTGATGCAGTTAGAATCTAGACTTGGATCGGACGGTGACTCCAAAATGTTTTTTTAATAAAGATTAGTCCATTCTTTTAACGTGAACTAAACATTTAACCGCAGATACCTGAAGTAATGGCTGCAGGATTATCCATCACACTATCATATTTTATCAAGCTGAGTTTGATTTTTTCTTAATTTGAAGGTGTAAAAGGTTACAGAGATGTTTCTCCTTCTTTAGAGTGGAAAGTTTAAAACTGGGATTATCTTAGGTCTCATTACATTATAGTGGTGGAGAACCCAAACCTGCAAGGAAGCCCCAGGCAACAAGAACACACGCATGGAAAACCTTTGACATGACGAGACCATGGATGCATGCACCAAAAGAAAAAGAGAGGAACCAATGATGCAACATCAAAAACGGTTCCTCTGCCTCACCACGAGGGGGAGTGGTGAAGGACAAGTGCAGGAGCAGCCATGGATTAAACCCAACGGTGGTCAACACAACGGTGAGACGCAGAAACATCAGTTGTGCAGAGTCCACAAACCGAGTGTCCTAACACAAAGTGAGAAAAACTGGAGGGATCTTGTCAAAGTTTATCATGATGTCATTAAAAAACATCTTTCCCCATGTTTGTCATACATACATATCTATATCCATATATATGACATATACATATGGCATTTTTGAGGCAAATGAAATGTATTGTTAGTTTTTATTTTAAGGCATCACAGTTTTATTCATGAAATTACAGTTTTCTTCAGTTAAAAACCCTAAATATGTAAAGGCAGTTTTTCATTAACGAGTTTTGGAGGTGAAATAAATAAACAAAAACATTGGTAAATGTTAAAACATGTCATGTTAAATCATTAAGAGGTAACTAGAGAGCTAATTTCAAATCAGTTTGAACGAACTTAATCCAAACAAAACACAGAAACCTGACAGAAGCAAAAGTCCCTTTGAACACGACACCCCCCCCACACGCACACACACAAACACACACACATACACACACACACACACCATGTTAAAGATTGACAGAAGTGTAAATGTTTACAAAACCGGACACATGAACTCTGTGCTACAAAAACAGCAACAAAAGACACAAACATTTAAAAAAAACAAAAACAAAACAGGAAAACGCGTGGGACCAGAGGAATGCAAGCTCTTCAAATTTGTGGTTCTTGGTCATAGATTGTGCTGTCATGCAATCCTGATTGTACAGCTAATATGTTTAGTTTTTCTGGTTTGCTTCTGCATTTGTGTGTCCTAAAAGCTAAACGTTGTTGTTGCTCATCAGTGGTTGTCATGCAGCATCATGGACTGATGATGGCCTGCTCTGGTCCTACCTCTTATAAGCCAGAAGGTTGTCGTCACGGGTGCAGCACTCATCTGCTCCGGCTGCATAATAATCCCAGGTGGCCTTTGAAAGGTGCTCCTTTGCATATTCCTCAAAGTCTGTGAGACACACCATAGCCATCTCTGTGCAGTGACCTCCCTCTCTGTGTGAGACAAGAACTGTGTGATGAACGTCCAACAGGAGACACGCATCTGCAACACAGGACCTACCAAAACCTACCAAAACCTACTGACTGAAGCTCAAACATCACTCACTCTGTTCTCTCAAATTTAAGGTCAGTCAATCAGTAACTCAGCAGCGGAGCGGCTCACTTTATGGCTTGAACAAGAAGAGCTGCTTTAGGCTTTAGGTTTTCAGTGGTGCTCAGCTTTGCCTTTGTCCTTATCCGAATCAAACTTTCATCCAGCTTCTATAGAAGCCAGTGCCACCATATGTGACCTGTGTGTGACCCCTGCTTTTATTGTGTTTACATCACTGTAAATGTGCTGATGGTAACCCCCACCATAATGAAGACAGAGGCGTCTGGCACACTGCTGGAGCATGTCACGTGATCACACGTGAACATATCCATACATTAACCACAGCAATGCTGGAAAAAATCCATACGCAGTGAGTATTTAAAGTAGCAAGAAAACACAGTCCCAGAAAAATGAGCAAGATTTTATTTTATATATTTGTAATGTAAATGTAGTAAATTAAAAAAGGCAGTTTTTCAGTTAACTATGCAAAGTGACAAACATTTAACAAGCTATGATGATTTTGCTAACTATGCTAAACTAAGCTATAATATGTTAAAATTTAAGAAAACATGTAAAACCGTGTAAAGAGAACAGCTGTTTTTATGACAGAAATAAATCATTCTACTAAACAAAGAAACATTAAACTGAACCACCTTGTTCAGAAGAGCGCATGGATCTTTCACATACAAGGACAAACAATATTGTTGGACTATTAGCGTTAGCTAAACAGAAAACCATCAGCAGAGTCTGCACTGAGGCTGCCTTCACTGGAACTCCAACATTAAAAGTTGAAATCCGATTTGACCTCATTTGAAACTTGAATCACTCCAACCTAATGGAGCATTTGTCGTTTTGTAGGGCTGGAAATTTCCCAGATGTCTCTGCAAAAAACTAGTGCACATGGATGCTCGCTAGATAGGTCAGGGGTCGGCAACTCAACATTAAAGAGCCATTCGGGTCAACTTCTCACTGACAGCAACCCAATGGGAGCCTCAAAGTCCTAATTCATCAGTTACAAAATAAGACACGGATTTGCATCCTTTTTAACGTCACTTTCATAACAAATGTAAAAGAACCATTATTTTTTGTTTTTTGCATAAGAAAACAAAGAGAAAATAGCCTTTTTTTCAAAACATTAAAGAGTGTATAACTTTTGACAGAGGCTTATTCCCATTAAAAATAAAGGATCAGCTTAATCCAGCAAATATAATAAGTAGTGTGATGTCAGCGATGATTTAAAAAAAGTTTTCTTTTACTGTTTGTGGTGCATCTCAGCCAGAAATGTGCAAATCTAACGAATCAAATGACAAATAAGACAAATAAGGGGAAGAAAGTTGTGGGAAATCTGTGTTTAAAATATTACCATCTGTATTCTCTTTGGTTCATGCAGATTATGCCTGCGGTACATTGCCAACATAAAGAGCCTCCACTGTTTCATTGCTTTAGATTTCTTCCTAAGTCTTTGATAAAGTGATTAAAGTCATGTTGACATTAATTAGTTTACATAAAAAAACAAAACAATTTTAATAACGTTCACCTACAGAGGTCTCATAGCTGAGTAATTATTAATTAATACTTTGTTTTAAATTTTACTTAATTTTTATATTGTTAAAAGGACAAATACAAAAAGTTGTTTTAATTGCACGTCGTTGTGTCTATATGGTTCATTCAGTCACTGCCATGTGTGATTAGCAGATTAGAAATTTGCATTAACTTTAGGTTAACCTTAAATGGCCAGTGAGTGTATATACACACCACAGGGTAAAAAAGTATTTAGTCAGCCATCAATTGTGCAACTTCTCCCACTTAAAAGATGAGAGAGAATTGTATTTGTCATCATAGTATACCCAAAACTGAGAGACAAAATGAGAAAAAAAAATCTAGAAAATCACATTGTCTCATTTTTAAAGAATTTATTTGTAAATTATGGTGGAAAATGAGTATTTGATCAGCTACAAACATGCAAGAGTTGTGTCTCTCACAGACCTATAACTTAATGGCATCTGGAGGACTGCTCATGGAATCTTTTTGCTTCTCAGCAAGCATTTTGTTAATCTCATTATGCATTGAGATTAATTTTAATTGAATTAATATTCTGGGTATTTTCCATTCAACAAATCCTGGAGGAATTACACCCACTCTAAAAAAACACCTGTTCTTGGAAAACTTCATTTACGAGTATTTCTTTATTCAAAGTTGGATGAATGAGGAGCAGCCAAAAACATGCAGCTGGGAAAAGCTTAAAGTTCTTACGTACAAGTCGGCAAGTCTGGAGCTCCGTCCTCTGCTCCGCTCTGATACATCCACTCACAGACAAATAGATTTGTTAATGTCTTCATTTTAAATGTTTGACCTGGAATCTGGATCAAAACTGTACGGCTGGATAGCTCTGATATCGCTCACCATTTTTGTTGCCACGCTTATGTTTGGTTGTGGGTCCGAAAGGCTGCAAGCTAGCAGGAGAGGGTGTACGCGACGGGATGATGGGATATCAGCACAGGACATCTCATGTGCCAATGTTCATGCTCCCAAATCAGGCAAATTTGTGATGAACTCCTGCTGCTCTGCAGAAACTATGTTCTACTAAAATGACAGATTTGATTTGGGCTAAAAACTGCCTAATTATAAATAAAAGACCAATGGATGATTTGACAATAGATCAAAGGATGATCAACGTGGGACTTTCCAATAGGAAGGATTCAGTCTGCAGCTGCTAATGTTATATTTTGCTACATTTAGCATTTTGCCGTTGCTAATGTTTGACTCGTCACTCAGATTACTTCACATTGCAAAAGAGAGACTGCTAGAGACAGGGGGAGAATGAGAACATGGACTGTAAGGTCCGAGGTGACTATGAGTAAGTGAAAGGAGATGGAGCGGGAGTGTGTACAACAGACAGGTGACACACCCCTCCTGTCAGGAGGCAGCGCTCTGTTTCCCCCTCTGGTCATCATCTGAATACTGACTGCAGCCATCTCCACACCTGGTTCTTATCATGTCATCAGCCACCAATACATTTAAGCTCTGCTCAGACACACACTCTGTGTGAAGTATTGCTTTTGTCATTCTGCCAGCATAACAAGCATTCTACTCTGTCCTGATCACCTGTTTCATGACCCTGCTTTGTTCCTGAATCTGCCTCTTTGCCGCCTGCCCTGACCTTCTGCCTGGACATGCAGTCTGATTTAGCTCTGTGGACTTACATTGCGCTGCTTCCTGCCTGCCTTTGCTTAATAAACCAGCTGCAAGTGGAACCAGCTGTCTGCCTGTTATGTGACACTTCCCATGCATCTACCAATCAGTAGCTACTTTAAATACCAAACAAAGGGTCAAAACAGGGCAGGTTTGAATCCCGATTGGGTTCTTTCTAAGATTCTTTTTAAGGTGAGAGTGCTTACCACTTCCCCAAATGCACCTCTTCTAGTTTGCACTAAAAGCCGATTATGCGGGTTTAGTAGGCTGTTAAAATTAACAGGACAGCATGAGTAAAGATTAATGGTAACTCATTAAGAAATGACAAACTGGCACAAAAAAGGCGTATCCTTGTATACTGTTTTACTACCTTCAATTAAAGCCTGAAGTGCTTACAGTCACAGTCCCATTCACCCATATATTCACACTCTGATGGTGGTTCCACTGCCAAACACTGGTGCCAACCTAGAACCACACGGAGCAAAGTGGAGTTCATTGTTTTGACCATGGACACTTTGACACATGGGCGGGTAAGGCGGGAATTGAACCTGCAATATTCCAAAAAGAGGTTGACTGCTCTACCTCTGCGTCATGGCCGTCCATAATAATAACATTTACAAAATATTAAGATTATAAAATAATCCATATCTATAATTACAACATGATGACACCCCAAGTGTTCTTAGTGGTCTTTTCTGTAGGATTCTGCTGGTTTTGGTCAAAATCAAAAATCCTGTGTGGTTTTTCTAGGACAGTTTCTGCAGAGCAGCAGGAGTTGAGTAGAAACACACCTCTGGGTTGTGAACGGGATTGTTGGTGAAGACGTAAACCTCTCTCTTCCACTAGCTTACAGCCCCTTAACAATCCCAATCTAATGCTGCCAATCAAATGGTCTGTTGGGTTGTACATCTGACTGATGACGTCACTGCCTTACCATGAACCTCACCGCATGTCACTGGTGTTGGAAGATGTATTGTTTTTCTGACATTTTCTTGTGTTTTCCAAGTCATTTTTGGGATCATTACAACAACACACAAATGCTTCTGAAAATGTGTGTTTTTCCCGAAGGGACATCAACCCTGTGGTGCTATAAACGCTAAAATTAGAACAAAAGTCACAGTTTTGAAATGAAAACTCCAAAATGTTGTTTTAAAAAAAAGTGGGTTTTTTTTTCAATCAAAATTAAAGCCGTTTATGTCCAGATTCTATCGTATTTCTTTATCTTATGAGGTGAATAACCAAAATACTTCCTGCTTTTGCTTCTGGACCCTTCTGTCAAATCTCAGATCCCTTTGTGGCCCACAACTTAAAAAGTTTGTCCGCCCCTGCTTAGACCCAACTATTCAGACACATTTGTTCCAAAAAGCCTCAATGGTCTTGAGAATACTATCTTTGAACCTGCACATGTTCAAATAATCTTTGTCTTTTTAGACCATTACCAAACTTCCTCTATGTTTCGTTGTAAGATGTTTTTTTTTCTTTCTTTTTTTTCTTCATTTTTTCAGCCAATGTTTTATAGAGCTGTGGTTGTTCCATCTGAAGGACATTCTTCTGGCAGCTGTGTGGCTTGTGAGTCTGCACTGAGGAGAACTTCAGTCGGAAATAGCAGAACTGATGGATATATTTTGACCCTGGAGTTCCCCTGTAATGTCATCAGAGGTTGTTTTTTGACTATTGTTAGGTTTCTTCAGTTTGTTGTTATTTTCCTCCCTCTGTCACATTCAGGAAAGTTGACCCCCTGTGTTACGGTCCTGTCTTGGTTTGTTTCTGGGGTCTGCCCTTTGTCTCCTTTGGTCTGAGGAAACAGTTACTGTTGCAGTGTGTTTTGACCAGGAAGGCACAGCATTCTTTCTCAGCGCTCAGTGTTGCTGAGGGTATCAGGAATTTAGTTGTCAGGTCTGCGGTGTTTTCTCCAACCCATCTCATCCCACGGGGCGCCGGGCCACAGGGTTTTCACGGGAAAACAACGTCTGGAAGAACAAGTGTTCACTCTTAGATTCTCAAAGGGGGAAGCCGCTTGCTCCCCCTCAGTTGGCCGTGTGCCTCATACATTTCTCAGGTCCGGTGTGGATTATAGTCTTACTTGCCATTGTTGGTGGTGGGGGTGATCTATTTCCCATAGCGACCTGGAGAAGGAGCAGGACCCCTACTGAGGTCAGGAGTCATTTTCAGTGTTATTTTTGTCACAATGATGCCTTGACGCAGAAGTGGAACCCTCAACTTGATTGTTTTTGAGGTGGACCTCTCTATCAGGTGGTTGTTCCTGAGACTTTACGGGAGGTCAGTTTGCGGGTTTCGCATGACCAGTCAGGCCATATGGGGGTGTGTTTGATCAGATTCTGAGGTATTTCTTCTGGCCTGTGTGAAAGAGGTCTGTTTCAGTTTATATCAAGTCTTGCCACACCTGTCAGCTTACGAGCAAACCAAACTGGACTTTGAAACCAGGCCCTCTCTTCCCGATTCCGGCTGTTGGCCACCCTTTCGAGCACCTTCTTATGGATTGTGTGGGCCTCTTGCCACCCTCAAAGTCAGGTGCTTTTTATCCGTTGACGGCGATGTGTCTAAATAGGCGAAACCCACCTGCATATCCTTTGTGAAGTATTACAGCTACATCTGTGGTGCGTGGCTGATCTCAGTTCATCTCCATTTTTGGTGTCCCACGGGTAATTCATTCAGATTGCGGGTTGAATTTTTGTTTCTAACCTGTTTACACATGTTTTGGCTCAGCTGGGAGTGAAGAAGAACATTTCCGCTGGGGGGGGGGCATACTGTGGTTGATGCTGGCTGCTCGTGAGGTGGTTCAGGAGTCTACGGGGTTCAGTCCGAATGACTTGGTCTTTGGTCATGCGATAAGAGATCCTCTCGCTCTTTTGCAGGATTGTATGTCCAAGCCTGAACCTCCTCAGAACTTGCTGGACTATGTTCATTGTTTTCGACACAGACTTTTTGTGGCTGGGACCTTGGCCAGGGGCCGGCAGTGGACTACACAGTCAAAGAATAACTCCAGTTTTGACCAGGCTGCAAAGTGTTGCACGTTCCTTCTGGGTTGACCAAGTCCAGGCTTTGTTACCTCTGGTGGGTTCTCCTTTTCAAGCTAAGTATTCTGATCCATATTCTGTTGCTAAGAAACTTTCTGAGCGTGACTACTTGATCTCTACTCCTGACCAAAAATCAAAACTCAATTGTGTCATGTAAACCTCTTGACACCCTACTTCTCCCGTGACTCTGTGCTTCAGGGTGTTAGTGTGCAAGCCTCCCGTTCTGCTTGTCTGGTTGCTTCTGCTGTTGTGCTGGAGGGATTGTAGGATCCTGGTGAATTTGGGGCGTCTAGTTGTCTGAATGATTCAGTCGCTTTGCGAAAACAAAAATCCTCTTTGGGTCATTTAATGGCCTTACTGGCCCTTAGTGGCCGTTTACTTGGTTTGGTAAACAGTTTTATTGTGCCTTTTCTGGGACACTCCATCTTGTTCCAGCTTGGTTGTACATGATAATCAGTGGTTTGCAAAAGTATTCAAACCCCTTTAACTTCTCCATATTTTCTCACATTATGACCACAAACATAAATATATTTGATTGGAATTTTATGTGACAGACCAGCACAAAGTGGCACACAATTGGGAAATAAAATTATACAAGAGTTCTTGTTTTTTTACAAATAAAAAAACTGTAAAGTGCAGAGTGCAAAAGCATCCATCCCCCTGAGTCAATACTTTATGGAACCCCTTTTTACTGCAACTCCAGGTGCAAGTTTTTTGGGGTTTGTCTCTACCAGCTTTGCACATCTACAGACTGAAATCTTTGTCCATTCTTCCTAAAACAAAACAGTTCATGCTGAATCAGATTAGATGGAGAGTGTTTGTGAACACCAGTTTTCAGATCTTACCACGGATTCTGGATTGGATTTAGGTCTGGACTTTGACTGGGTCATTGGGTCAACACATGAATACGTTTCATTTGAAGTCATTCCATTATAGCTTTGTCTTTATGTTTAGGGTGGTTGTCCTGTTGGAAGGTCAATCTCCGCCTCAGTCTTAAGTGTTGTTCAGACTTCAACAGGTTTTCCTCCAATATTGCTCTGGATTTGGCTCCATCCATCTTCCCATCAACTTTAACCAGATTCCCTGTTCCTGCTGAAAAGAAGCAGTCCCGGAGCATGATGCTGCCACCACCATGTTTGACAGTGGATATGGTGTGTTCAGAGTGAAGTCTTGTATAATTTTCTTTCCGCTTCACAAGTGTGTGCATTTTTGTGTTGGTCTTTTAGATAAAATTCCAATAAAAATAGATCGATTTCTGTGTTCATAATGTGAGAAAATATGGGGAAGTTCAAGGGATATAAATACTTTTGGAAGCCACTGTAGACGGAGGGGATGCTAAGCTCGTCAGACAGCGATTCTATAGGGTTCACCCTGAGAAGTGTATACAGCTTGAATTGGAAGTAAAGTGCATGATTGATAACAACATTGTGATCCCTTTGGATTCTAGATGGGCTTCGCCGTGCTTGTAGGTACCAAAGCCGGATAATACTTATTTTTTAACCGATTTTCGCAAGGTTAATGCGGTCACTGGACCAGACTCCTTCCCTCTAACCCCATATTAAGGATTGTGTCGATCTGGTGGGAGGGGCAAGATGTGTGACTAAGTTGGATTTATTAAAGGGCTATTGGCAGGTGCCTTTGACGGATAGAACCAAACAGATTGCATCACTTATCACCCTGAGTGGTTTGTATTCCTACTATGTAATGCCCTTTGATTTAAGAAATGCACCCGTCACTTTTTAACGTTTAATAAATCAGGTAGTAAAAGGTCTTACTGGTTGTGCAGTCTACTTGGATGACTTGGTTGTATTTTCAGATAGTTGTGAGGAACATCTTCAGAGGCCTGAGACTGTTTTTGAATGATTGGCTGATGCTAATCTGACTGTAAATCTGTTCAAGTGTGAGAGCCACTGTGGTTTATTTGGGACGTCTGGTGGGCCAGGCACTGTGCGGCCTGTGCGTGCAAAAGTTTTGACCATCAACCAGTATCTAGCTCCCACAACAAAAAAAGAGCTGATGTGGTTTTTGGGCACGGTGGGCTTCAATCGCTGTTTTAGCCCGAATTTTTGAACAGTTGTGACTGAATGATCTGCTCAAAAACGGGAGCACGTTTTTTTGGTCTTCTTCTTGTCGGAGAGCATTTGACACGGTGAAGGCTTTGATCTGTAATGCTCCCGTCCTTGCTGCTCCTCAGTGGGACGGGGCATTTTGTTTGGAGGTGGATGTCAGTTTTGTTGGTGCTGGAGCAGTCCTTTTACAAGCGGACCGGCTGGAGGTAAACAAGCTTCTGTTTCTTTTCAAGGAAGTTCAGTTCACATCAGCTGAACTACTCTGTCATTGAAATGAAAACCTTGACTTTGTTGTGGGCTCTACAACATTTTGAGGTCCATGCTGGATGCGGCTGCTATCGTGTACTCTGATCATAACCCTCTTACCTTACTTTAGCAGTCTCCACTCGCCCAAGCAACATCTCATGTGCGGGGCGTTTTTTCTTCAAGCGTAAAACCTGGAGATTGGCTACGTTAAGTGTGGTGGCCGACGCCTTGTCTCATGATCATCCCTCATAGGTAACTGTTACGATGTTCTTTTGTGGGGGGGTTACCACCCTGAGCCGTTTTGGTTTGTTTTCTGGAGTTTGCCCTTTGTCTCCTCCTCCTGCACAAGTGCAGGGGCTCTGGCATCTCAGTGCCTCTGGAAGAGAGAGACTCACTTCCTATGGGGCTTCCAGGTTGCAGCCAGTTCCATCGCTGCAGCGTGGGGTTTTTCTGTGCTCCTTTGTGTTGATGTTTCTTGTGCTTGGAGTGGTAAACCGGTTCTGTCTCCCCTCTTAATGGTTACGGTCTGGAGCCAGCCAACACCCTGTCCTGTGAACCAGAACCTGCCAAACTCCGTTTGAAGCTGTTGTCTGAGGAGCATCCAGCTACTTGGAAGTCCTCCCATGGTCTTTACCTTGAGGATGTTTTCACAGGATGTCCTCAAACAGCACAGTGACTGTTGTCACTCTTTTCACATGATTATGTGGTCAAAGGATAAATCTTTAGTACTGATCTCATCATTTATATCTGTCTTTTCAGTTACTTAGAGCCTCTTTCCAATCATCGTTTGGTCTTTTGTAAAATCCTTCCCAGTGGTCTTTTACTTGTGATTGTCATATTTAGCCAAAGTCAAGAAAAATGTATGTTTTCCAGGACATGTTGCTTTTATTCACAAAAGTTGTTTTTTTTTTTTTAATGAAACACTGATTTGTCCATTTTTTCAGTGTCTCCTTGTCTGAGTTCTTCCTTTTCCAAAAGGTCATTTTTCTTGTGCTTATGTTCAGGACAATGTTAAAGCAGACACACAGCTTTCTACGTCGCAGCAGTTCACTCACCGATCACAACTGTTCATTCTCTTCCTGCAGAGCGTCTTCTCCTCCGCCGTCCGTCCCTGTAAAATGACCCACAGCCACAATCGAAAGGAATATCCTTTGAGTTCTCCTTCAGTGACTGTAGTTATTGTAGGATTGTGGTGGAAGAATAAAACTTTTTACAAACTCCTTTCTTCCTCAGTCTTTAAAGAAACCTTGTTCTTTGTTCTCAGGTTAATTCCCCAGAACATTAGCTGCTTCTAGAACATTTTCCCAGCTGTTAACCAGCTGCTCCAGAAGGTTTCTGGTTGTTTGGGTAACGTCTGAGTTTTCTTTTTAAGCCGTCAGAGTTGCTTTACCAGCTCTGAATGCGCTAGAATCCCAATGATACAAAAGCTAAATGTTTCTTATTTGAGGTCTGAACTGAACCCGAACTGAAAAATACGCCTCAGAAAAACAAAGACACTAGTATTCACACACAACTGAAGTGATGTTTGACGTTTTTGGAATTGAAGCAGGTTTATTTCAAGCAATCAAAGGAAAAATTAACATTTGTTCATATCAAATCTGTATCAAAATGACAACTGTACATGTGTCATTTAATCATTTTAAAATCATTAAAGTCATTTTAAACTATGCATAATTACCTATTACTTGTATGGATTTATTTGTTGTATAAATTTACTAACAGCGGCAAATGCTCATGTACAAACATATTAACACACTTTTTGTGTGTTTGATTTACTGTGAACTTTTGTCTGCTACAGCGCAGTTTGATGGTCAGCTTGATGGACGCTTGCCTCCTTTGGAGGAATCAGCTTCCCTCACCAGAGGGCAGTACAGGATTGGATGAGAATCCATCCTGAAGGTTTTGATTTAGTCCGTTTAAGGCAAACAGCTGGATATAAAGACTGTTTGAGTCTGCAGAAAACTTTCAAATATTAAATGTTTTTCTCTTTCATACAAGAACTTTAAAAAGGTTATTTCAATTTGTAGTTTCCCTTTAATATTTACAAATGTTTGTATAAATAGTCCCCAAAAAAACTATTTGTTTTCTCCTTTTTTGTGGCCTCAGTTGTTTATTTTACCAGCAGACAGCACAGAGCGTGATTTATTATTACTCACATGGATGTCATTTGTTATCTTTACTGGCAGGTTTATTTTTGGTGGGACATTCATGTCATCCATGGGCTGAATGTGAGCCTGTGTGCTGCCCGGCCTGTGAAAGCTGTCAGTCATTTAGAGCAACTGAATGGCTGCTCAGAGTACATTGTTCAGCTACAATTCTGGAAAATCTCACTGTTAAAGAGTTGAAAGAAGAAAAACTTGTAGTTTTGGATTCCTTATTTTGCCGATGCCGCTCTGGTCTGAATGTTTTTGACTGATTTCAGTTTACATCTCACTGCACTAAGAAGACCTGACGCCGATTTTGTTTGAATAATTGAGCCGATCAGACCAGTTCTGGTCATCTGCGGATTTAAAAGCGGAGCCCTGTTGGGGTCACACAGTGGAAACAACACCCAGTTATAAAATGGATGAAATGGGAGGCTTACCTTGATCTGAGCTCTTTAACAGGCCTTACAGTGTGTGTCCGCTCACTCCTCATGTGACAGGGGTCATGTCAAAGGCCAGGCCAGCCCCCACCCTCCTGACAGGCTGATGCCCCTCCCACTTTGGCTAAACCCCTTGTCAGCACTCCTGGACTTTTGTGCCACAAAACACAGAAAGCCTTATTGGGTGAAACATCTGCACCTCCGGCTGCATCTCTTTTCTTTCCTAGAATCAATCCTCTTTTCTTCTGTTGTTAAGTTTGTTGTTTCTTTATTTCTGGATGTCTTCTTTTGTGCTCTTGGTCTCTCTTCTGCTTCTTTCATTTTTCGCTATGCTGTCAACAATCTAGTTTTGGCACTTTTGAAATGGTTGGTTTTCCCAACACAGTTACGAAAAAATCCTCTGATAAAATTTTGTTAGCGAGAGATAAAAGGTGAGACATAAAAGAAAGGCCCAAGTTTTGCTGGTCGTGGAGACGTCACATTCAGTGTGGACTTTAGCGGGCCTTCTGCGTATCCTCACATATAAAAAACAGATGTCCTGAGCTTTGATATCATAAGCTTGTTATGATTGGGTCCTAACCCACAAGTGATGGATCGATGGCAGGATGTGGGAGAAACTGCCATGAATGCTGCAGTGTCTCCGTGAAACTGAATGCCTCAAGAAGTTGTTCAAGCATTTAAAAACAGCGGTGGGGAGCAGAAAGTTAAATTAGATTCTCTCTTTTTTATTACATTATGAGCCTAAAGCTGAATTTTCTCTTTGCAAATGAAATATCTTTGGTAACTAAATCTGCCTTCCTCAGAGTTGTTGGTCTTTCTTTGCATTATATGCTGGATTTGACTGTGGTTAAATCTGATGAGTTGGAGCCCCATGGGAGGGATGTGGGTGTCATGTGCAAAGAGAGGAGGTGCAAATTGTGTTAATCCACAGCTGGCTATGATGCACAGCACCACGCAGTGAGATGTGGCTCCGGGGCCGTGCCATTGGAGGCGCTGAGCGTTCAGCTGAGTGGAAAACCTCTTCCACATGCTGGCGGAGGCTTTGCCCCGAGGCTGCAGCCCACTGCGCCGCGCCACATGTGTGTTGAATTGTTAAGGTGTTATCATGCCCTGGTGAGACTTTGAGCTCCTCCGCCTCTGTCTCTGGCTGCTTTATTATCAGACTAAATACAATTGAATCTCTTAACAGGGTCGCAAAGCTATGAAGCTATGAAGCCCTTCGTTTGACTCTGCGGAGGACTTCAGCTGAGGCGGGTCTTCCTCAAAGCTTGAACCAGCTCATTTCTAAGCTGGGAAAGTGTCACGCTGTGAAGAAAGAATGGCTGCTGTAATCTGGATCCAGCTGGAAGCTTCTTTAATACAAGACTTAAGGGAAAAGATGCAAGAAACAAAAGAAAAAAAACCAGCAGGTCAAAGTGCAAAGAGGAGTTAGGTGTTAAATATGTGCAGATTGGTAATCTTAAAAATAAAACAGAAAACTACAGAGCTGTCAACATTTCAACAAACATGTATATATAGAGCTGATCTAAATGTTTGTAAAAGTTATTTATAAAATAAAATATTTAAGTTCACGGTGCAACTGTAAAATCAAATGATTAATGATGCTGCATTTATTTAATGAAAGTGGTCTGAATGAAGGTCACATGGACTTCACATGTCCCAAAAGCAAAAGAAAAAAACAATTATTGAATAAAAATACTGAAAGAGAAACAATGAGAGTCCGATGTAATGCATTGAAACACAAGAATCTCATTTTGATAGAAATGGACACAGAGCAAGTGTGAAGGCTGCTGGAAGAACAAAATGAAATGAAAAGTAACCGAAACCCTTTGGAGGAAAAACTTAAAAAGAAGCATCTTCAAATGACTCAGGTAGTACATACATTACCTTTAAACCTATAAATCTACCTGTAGGACTGAGAGGAAAATAAACAACAAGTTCCAAAATTCAAGCTGCATTCTAGAAAGAAACAATGGATTTTTTCTAATGTCTTATCATTTTTCTGTGGAAACTTGAACATCTGAAACGCCCCAGTGTGCGGCGTTACGCAGTGAATACGATATGGGAGACGTTTTAGCATAAAGTCTGATGTGGGTTTTTTGAACACATAAACAAAAGAAAATTCCCCGTTTCTGCCTGGCTGAGCTTTGGCAGAGTGAGTCTTTGTAGTTTTGTGCGTACAGCTGAGGCGTCTCCAGCAAAGCAGCCAACACACCAGAGCCTGTAAGCGTCATGTAATGGATGAATGATGGATGTCCGAGCATTTGATGTCTCTACAGACTAAGGCCTTTGTCTTTGATTCAATCCATACTCCCAAGCATCCCAGAGGCTCACACCCATAAAAATTCCTTGTTCTTTTTAGCCGGTTTTCTTCCCCAAATGAGGGAATTTTGCGTCAGGATTTGAGGTATATTTTCCCTTTTACTGAAGTAGCGTCTCTGTTTTCTTGTGGTAACATCCGACCTTCATTTGTCTTTCTTCAGATTATTTATGTCCGTCTGAATATTTTGAAAAGAAAACCATGTTTTTAGGAGCAAATGCTTCGAACACAAATGTCAAACCATGAAAGTGGTTAGTTGGAGCAGGCAGCAGATGGAAAGAGGAACAACTTGTTGAAAAGCAAGACGAGGACTGTTTTAATGAGAAGAGACATTGACCTCATTTGACTGCAGCTTTTCTCCTAATGTGTTGCTTTGACAAGCTTCCCCTCTCCATCCTCACATGTTTGACTTCACTAACTGTGTTTCTGACTGACTTTTATCTGTATTCTAAGTCAAACCTTCTGGCAGTTCACCATGTGTAGTTCATCAATGCAGATATGCAGCTTACATGACCCAGAGTAAACTCAACCATCACTTTCAACTCAATTAGTCGCTTATTTCATTTAGCAAAACTTCCTAAAACTGCAAATGAAAATAATAATACTGGGATTTGAAATCCCATTTTTGATTAAACAGATATAGATCTCTAAGGGACTAAAATGACTTGTTTTTATTGTTGTCATTTAAATAAGTTTAGTGAAGTTTTAGTCAAATGATGAATTCAAATGTTTGATTGTTGATTTTCTATCATTTAGAGTGGTTGCTATGGCTTTGTGTGTTTCAGTTCAAGTCATTTCATGCTTTCATTAATCATCTCAAAAAGTAGACAAAGATGTAAAAAAAACATCAAAAACAAAAGTATTCAGAGAGCAAAATAACTCTGAAGACACTGTAATAGCTGCATTTTAATGCCACCCTTTGTGAGTCACAACATTCTGGAGTTTCTCTGAATTTAACCTGGTTTGATTCTTAGCTTAATGCACCCTTTTAGTGATAATAGAAACTATGTTGATGGTAAAAATGACTTCTAAATTATAAACGTAAACACTAACAATGAACTCCATCTGTATTTCTGTCTAACTAAAAATGCAGTGGTGAGTTCAAATAAGATGTGAAACTGTTTTGTTTTTTTTAATCTTCCTCAAAATATCAACACATATTTTTTATAATTTGTGTTTTGATCTCCTCAAAATGGTTTATTGTACCTGATAATCATACAGTACGAGACCATCAGTCACTGTGAGAACCATGCTTTGGTTTCATGGCTGACCCACTCATTCCAGCACACATCGGTTTAATCAAAAAGTCCAAAAAAACAAGTGTTCAGCATTAGTTACTACTGCCCTGAGGGGTAAACACGGCTGTCTGCTGGTGAAAAATGGGCAACTCTGTGCAGGGCATGTAGGTGGCTCACAGGAAATTTTAAGATTGTAGACACCTTAGTGAAACCACGAGGTGAGGTTGTATTGAAAGTGTAAGACGCACGTAAAGGTGAGAAAGGGGGAGGTAGGTGAGACACAGGTATGTTTTATGGGTTTTTCCTTTTTTCAGTTCCCCCCAAATCCTGCTCACTGCACAGGGTGCTGTTCATGTGAAAAATGCACCCAACCTGGCTGTCAGAGGTTTAGACAATCAGAGCGTGGTTTATGTGGGCGTCCTGCGTGCACTTGTCAATCAAGTGCACACCCTATCCAGGAAGTCAGGAAGGAGCCAGCAAATGCCCCTCACCGATGGCTAGAGTACAGCGTACGGACATCGTACGACAGCACCACCCGCGTGTCATGAATGCATGTACTTCCATTATCCTCACACATATTTAACGATACTCTTGTCACACGCTCAACAATGGTACGTATCATTTTCATGGCGTGCGTTAAGGTGGCCTAAAGGGAACAGCAAGACCCACCTGCACCCACTTTAAGATGCAGCCACTCCTCTCTACAGACTAAGACCTTTGTCTTTGCAGTCGGCTGCAGAGACAACTGTGAATATTCTCTCCTCATCACTTTGACTACTGAACCGCATGAAGATTTGTTTTTGTTTAGAAACAGCAGTTTCCACGTTCTAAAACTGAAAATGTGTTGAAATGGAAAGCCTGCATGAGTGGTTCTCCTTCCTGTCAGGGACTGATGGTGGTGGACCCAAAATTCAGAAACTTAAAACATTTAACAACCCAACTGAAACGAGTGATGTGACGTTCTGTGTCTAGACTTCGAGGCGCTTTGAAACCAGTGTGTCTCATAAACAATGACCACTGACCATATCTCAGCGTTACAAAAACACGATCATTATCCACAGAGGTCCATCGTTTATCACAGGAGTTACATCCTATAGAAAACCAATGATGGACAATATCCATGAAAGATTCATCTTTACTTTTTCAATACTGGTAATTAAAGATGCTTTAAGGCTGTAAAACTCCAGGTTTATTCAGGGATGTGACGCTCTGTATTAACCCTTCACAGTGTGAGTGGGTGCTGGGTAGGGGAGGAGGAGTTATCGTGGTGTGCAGAGACTGCTTCATCTAAAACATGATGACGTCTGAAGCTTCGCTGCCCGGCTGTACCACGTGACTGAATCATGCAGTAGTTCAGATTGTGCTGCAGGTTTGACAGCTTCATTCATAATGTGGGTGTTTGATGGAGAGTCACAGTCAGTGAGAGTTTGGACAAAGGTAGAGACAATTTGGAGAGAGAGTGGAGATTTAGAGGAACTATAATTATTATTGAATCAAACAAATAATGTGTTCCTTAAAAACATGTCTGATCTCAGTGTTATAAAAGCAGGATCATCCTCACATGGGGATGAAGGCTGAAACTCTGTGTTAAATCAGTACTGATGTTTTTTTCTGACATGTCAATCACCTGTTTTTCTCTTCAGTTTTGCTGTACAATTCTAGCCAATCATTTTACCTTTCAAGTGGTTGTGGGCGGGCTCATATGAATGTCTGTGGTCGTGAGGGTGGGCGGAGCTTCAGTCCAAAAGGGAGAAGCAAAGGAAAGTGTGCGATGAAACACGTTTACGTCAGCTTGTATAGCGACAGAGATGCAGAACTGCAGTGACTGTCAGAAAGAATGAAATCAAACATCTTTATCTTCACTGCTTTGTTTACCTTTAGAGACCCGAGCAGTTTTAGCCAATCCTCAGCCTTCATTTATATAGTACTTTTCATATTTTATGTCAAATAAAACTGCTCATTACACCAAGAATAATATTACACAACAACCAAATTAGTTTATGGATAGGGTCACGCCCCCGACCCACACAAACCCCACCTTTAAAGAACCGGTTCAGAACAAGCACCCATAAAATCTACAACCTACTCTCATCTCACTTTAAATGGTCGTTTTCATCATTTCCTATTTTTCCTTTGAGGTTGAGCAATAGAGTTATGTTTTATTTATTTGTATCAATACATGAGTAAACAAACACAAAGAAAGCATTCAGCAATGTAGATGTTTTGTAAACTTTGTGTGAACCAATTGGATGAAAGGTTTCAATGCTTCATGAAGCTTCATCTGCCCATCACTAACTGAAATATGACTAAAACCACGGAGAACCAAAAGAAGTGACAGAAACAAAGCAGATGACCTGACAACCAGACACTTACATACACTGAGGTTAATGAGCTAAATGAGGAAAGCTGTGGATGATGAACCTGAAACTGACAAGGACAACCCAGACTCAGAACATGACCAAACTTAACAAAACCCAAACCAAACCACAGAATCATCACACTTTCCACTACTGAATTCAAGCTGATCTCAGTTTTGTTCACATTGAGGTTTACTCATAGAAACCGCTGAATGTGGTTACTGAAGGTGCTGCAGTTGACCGTTGACCGAACCATCAGTAGCTGAAAATTCAGCTGATTAGACCATAAAGACCAAATCTTTGGTGGAGAATATGGTTTGGTGATGATTGGTTGAACGACAATAGAGGGTTCAATAACAATAAAGAGAAAGAGGAGAATGTGAAGCAGAAGTTATGACCATTTTGACTGAAGTTTCATAAAGACGGTGAAATGTTTTAAAGTGAAAAGTTAAACTTGTGTTTGTCTGAACGGGGTTTTTGCAGCTGAAAGTTTGCTGAAGATTTTAGGTTTAGAAAAGCTGAATGTTTGTTAGTTGATTCAAGGGGATTGATTTGGTGTTTACATTCTTTCGATCACTGTAAATTTCAACCATTAGCATAATTCATGTAATTCCAGCAGATTCTGAAGCACAAAAAGAGGCTTTGCGCTGGTTTCCGTTAGGCATGTGTTAAGTCTGTTGTGTACGCTGCAAGTGTTTCTTAGTTTATTGTACAGGAATAAGGAATTAATCCTGCCTGCATTTTAGTTTTTCAAAAGATCATTGGATACTTTAGTATTTAAATTAGTTTTTAAGGAGAGCAATGTCAATATTACTTGTTGTATAAATGAAAAAAACAAACTGCAAGATTAAGCTGCATGTATGCTGTCTGTTTCTCTAAAACAGCCCAGACACTCGCAGCTGTCATTCTGCATCAGTAAGACTTATGGAAGATTTGTGTGTAAATAGAATGAAAGAACTGCAGAATGGATCATTTTCATCAGAAAGAAAAAAATCCACATAAAAAGTGAAAGAACAAAAGCTGAGCATATTTGATAACTCTTGTGAAGCTTTGTTCTAAAACACATTTTAAAGGCTGAGTGATAAAACATATGAAAGTACAATTTACACAAATGCACAATAACTCCAAACTCCTTTGTACTCCTTACACAAAAAAACCCTTTTTGAAGTCGGCTTTCCTCTTCATGCTCATTCACAAATGTTCTGTCTGGTCTACTGTCTCTGAAACTGGAATTCAAACCCCTGTACATTTTTCTCTCTTTGTATCATTGCAGCCGTTTGCCAAAAGTTCATCTGATTTCTCAATTATTTACATTGACTGAACCATATTGAAAGAAACAAACTGTTGTAGAAATGTCTGTAAATGTATTTAAACAAAAAACAAAAAGAGACGAGTCACATAAGTATTCAGACACTTGGCAGTGACTCTCATATTGAACTGACATGCTGTTCATTTCTACTGATCCACCTTGAGATGTACCTACTTCATCACTGGAGTCCAGCTGGGTTTCATTTAACTGATTGGAGTTGCTCAGGAAAGCCTCACACTTGTCTATAGAAGACCTGACATCTTACAGCGCATGTCAGACCAACGAGAATCAGGAGGATGAAGGAACTGTCTGAGCAGCTCAGAGGCTGTAGTGTGACAATAAGGTACAACATGGTGGTGGCAGCATCATGCTTTGGAGGTGTTTTTCAGCAGCAGAGACAGGATGACAGGTTACAATTAGAGGAAAGATGACTGTGGCTAAGTAGAAAATCTCTGCCAGACTCCACAGAACCTCAGACTGAGGGTTCAACTCCCAACAAGACCCAAAGCACACCATTATAATGACAAAGGAGTGGCTTCAGAATAATTCTTTGACTGTTCTTGACTGGTCCAGCCAGAGCCCAGACCTAAACCCACTTGAGCATCTCTGGAAAGACCTGAAAATGGCTGTGCACCAACATTCACCATCCAACCTGATGGAGCTGGAGAGAATCTGCAAGGAGGAATGACAGAGGATCCCAAATCCAGGTGTGACAAGCTTATATCATTCGCAAGAAGACTCATTACAGTACAAGCTCAGAAGATGCTTCTACTCAATACTGACAAAAGTCTCTGAATACCTATGATCATGTAATCTTTCAGTTTTTCTTTTTTGTGAATTTGCAGATTGTTTTCCCTGTGAGATGGGGCACTCCCTGCCAATTATTGAGAAATTCAATGAATTTACCCGACTTTGGCAAATGGTTGCATCTATGCAAACAGTGACAAATGTAAAGGGATCTGAATACTTTTAGTATAAACTGTAAATAAACCCAACTTAACGTACTGAACAGACCAAACAGAAATAGAAATTCAGAAATAAACTGACCTGCCAAGAAGATGCATTAGGAGAAAATATGAGATGATCAAACCAGCTGCTCCTAAACAGCAGCTTGTTATGGGTGGGGCAGTGTAGGCTTCCATCACATATAAAAATATCAAAATTACAACAAACGTTTGCAAAAATGACAAAGAAGCTTGGATTGGAAAAACAAGCATTTAAAAGCTAATCCATTAGAACATTTACCAGGTTTAATTCAGATTCTTTATTTGTCATTCATGCACCAAAGATTCACCTGCCTAACAAAAGCTACCAAACAGATAACAAATAAAAACTATCAATACAATAAAAACAGTTGTGACCGAAGACTTTGAGCAAAACGGCATGAGTAAGGGAAAACGGTGCTGCATAAACCGCAGCTTTATGCAGAGTTCAGAAGGGTCAAAGCTCCTTGATTTTCTGCGTGCAGGCTGCTATTTTTCCTGTCTTACAGAAATTCCTTTCTGCACCAGCTTTAACATTTTTCTTTATTTATCTTCAGAATATATAGCATTTATGTTACTGTTCTGGCACTTTTGCTTCAACGAACTCCTGTTGGAAGCAAATCCACGAATCAGAATTTTAGCTGACTTTCTGTTCCTGAAAATCTGACAGTAGAATTTTGCGCAATACGTCAAAGAATCCAAATAAAACTGGAACATAACATGCCTTATTTATCATTCCGTTTATCATGAATAAATTATCTTTGTGCAGAAACGTAACACGAACAACAGTTAGACAAAAGAATATCTGCAAACCTTAGTAATGACTGTTTCTTTAAGTAAAAAGCTGGACTCCAGCAGGATAGGCTGATGGGTGACAGCTGCAGAGAAAGGAAACCATCACACTTTCCAAAGGTCCAATCAGTCTGAGAGACGTTGGAAAAGCATATTTAGTTCAAAGAGCTGACCAGAGAGGAAGCATTCTAGTGGACTTTTCCATCTAATGAAACGCAGCAGATAGAATGAGGCAGAAACAAGGGCCATGAAGACCACTTTACTCTCTCTCTATCAGTCTGAACCCAATCAGAAATGAGGAGGCTGAATGTGAGGCTTTTGCATCAATGAACGCAGGAGTGTTCAACCCCCATGTAACTACACCATTCTTACAATCAAATGTGGTCTGCCAGAAGGAACTAAGAATTTGTCATGCACTGCAGTCTGTATGCTGAACTCTCATTTTCCCACTCTGATGAAAACTGAACAAATTGTCGGCCTTTCTGGAAACCAGCTGCTGTTTAAGGGCAAATCATGAGCATGCATATGTTTTTGTGTTTGTCCACGTATGTGTGTGTATGAACCAGATAAAATAACTCTCCGTATTTCCCCCCTCTGGCAATCACTAAAAGTTGCCAATCACCTCCTCTACTAATTCCTAAAAGATGAGCACTCAAATGCTGAGGCTTGGGCCGCCTCGCCACAGGCTTTGGCACAACCTCTGAGGCCTTCTGGTCTGCTCTTCACCCAGAATGTGGAACCAGGGTTAAGGACACAAAGAGGCATGCTCACCAAATGAGAAGTGGCGCCACATTAACGTTACACATTTTCAGCTCCATTCAACACAGCATTAAATCCCCAAAATATAAGGCGTATCAAATGGCAGATGGAAACCATGAATGCTTTTCCCTGATTATGAGTGTGAGTACACATGTGCAGTCTTTGGAGGACAATGCGAAAATCTGTCTCGTTTCTGGAGGTAAGAAAGTTTTACCAAAGACTTGGAACATGGAGGACTGTTCAGGATAAACAGGTGAATTCCTCATTAATGAGATCAGACTGGCTTTATTAATGGTGATAATTAAAAGAAAGAAAAAAGTCATTAAAGTCCCACCCCAATTATCTTCTGATATATTGTAAAATTGTTTCCAGTGGTCTTTTAATTATGGTTCTGCCATTTTTCGCCAAAATCAGATTTTTTTAAGGCATAGTTTCTGCAGAGCAGCAGGAGTTAATCAGAAATTCACCTCTGAGTGGTGGGCGGAAGTGAAAAAGTAAGCCTGTGCTCATTTCCCATCATCCTTTTGGTTACACTCTCCAGTTAGTTTAGAGCCCCTCACAACCTCAAGCTAGCATTAGTGGTGCTTCAGAAATGGTGACCAATATCAGAGCTATCTGGCCGTACAGTGTTGAGCCGGGTCAGCTCAGATGAGGAAAACAAAGATATGGATCTATTTGTAAGTGGATGCATCAGAATGGACCGGAGCAGGAAGCTTGTGGTTGGCTGATTGTAGCGTATGTAACAACTACAAGCTTTTTCAAACAGCTCCTGATTCACAATGATTTACAGGGATGTAACATTTCACTTTTACATTGATTCAATTGGATTCGATATCTGGTTGATGATTCAATTCACTTTCAACATCGGTTCATTTTGAACGATCCGATTGGATCTGATTCACTGACCTACAATGGATCCAGAACATGTTCATCCAAAACACTGTGACTCAGAGATAAATACCTGCTACTGAACAGTGCAGTTTTCCAGATTCAGTGTAATTGAAATATGTGTACAAACAAACAAGTAAACAAGAATGAATGTCAAATCCATTGACATTTGAGTTTGATAAAGTTCAGCCCATTGGAACATTGTTAGAACATTCTAGCACACTGTATGGTCACATGACTTTGTAAATTCAAAGTGTATCCACACATTGGACTGGAAGGATGCTTGATTAGATTTGTTGCATCGCATGTGTGTTTTTCTGCTGTGATGCACTTTTACATGTTAGTAAAATAAATGTCTCAATCCAAATGATGCTTTACAAAACCCATTGAATCTTCATTTTCTGTGTAAATGTCCTCCATCATGAGGAAAAGGCTACAAGAACATGTTAAAAACACAGCTTCATCAGAGTGGGCTTTTGACGACTTGACGGCAGCTGCCGTGCAGCACTAGTTGCTGTTTTGGGATTCGCCACATTGAAAGACAAAGATAAAGAAGGAGAGCAGCCTCCTTCAACAGTTGTTCCCAAAAGTCATTGAGATAGTAACAGAAAAACTAACTGTTCTTCTGTTTAAAGTAAACCCTGATATCATAGTCTAATGACGGAGCCGAGAAAGGAGTTGAGGAACAGCAAGACCTGAAAGGTTTTAAAGATGAGGTTGGAGATTGAGAACAGGCCATGATGACAGACTGATGAGCTTGTTCTTTATCGGCATTATGACAGCTGCTTTCTACCTGCCGACTGCAGTAACGCGCCCCCACCTGGTGTCCTCACTGACATGTGAGGACAACCATCCTGCAGAGAGCAAGGCTCTGCATGCGGCATCAGGTTTAACAAGCTGTCACCAGGCTTTAGGGAACAGAGAAATGATTGAGAGCCCGAATGTGTTACTGACGTACTGTACGCCCAAGCACACAAACGCACACGTTTGCATGTGTGTAAAAGCACTGCAAAACAGAACCTGTTTCCACTCAAAAGCAGAAGCCCCCACAACAAAGGCTTCAGCTGAGGGAGTCATAACGAGGAGAATATCATTTTTCTTTGGCCTCTGTGATCTGCCTTTCTTACATTTCACTTTCAAAGCTCGGTTTGCTGGCAGAATTCTCCACATCTCTGCTAGATGGGGGAAAAGCTGCCCCTCTACTACCATCTTCCCCTCATACCCCCACCCCAATGCAAAAAAGAAAAGCATGAAGAAGAACGATCGAAAAATTCACTTGTGGTTGATAAAACAATTAGGAGGATGTGGTTCTCCTGAATCAACCTGCCTTCGCTAACAACATCCATTTCTCTTCTGAAGTTATCCTGACAGGGCTCTTCAGGGATGATCGAATCTTTTGTGTTCTCATTACAGCATTCGTTCAAAAGCTTAGGTTCTACTTACTTTTCTTACTAAATGACCCCCCTCTCCTCACACACACACGCACACACACACACACATACACACACACACACACACACACACGTACCCTCATTGCCTTGCACAGCCAGCAAGGAGATCTTAAAGGAAAAAGGTGTTTTTGCTGTTGTTTTCTGTATTCATGTGTTCATACTGCATAAATGCTCGTTTTGGTGCCCTTACAAATGTAAATGTTCAACACTAAGATTTTATTGAAAGACCCACTCCTATGAAAATCACCTGTTTTATGTGTTTTTAACATGTTCTTGAAGCATTTTCTCAAAATATAACAGAATGATTAAGAATTATTGGTTTCGGAGTATTAATTCAAATCGTGTTGGATCAGAAAACCGGATGCTAGAAAAAGCTGGGATGAATGACACAGTTACTGAAATGGGCGTCAAAGTCTCTCTTACCCCTCCGCTCTCCCCGCCTTTGCATGCATTCATTTGCTCATCCGAGCTGACCTCTGGCTCAAAACTGTACAGCTGGACTGTGCAACATAGAGGATCAGCATGTAATACAGTGCAGGATTCAAGAGGGATTTGGTGCATTTTGGGGCTCAATATTATATATTTTGGGGACATGATTTCAGAGGGCGGAGGCTAAAAGTTGGAAAAGGCAAACACTTTTTTTTGTCCTTTAAACAATATGGAAACTAAGTAACATTTTAAATGAAAGCACTTATTGATACTCAACTATATGACCTGTAACAGTGAAAATAATACAAATATACTTAATAAAAATAAATAATACTTTTTAATGAGGCAAAAAGGCCAGGTTCTCAAGTACCCCAGGTACTTTACTGTGTGCACGTAACTCATGCTCAATATGGATATTCTTTTTCACTCATAATTGAAAGTATTATTCAGCTCTCAATTAAAAATTCAAACTGCAATTCTAAAATGAATTTTGAATTGACAAGTTAAAATGCAAATGCGTTTTGCAATTTAGAAGTTTAGCATAAAAAATGTCAGTTTTATCTTACTTTTTAAAAAGAAAATAATAATAATAAAAAAACAGTATAATTGGCATTTTAAATTGTCATGGGTTTTTGGTACCAAAATTCAAATAAAAATGCATTTTTCAATACTTTACTGTTTTTTTTAAATAGCATTTTTTACCAGCAGTTCTTGACAGGAGTTCAGAGTTTTTGCTTATTCAGTCCAGCTCTTAAATGAGTATTTAGATAAAGACAACTTTAAAAACACTAGTGCAACAAGTATTTCACTGCTCTGCCACTGATACACGTGTGTGATGAAGAAGTTATTGCTCAGTCTAAATTCCTATAATAATATGGTGAAAGCTAAATATCAGCTTTAGTAGCTGCTGATTAACACAACATGGTGAAAACAACTCAAGCTTAAAATGTCAGAACATAAAACTGTGGATATTTAACAGCAATAACATAATGATTATCAAAGCTTTGTTTCTAAATAAACATAATTATTATAACGGTTATAAAAATCATCTTTTGTCCAGGTACTGAACGAGAAAATGCCGGAATCAAATCCTGAAGCTCCGGTGAGTGAAGGACATGAGCTTTGGTAAAAAAAGAAAATCCAACATGTGCCATATGTTCAAACAAAGTTGTTGCTTAAATCCTAAAATGAGACAGAGCATTGTGCTTTACTGGGCAAAGCTGAACAGAAAAAGAAAACATGCTTTGTGTTGCAAATACCTTTTTCTGTCCATGCTGGGTTTTCTTCCCTCCAACCATTGATAGAGAGTCAAACACAACGAGAGCACATTGCCATCTACTGTATGAAATGTGCCATCCATGTACTGAGTTTGTTTGGATCATGAGATTTACTAAAAGATTTAGCACATTATATTTTACCATACAACCTTTGTTGTTTTTGTATACACGGAAACAACACAAATTTGTCAGCAGCAACCTTTATGGCAGCTGAACAAAATAATTAACATACATTTACATTTTCATGTGAATGCCATAGGCAAGCTGGACTAATGATTGTGTTGTTGCGTGAATCCATACCAATTACCTGCAGTATCTCTCTTCCTGCGTCTTCCTCTGGCAGCTGTTGTGCTGCCTCTGCAGTCAGAGTGATGCATTCAAGGGATTATAAATCAGGCAAAGTTGTAACGCCCATGTGGTCTGCCTGGTCATTCCTTGACCATTTGGTCACTGAAACAATTGATGGCTCTGTAAAAAGCTGGAAACGATCAAATCTGACAAACAATAATAGCATGACAAATGAATCCCTGAGACCTTTATTCTCCTCTTACCACAAATGATCACATCCTCATGTCAACCATGTCCACTCGTCCTCAACTGATCCTCATCTCTTTGACCAGCCGTGTGGTTTGAGGGTGAAGTCATCCATCTAAAAATGTCTTCATTTTTTCATTCTTTTGGTTTCAAAAAAATTATTTTACCTTCTTTGTAAAACTGGACGCTAGTTAGAATTCAGACGGAGGTCAGTCTGAAGCACTTTTACCCAAACATTTCTGAATGCACTTGTAAGATCCATACATCAGTCATTTCACTTCACGCTTTGAGCAGACCTTTGATGTAGGAACTATGGCGACCATGGTGAAATGTATGATTATTATTTATTGGGTTGGTATTTACAGCCGGAAGGAAGCAGGGATTTACTGTTGAATGTCCTCCAAGAAGACAAGTACTCATGTCCTCTGGCTGTTCCTTTCCCCGATCCTTTTTAACTCTGATAGAGCTCTGCTGTACCAGGTGGATGCACAGATATGTCACAGCTGCCCTCAGATCTTCTTCTTCAGTGTCCAAAATCTGTAAATTGCCATCGTAGTATATTTGCTTCAGGACGTTTAAATCTGATCCAATTCTAACTTTTTTCAGGTGATTTCTTTAACATGACAGTTCAAAAACACACAATGTCACAGACATGTAACTTAAACATTTTCTGTCGTTTGCATTGTAACTCGTGCATATTACTGCTATGCTCTGTTGAAAGAGTTTTGATGTCAAGTTAAAGCTTTGAAAATGATTGAAAGCATGTGTTGCTGTAAAAGCTCAGCTGCGCCACACATTTCTGTACCAAAGAGACACGAGCTGGATGGAGGCTGCCTGTGTGCCAGTTGTGCTCTGAGTTACTGCATTGACTCCATGGGTTTTCAGGGCGTTGGGGGTAAGTATTGATCCCTTTGTGATGCTTTTTAATTTTTTATGGCAGATGAGGTCATGACAAGACCTTCAGGGTTTACTGCTCCAACCCCCATGGAGTAAAACATTATCACCAAGTTATGTCTCTTTTCCTGGGAGGAAATGTTTGGAAGTTAAACTGTCCTCTTGGTCATTACAATAATTTATTTGTACAACTGGACTCTGGTGATATGGAAAGTAGCAGTTGAAGTTAGATTTCAATTTCTCCATCACAATTATTGTAGAGAAAATCAAGTCTAAAGAAAGTTCATTTTCCACAGCTGCGTCTTTGGGGAGGAAGATGAAGCTTAAAGATGGTGAAAACTGGTCCTCTCATGCATCAAAAGGGAGGTGGATAAAGCGGATGCTGTCATCACAAATATGTATTCTGATGTAGAAAAGGGTAAAAGGGCAGGTTATTTGGGACCATGATGTCTTGATGGTGCAACATTCATAACATCCCACACGTTTGTTTTTCCAGGAGTTGGCTTTTTCTGCATTTGTTACAATGCCACGCTAAAGTTGTTTTAAACAATGAGGAATTTGTCTTTTTTTCTGTTGACTTAAGTGTTGTTACAAAACACAAAAGATTTTGCAATAGAAGCTTGTTACAACGTGAATCAAAGAAAAAAATACAATTTTGCAAAAATCTCACAGTTGAAATCCGAGCACAAAGGCCAACAGTTGGGTCCGTTTTCTACACACACTCAGCCTGTTTCTGGCCAGGATCATGGGGACGCTGGAGCCCACTGAGCTACAAAAGGGTGAAGGTTGGGTCAGTTTTCCAGAGCATCACTGGACCACATCTAGGGGACATATTAGAATCTTCACTTAACCCATGAAGCATGTTTCTGCACTGTGGGAGGAAGCCAGTGTGCCTGGAGAAAAGCCACACATGCATGAGGAGAGCATGCACACTCCAGCTGGGGTGTGAGCCAGGGCTGTGAGACAACAGTGTAGCCCCTGAAGTTCAGGTAATCAGAGAAAATAGAATGTGTAGAATTTCCAAGTCTCAAACCAAACTAGCTTTAAATAAAATATTACTAAATAACGAATGCCAAAAGACACAATACTTTACGTCTTTATTCAAATCTGTGAGTTTTTAAACAAGAAAAACCCAAAAGGGTCAAACAGCTGGTCTTTAAAAGACAAAGAAAAATCAATGTGTAATTTAAATGTATACCTTATGAGTTTACCTTAAATATTTCTTTACTTTGTTTGTCTATTTTTTCCTTTTTCAGTTTTTTTCTGCTTGAAATAGATAATAAACATCAATCCATTCGCACTTGTTTTAAAGTTTGGCATTTTTTCAATAAAATCTTAAAAGATTTGTCTGTTCTGACAAAGTAGAACAAACTTAACCAAAGGTCATTGCTCTAAATGGCATTTTGCTCATTTTGAAATGATGATGTGGTTTTAAGTTTATCCACCCACAGAGAGACTTTTATTTTCCCAACACTCTAGACCTCTTGTTTTGTTGTTGCCATGCTGATCTAAAGCAACCTTTTTATTTTACTGCACATTTGCTTTTTTTTGTTTGTTTTTACTTGTTTCCTTTGAGAAGGAGAGGGCAATAATTCTTCATCCTACAGTAAACATTAAACTTGGAATATCACTGCAGTGTAAGCATCAATCAAAAAAACAACACGTTAGTAAAGATTATTTCCTAGTTTCACATTTTTTTTTGTTTAAAATTTGATTCACTAATAATTTTTTAGCTTGGAAACTTGCAGTTAAAATCAAACAAAAAACAATTACATAGACTTGAACCTGTAGATTAGATTTGAAAGGGATTTATGGCTTTAGAAGAGAGTTTACGAGTCAGAGCTCATAACTTATCCCACAAAGTTATTTTTCTCTTTTTATCACTTTCTTGATCTCCTTTTGATGTGTTAATGGCAAAGCTCACAAAAGTGTCAAAGCTACAACCCAGCCAAAAATCGTCCCATATCTCAACCCTTCTGTTGTTATGAAATAGAGGTTTTTTTGCTCTTTGGTTCGGACTCAAAAGCCAAGCTTTGTGGACACAAACCTTCTATACATGTGTGCGGCTGGATGAGAGTTACCACACTTTGCAACGTGTGGAACATTGATTTAGATATCTGCCCCACGTGTCAGAAAGATGCATTTTACATGTGTGTTTGTGGGTGAATACTGTTGAAGGTTGAGAATAAAAAAACAGAAGACCAGTGTTTTGTTCAGCCTCTATAAAAGCAACACAAGAGCTTCAAAGATGTTTTTTTTCATGTACGAACAGCCACGATCGGAAGACAGAGTTTATCGGTCTAATCCACCACTGGGTCCAGCCAACTCCAAATAAGAAAAGCATGCCTCCTCTAAAGGCAGAATAAACAAAAATCACCACCACTCCACAGTTGTTATGAATTGTAAAGTCATAAACATGGCAACGTTTTTTTTTTTTTTTTAACTAGACTACACATACCCTTGAATTCAGCGTAAATTTTGAAGTTTTAACTTCAGTGGCTGTGGGGCGATGTTCCTGCCTGAAACTGTTCTCCAGCGGTCATTTGAAGAACTTCAGTATTTGATATTTCTGGGGTAACATAACAGTAACATGTCAAACACAAGAAAAGTAGCTGCAACCAGGATCTAAATTAACTGATTTTGTGCTGTGACATAGGTGCTGAGGCGTGTGGATCCATCTGCAATAGTTTTTAATGACAAGGGTAAAACAAGGACAAGGCAAAGGACAGGCCGTGGTCAGAAACACAGGAGCGAGGCAAGAGGCAAGAGAACAGGCAAAAGTCAAAAACCAAATGAAGACACAGAGAAACCCGCTGAACAACAGGGAGGAAGTTAAAGACAAAGCAACACTGAATATGTAGAACAGGCTTAAAAAGCATGGTTGATGACATGAATGAGGATCAGCTGGGCAGGAAGGAAGCGGATGCAGTGCATGCAGGGAGATGAAGTGAAGAGGCAGATGAGGCAGTCAGTACTCAGTAGAGGGTTCCCTCTGGTGGCCGGAGGTCGACATGGGTGACTGAAACCTGACAGATGCATTCTGGGAGGTTTTTTTTTCCAGATGCATGGAGAAAAGAAGAGGAATTTTCCATGTCTGGTTTTGAACTAGGAACGTTTTAAATTTACCGACTAAGACCAAACCAAACATGTCAATCCATCTGAGCAATTGAACATTTAATCAGAGTGAAGTAAACAGACCTGCAACAGTTAGTAAAGTGAAGGGGGCAGAAGATACTTAAATATGTATTGGGTTACTTTCACTGTTAATAGGGATAACCATAATGCTTTAGGTTGGACTTATCAGGGCTGAAACATGCACTTTGCACTGTAAACTCAGAGAGACCTCCAGAGGAAGAAGACCAGCCTCTGTGTAATGGACACCTAAAAGTCGACCTTTTCAGACTCAGCAGTGGAAGTGAAAGTGGAAGTAAACCTTCCTCCTGAAGCACAAAAGAGAAGGTTGAGAAAGTTTGAGAAATGTGGTTTTTGAAACTTGTGTGGGATGAACCTGAGCCATGCAGCAGATGGATAGCTGTCCTGGGAATTGCAGCAGAATCCTTCAAAAACATGACAGGAGGAGTAGATTCTGCAAAGTCACAAATCAGTAAGTTCAACTATAAGAACTTGTTCTTAAACACTTTGACCTGGATAATTAAAGTTTACTATGTTAACCATGATTTATTATGAGATTTGGCATTTTGTGATTTTTGACCATTTTCAAGGCAATACGTTTATTTCTTCATCATATTGTGTAATGCAAAGTGGCACAAAACACTGACATCTTTAGCAATCAAACATGTTCCACTTAGTATATTTTTCACTTGTAAACAGTAAGATCTAGAATGTGGAAAATCGTGAAACAGTGTGAAGAGTGAACTCCTTTTTTCACCGTCAACGTCATGATTCAAAAACAAGCTTCTTCTCTCTTCCTTTGTACACACATGGGTAAAAAAGCTGAGTTGCATGCTGCAAGTCTGGTTTCATTTTATGAAAAATGAAGAAGCTGTAAAAAGGAAAATGGGAGAAAAAAAACAATGTCTTGTAATTTCATTATTGGTTGGGACAGGTCAGAAACCCAGCTTCAATGGGAGTGTTTTTGTGGGATCCTCTGTATAATCCTGCCCACCAACTGAGGCTTAGTCTCAAAAACAAACACTGTAATAGATCGCTTTACATTTTAGTAAAGAAAAGGAACTAAAAATAAGATTTCTGACCCAATTTTCTCCAGATGACACTAACAAACCACATTAACCTGAGCTGAGGCAATACTTCTGCAACTGCAATACTGTGATAGTGCCTGCTTCAATGACTCAAGCTCTTTCAAGTTTCTATTGGCTTTCATTGGAGCACAATCAAAGTCCACTGATGTTCTTTAGTGGAAGAAAATGTTTCTGATGCACAGATGTGCCAAATAAAACATGAACGGTCAATGAGAGCAACTTCCCATATGCCCCCCTGCCCCATATGGATGTCCTTATCATTTTCAGTCCTCAAGCTGGAGATGCATTTGAATCAGTGTGTTGTTTTCATCAGTGAATGCCCCCCCCCCATCTAACTTAGCCCCTCAACTGCAGTACACTTTGTGTCTCATTACACTATGGGGGTCATGGGTAGTTATCCTGTCACCGTTTCCCTTCGTTGTTTCTTTTTGTGTCTTTTATCACATGAATCTTGAAAAATAGTGAAAGCCGTTCATGCACGTTTTCTCCAACTGGAAGAAAGCAGCCTTTTAGTTGACTTACACTGTCCTGTGCTTTGGGAAAATTCAAAACTGTGATTTGCAAAAGGTCACAGACTTGTTTGTCTGGATCCCTGCCTCTGTTGCTATGGGTCTCTGTAGTTCCACCTCCTTCTCAGCTGAAGCCACTTGTCTAACCAAGAGTGCAGCATAAAGCCCGGTTCACCCTGACACTCTCGGCTATATTGTCCACTTACTGACTTGTTGGTCAGTCATTTGAATGTTCAGTTCCGTTTGACAGTCAATCCTGATCTCAAGCCAAAGCCCTTGTCACAGTAGGATCCACTCTGTTCTCAAACTGATTCACCACCAGCCTGTTATCTGGAGTTTTGATCAACCCAACCTGCTCCTTACAACACTTATTGCTGGTGATGGGCCGATTAAGCTTCATAAAGCCTTTAATCCCTTAGGCCTTTTATCTCCACTGCAATACTTCTTGAAGCTTCATTTGCTCTAGTAGGACATCTACTGGATGCAAAAATATCAGTTACATTTTGCTGACAGCCTGTGAATAAACATGCCAGCATAATAAAGAAGCATATACAGTATGAGGTAAGGGTAGGGATGTATTTGGATTTAGTGAGTGCTTCAAAGATTGTTATTTCTGCTCCTTCCTTAATGCCACGGTCACAAATACAACTGCCACAGCACAATGGTAGGGCATCGGCAGAATTTTCAAGACTTTATGCTGCTGCTGACTTTTTGAAATTTGTTGGCATGGTCACGAATGCAGACAGCGACAGTCAGGCAGCCGTCAGGCATCAGGGATGACGCCATTATGAATCAGGTGACAGCTGGGCAGCCACAGGGCGGTGGCAGCTCTGATTGGATAATGTGTAAATGTCTCCGGATGGAAACCATCCATATCAAGTGCCACTGGCTATCAACGCCATGATGAGTTTTATGCATCATCAATGGCGTCTCCCCATTTAGTCCCAGGACCGCCAGATTGACGTCTGGTCATCGACAGGCCTTGGACTTTGTCAACAGTCCTCGTCAAGTACCCACGCTACTACACTATGATTTCTAGCCATTAGATGGTGGCAGTGGGATGGCAGGGAGGGTGACTGGAGGGTGGCAGTCTGGAATCGGCCAATCATCAGATGATTTTGAGGACCTTGGAGAATCGCCATCAAGCAAATATAGCATTGCTCCTTTCCTGTCATCCACCTGTCACTGGACTGCCACAGCACAACCCCCAAATGTGTCTGGGCGGCAACTGACCGATGTCATAAACATTTTCTGGTTGGTGTAAAAATTTGACTTTTTCTAAAACCTCAGTGTGTGATGTGACATGTAAACATGCGACTGCTGCCTGCCGTTTGTAAAAGCTGCCGCGTGGAATTTGTTGAAAAACTTGTAATTAGGTTACAGTGAAGTGGCACTTTGGGATATGTGACTTTAGACTAAATGAAGCAAGTGTCGGTAGTGCCTTTTTAACATTTTAAGCCTAACTAGTAAAATTATAACTAGTGACAGAAAAAAATGTGAACTAGTAATGTTTAAAAGTGTGCACTAGTTCACTGGTGGGCACTATTTGTGTTCACTAGTGACATTCTAAAAAGGCTACTAGTTACATGCACATTTTCTAGTAGTTCACTAGTAAGAATTTAAAGCTCACTAGTTAACTAGTGTGACCAAATATCATACTAGTTTAATAATGACATGCAAAATGTTAACTAGTTACTTAAGTCTTACTAGTTGACTAGTCGGACTAGTTGCACTTTTTAACTAGTGCACCGCAAAAAGCCCACTATTTACCTGGTTGGCACAATATTTTCCTACTAGGTAACTAGTGCATCCTTGTAAAAGTCACTAGCTAACTAGTAAATAACTAAATGTTAGCTAGTTAACCAGTGTTTCAGTATGCTAATGTGGAAGAGTGCTGGAATTCAGGAAAAAGTCCTCCTATTGGCTCTGTAGCAAAACTCCAACCCTTTAAACTCAGGATTAACCCTTTCAGTCCCAGCGTGTTTTTACTGTTGATAAGCTATCTGGTAACTGACCAGTCAGATGTCTAAATAGATATGTGGTCTCACAAAACGCTTGACTGACAGATTTTGTGTGGCCTGCTTTTAACTGTTACTGATATGGATTTCTGACAAACTACCCCCTGATTGGAAATGTGGTTGTCATAGAAACAACTCAGAACAAATCAGACCAATCACTGCTTTTTGACGATGTCTGGCTCCAACAAGGTGGCTTCCGTATCATGAAAAAAATGGTGATTGACTTGACATCAATTGGTTGGAGCAGGAAGCCATTTTCAATGGGTGACGTCACACTCTAGTCGGTCCAGTTGTCTTCTACAGTCAATGGTGATGGTAGGTCACTGGCGTCTTCAAGTGGGCACCATCTCAACAATCTGTTTTGTTGAGTTAGGCCCCAATATGAGGAAGGCTCCACTTTCTGTTCCAGGGTTTTAAAATCCTCCCCGTCTACTTACACACTCCAGCTCCATAAACCCAAGCTGTCAATCAGGTAGCGACAAGCTATTAGATCAATAACAACTGGAAGATGTGATTTTATTTTGAAAAAGAGACCTTTGAGACTTCAGAGGTTGTCTTTATTTCAATTATTGGGTTACAATTTTTTTTCAAGAATTTACTCTGTAGGACTTTTATTGGATGTCTTCATTAGTTCTCATTTATAAAATCAAAATCATTGATCTAGCTCCTTTTGAAATGACAGAGATAAAATTGCAGAACTTGATTTGCCTTAACCTCACCTTTGACAGAATTCCAGCAGTGGCAACTCTGCAGCAGACAGACACGTTAACCCTCTTTACTGCAATCCTTCTACAACATTATTGCAGCGTTTCTTTTTTCTGCTGAGAAATCATGTTGAGTAATAATTAAAATGTGTGGGTTCTGATGTAGAGACAGCAGGTGGCTCCAGCTGGATGCTAGATAACTTACAATCACACACACTTGAGGTCAGACGTGCTGACAGCAGTTGTAAGCATGAGAACATGTTTTACACATCTTTTGCGCTCATGGACACACTCATACTTGAGTAGATGTGTGCTGTCAGTGTGCAAAATCACTTTATTGCATCTGCACTCCTGAAAAGAATGAAATGCTTTGTGGTTGACAAGAAATATGTCCACAGCTCAAGTGGAACTGATTAGGAGAAAAGGAATTTACCCACAAATGAATGAGAAAGTTTCAGGCTTAAATACTGTTGAAGTCACAATAAACACATTTTGATTATTTATTTTTGTGATGGGGGGTCAGGTAGAGCACGATAGTAAATCCTGTCCTGCCACTTTCACACAGTAAGCGTGTTTAAGATGACCTATAGGTGGACGCAGCGCTGCACAGATCGACTAGTGCGTGGTTTGTGATGATGGTTAGTTTTTTTTATAGATCTCTGATGTCACATGTCAGTCATCTTAAAAATATTACAAGAAAGGGGCGAATGCAAAGCGCCTACCTCTGCGAGCGTAGCTGGAAATTTAGTACTGCACTGACAGTAAGCTACCTTGATGACTACAAAACAATACATTGTGGGAAACGGTGTTCTGACAGTTTTCATATTTTGAAGTGGTACGAATCAGAAATGACTGGCGCTCAATGAAGGAAAACTTCACTGAAAAGAAAATAGTTTTCTCTTGATATGGAACATCACTCAGATTACTTAACCATTAGAAATTATTTTACTTGAAACATTTCTTCATTGTATTTTTATATTGAGAATCATTTTGGGTTTAATGCTTAACATTAGACAGACATTTGCATTTATGCAACAAAAAAAACTCCTAAATACAGAAATCACAAATCATTTGTGATTATGTGTGTATTGTTGCTTATAAAACTTCACTTCAATTTTATTTATTTCTCTGGGACAGTGCACATTGAAAGCATCACATAATATGAGCCAGTATGAGCCCAGTGGCTATTTTTCATTTGTTCAAATCAAACTTTATTTATAAATACCAGGAGCAGCTCAGCCACAGGAACATTGCCACAGTGCCCACCCAAACTGGGACAGCAACAAAGTCCACTCCACAGCTGCAATGTAGAACGCCGGAGGAGAACTCTGGAGGTTGAATTGGGAAAATCTGGTCTCCTGTGGTAAATATGTCCTTATTTTCTCAGCATGTTTTAATTTGATTTGAGTTTACAGTTAGATGACTAAAGATGTGTTCATACTATATATTCCTTTTATTTCTATTTTATTATTGCTATTTCCTTTTCTTAAAAAAACTTTATGAAAATAACTTTCTTAAGTATCTTAAATAACTACATATGTCAAAGTTTCAGACTAAAGGTGACTGACAGCTCTCCTCACAGGGGCCCTTTTTAGCTGTGCTTACGATAAGAAACAACACATTTGTTATAAATATAAAACAAATAAAACACTGCATAAACCATGTGAAAATGCCAAAAGCACATAGCAAAATTGATTAGAAATCTGAGTCACCTAAAACAGTTATCTTATTTTTTTGTTATGCTGTGACGTCCTCTCTTTTGCATTCAGCATATCATATTTTTTTAAAAAACATCTATAGTTTTTAGATGATCCTAGGATTGCGTCCCACCAAGATCACAGGTAAGGGTCTGAGTGTGGACGCTTTCATGATTATGCTGAGCTGCCTGCACGGCCACGCAATATATGCTAACAGAGTTTACCGCCCCATTTTTTTAACTGCAGCTAGTGGTTAGCCGGTAAGCTAACGTCAGCTTTCACAGAACGTACCGATCTTTGTAGCTTCAAGAGTCAGACGAAATCAGTCGTTGTTGAGTTCCTGTCGGTAATCCTTTTATCAGCATGTTGTGCAAACTGCAAGCCATAGTTTGTTGTCAACTTTCAGCATCTAGGCATAATGGTTAGAGGCTTCATAAGAACACCCCCAGAGTTTTTTTTCTATTTCTGGAGGCTAGTGAAGGTGGTCTGACAGAAGATGGTAGAAGATGGAAACGGCAAATGGCGTATACTTATATATTGCTTTTCCACCTTCATTGAAGGCCCAAAGCGCTTTCCAGTCACAGTCCGAGTCACCCATTCACACACACACTGGCGCCAACCTTCCACCAGAAACAATGTGGGGTTCGGTGACTTGCCCAAGAACACTGACACATGGGCAAGGCGTGAATCGAACTTGCAATCTTCTGATCAGAGGACGACCACCCTACTGCTGCACCAAGGCCGCCCCAAAGAGGGAGATCCCGAAAGCATAGATTCACAAAGAAAAAGACTTGTCAACTATCAGCCAGTTTTGCCAAATCAGCCTCCTAAATGTAAAGGGGACGATTTTCTTCAGCATCCGGACCCAAAGGCTATTGACATTCCTCCAGAGAAACAACTTTGTGGATACATCTGTTCAGAAAGCTGGAGGGTTTTTCAGGATGCCTCAAGCACGGCAACATCATCTGGCACCAGATACAAACTGCCAAAAAGGAACGGAGAGACCTACACATGGTGTTTTTAGACCTTACTAACGCGTTTGGCTCAGTCCCTCCCAACATTCTGTGGACAGCCTTTGACTACTTCAGTGCACCATATAAGATCAGGGAGTTGGTAAAGGACTATTTTCAGGATCTCCAGTTCTGTGTAACACATGAGACCACGACCTCTTGGCAGCATCTGGAAATCAACATCATTGCAGGCTGTACAGTCTCCCCTCTGGCCTTCATTATGGTAATGGAGCTGGTTATATGGGCATCCCAGTGGGTAGTCAGAGGTGAGAAGAGCAACAGTGGCCTGCGTCTTCCACCTATAAGAGCATATATGGATGACGTAAGTATTATTACAACAACAAAACCATGCACTAGACAATGCTTAGGAAACTGCAGGAAACCGTACAGTGGGCAAAAATGGAGCTCAAGCCAGGGAAGTCGTGTAGCATCTCTATTGTCAAAGGCCAATCAGTAGATGAGCAGTTTTATATCAGGGACAAACCAATTCCAACAATCCTGGAGAAACCCAAAAAAAGCCATGGGAGATGGTATAATGCAGATGTTAAAGACACCCAACAAGTTGAACAACTCCAGCACTACATGGTCAATTGCCTTAAAAAAATCAACGACAGATCTCTGCCAGGATAACTGATGCTCTGGTGTTAGCAGTTTGGGCTGCTACCCATACGCACTTGGCCCATAGCCATGCATGAGGTCTCACTTAGTCATGCTAATCGTTTGGAAAGGCTTGTGAACTCTTACGTGGCTCAGAGTGCCCAACTGACTCAGCAGCGTTGGTCTCTACAGTGATGGAGACCTGTCACTACCAGTCTCTAGTCTGGTTGAAGAGTTTAAGCGTGCCAAGGTGAAGCTTGACATGTCTCTTGCTGACTCCCGAGACCCAGTGGTGAAAGGTGCTGCTCCTGTCCTAATAACAGGAAAGAAGTGGACCCTATCTACAGCTGTACTGTAAGCCAAATTTGCTCTCCTTCCATGTTGGGCCATGTCCAACAAGGCAGAGGAGGTTTTGGGTTTGGGACTGTGGCACCTCTCTGACAAAAGGTTTCTGCGACTGAACATAAAAACATGGTGATAGAGGAGGTCTGCCACCAGGAGGAAGCAGGCAGATGGACTAAAGCCATCACACAATTAAAACAGGGTGGTTGGGTGAGGTGGGAGAGAGTTGAAAAGAGTAAACTTACATGGAGTGAGCTTTGGAGCATGGACTCAAGCTGGCAAAGTTTTAACTTATGATGAGTTGTTCTCTCCCCCAAACTTGCAATTAGGCTATGGGTTGAAAAAGATCCATTGTGCCCTTTTTTTTTAAATATTCCAGTACACTCAAGCACATTTTAGTGGACTTTGGCACCAGCCTCACGCAAGGCAGATACACATGGAGACATAACCAGGACCTGTGATTTTTAGCCAATGCACTTGAGCACAAGAGAGCATCAACACCCAACCCTTTAGCAGCGAGGATATGTTCCAACTCTCATTACCATTTGTCCAGAAAGGGGAGAAGCCAATAATTAGTACCTCATACCCTGAGCTGACAGCTCTGAATGCAGTCAGGGACTGGTAGATGTGAGTTGACTTAGACCAGAGACTAATCTTCCCTTTGGAGATCACAACAACCACACTGCATCCAGACCTTGCCCTCTGGTCAGTCTTCTTGCCTACATTATAGAGCTAACAGTCCCTGGGAAGATTCTCTGGAAGAAGCGTATGAGTGCAAAAAACTACGCTACACTAACTTGGCAGCTGAGGCAGAGGGCAGAGGCTGGGAAATCTGGGTGCACCTAGTGGAGGTGGGGTGCAGGGGCTTCGTAGCCAGTACAACCACTAGGCTCCTCAGAGAGGTTGGAGTCAGAGGACAGGCACATAGACAGGCCATTAAGGAGCTGTCCAACACAGCTGAGAGGGTGAGCCATTGGCTGTGGCTGAAGAGGAGTGACATTACATGGACAGCAAAAGTGAACAAATAACAGCAGGACACACGCCCAGGCTTGATCAACCTGTGGTGGGGCCGAGAGAAGGGTGTGTTGTGATGAAAGGCCAAAACACCCTATGATGCTGAGGTACATAGCTGATGATGTCTCTTGCTGTAGAAACCACGTGGAACCAAAACTCTGAAGTTGGAGTGGTGCAATTTTAGGGATTTGTAACATCTAGTCCTATCAAAACAGCTGGATAACATTCTGAGATGCTGTAAATCCAGAGTCACAACTCCTGAACGTTCCTCTATGATGCCAATGAAATTTCGCAATGAGCGAACCACACCTGGTAAAGCTATACAGTTGGGTTCCACTTGTCTTACACCAGAGGAAAGAGGAAGAGGCGTGTAAGAAAGTGCTTTCTCTGTGTGTATCTTGCCTCGACCATCCACCAAAACAGTCAGGAGGGCAGATGAGTGAGAACTTTCTTACTTTTGAAATGTCGGTTATTTTGAGAATAGAGGACAGGCAAACAACAACCAAGGCCATGATTGTTTCAGGGGCAGTGGGCAATGTTATTGATCTGGCTTTTGCCCAAGCTAGTATGATCCCTCTGCTTCCTTTGAGTAGTGGGTGGCAGTTTCTGCCCTAGATGATCGTCCCCTAGGTTCAAGCCGGGTCAAGTTTCTCACTTCGGATCTCCAACTCAACATCCTGACTAGCCATCAAGAAACCATCTATCTCTTCGCCATAGACTCTCCTCGATGTGCCATAATCTTGGGTCTTCCCTGGTTCAGGACCCATGACTCCACTATCGTCTGGTCGTCAAGGTAACTCACTTCAAGTTTGCCTCCTTCCAACATCAGTGTCTCAAAATCCAAAGAAGAACCAGTGACTTCAGAGTCCGTTGTGGCCGCCTCTTTGATTCTGGCCCTAGTATAGACGGACATCATGACGGAGCTGCCAGAATGTAAAGCTGCTAACCCATGTCGACTGTCCTGTCTGTCCAATCAAGCTTATATCCCACCTTCTCATTGGCAACAGGTTTTCCACGTGGTGCACAACACACCTGCACTGGGACACCAAGGTTTGGCCGGCACACACACACACACATTCTGGTGGCCAACAATGCAGGCAGACGTGGCCCAGTTTGTGACACAATGTGCATCCCGTCAAATGGCCAAGTCCCGTCGTCAGCTTCCAACCAGGTCACTGACCTGCCTCGCTCTCAAGGTAACACCATAATCTTGTCAGTCATTGATTGATTCAATCAATTGGCCTGCTGTCTCATTCCTATCCCACAGTTCTGAAAACAGCTGAATACAGCCTCCCTGAGGATATAGTATTGGACTGTGGTCTACAGTTCACCTCACAAGTGTAGTAGGAGATGTGCTTGACAGAGGTGGGCTAACACCCACCTCTGTCAAGCCTCCATTGAGCCTCCATCTCCCTTCCAACCACTAGAGGAAGTCCTCTCCTTTCCATTGACATTCTCCTGAACAATTTTCTTCACTTCATCTCCATCAGCCCTATTCCCCTGCTCTCAGTTCTCACCAGCTGTTCCAAATCTAGGAATCACCATAAACAGTATTTAGTCTGGAACCCAGCAGTGCTCAGAGTGGTCTTATTTTGTTTTTTGCATACAGGCTGAGCATTTCTACTGCTGTCTCTCTGTTTATCCTGACCATTACCTGCCTTGACTCTGTCCTGGCTCTCTCTGTGTATTTTGACTCCTGCCTAATTTT
The DNA here is from genome assembly GCA_014656515.1 of Oryzias celebensis. NCBI lineage: Eukaryota > Metazoa > Chordata > Actinopteri > Beloniformes > Adrianichthyidae > Oryzias > Oryzias celebensis. The sequence goes on along the minus strand of BNCR01000017.1, from coordinate 4,901,627 downwards.
TGACTTCATCCTGCCTTACCCTTGTCTGTTTAGCTAATAAACCATTTGCACATGGATCCAAATGCCTCTACCTCTTTGTCACAGAAGCTCTGTTGGAGTAACTTTATTTAACATCTACGTATAACTACGAGGGAATTAAGAGGGTAGCTGGAGCAGAGAAAAACCCACATGCCAATTGAAAGAACTCACAGATTTTAAACTATGATGTTTACAATGTTCTTTCATTTTTCTTTTTTTTTTTCCCTTAAGTTTGCTTTTGCTCTGTCTGCTTTTTTAAGCAGCTGTTTGGCTCATTTGGCTGGGTGTAGGAAGAAGATTATTTTTGTTTTATTTTTTCTATTTTTATATTTCAATTTTGTTTTATTGCTGTTTTTCTATTTTATCCACTAGATTTTAGCTGTTCTGTTTGCAAATATTAAAGTACCACATTTTCTGGACTATAGATTGCACCTGTATGTAAGCCGCATCCGCTCTATTTAAAACAATAAATAAATAAAAATGAAAATACAAGCCGCACCGGGCTACAAGCTGCAAATATCTATGTTGAAAAATGGGATATTTAGTGCATGTACAGAACAATTGTGTACTGTATATGTACATGTATGTACCTGAACAGATTCTTTAAACAGTGCTTTTTAACATAGAATAAACCAGAATGAAACCAAAGTCACCTCGTCTTTCTTGAAGGAAAACAACGCAGAGAACAAGTGAGGCGTTTGCGGACATGCTAAATGTGGGAACGCCTGTTACATTATCCGCATTTCCATTACCTCTGAAATTGAATTTGATACTAAATTTGCTTGACGGAAACTCCACCAAAAAAAAAAAACTTGCACTTATTGAAAAAGTTTCTGGGTTTGGACGTGGTTTTTGGGGTGTATCGAAATGGACATTTTTCATTAAACTGCACTAGTAACACTTTTTTGTATTAAATGCACTTTTTGGAATGAAATGGCTACGCTGAACTGCACAGCAGCGTATTTGCGGATTTTGTGGATTCGAACAGTGAACACTGTACTTTTTTTTTTGTTTTATTAAGTTTCAAGCTATTGGCTCTTGAGAGTTACGTGGGGGCGACCGTAGTGCAGCTGTAGGGTGATCGTCCTCTGACCGGAAGATTGCAGGTTTGATTCCCACCTTGTATCAAAGTGTCCTTGGGCAAGACACTGATCCCCAATCCAGTGTTCGGCAGCGGAGCCATCCTGTGTGTGCACATGGCTGAATCGGACAGAGACTGTAAAGCACCTCGGACCTTCAATGAAGGTAAAAAAGCACTTTATAAGTATACGCCATTTACCATTTTACCATTTGTACAAGATTTACCGTGGGGACACGGTTTCAATAAGAGCACATAAGCAGGCAAAATTATTAACTTCAGACAAACATAGTCATTACAAACAATTCAAGTACTTTTGAAGAGGCACTAATAGCTTGAAATTGAATGAAACTTTAAAAAAAGTCTGTTTTTCATTTACATTTTATTTCATTAGCATTGTGTTGTGACCTTTGTTGTTGTGTTGTAGTTTTTGTCATTGTGTCTTTTGCACTTATGTTAGCTGTGTCAGCCACTATACACTTTCTCTTAATGAACCTTCACAGTTCTTCACAGATCCGATGCTGGCATTGGCCTCTCTAAGACCAAAATCAGCTCATCTGGCTGCACAAACCGGTTCAGCAAAGCGATAGGTGTTGTGCTGCCGTCTGAATGTGGTATTTCAAACTGAAGAAATCTGCTTGACAGTTTCTTTTTCATGTTTTTGCTATTTTTGCTTTCTGGGTTTGGACATGGTTGGACTCCAGCTGCAGAAGATGAAAGGTTTGTTACACAGAGATGCTCCTGTCTGCTGTTTTTGCAGTTGTTTTTGCTTAACCAGTTCTAAACTCATAAATGTACAAAGTGGGACTGAACAGCAGTACCCTGCAGCACTTACAACACGAGGGATTGATTCCTTGCATCAACAGCAGATATACACATGCGTCAAGTTATTTTCTAGATCCTTATTTTTAAAAGGTTCTTGTTCAATTTTTTTTTCAATCATTTTTTACCAGTTTTTCTTGTAAAATAAGAATTTATTCATAGTTTTATTTAGTAATCTTGTATGTTTTGTATAGAAATTAAAAATCCATTTTTTTATCAAACAAAATTCACTAATTTGAAAATCTGAAGATCTGCTTTGAGAAAACACAATGCTAAACACTGTAAAGAGATGTATGCATGTGTTGAATTTCATGCAGACACGGTTCTGTAATGAAGTCCAGATCTCTGCCCCCCTTTGAGAGGTAAACATTGCTTTACATAAAATACTTTGTCCTGAATGTTTATTGTGCTTGCTGAGGCTTCCCCTGTGAGGAAGCTTGTGTGGAGTGACGCTGCAGCCTGTGAGCGATCAGTGGTTTGAGGCATCAAACACTCCGTCTCTTCTTTCAGTTCTGTTCACAGGTTTGAGGGCTTTTATTTCAAATAGATTTTAGTTTTAGTGTATTGTGGAATTGTTTGGAGTTTGTGAACGTGACATTTTTGGAGTTCTTGCTCATAAAAATATCATTCTGACTGAGTTCTGAGCATCCTTCCTTCCATTCACTTGGGAGGTGGACGTCCTGCGGGCTCTGGACAGCGGGGAGATCCTGTCTTTCAGCATCAGGATCCAAAGTCCTGAAAACACACACACACAATCCCATTTCTGAGACCTCTCACTCAGCAGCTTTCCTGCTTCATCATGCCTTGCTTGGCTATATTATGACAGGTGGAGTGTCAGTCACCCCAGCTGGACTTCCTAACCAACATCCATTATCAGATTTGGGTGGCTGCTGCAGGCTGTGGGATAAGTTTGCATTTCAGGTGTCCTGCACACATCTTTACAAAAAGTGGAGCAAGGTGAGATCAGAAGATCAGAAAGAATAACTGAATAAAAGAACTGAATAGAGAAGCTTGTCTTCTGATTTAGAAGAGGTTAAAATGAGAAAAGAGAATTTTAGGAAAAAGTGTTGTAGAGAATAAGCAATAAAAGAGAGAAAAAAACTCCCCTGATGGTGAGGAGATTTGCAATGAAAGCAGAAAGTCTTTAGACATCACCTATGTGGCCTTCCTCAACTGAAAATCAGACTGAGTTTTAATTTTGTTAGAAGCTACAACTAATATATAACTAAGTCTTGTTATGACTTAGTTCTCACATGCATGCTCTTAAAACCTGTAAAACGTTGTGTGCATACTATTTGTTAGTGTGTGTAAGTATATTCATACATTAGTGATAGAAGACTTATCCCACAGGACGCAGCAACTGACATTAACCTACCGGATGCACACAGACAGGCCTCCACAAGATTTTCATAACCAATATTCTTGGGGAGGGGTGTTAAAAAAAAACACTACCCATGCCCATATATAAGTAGATGGGTTGAATGAAGGTGTGCTGTAAACCTTGATCACATTGAATGCTCCAGCAAAGCCAGGAGACCCGGTGTTCTAGTGATCTGTACTAGCTCGGGAGATTTTCCTACCCATTTCACAAATGGTAGATATAGCTATCCAAATTTCCTACCTTATCAGATAATCCTACCTACGGTTTTCTGCATGAACCAACAGTTTGGATGTTAGATCGTAAACACAGCAGGTTAATGAAGAGTTACAGGCAGGCTAGGAAAGACTTAAGGGGAGCAGCACAGCCTCTGGGGAGGTCAAATGTGTGCAACTGTCATGCTTATGGCTGCTTATAATGAGCTGTGTGGAAAAGTGGCATTACTTTGAGAAATTAAAAAAAAATTAAAAAAACAAATCCAAGGATGAAACGCACAAAGAACTGGAAGAAATTCGTGAAAGAAATTGAAAAAAGGACCTAAAACTTTACAGTGCATAAACGGTATGAATACCGAAAGTACAAGCATGAATGTCCTTAATGTGCTGAACATTTTCATACCAAGATTGCATGAGTTTCAAAAGTGCACAAGTTTTTGAAAAACTTCCCATTCATTTTCAGTGTAGCTAAAAAAATTGCATAAATTGTGCGATAGGAAAAAAAAAAGAAAAATTTACAAAAACCAAAAGTACGAGGAGTGATGTCCTGAACAAGCTGAACGTTTTGATACCAGGATTGCTGAAATCGCTGAAAGTATGAAGAAGTTTTTACGTGCCGAAAATGTACAGAAGAAAGTAGGAGAATTCATAAAGAGAAACAGGATCCCAATAGTGTGAATGCTTTAAAGCATTTACACAATGATCATTTATGTAGGGAAAACAGTTGCATAGCAGTTGACAATGAAAGAGGACCCACCACATGCATTCAGTGTTCTCCATCATTTAGAGGACAAATCCACACCTCCTGCATGGGAACCGCCATCTGTGGAGAGAGAAAGTTAATTACTAACAGCACAAGATATACAGGATATAGAACTTTGTTCTGTTTGTCGCCTTTGTGAGACTTTGGAATTTTCAGTTGAACAAAATGTTGACACCACAGCACACAACTGGTATATTGGTGTCTGTACAAAAGAAATTGTTGCCTTATACATTAAGACATACTGTAAGACAGAAAGTGGAATAACTCAATAGATACATGCCTTTTGTTTCTTCAAGATGTGGTTCCGATAGGCATCTATGATCTGCAGATTGACCATTTAGCCTAAAAATGTAAAACTGCAGAATAGTTTGGTTTTACAACTTACAGTGTTTTCATTTACTGACTTCATCTGCAATCCAGTTATTCCCCTGAATTCATGCCCTAATCCCTAACTACTGAAAAACTAGATAGTGGGCAATATATAGTGAGTAGTGAATGAATTCGGACATAGCCCCAGAGTCTGTATGAGTCAATAACTGCTTTGACCTTTCCAGTATCCTTTGCTGCCCAAAGCATCATGAAGGCAAATTAAGTATTAATTTGTGCCATACACCAAAATGCAGCTGATTACTAAATGTCTGATTTGTATATTAAAACAATTTCCCTCAAGTTCCCAAAGTTAGGAGGCATTTTTTTCCACTCTAAAATTAACAGAATGTCACATAAAGTAGGGGTGGGCGATCTTTCTGACTTGTGGGCCTCAAATGCTTTTAACATTTGACTGCAGGGCATCTCATCACAGAAAGAAACAACACGGCATTTGTGATTGAGCAGATTAACCGGCTGAATATGACCCTTGGTCAAAAAATACTCTAGTTTTTGGTCGACAAGACAAAATAACTGGTGATCTAAAGATTAAAAGGCGATTAAAAGATGTATTTCTTTTAAAGAAAGATGGTTGAAATCAACTGAACATTCATTAGATTAACTGCAGCCACAGAAAACGGCAGTTTTTCTACTTGTGTGTTGTTCCAGATCAGGTAATCATTGTTTATGACAATATTTTTCAACCAGTGTGCTGTGTGATACATCAGTATGACGTGAGAGATGATCAGTTGTATCATGAGAAGTTATTCAATTTCACCCTAATGGTCTGTAAAACTTTAACCACTGGCTGGGTATCATCTTTGTGTTCATTCAAATGGGCCCAGGTTTTCCACCAAGAAGATTGAAATATGAAAGATCATAAGATACCTTTTCTTTGTGTTTGATTCTTACTGGAGACAATTTTAGAATGACACCTGTGTATTGTTTACTTAGACTACAAAGTTTATTTTTTTATTTTGATTTTGGTTGTGGTGTGGCTTTTCATTTTCATCAAGGAAAACGTGAACCTTGACTCAGAAAAGGTTGAAAAACACTGGTCTATTACAGATTTGCTGGTATTTTTCTTGAGGATGTGTTGAAGAGCACAAGAGTAGAACTTGGTGTATGTAGGTATGTTCCAAACCCAATGAATCCCTTTAAGGGTTACATAGTTGCTGGAGCCTATCCCAGCTACTGTTGGGTGAAGGAAGGGTTTCTCCTTCGTACCTTGGCAGGTTGACAGTCTGTCGCAGGGCCACACACATGCACAATTTAGAATCACCACTGAACCTATTAATCCTGTTTTTGGACTGTAGGAGGAGCCCAGAGTGCCTGGACAAAACCCACATATTCACAAGGACAACAAGCGACCTTCACACAGAAAGAACCCAGCTGGGATTTGAACCAAGAGATTCACAATGTGACATGACGGTGCCAAGCTCTACACTACTGTGCAGCCCTGTTGTAGCAAAGGTCATGCATTTACATATGAAAAAAACAAAGAAAACCTGAAACCATTTTTTTTCAGCTTTGTTAAAATGGAGCACAGAGGTGCACCACGTTGTTGTCTATCAGTCTGCTCTTTGTTTTTAATAATCTCTATAGCATAAGGCAAAAATTACATTACAAATGAAGAGTAGGAAGGAAAAGAGAGTAAGAGACCTTACACAAGAGGACTGGCCTCTACTAGGTGGCCAGGAAACAGAAGCTGAAGGTTTCAGCACACACACACCGACAGCCATACAAATCCCTCTCCTGCCTGCCTTTGCTCCTCTGAAACTGCATCTCCCATCAGTCAGGCGTGAGAGAACGCAGCAGCTCGAGTCTTCAGATCTGACACACCAAAGAGCTCGGCCTCAGCGCCTTAGGAAATAATAATGAATATGGAATAATAGTCTGTATTTTGTTCTGCAAATGCAGCCAGATGCAAAATGTGGACGGTAAAAAATCAAGAGCAGATGTTTGAGAAACAAGAGGTCTCAGTGAGTGTGAGCAGCCGGTGTGCCCTGCAAACATGTTGTAACCTGACCCTGCTTGGAGTATAATCACTTGTAGCATGGATATCACAATTTTATAATGAGGCAAGGGATAGAATGGTGGATCTATGCAGCTGCACCCTGGGAAAGTTTGGCTGTTGAGGAAGCAGCCAGACACAACACCTCTCAATTAACTGGTAGATCCCAGACAACAAGGAGAGCACATGTCTGACTCATTTCTATAGCTTACTGTAAATGAGGTGGTGGGAACACGTGCTGCATGCTGCTCTGGGCTCTGACACCACTGTCAAGCAGTGCAGTCGGCTGGTGAAAGCTCAGCAAAGAGTAGTAGGCAAATTCCAGCAAACAGCAAGAGGTCCATACAGTGTATGCAAAGATTATTTTGTTTCATTCCAAACAGTGTAAGGAGTTATCTTATGGCATTTCATTTCAGCAGAAAAACAAGACGTCCTGACCGTTTAGACCCAGAGCGATCTGTGTCTCATTTTCAGAATATGTGTGATAGTTTGCACTAACATCTGAAGCTGAAGATTTTGGAAAATGTTTCTGAGCCATTTCTGAACTAAAAACACAAACGTATCTGAAAATCCACAAATAAAAATGCCCTCTCAAAAGAAAAACAATGAAAGATAAACCATAAGGAATTTAGAACAATAGATTTCTGTTTAACTTACCCCAATATCGTTTAACCATGCAGGTTTCACCAAAACATCTCTACTTTTTTATTCCATTACGTAACAGGATTTTGTTTTTTAAAACAAACAGTATGGCCTCCTTGGAGCCATAAAGGTTTCCTGGTTTCAAAATAACTGTGTGAAGGGTTTCTGTTCCTCCTGCTCCAATGAAAACCCTTGCTAAACCTCCTTTGAACAGTGGGCTGCTGTTCTCTCTGTGTGACCCTGATGCACTGATGAGGTGTCCAGACACATGTTGACTTCTCCTCAACAACAGCTGCAAATAGGAGAAATAATGCTTGAAAAGTGTCCAGGTTTTTTTTAATTATTATTATTTTATTTTACCAGCTCAGTGGCCTTGTAGAGTGTCAATTTCAATTGCAATTTAAACGTTGGACTGCAATTTCAATTGCACAGGAAACGTTGGACTGAAAGTGTGTGTGAGTGAAAAAGAGGAATGAAGAGACTGCATTATAGCTGGATATTTTTTTATTAAGGCTTTGTGTCTTGGTATATTGAATTTCATAAGGTCTCTGTGTGCTGCGAGGCTGCCTTGGTTCCCAAAGGGACCAAAGATGGACATTAGTCTTGGCTATAATCTGCATGTTAACAAAAACAGATTTCCTCCCAAGTTTGGACTTTTTATCTTTTGTGTTTAAAAGGCCTCTTCTTAAGACCCAAAGGGATTTAGTCTGACAATAACATTTGATAATTAAATTAATTGTGTTGATTTTCTAATATTTGGTTAGAATCTGGTGAAATCGTTATTTTATTTAATTGTCACCTTTTGAAAATTATTAGTTTTGCTGATTTTATTTCTCTTTTTCATTTTATTGCAGAACTGGAGGAAAGCCTGAAGTATTTTGACCTTTAACAGCCACCGTAGTGTGAAGTCACATTCCAGTATGGCGCTTCCCATGAGTACTTTAGTGAAACATTTCTTAAGATGCAGTCAGATTTCTTCTACCCCTGGAAGGTCTTTGTATTCTGGAGTCTGTATGAAAAACAAGGTAAATGTTTCGCTTCTGATATATTATACTGACGTCATTTCTCCGCGCCGTATTTACGCCGGGACAAACCCGAACTCCGTGCGCCGTGATACAAATGTAAACACGGGACCTTGAATGGAGCTTCTACTGGTGATCTAAATGCTGATGCAGACAGGCGTCAGAAAACTCTCTCTATACAGTCAGTGGCGCAGCCTGGATCCAAAACTTGAGTAAAACATGTCGATCGGTGCAAATGCCACATCAACGGTTACAGCTTTCATTTCGGAGGTTGTGTAAAACGAGGTTTTAGAGGTTTTTTTTTTTGTTATCTTTGTGTTTTTGGTTGATCTTCAGTTCATTTCTGTTTATTGTTTCTTCAGGCAGTTTTATGTTCTTTATTGCACTACTGAGAGTTTTCCTTTCATTGAAGAAAGAAGAATTAAGAAACCATGAATGATTGTCTAAAAAGAGAGTTTTGCTCTTCAGTTTCTACTAAAGATAAGTGTTGTTTTCAACATTGTTTTCTGCTGAATGACAAATACATAAGGAAATGAACAGATATGTAAGTTGGCACAAGTACAACAACAAAATAAGAACTTTTCCCAAAATATGAATAAACGTATTCATTTCATTAAGTAATTTATCTTTAAATACATATTTTTTGAGTAGTTTTTCTAATCTGATTTTGCTATTGTTTCTTTTTATATTATTATAGCTTAAAAATGCATAAATGAAATAAAATGATGATACGTTTTTTAAATTAAAAATAAAAATCAAATTTTATTTTTTAGACATGTCTTTTCTATGATTACTTTTTTCTGTTTGACTTTTCTTCAGAAAATTTATGAGTTTCCTGTTCAAATACACAAGACAATGGCGAGTGATTCAGCAACAGCCCGTGCCTCCCCAGTGCCTGCTGATACATGCACTTTAATAATTTGGTCTTTTTTATTATCAGAAAATCTGCTTTATTTTAAAATTACCTAATTTTTTTATTTCTCGCCATCTGTCTGATGACATTGTTACCAGTTTGTGACTCATTTAGTCTTTTTATCTGCTTTCTGCTCTTTAGAAATACACGAGGTGAGGCAGACAGTAAGCCTGCGTCAAGGCGGAGAATGTGACACAGCGGCTAAAGAATAATAGAATTAGAGGTAGAAAGTCAAGTGCAGCCGTCCAGTTGCTCTTTAATATTGTTTAGCATCATTTTCTAAATGGAAGAATATATTTTCAAACCCCTAAAGAATTTGTTTAGATGAGATTGCCACTGAGATAAAACGACTTTTCAAACTGAGGAAAAAAAGGAAGACTTCTACGAACAGGTTATGAATGCGTTTCTTCAGAAGGAGCGACCATAGACATAAAACAAGGGAGTAACACACGGACGTCATTTGTAAAAGTAAGTCAATAATAGCAGTTTAGTTAATTTTTTCCCCTCTGCTACAGTCTGTAAATGAGAAAAAAGTTAAAATTTCGAACAACACACTTTAACTGCTGCCAATCAAAAGATGAATGAGCTACTTTGTAGGGTTCATGTTTGTACATCTGACTGATGACATCAGTGCCTCACCAGCCATGAACCTAAACACGTCACTGTTAAGGGGGGAGGTGGTGGTGGTGGTGAGGTTTAGGGTATAAAACAGGGAACACAAACCTTCAACACTTAAACAGCCATTCGGGTCAATTCTCACCGACTATAACCTTCCACAGAGTCTTATTTCACCCTTTAGGAAAATAAGACCGATTTGTATTCATGTTAGTCTCACCATTACGATAAGTATACTGGATGGTAGCTTATTTGGCATAAATAAAACATAAAAATAAAATAGCATTTCTTTTCAAATAATGAAATACTTTAGTCAGAGGTTTCAAAATAAAACACCCTGTGTCACAAAGGACCATCTCAATGCAGAAAATGTAGTAGTAGGTATTGTAATGTCAGCACTGATTTAACATAAGGTGCACTTTAAACCCTTTGAATTTTTCAAAGTAGAAGATCCGCCTTATAATCTGTTGTGCCTTAATTCTGGTTGTGCTGACTGACTACCATTTTTTTCTGGGACACAGTGCTCAAAATAGGTCTAAAATGTTCCGTATAATACATTTTTTAATCTTTTTTTTTTCTTTCTAAAATTCAAAACTTTGAATTTGTCTTTAACCAGAGAGCCATGGAGGGTAAAAGAGCCACATATGGATCCAGAGCCACAGGTTGCAGACCCCTGGCCTAAAGCATCCTGCATATTTAATGGTCAGAGACATGGTGTTGGATATAAATGTGGAGGATTACTAGTTTTGTTGGTGAAAGGACAAATAGGTCTGATCTTGAATTTGACACAAACTCTGAAATGTAAAATCTTGCACTTCCTCCAAAGACACTGAAGGCAGGTGGGATAATAGAGCAATTTACTACTCACGCCTTTGTTCAAAAATCAGGGTTTAATGCATATAAACTAAATGGATCTACAGCCTGGTGTAAAAAAAACTTTATTTTCTATATATGCCAACTCTTTATTTTTTCTCAAATCAGATGTTCAGATTTTATTAGAGCTTAAATGTGCAGACGTGGAGCTTTAAACAGAATGTTGTCTCACCTCATGGTCACTGCAGGAACATTATTGAGATGAGCAAACTAAACTCCAGTCAATGGCCTCCCCAACGCACGCACGCACAAACACCCACACACAAACACCCACACAAACACACTCTTTAGACTCCAGCGAGGGTTTTCAGAGATGTTTTTATTTCACAAGAATTTGTTTAGACACATCACTGGTACTGATCTCCACTCAAACCGACACTTTTCAAACTGAAAGAAAGACAAGAACTAACAGTTTTGTCTTTATTATTATTTTTTTTAACCCAACTTGTTTTATACTGCCCTCAAATGAGCATCTTTTGCAATTACCGGGACATGTCCAGTTCTGTGTGATGGCTGACCAAATGACTGGGTGTCATTGTTTGGTTTTTTCTTACTTTTTTGGGGGGAATTTCTCGGCTTAAGCAAGGACTCTCCAAGAATGAAAACACTCCTACTATCAGAAAAAGTCTTGTTCTCTGCTCTTTTAGGGTTGCCATTCGTCCTCCTAGCATATTTCTACTTTAATCTTTAGTTACACTTCAGCTGTAAGTTTTAGTCTCTTTTCATGCGTCCTCTGCCTGTGGTCCTGTCAGTGACTAATCTTCGTCATGTCAGTCCTTTGCTGCACCAAAGAGGAAGTGACTTCTAAGTTGCCTCTCTATTTTCCCCAACTCCAGCTTCACTTACTCGGGTGTCAGCTAAAACCATTAGGCTAGCTGGAGCGCCACATGGGAGAGGCCGGCGAGAGTGAGGAAACATGGCTTCCCCTTCGAGGATGTTCATTAACAGCCCTATTTATTTTCAACTGTCAGAAAAGCCTGCTAATTCACTGCAGTCCCTTCTGTGTAATTCGGCCTGTCGTAATCATTCTGCAGCCAGAGCCCTCACTCAGATGTTCTGCACATTAACCCATTTCTTCAAACAGTCCCATATGTCAGCTTAGTCTTATTTTGAAAATTCATTTCACTAAGTCAAATTACAGAACCAGTCTTCAGAAATGCAGCCACAGTGGTGCCTGGGGAGTCTCCACATGTTTTAGTTGTGTGCCTGATCCAGAGCTCTTTTCTGTGCATCTGACATTTTTAATTAAAACATACCAAGTATCTGATACTGTGCCTCAGAGCTACACTCGAGTCAACAGACTCTTCCCTTGCAGGAGGAAATGACTGCACTCTTCAGAGATGCTGGTGGTGGAGGTTTGCCCCGAGTGTTACCATAATTACATATTGATAAATTTATGATGTGTGCACTAGTTATTTTTTGCTGTGTTGTGACTTTTATGTGTTTTTTCATGTATTATTAGCCCAGCTGTCAGTCATCTGTTTCCTGAAAGTAAAATAAAACTGTAGCATGGCCTTTGTCAACACAAGAGAAGGAAATGGTTTAATGAAACTATTTAAAAAGACCCATAATACTTTTATCCAAGGGCAGAACTTTCATGCAAATGAAGCCACTTTGGACTTTTCCAGTTTTGAACTGTTCTGATAAATGCTAGATTTTCTTCTAGGGTGAGTGCTGTCTGGAATCGGTTTTAAACTGGAGATGCGCAGCAGTAGGATTTGAAATGGATTCTTCCTCATTTCTGTTTTTGCTTTTGGTCTTTGTTGGTTGGACATATGTCAGTGGGACCAAGAGGGTGACCATAGTCATCATGTACTCACAGCTATGAGTACAGCTTCATAAGATTTGATCTAGACTGGTGCTTAACTGCAGCTTACATTTGTTTACAATTCCCACAGATATGCTTTCTGTCTGTGGGAGCACAAACGGAGTAGAAATGGAATATCAGCAAAAACAATGTCATTCTGGTTTATCCTTCTTTAAATTAAATTATTATGGCTGATTAAAGTTGGATTAAAGTACGCATTACAAATGTGTTCTGGATGTTGCATAATGTGTCTCTGCCTCTTGACTAAATTTGAATTCAAATTTTGTTGTGAATCTCTTGCAGCAACATTACTGAGGCTTTTAAATATCCCAAAACGCTACCATGGGGCAACCTAAATGCAAGTTTTTCAGCAAAAAAGTAAGGTGGCTGTGCAGCAGCATTTGTAATTGGGAGGCGGCAGACGCATTTTTCCATGCTGCGCAGTAACCGCAGAGGTTTTGGGGAAAAAGTAAAAATTTAACGGCAGCTGGACAGTTTTTCTCTAAAAGTTGACATCAGGCGCATTTCAAGGTCGTCCGGTGGCAGTCCAGTAATAGGCAAGGATAACGGCATTACGAAAGCAGGCGGAGGTGGGCGGCCACAGATCAGTGGCAGCCAAAACTACCGTCCAACAGCAGCTCTGACTGGATAATGTGTAAATGTCTCCACCCGGTGGCCTGGAGGTATATAAAAAGTACTCTGCACGCCTGATGGCCGCCTGATTGCCACCGTCTACATTCATGACCACACCAGCGATTTTCAAAAACATCAGGCGGCAGCTAATTTTCGTTAGAATTTTCGTTAACGTTAGCTTCGTTATAGTTTTCATATTTTTCTGTAGCAGAACTCAAAAAACAGGATGTTGCATATAACTGAGATCAAATGAATATTTATATTGCTAACATTGCAGGACACCCACCTCTCCCATCGGACAACAAAACAGAAAGGGGAGAGGGAAAGCAAGCGCCAAACCAATAAAGGGAAAACCAGCGAAGAAGAACAGATCAAGAGGGGGGGCTACCAACCCTACACTGAATCCAAGGGGGAAAGAAACTTAGGAACCAATATGTTTGTGTAATTAAGAACCCAGATCTCATCTCGTTACAGTAGCATAAGTCGGTATGGTTTTTCCTCTTCATAGAGGATGTTTCTCTCCACTGTAGTGAATAGTTTAGAATTTCCATTAGCGTTAAAGCTGGTGAACCACTTTGCTGCTGCAGCTTCATGGAACTGGTTTCAATGACAGAACAGCTGCATGGACTAGTTTAAAAACATTACCTCTGCACTGTTACGCCATGGAAACATGTTTTGTGGATTGACAAATGGTTCTTTTCCACATAATAACAGTTGAGATCGTTTCTGATGAAAGATAATGGAATGAGGTTGTTGTAGGGGTTTGTCTAGACCAATGCTTCTGGTACAGTTTAATCTTTACGCTTCATCATTGGGACAGCACGATCCTTTTTGCTTTGTTGAAACAGCCTCACCATTTTCTGTTACAGCATGGCAGCACAAGTTAAGTAGTTTGCTTAAAAACAGGGTGAAATGCGCTCAGCTATCTAAAACTTCACAGAAACACGAGGGCCTTCACAGCACACTCTCATTTCTTGACAGAGAATGTTTGATCCTTAAGGAGCGTTTGTTTTCTGTGATCACTATCGTTCCGGGTTTTTACTTTTGGTACAATGCTGTTTGCCTTCTTATAGAGGAAAAATGTGACTGTGTGCATAATGGAATAATTCGAACAAAAGTGCATTATAATCCACGATCTGCAAATTTGGGCCTTTTTAGAAAAGCCAGACTTGGGTCACAAGACCAGACTTTCTGATCTGGGGCTGAAGTGAAGTGTCTGATGGAATCATGTCACGTGACTGACAGGAGTAAACACTGCCACCTACTGTACTCAGATACACGCTGCTGCACATACCCTCAATAGTAAAAGAGTATTTTATGGACAGTCAGGGATGCTGTGATAAATGTGTCTGGTTTTGTTTAGATGATGTGCTGTGAGCTTGTCCTTAACTCTATCTAGTCTTGGCTTGGATTGGATTACATTAGATTAACAGACTTCGTAGAGGGTCTTTGCATCAGTGAAATTTAATTACAATAGATCATCATACAATGACTTTTAAAATATAGTTTCTAAATAACTGAGAACAGTGGAGTGAATAGAAATTCAATGAGATTTTAATTATGTGAATAGAAAGTTTTCTACACTTACAGAGACAAATCGTTTTTATAAGATGAGAAAAGACTGAGATGTGTTTCACAAAGATTGGCTATATTATTTCACCTGAAGGTAAAATGATACTTGGACCATTTCTCTATGTGTTTATATGACATGCCTCAGACAAGCTGGAAGTCAATAAATGTTTGGTTTCTAATGAGCCAGGTAACAGTTTCCTGCTTTCTGTTGGTGCTGCTTGCCTTGGTTTATCCCCAGGTCCTATTGAAGTTTCAGAAGCTGCAGCCTGTTAGAGCTCAAAGGCAGAGCTGACTCACTGCCAGGTTATTTTTGGAGTGCTGTCGGGCTCTGTCTGCGGGGAGTGCTGTTTTTGAAGGGCCTCCAGCCCCATTAATCAGCCAGGGGACCCCACGGCGCGAGCGGGCCCTGAGCCCTCTCCTTCATACTGCAGCGTTCTGTTCCTGTACCCCTGCTCTCCACACAGTGTGAAACTCAGAGGAACCTCATCAATCTCACCTGTCCTACATGTCAACCACAGATTTAATCAAGCGCTCCTTCTGGGCCTTCCCCTCCGCTGCCCCTCCAGCTCTCCCATCACTAGAAAAAAAACTTTGATGTTTTTAGGCATTACTTTTCTGCATTTCTGATTTTTTTTTAATCTCTTCTATTGTCAGTGTTAATAAGCATTTATACTTGAATCCTCTCTTTTGGGGTCTAACGCTCTTAGTTTCAAGATGTGGAGTGTTCCAACATTGGCTAAACACGCAAATACCTTTAAGGGAAAAGCTGGGGAAACGGTAAGCCCCATTTCCTGTTGATAGCTTACTGAAGTGCGGCTCTGTTAGCCGTCTTCTATAACAGGTCCCCAAGTGAGTAAAACCAAGAAAGATGAATTAAGACACACAGCCATAAAATGAGGCATGTCAGCTTCTATTTCAGTGTGACGATGCTGTTAATGGGATGCCTGTGGTGTCCAAAACTGAAGAGGGACATTGGAGCCTGTATGCGAGACCCCCAGCTAACAGCAGCAAAAATCCTCAGTCTGTGGGCCCATCTCTGTTCTCTGCTGATGTTTTCCGATATGAAGCTTTTCTTCCAAAAGAGCCCACTTCATGGGTTTTCTTGACCAAAGGCAAATGGGCGTGCTGCGGTGCTCCTGGGATGGATTATTTTGAAACTGGCAGGATAAAGAGGCAGCAACTGTGGCTCCCTGGCAACAGGTTCTTGTTTAGGGACAAGTCTAAGAGCATGGTCAGAACACCAAGCCTCCAATATGATGGATGAACTCCTAAAGGCAAGTCTGAACCGAATTGAGAAAAGACTCAGTCGCACACCCTGAACCTGAATTGGAAATGTTAAATGATGTCAAAATGGGGCCTGTCTTTGAATGTATAAACACGTCTCAGGCACTAACTTGAATAAAAAAAATACAGTTGAAATGCAGATGCAAGAGGGAGTGAATTCAGTGAACGTGTGTGCAGTTTCTGGTTGAGGCTTAAAATACTACCCAAATCTGTCAATTATAGCCATGCTACCAACATCTCACTGTCAACTTTGAAACCTACTTTCATTACCATTATGTTTTAGTCTGAAAGTAAATCATTCCATTTTCCATGTGACTTGCCCTGACCGGTGACCTGCTGAGCGTTATCGCATTTTTGATTTTCAGCAGATCTGTGCGTGTTAATCGTCTGAATGTCAAGATGCAGAAATAAAGATAAGGCTGCCAACACACAGGAGTTCATCATAAAAAAGAAACTTCACTAAAAGAATACTTAAAGTTTAAAAAATTGATATTAGCACGTCACACTTTCTAAAAATATGCAGTCGGTATCAGCCAAAAAAGAAAATGTAAGTGTAGTAAACGTTAAAATTATGCTTATGCTTGTTTGCAAATTCAAAAAAGAAGACTCCATCTTCCAATCTGATTTTTTAGGATGACTTTTTTAGTGATAATCCATCACATTTTGCAATGTATTCAGTTTTCTTTCTTTTTCTTGTCCTAGATTTAGTTAAGTAGATGGAGTTCATCTTGACTGTGCTTCCCTGTTTCAGTGGTCCAGCTGCCGCAGAGTGTTTGTGATTAGCTGTCTGACGCTTTTCTTGCTGCCACCGCGGATCCTTGGTTTGTGCTGTCAATTACTTATGAACAGACACCTTCACAACTTTAGTCCAGTGTTGATATAGGCGAAGACTCCGACACGTGCAGACACCGTCTGTGTTTGTACATGACCTCTGTCCCTGTGGGTATTGCCACACATGCAGACAGATCCACGAGTATTCCCGGAAAGAGTTCTACAAGTGTGAAAACATGGCCTGTTAGTGTATATAACCCTGTAGCTGTTGGCGTCAGTGTCACAGACACCATTCCTAATCTTTTCAGCATATGCTAGACATGGATGGAAACAGCTTTTGCCACATTTGTGATTGTGTAGTGAAATGTTGTTGTATGCGTGTAGATTTTAATGAGGGAATGACTGGTCATGCTAACTACATTTCATGATAAGACACTGTTTGAAATAGAGGTCAGTAGGAGCCCAAAAAAGGACAGATCTACTGGATGCAGAGTTTTACCATTGTTGGTTTTGACAATAAATATACTTCTTTATTAATGTTTAGCTTCTAAATGTTTTAGTTCGTTGAGCACTTAATACACAGGCCACATCACCAAAACAAAATGTTTAAGGTCAAATGCCATGTCTTGTGTGTAGATCAGAGATGTCCAAATCCAGGCCTCGAGGGCCGGTGTCTGACATGTTTTCCAACCAACCTGCCATTGAAGCTCCTTATTGGCTAAAAACACCTGATCCAGATAATCAATAGCAGGTAAGGCAGGATTTCTGGAAAACCAGCTGGAGGCCGGCCCTCAAGGCCTGGATTTGGACACCCCGGTATAGATTATCAAAGCTGGGAATTGGAGTTGTCAATTTCAAAGATGGCAGGCAGCTGATTTACTTTGTTTTCATCTCTAAAAACTCCAGCTTTTTTCCCAGCTAATGTCTCACTGTGGCTGGATGAAGCACAGTGGATGAAGCACAGTGGCATCAGTCACCGTTGTTTTGCTCGCTTTCATGTCACAGACTGAAACTTTTGGCTCTCTTACTATTACCAGTGGGGTGTGTATGGAACGCAAGAAAAAACATGACATCAATTGTTTATAAAAATATAAATAAAATATCAAATTCTGTGTTAAAAATCCTATGCTAATTCATCAGATCCACCAATTAATATTTCTGTAAAGGAATTGTTATATTTCTTTTAAGGCAAAGAATTGTTCAAACTGTGCGATAATTGCTGTAATTTTTCAGTATTGGATTATTTTGACCTAACTATGAAAAATGATTCCATTTATTACAAGTAGTTCATTCATAAATCCCATCACATGGCTCATTTAGAGTGGGATTTTAAAAAAAACAGCCATTATTATTCCTGGAGTGCAGAATACACCTCACACTTTCTCCTCTGTCGTCAGTCTGTAGTTGTTGTAGTTTAAATTACTTTCTCCTCTAACAGCTGTTTAGGCATTTCACTCCCACGAAAACCAACACAGAGGTGTTTGGTGAAGCAGTTCACCGTCTGATAGTCCACGATGGCCCACTAGCAAGTTAGCTGCAGTGTTGACTCTTATTTGACACTCAATTGGCTCAAATAACACTATTACCATGCCTGTATGGCTAATAGCTTCCCCTGGGGCATGCAGCAGAGGGCAACGCGCATTAGGTGCGCCAGCTTAAGGTGAGAACACACATGAACCAGGCTCAGAGCCCCGTCCACACCCAAATCAATCCTGACACCTCTTAAGAGCCGCTCAGCATCAATGGCACTCCAGTGCAATTACCCTGTCGGTAATGACATAAGCACCCAGTTCCTTCCTGCCCCAAGCTCCCTCAGGCCAATACATGTTGATGCCGTGTTGTGCTGGCTTTAAAAAGGCTTGTACTTGATAGGAAAAGGCCCTAAGATGAAGAGGTTCTGCGCCATAATGGTGGGACAGAAGCTGCCATAAGGGGGTAGAGGCTGTGAGATGTAATCTCAGATTAAAAGTGATGTGGCTTAGTGAGCTGTCAAGATCAGCATCTCCCAAAAAAAAAGGAAATCCTCCCCAACTGCTGGGTTTAATGATTAGTTATGATAACCCTAAAGAGTGCAGCTGGGGAACACATGATTGAGAGTCAGATTTAAGGTGATAACACTAAAATCCCCATGAGGTTTTTGCTTTTGGAGGGAAGCTTTTAGAACGGCTGTTAACAACCCATCACTTAACCCACATCAACCTGCATGTCTCCAAAAGATACACTGATCTTTAGAGCAAAAGTTTAAAGACATTTGCTCCTTTCCTTTAACGGATACTTAGGGGATGTGAAAAGAAGTAATCATACTTTTATACAACCAAATACACTTGAAATGCTGCTTAAACCTTTTAAGACCCAAGCTCTGATTTGAGCTAATGCTCTACACACACAGCCCCAGTTAAGCAGAATGAACTACTGAGGTAATATAGGCCAAAATGTGATGTCTGCGCATGTGGACGCCACTTCTTAGCCACTCAAGAGCGCTGACCACTGCACCACTGTGCAGCTCATTTTAGTAAATAATTAAAAGAAATACTTTGAATCTTCTTTATAGAGAGGATTCCTACATTTATCAGAAGAATTCTCCCAATAAAACTTCTCAGAGAAAGACATAACAAAAGTTAAACGGGTCAACTCTGGTCAGTGGTTCAGCAGAATTATTATTCTTTGCTAGTCTTAAAAAATGGGACAAATTCCCTAAAAAGATTAGAAAATGCAGCATATCATTGACATCCTTACCTGTTGATTCTGACTGAGGATTGAAGCCATTTAATCCAGGATTCTGCATTCTGCTTCCCAATGTGAGATGATTTCAGTCTTTGTGTTTTATAATATAAATATAGTTATTGCAATACTTTCAACATGATCTTATTATCAAAAGAAAGTTATTCATTTCTTAATATTCAATCATTCCTTTTTCAGGTGCATCCTCATCGTGTATTCTCTGGTATCCAGCCAACTGGAGTTCCACATTTAGGTAATTTTCTTGGCGCTTTGGAAAACTGGGTGACCCTTCAGAACCAGTACCCCACTGTGCTTTACAGCATTGTGGACCTGCACTCTATCACGCAGCCTCAGGATCCAAATCAGCTGAGGAGCAACATACTGGATTTGACAGCCAGCTTGCTAGCCTGTGGAATTGACCCAGAGAAGGCAATCCTGTTTCAGCAGTCTCAGGTGAGTTAGGAGTGACTGACGGCAGCTTTCCTCTGCAGGAAAAAGTTCCGACGCTCATCCCAACATCTTAAATACGTTTTACACTTCTGGGTTTAAACTAGCAGTTAACTGAATTGTCTTGTATAGAAAGTGAAACTTAATGTACATTTTTTATAGCAGCAGTTTACAGTATGTATGTAAAGGTATAGACAGTGATAGTTTTAAATGGGATTTGCAAATGGTTTGGGAATTCAAGGAAAAGCTGCCATTGCCTATTAAGTTATTCAGGAAATATGTGTTTGAGTGCCAGTAAACTATTTAGTTCCAAATAATAGCAGTGACTCCACCATGCTGTTAAAGCTGGCATCAATGTAAATATTTAAACATGAACATTCTGGAAAAGTCTAACATGTGTGGTGAAAAATAGGTCTGAGAGTTAAATCTGGTTACAAAGGAGCATTTAAATCAATGATGGGTAAGGTTAAACTAACAGCAAATATTGCGCTTTTCATCCTTTATTAAGGTCCAAGACACTTTCCATTCACTAGTCCAATTGAGGTGAGGGTTGTGCCTGCTGAGGCACTGAGTCTGTCAGAGTCGAGACATAAAGTAACTGACTCCTTTTGAGCTTTATGACAGACCCACTCCAATAAGAATCCTGTTTTTGCTGTTTTTAACATGTTCTTGTATTTTCTGAGGATGAGGAAGATTAAAATTCAATTTCTAAGTAGTTATTTATTCAACTTGTAGTGAATCAGAGCACAAAAAAATGGCATTTGAAAAAGCTTTTGACTGTGACATGGAAGCTGCAATCAGCGGGTCATAAGCTCCCTGCTCCACTCCATTCTGATGCATCCACTTGCAGACAAAGATGCATGTGTCCGTCTTTGTTTTCCTCATCTGAGCAGGTATCTGGCTGGATAGCTTTGGTGTTGCTGTCATTTTTGTTACATCGTTAATGTTGTGAGGGGCTATGAGCTAGCAGGAGAGAGAGAAAACAAAGGTATGACAGAAAGTCAGCAGAGGTCAGAGTTCCTCGCCAACATTCCCACTCACAACTCAGAGGTGAATTTCTGATGAACTTCTGTTGCTGTGCAGCAACTTTGTTCTAGAAAAGCTCACAGGTTTTTGATTTTGCCTAAAAATAGCACAATCATATCAAAGAGACCACTGGGAATGCTCCTACAATTGATCAAAAAGTGATTGGAGTGGGACTTTACAGGTAAACAGCATCCTTTGGTCACACCAGTCTCTAGTTGTCTTTGGAGAAACAACAACATTTGCTACTTCCTGTTTTGTGTCAGCGGAAGGTGAGGGCTTGGTGTGACGACAACCTTTGTTTATGACATGGACATTTCCATGCTTTACATGAAGCACATGCCAGCAGAGGGAGGGCTTTGGAGTTTTTTGCAAGCTTATGTTTTCCCAAAATAAGATCTTTAGAACAGAGATGTAAAACAAGTTTAAACAAAGGATCCAGCGTATTGTAAAACGGTGGTGTCTCAGATTGTTAAAACCTCAAGATGATTATAAACTTGTGAAAAAGATAGGCGGGGTTTACTGTAAATGTCCCAATCATTCTTCTTCTGTTTTTTTGTCTGACAGCAGCAGGCTGTCATTTGTGGTTTAGCAACTGAGCTGCCAAATGCTAGCAGAACATGGTGCCATCCAACTTTATGGAAGCCGATCAAGTTTGATTGAGACATATTTCGGGTCAGGAATGACCAGTTGTGGTCAGAGTTCCCCATTGTGGGTAAGAGTGAGGATCATTGAGTCTCTTTTGTTTTGGTAAACAGCAAGTCCAGCTCTTTACTGTCCCTGGTCAGGCAGTCAACACACTGGCTGAAGTTGGGGGAAGCGGCAGAGTCTCCAGATATTATTAGAAGAGACTGTGGATGTGCTGTTTGTAGCTGAGAGACAGTGGTGGAGATGTCTTCACAGGCTGCTTCAGCGTCTTCAGTGGGCAGGATGTAAACTGTTAACACAATAATATTTAAAAACTCCCAGATAGTATGACCGAACGCTAACCATTAACAGTTCAATGTCTTAGGTGCAGCACTGCTCTTTCACGATGACGATTCACAGCCTACACCATCTCTCATTAACATACATGGCAAGTCCACCCTCCTTCTTTAACCTCTGACTTTCACGTTCCGGTCTGCTCTGACTCATCAGTAACCATCCAGAGTGATGTCTGAGGTTGGCGTGAGGTCCATGAGCCAGCTCTCCATGAACAACAGTAGACTGCTCAGCTGGTAAACCCACTGCAGTCTGGTTAGTATACAGTCTTTCAGTTGCTCCATACAATTGGGAAATGATCTTACACGCTTGTAGCGTCTCCTCCTGTCCTGGTGCTTAACTCCAGTTCTGCAACCTTTCCCGCGACACTATAACTCTTTGGGAATTTCCTGTTGCTTCTCTGTTGGCATGTAGTTGTTGCCTAGCGACAACAGCTGATGGTGCATATAAACCATGCACCTGTTGACTGTTTCAGACCCAGCAGTGGTGTCAACCAGTCCAAAATAGAGAAGCAGCCATGCCACTACTTTGATTAAATGTAGAAAGTGCATGTCTATCAGAAAAAAAAACCCAATCAATAAAGAAACAGTTCAAAAATGTATATGAAATGAAACTAGTAAGCTAACTTGGAGGTGTGGTAACTGGGAACATAACATGGGGTCCATCAGAAGAACAAAGAAAAATTGTGAGTTTGTAGCCTTGCATCAGACTGGTTACCTTTTCAGGGCGTACCCCACTTTCATCCAACATTAGCTAGGATAGGCTCCAGCAACCCAATCTCTACAAAAGGGATTTAACAGGTTCTGAAGATGGCTGGATGGACAGTTTCACTGAGTCCTGGTCATTTCAAATTTGGGTGAATGGGCAGGACAAAGACCTCCAACAGGTGGTCTTTGGAGGTCAATGTTATTTCTATAGCCCAATATCACAACCATAGCCGTCTCATTGGGCTTACACTGGTATAAAAAACATAAAGTCAGTCATAAAAACGTAAACAATAGCTGGTTTTTAAACAGAATAAACTGAACAAACATCATTGCCCTTACACCCTCCATCTCGGTAAGGAAGAACAAATTAAAAAAAACTTTGCCTCTTTTTGGGGAAAAATTAAGGAACCTCAGGGTTTCCCACATGAAGGAGAGATCCTCATCCCCAGACAGACAGGTGATGTATTAGAACTATTAAAGGAAAGTGAGCTTAATTAATTCTATAACTACATGGTTGAATAACAACAAACACGTCTAGATAAACAGCTACAAGTTAAGATAACAGCTAAATATTAAATAAACACAGACATGTTTGAATAGTGTAGAAGACATTATTGGTCCAAAGCTTGGTCACTTCCATTGACATAGAAACAACAGACAGAGTGAGGTTTGACGCAACCCATAGAAAATGCCTTACCTCTGCCTCTGGTGAAATGAAGCCAAATCTGTCACCATTGCTTACTGACACCTGCGCCACCATTTTGAATCCAGTCGGCAGTGATTGATCTGAGTCGGTTTGAGTCACGTTTTTTCATCTCTTCCACTGAAAGCTGTCAATCAAACATTTGAGCTGGGGCCAGTGGGCTCCAAGTGCTTTTACTAAGGCATTCGATTGGTCAGTTTATGACTTGAATAACTTGTGATGAAGAAAAATGATCATTGAAATACATTAGGATTAGAAAGAAGATGTTAGAAAAATGTGTCAGAATAAGAATGGTTATTCTGACAAACAAAATGACAAACAAAGTGTTAACGGTGTATTTCTCTATAGAAGTCTGTTAATTTGACTTCTTGGACCCAGATGGTACTTCCTGTTTGGAACACAAGAGGGGAGGGGTTGCTCTGTTCATCGTTTTTACGGTCCATGGTCACTTTTCAAGGTCATCCACCACTTTTGGGCAAAGCTCAGCAACATACTCCATCCATCCATCCATCCGTCCGTCCGTCCGTCCATCCATCCATCCATCCATCCATCCATCCATCCATCCATCCATCCATCCATCCATCCATCCATCCATCCATCCATCCATCCATCCGTCCATCCGTCCATTCGTCCATTCGTCCATTCGTCCATCCATCTTCTAACCCTGTTTTATTCCTTACAGGGCTAACATACTCTTACATAATTGACTTATGAGTATGTTTTTTTTTACCATAAAGTTGTTTAGTTCAGTTACATACTTTAAATTGATGCAGCCTTGCAAAAATAACCAATTACAAGCCCCTACTGATGACTTCATGAACATTTTCAACTTTTATCTTCAACCAAATTTCAATTGAGAAGTCAAAGATTTGACTCCAGCATCAGTTCAGCAGCTTTTGGACATCTCTGTGCTTTGAAGACACACAATGATCTCAGAATTTACTGGGCTCAAGTAAGAAAAGGATAATGCATGAACTTAAAAATTTTTTTTTAAATACTCTCTTATTTTTGACAACACCAAAAATGCTTGTTTGAAATACAATATTTTTTATAAGTATTTATTATCTCTTTAATGCATTTTCCAAAAGAAACAGGTTATCTGGCGGCACATTTGTTTGTGTAGGTTTCTTCCAAAATAAAGGAAAGAGAAAAGGTCAAACGTGTTGAAAGGCTTCTGTTTGCTCATTCACAGACGGGTCAGCCCTCTGCTTCACACATTCACTGCGGTTATCAAGTGTGAATGTACATCAGTTCACCTGTTCCGCTCAGCCGCCGCCGCGCTCTGCGTGTTCTCCAAACAGAAGCAGTTTATTTGAATGCTGATGTTTACCTGCTGGCATGTTGAGTTGCTGCATAATGCTCCTTTGACTGCTTCTGATTCTTATCCGACACAGTTTGTTCTTCAAATTCACAGAGATGGTTAAAAGCACGAACTGCCACAAACCACCATTAGGTCCATATTTGCAGATTGGAGGCAGAATGAGGGTCTCAGCAATCACAGCACTTCAGCAAATCTTTCATTAAAACTCTGAGTGAGGATGGAGAGAGACATTACAACAGCTGTTCTGTTCTGCCCTGGAAAGGGCTGTGTGTGCTTTTCTTACAAGTGTGTGTGTGGGTTTATTAGTTACGCTCAGTCCAGCTGTATTTCTTTGCCACCCCCTCCTCTATTACACACATATCCAATCCTATTTTTATTCCCGTTTAGCTCAGTGTCACATAACTTGGCAGTGAGGCGACCCCTGTGTTAAACACGTCTGCTGCACATGTAAAAATATGACGACCGTCCAAAACAAATACTCCACTTCACTGACAGGAGCAGAGCTGCAGAGAGCAGCTGAACTCGGACGATCTGGGCCTCTTCTCATTATTTCATGGATTCTAAAGTTTACTGAATTTTTAATGTACCTTAAAGAATGTAGATTTTTTTTAACGTTAATGTGTGATGATGGGCTGCATCCTTCTTTATCATGAGGATTTTCTTTGTTTCTATCTGAGGATGCAGCTTCCTGCAGTTCAGATATCTTAACATTTCTGTACTGTCACACTCATCTGACCTGGGTTCCGTCTGTCCACGAAGAACGGGGACTGCGCCATGTTGGAAACAAATCTTGGTTTATGCTCCTGATGTCTGGCACTGACGTCAAGCTTCCCAGAATGCTTTTCAAGCAACAGGAGGCAGAGAGGACGGCAATATATTCAGAATTCATAAACTTTAATTTGCTGAAACCAAGGAATTTTCCTGCATCCCCTCATACGGCCTCTTTTTTCACATTAAAGTCAGCCTCCATTAAAGCGGATATGTTACGTTGGGGTTAATTCATGACTGCCAGATGTGGACGCTACACATGGCCTTGACTTTCACCTCTTCATCAAAGGACGCTGACATTTTTCTAGGTATAGGAACCTAAAAAAACTCTTTAAAAATGTTTTTTGTGAATATGTATTTGTATCTTATTTATAAATATTCATAAAAATATTTGTTTAACTGTGGCATTTTTTGGTTGTTTATTCATCATTCAATCATTGCAAACGTATTGAAAGTAATGGGTAAAATCTGAGTAAATATTTAAGACTTTCAAAAAAAACATTTCAGCCTGGAATTAAAACTTACAATAAAGGCGCAATTTAGTGAGGAAACGTTTTGCCAACTAACTTAGTTGAACTATATTTATTCCTCTTTTCTCAAATTAAATTCTGCAGCAGAAACATTATCTTGTATTTTTTATGTAAAGATAATTTGAATTACAATTTCTTTGAAAAAAAATATTTAACCAAGTTAATGTTCATTGAGTAGTTAATGCAAATACTGTTTAGTTTAAAAAAAGTGATAATTTTAAGCTTTTTAAAATTAAAAACTCCCTAATTTGATTTTACAGTTGAATTGTTTGACAGAAAAAATGGAAAAAAGAACAAGAATAGCTAATAAGCATTTTTGGGGATTTATTTTCTGTTAAGTATTTGCAAAAAGGTGTATTAATAATAACAGAAATAATATACATAAACCTGCTGACAGAGTGGATATTATAAGAAAATGGTCTGAATCTGGCACTTTGACCTTAACCTGTAATGAAGGACTCACCTGGCCTGCATGAAGCAAAACTCCACACTGCAGACTTGCTGTTCTTCTGCCGTCCACTTGGAGGAGCTAGGGAGTTTCCCTTAAGTTCCTCTGACTTAGCTCTCATCCCAACTCCAAGCTTGTCATTCTGTTTCCTTTGGATGTATAAATCCTTTCTCCCAGACCTCTCTTTGGGATATTTATGCACTGTCCACTGTGTTTCTGTTTTTGCAGTTTGATATATATATATACACACATATTTTAAATTTGTTTATTCATTTTCTGAACCGCTTTATCCCTTTCGGGGTCACTGGGCTGCCGGAGTCTAACCCGGCTACTCATGGGCGATGGCAGGGGACACCCCTGGACTGGTCGCCAGTCTGTCACAGGGGTAAATTTGTATATGTAAATTCATTTTACCATTTAAAAAAATCCTATTTTTACCAATGAGAGAAGGAGGGAAATAAAATATCTATACCACCTGTCCCCTCCTGTCTCGTACTGTAATATTTTTGAAGCCACCTTTACATGTGAGTATCCAGTCATTAAATTCATATTCTCAAGCCTGCATTTTCTCCAAAGGGAACAGTTATGTTCTTTCAGTCAGCAACAATCGTTGTAATCTTTACCAAATTGTAGAACTGTAACACGTTACCACAGTGTCTGTTTTACAGCCCGTGAAAAGAAAAAAACGCACAGCCTGATGAGGGTGGATGGAAGGTTCTGTTTTTATCCAGAAGGACATTTATAAGTGATTCAGAACTCCAAAGACTTACATACGTGAAAACTTATGTAAACTTTCATATTAAAACTACAAAAAGGAGGCATATGAGACTATATGTATACACACATAAAATAAACTAGGGCTGTCAACATTAATGTGTTAATGCACTCAATTAAGTAAAAAAAACGAAGGCGTTAATATTTACTAACGCAGATTAATTACATGTCAGAAGCGATTGTCTTCTACTTCGCATCAGGTATTATTCCACTTATATCCTGGTCACTTACAATAAGAAATACATATTCAATCCATTTTTAGTACTTTATTATTGTGATTTTTTCACAAAAAGTAGATCATTTCATACATGGTGCAGCACGTTATCACAATAACACAACACTTCACTGAGCCGGCAGACCTCAACTGCAGCGGTGAAGAAAGGCGACATATGTGCTGACTGTCATGATAGGTTCAGTGAAGCATCACTTCAGAAAGAAAGTTCACCTCTTACTGCTTGTTTTTGTCCAGAAGATGAAGCAAAAAGTTTGTTTTAAAGAAGCCTGCGCAGGGATATAGAACATTTGGACTTTGAAACCAGACCTACTTTTTAAGTTGCTCATCAACACCCAGCAGCCAATCAGATTTGAGTACAGATTTGAGAGTTCACCCGGACCATTTAAAGTGCAGAAACACAATGTTTGTTTCTCATGGCATCTTTGTTTTCTTGGAGTAAAACTGCAGACATTAAAGTCTTTACAGTTCTGCTTATCTTACTGTTGATGTGTTTTGTGCACACAAATTACATTTCTGGGATAGTTGAGTTAGCATTTTAGAATTAATACATTTTAGATAATAAAAATGAAGGAAAACATTTTCTCTCTGACCTTTTTTTATTGTTCAAAAGCTGCATATTGTCTTATAAAATTAACCTAGTAAAACATTGTGATTAATCACAATTCAAAACTGTTATTAATCTGATAAATATTGCTAATTGATTGACAGCACAAGTATATATATATACAGTGCATCCAGAAAGTATTCGCAGTGCCTCACTTCTTCCACACTTTATGATGTCACAGCCTTATTTCCAAATGGATTAAATCTGTTTTCTTCCTGAAATTTTTTTTGAAAAACACCCCATAATGACAATGTTAAAGTTTTTTTGAAATTGTTGCAAATGTATTAAAAATAAAAAAATAAAAAACTGAAAAATGACATGTACAGAAGCATGAGGTTTATTCTGTTTCTGTGATGAGTCTTGAGATGTTTCAACTGCATCATTGAAACCAACCTGTGGTAAATCCAGTGGATTGGACATGATTTGCAAAGGTTTGACCCTGTCTACATGAGGTCCAGTGTTGACAGAGCATCTCAAAGCACAAACCAAGCATGAAAGAAAAAGAATGGTCTGTAGACCTTTGAGACAGGATTGTCCTGAGACACCAGGCCAAGGACGGGTCCAGAAACATTTCTGCTGCCTTGAAGTTCCAAGGAGCACTGTGGCCTCCATCATCCATAAGTGGAAGTTTGGAACCACCAGGACTCTTCTAAGTTCTGACCGGCCATCTAAGCTGAGTGATCAGAGAAGAAGGCCCCTGGTTAGGGAGGTGACCAATAACCCAATGGTCACTCTATCAGAGCTCCAGTGTTCCTCTGTGGAAAGAGGAGAACCTTCCAGAAGGACAACCGTCTCTACAGCACTGCACCATCAGGCCTGTATGGTAGAGCGGCCAGATGGAAGCCCCTTCTTACTAAAAACCACATGGAAGCCCGTCTGAAGTTTCCCAAAAGTCACCTGAATGACTCTCAGACCATGAGAAACCTAATTGTGTCGTCTGACCAGAGCAGAATAAAACTTTTTGGAGTGAATGGCAGACGACATGCTTGGAGAAAACCAGGTACCGCTCATCACCAGGCCAGTACAGTAAAGCATGGTGGTGGCAGCATCATGCTGTAAAATTTGCTTGATGTGCTTTATTTAGTAATTTATCTGACCCTAAATTACCCAAAGAAATTCTCTTTGATCACAAATGAACTGTTTTACCAAGGAGCCTCAGTGAGACGGTTCGGACTGATTCCATCAAAAAGATCAGACTCTGTAGAACTCACTCTAGATTGTAGGTTCAGTTTTTGTTTTGTTTTGTTTTTTTCTGTCAAAAGAAAAACTGCACCACAGTGATGTCTTTAAAAACGTGTTTTGCTCTGTACTGCACTATATCTGCTCTGCCTGAACCTACCCTGCAGTTCAACCTCTGACCCTTCGGTAGTCTTTAGCAGATACAATTTTTCTGATGTATTTTAAAACTGCAGCAGATGAATTGGATTTCTTTTCTTGTATAATTTTGTCTTGATGTTTGCTAATATCTGGATGTGTCTCCAAACTCCCAGGTGTCAGAACATGCGGAGCTGTCCTGGATCCTCGGCTGCATGACCAGTATGCCCCGCCTGCGCCACCTCCCTCAATGGAAGGTGGGGCTTTGAAAAATGTCCTTTTTTACAAGTATTTAATGAATGGACAGATCAACTCTGACCTTATCAGAACAGCATCTTTTAACTAAAGTACCAAAGCATTTCTATCATTAGGATTCTATACATTAAACAAAAAAGTGTGAAAAATCTAATTGACAAATTAAACAAATGTATGTGCATTTTTTAAAACTATAGTAACAGTTTTTAGATGCAATTATGTCATAAAACTGCCGTTTCCATCATTTCTCTTCTTGTGGAGTCTGGTGTTGCATTAATCCTGAACTGTCTGAGGAGAGATTGGTCCGTTCTGTCTTCATCTTCATTCTCTGGTTATGTCTGAATTCCCTCACTACTCATATGGTACGTTTGCCATGTTCTTTGTTTGTCTTTCTTTGTTTTCCCACATGTCTTTGCAAATCAAGTGACCATCAAAGCACACTAGTTCTTTTTTTTTTTTGTAAATACCATAATGCATTGTGTTTGAACAATTGTCATTTGATAAAAATGTATAAATTAATGTTTTATAATCAAAACACAGTAGATTCATAACTATCTTTATAAAATGTTCATGTTTTTTAGGTCTTTACTTCAGCAAATACAGTAGGTATCAAAAGTTTGGGCTCCCCAGGTAAAATGTTAAATTATTGTGCATAAAGAACCCAAAGAAAGATTGAAAAATCTCCTAAAAGCATCAGTTTACAGATGAGGCATTCTTTCAGTATGTAAAAAAAAAATGCCTTTATTTCCATCATTTACCCTTTTAAAATAACCCGGCAAGTATCACAGCAAGTATCACAGCTTCTAAACACTTTTTGTAGCCAAGAGTCTCTGAATTCTTGTTTGATGTTTCTTCATCCATTCTTCTTTCCAAAAGTCTTCCAGTTCTTTCAGATTTCTGGGATGTCTGTTACTCACTGCTCTTTTTTAAGGTCTGTCCATAGTTTTACAATGCCTGGCTGCAGTACAAACCCAAAAGCCAATTAAACTCTGGACCCTTTCTGCTCCAAACGTACCTTTGCTCATTGCAGCCAAAAAGTTCCATTTGAACCTGGTCGGTCCACAGAACTTGTTTCTAACATGCATCAGACATGTTTCTATGTTTATTTGTGAACTTCAAATGTTGAGGTTTTCTTCTTGTGATTCTTCCATGAAGACCATATTTGTACAAATATCTCTTGACAGTAGAACAGTGTAGAACAACTCCAGAGTCTGCAGGTCTTTCTGGAGGAATGCTGCAGTCAAACGTGGGTTTTAACTTCCACTGAACCCATGATGCTGATTGTTGGGTTAAGGTCAGATGACTCAGATTATTTCAAATCTTTAAGATTGAAGTCACTTGCTTTTTGCAAACAATAATTGTGAATAATCCATGACACTGTCAGGTCTCAGTTTTTCCAAAGGGGATGGTGTATACTATCAATTCTGCAGGGTGTCCAAACTTTTGTACACCATAATTTTGTTTTCAGTTATTTTAAAAGGGTAAATGATGGAAAGAAAGCCCATTTTTTTAAGTATTAAAAGAATGTCTCATCTTTAAACTGATGCCCTTAGGAGATTTTTCAATCTTTTCTCTGGTTCTTTATACACAACAATAAAACATTTTATCTAGGGTGCCCAAACTTTCCATCCCCATTGTAGATGACCTGATACAGTGCAACTGGAAAGTATTCACAGCACCTTACTTTTTCCACATTTTATGATGTCACAGCCTTATTTCAGAATGGATTAAATCAGTTTTCCTCCTGAAAAATTCTGTAAAAAACACATAATGACGATGTTGAAAAAGTTCTTTTGAAAATTGTTACAAATGTATTAAAAATGAAAAAAACCCTGGAAAATGACATGTACAGCAGTATTTAAAGCCTTTGCTTTTCAGGTTTTTTATTTTTTTCTGAAGCTTTTGGTTTTGCAGATATTTTAGTCAAATAGGGTCAAACATGGAGCTTTTCTGGCTGTGGGCTCAGTTCTTTGTGCTGCTGTTCTGCACATGTGAGCCTCAATCGCAAAGATTGAGTTTGAACAACATCCATGATTGATTTGTCCTTTGTTTTTGTGAAGGTTTTTTGTTTCCATTATTTGTCTCATTACCCCCCAAATTTTAACAAGTCAAATCTTGTATATCTGAACATGAAAGTAAGTCATGCTTTCTACCAGATCTTCATTTTATGTAGAAACCTTTTCAGCATTTTTGTGCAGCAGATGTTTTGTTTTTGTTGCGTTTTTGTCGTTCTTTCCTGTTGCGTTTGATCAGAGTTTTAAACTGGCGTCCGTGCGCTTGTCTGAATGCAGACCAGAGCGAGCAGGGGAACTCCTCCTGCTCCAGAGAAAACGCAGCACGGATGAGCTGGTCCTTAACACGCTGGAAAACCTAGCATGAACTCATCTGCTGAGGCAGAAAAGTGAAGAAAACTTTTCACTGAGAGGAAGACAGGAAAACGATCTTTTTCCTCCAGCCTGCTTTTGTTTTTGCTCCTCTTTACAGTTTCTTTTTTGTTTCTGAATATGGTCTTTTCCTCCATAGATGAAGAGTAAGCAGAAGAACGAAGGCAGTGTTGGTCTGTTTACATACCCCGTCCTCCAGGCTGCCGACATTCTCCTCTACCAGTAAGACATTCATTGAGAAAGCACTCTGCGTGGGTGTGTGTGCTCCGTGTCAGATCAGGAAACCTTATTTTCCTGAATGTGTTTTTAGAATGTTTAATAATATTTGACTTTTCACTAACTTGAGCCCTGAACCCCACTTAAAATGTGTTTTTATAGCTTTTGGTGTTTCGTATTAGTCCTTTTGGAGCGCTGCATGACGTAAAACGACTGTCCTGAAAGCAGAAGTGTTGAGTCCATCCCCTCTGAAGCAACGTTTCAGCCTCTCTACTGGATTAAACCAGCATGTGTGAGCTTCATGCTCTGCAGCAGATTCATCATTTTTAGCTTCAAGGCAAAAATGTTTGTGTTCAATCCCACTGAAACTCCACAGGAGATCAGTCTGAAGACGTAGCTGCTGAACACTGCACACCAATGCGTTGTTCCTTTCATCTAGTTTCTGTCACTCTGCTTGTTTGTAGTAAAAGTGCTGCTCAATAAAGAAAACTCTGCTACACATGCACATTTTAGCATGAAGAAGCAGCCTTTCAGATGTTTCCTTTTTATGAAAACCTTTCTTCAGATAAAAGCAGACTCAATGTGGGGACTTATGGCTGGGTTTTCTGGTTCATCTTTACAGATCTTCTTGGAGTGACGCGTTCGCCTGCTTCTCTGCTAACCAGCACAGCTCCTGATCAAATATGCAGCTTTTCCAACAACTAGATCCCACATTTAGGAACCTCAAATATTTTTTGTTCATGCACTATTCATGCAGTTTTTTTAAAAATGCCTCATTTGACAATAAAGTTCAGTTCGTTTTTTTTTTTTCATAAAAACAATTAATATTATAGGACGTTTTTCTTTTTTTTTTTTTTTTTTTACAGTTTTGGATCATTATTTATTATTGGGAAAATTATACTTTCTTAAATAATTACCAGTGCATACTTTCTTATTTATCACTCTTTAAGGTCAAAGGCCAAACACATTTGCTTTTGAGCTGTGAGTTTTGTTGTGTGCAAAAGTTTGGGCATCCTGCAGAATTGATAGTATGTACCGCCCCCTTTGGAACAGCTGGGACCTGACAGCGTCATGGATTATTCACAATCATTGTTTGCAAAGACCAGGTGATTTCAATCTCAAAGATTTGAAATAATCAGTCATCTGACCTTAACCCAACATTCAGCATCATGGGTTCTTCCAGCAGTTGTCCAGAACAATGAAACTGAAAATAGTTGATGATCACAAAGCAGGAGAAGCTAGAAGACGATAGTAAACCCAATGCTGCCAATATCAATATATGCCAATATGTAGAAACCTGAAACAAGAATTCAGAGACTCTTGGCTACAAAAAGTGTTTACAAGCTGTGATACTTGCCGGGGGGGCGCAGTACAAAGTACTAACTGCAGGGTGCCTAAACCTTTGTACACCATTATTTTGTTTTGTTATTTTGAAAGAGTAACTGATGGAAATAAAGCCTAATTTTTTTTTGACCTGTTTAAAGGATGTCTCATCTGTAAACTGATGGCTTTTCTTGGGTTCTTTATACACTATAGTGTAACATTTTACCTGGGGGGCCCAAACTTTCACTGTAACAAAGCCTGAATGAGCTTCCAGATACTTGTCATCTTCTTTCATTTTCTGCTCCCATTTTCTCTCAGGTCCACTCATGTTCCTGTTGGAGAGGACCAGGTCCAGCATCTGGAACTGGCTCAGGATCTTGCTCGCATCTTCAACAATCGCTATGGAGATCTGTTCCCTGAGCCTCGCACACTGCTGAGTAAGAACTTTAGACGCAGCGACACTTCACCTGCAGTCCTTCTGCTAAATTACAAAGCTATAAATGGGCTTATTCTATGAAAATTATATTTGTTTTTTTCAGCCACTGACCATTTGAAAAGTCTCACAGCAATGTTGGTCTACTGAAGAGGAAATACTATTTTTATTTTTCAGGGACAACTTGAATCACTGCTTTTATTCACAGCACTGAAAAAAAGTTATTTTGATACCATCTTTTCATGCTTCCTGTAATGTTTCATCTTTCATGCACACATGTTTAACATGTTCATAGCTCACACCCACTTCACCATTTCACTTAGCTTCCCTGTGAGCATCATAAAAAGGCAGGACAGACGGCTGCACTCTCAATGAATACATATTTTCGTTAAGGAAAATAATAGAGGGATTTAGGATTCAGAAGGATGTGCCCAAGATGGTTTTGGAGACGTCTGCCTGTTTGTGCGTTGGCGTAAAAAGCCTCCAGATACATTTGGCTGACTGCTGGATCCTCTCTTGTCTGTTGGAAAGCAGAGTTGTGAGTAATCATCTTCTCTTTGAAACCAACCCAAAGACTAAAAGGCTTTTAATGCACTTTACATGACAGCGCCTCAGGAGGGCACATGTGGACGCCTCATATGGAGCCTGCAAGATGGCGGAAGGATGTCGAGGATGAATGAAAAAGGAAAGGAAATCCAGGCTCCTGTGGTCTGCTCATCACTTCACACTGTGATGCGTCTGTCTTATATTGGGAATCTTTCACACAACCACATCCACAGGCAGCTGTAATAGCCTGTCATTTCCCTCTGACTCAAACTGTTTTTAAATGTAAGAAGAAATGTGTTCAACTCTGTGCTTCAACAAAGTTTTACCAACATCAGTCTTTTCAATGTCAGAGCCAGTATCATGTGAAAGACAGCACACAGCATTTCATTTAACTGTAATATTTAATGGATAGAAGCTTGGACTAAATCCTTAAATATGTTCAAAACTAAGACCATTAAAGCCTTAGTCACATGCACCCATAGGGGGGTTGACCTATATTACTGTAATGGGCGTGCATTTTGAACCCGCGGACAGCCCCATCTAGACCTAAGGGCACTTATGGCTTTACATAGTCATAAAAAGAGAAGCAAGAACTTTATTACCTGATCTTCAGTAAGAATTCAAACCAAGTCAGACTGCAGTTCCTAAAGGATCCTGTTGAGCGTTTTCTTCAAACCTTTCCTGCCTTTGCTGCGTCTCACTGGATAGCTGAACATTTTTTAGAGATGCAGGTCGTGTTCTCATGGGATTCTGGTCTTTAGTTTAGCTGAATCCTAAATGTATCTAATGTACAAATATACAGTATCAAGTAAAGTGTGAAAGACAGAATCAGGATGAACATGGCATGATGGGTTGAAATATAAAGTGGCAGCAGTGCAAAGTGGTGAGAGATAGTTTGTATATAAAGTGACAGCAGCAGTGCTGAGGAACAGTGAGTACAGGAGGGAGTGATTGGTGGGGGTAATGTCCAGATGCAGGGGGCATGGAGGGATCGGGGGTTTTTCAGTTTGGGTTGGTAGCAGCAGGGGGTGGGACAGAGGAGGCAGAGCTGGGAGGGAGATGAGTTTCCTTGCTGAAGAGGTGTAGCAGATTCAGTGTCTATCAGGATGGTCTACTAATGTCCTGTCACTTGGTGGGAGTGTTGATTTGCCTCAGAGTCGGGGGCTTTTGTCTCGGAGAGTCAAATTATTGCACAATTGCAATTAACTAATATCAGACAAATTAGCACTTTTTAAAAACAGATTAATCTCATGTTTAACTATTGTCATGTTTCACATATAAAACAAGGTTCCAACTGTTAAATTGAATGAACGTCATCTTTGAACTCAGCTAAAAATGTTTTTTACTTTAGTCTGTGTCACTGTAAAGAGCTCGGACCTGTCGCTGCTGTGATGTCATCAATGTGCGATTTTGTAGTTCTGTACAGATTTAACAAACAAAGCCATAACACCACACTATTATCTCTTATGTCAGGGATAAAACCAGATGAATCAATAATTAGTACTTTATTCTTGGTATTTTTTAGGTTTAAACCTTTTTTACAAAAAGATGACTATTTGATACCTGGTGCAACATGTTGTCATGGTAACAGCTGCACAGCCTGCAATGACCTCGCTCTGCAGCAGCAGAGGGAAGGGGTTTCTAAACATCATGACAAGTTAAACAAAGCATCATTTCAAAGGGAAGATGCTCCTCTTTCAGCTTGTTGGTTTTTTTTACAGTCACAAAAGAAACGAAGTCCAACGTCTAAATTATTCAATTCCTCCTCCTCGAGTTTTATCCCCTCCTCTTTTCATACTCCTCTCTCTTTCTGTTCTTTTCATCCAGTCTTCAAAATGATCCATTTCACCAAACAGGTTAAAGGAAACTATAAAATCCCTCCTGTCTTTTCTTGTTGCTGTGATGAACTGTTGTTCATGGTCAACATTTTTTGAATTGTCCAGAAAACTGTTCCTACAGTTTTTGGATTCGTTAAATTACAGCTCTCTGGATCTGATGTGTTTTTATTTGATTGTTTGTTTTCCTAATTGTTTGAGGTTTGAAAAAATCTGCCTTTGTGGTGTAAAAGTCAATGTTGGAGGTCTGTTACAGAAGGAAAAGTTCACACGGACACTTTTAGTTGTATTTTGAACTTTTACTGTACCACAATGTCACACATTAAAATAAAAATACCCCAAATGAGGCTTTTCACTACAAATATTAGGTAAGATTTATTTTGAGATTAAAATTGATTAATTAATTCCAGGTCATAATTAATTGACATTATTCACATAAAAATCAATTGCATGACAGCTCTACTTTTGTCAGCAGTCTCTTGTTTTGGTGGAGGAGGACTTTAGTGTCTTGATCAAATATTGAATATGAATATTGGGGTGGGTGGGGAGGTCAAAGCTTGGTGCACTTTTGACAGAAGGTCTATAAATGTTGATACACGTGGCTTCCTTGACTTCTCTTTCAAAACAAAACACCAGTAATATCAAATCAAGGTTTTTAAACTGAAGAATGACAGGCTATTGCCTAAACCCATAAGCATTTTCTTAAATAAATAGAGGCATATAAGTGCTGTTTTTCCTGCTCATGTTCATGCTGATTAGTTCTGATCCTGCAATCCCATCCAACACCCTCACAGCTGACTCCTTTCCTCCACAACTGAACAGAAGTCATCTGCCTTTTCTGTGAGTGAAGAGAATGATTGATTATGTGATCAAAATGACTCTCAGTGTTTTTGTCCCCAAAATGTAAAAAAAAACAAAACAGATTCTTAAACCTATAACTCACCTAAGATTAAAGCGATAACGCAGACATGCAGCAATTCTGAAGTATGAGTTCCTATTTTCATATTTGCCCCTGTGCTGACCAGATGACCCGTCAGGTTGTATGACAAGGTGCAAGCAATGCATGCTAAGAATAGAGTAAAACTGTTTCATGACTGTCACTAGACTCTGCTTGAATTTTCTGTTTGAATGAGGCAGACTGAACACAGCGCTCCCTCACACTTCACTTTTTGCTCTCTGCAGTTTCACAGATTTTTTTTCTTGGGATTTTGCGTGCTTTTTTTTTCATTTACAGAGTTCTACATCCTGATTGTAGAGCATTGTCAATCCATATGGCCTATGCTCAGTCTGCTGTACAGAATGTGTTCAGGTTGCAAAGATTATCTTAGTTTTCATTTTAAAATCTATTTTTGTTTGACGGTTTAAACTTTGAGAGTTTAAACATGAAAGAAAAGTGTGAAAATGTTTGTATGTCTGAGAAAAGTAGAAAGGGTGTAGTAAGGAGTTTTACAGCCCTCAAGTCCCACTCTGATCATATTTTGATCTAATTTCAAAGCATTCCCAATGATCTTTTAATTGTGATTATGCCATTTTTACCCAAACCAAACAACGCTGTGTTTTCTAGGACATAGTTTCTGCAGAGCAGCAGGAGTTCATTAGTAATTCACCTCTGAGTTGTGGCTAGTAAGCCTGTGCTAATAACCCATCAACCCTTTGGTCCAAGACATACGTGGATCTACAGTATTTGTCTTTAATGTTAATTTTCTTTAATGTCCTTTATGAAACGATCATTAATATTCATTATTAGGATTTATTTTATAAAGTGGATGTTTTTCCCTCTCCAGGTTATTACAGGACTTCCTGATCTCTGGCTGATTTTGCTTATAAAATTGCATTAGAGAAACCTTTACAATTGTTGAAGTCTGAAGACAGACGAACACATCCTTGTAGTCCGTTTTGATTAATTAACAGACTTTAATTTTAGTGTTTTCTGTCATCACCAAATGGAAACTCCTTCCAGAATAGAACCACTTTTCCATTCGAATCCAGAAGTTTGTTTGACGATTATGTGGTGATTTGTTAAATGACAGGAATCTGTTGTGTTCTCTGACTTGTCCTCATCATCTAACAACTTTCTCCTTTATTTTCAAAGGTTCCACACGAAAGGTCAAATCCCTCCGTGACCCTTCAGCCAAAATGTCAAAGTCAGACCCACAGAAAATGGCAACCATCACAATCACAGACTCTCCAGAAGACATTGCCCTGAAGGTCCGCCGTGCCGTCACTGACTTCACCTCTGAGGTAACCTTTGACCCAGAGACACGGCCAGGTGTGTCCAACCTGCTGATGATCCACGCTGCCGTGGCTGCCATCAGCATAGAGGACGCCGTGGCACAGGCTAGAGGGCTGGACACCGGAGCCTACAAGAAGATAGTGAGTGACGCTGTGATCCAGAGGCTGACGCCCATTCGACAGGAGATCAAAAAGCTGAGGGCGGACCGAGGGTACCTGGAGGGACTGCTGGCTCAGGGACAAGTAAAAGCTCAGGAGCTTGCCGCTCCCGTGCTCTCTGAGGTCCGACACAGAGTGGGTTTTTCCTAACATACTGAACCCGACAGAAGAGACTCTGCTAGCTGGACTGACAGACTGGAGGTGTTGGAACCTGCAGAGCCTTGTCTGTAGCTCTGTGCTAGTCAGTTTTTGAACGTATCTCCTTTTTGAATGCAGAATGTCACATTTTCTGTTTGATCTTTTTTTCAGCTTTAAAGTCATAAAAACGTCAATAAAAAATGATAAACGAATTTGTGTTCAACCTCAAACCGTTTTTCTGGACTGCTTGGACTCCCAGTTCAGGGTGATAAGCTGACATTTCATGCATCAGAAAGGCACTCGAAGATAACCGAACTAAGCTAACTCCACTGATGCACCTCGAAGCCAGGTTAGCACCCCCTCATGGAGCTCATGAAGGAATTTCAACGCGACAGAGCTTGAGATGAACAATGAGATAATCAGCTTGACCTCCTAGAGATAAGAATGGAGGACGTGGAACAATGAGACAACTCACACACCAAGCTAGGCCTGAAGCAGCTAATGTTAGCCTGGAGCAGCTAATGTTAGCCTGGAGCAGCTAAAGTTAGCAGAGATGCTAACAGCCCCGCTGCTCGGCCTTCAGAAGAAAATGTCTGCTGCTGGGGCTCCAGGCGACAGCACAGTGACTCAAGTTGGATCATTTCTTACGTCATCTCTTTCGTCCAAAGGAATTTTCCTGGATCTAAATACCATCAAGTCCTGCCGACTGTTTCCCATGAGACAGGAGTCGGATAAACCAACGATCCTTATCAGGTTTGTGAATCAGAAGCACAAGATAGCTCTGATGAAGCAAAGGAAATACCTGAAAGGCACAGAGGTCTACTTCAATGATCACTTACCTAAAAGAAGGACTGAACTAGCAAAGCATGCCAGGATGCTAAAGAGATGTAATCAAATACAAAACACCTGGGTTACAGGCTCCAGGATTTACGTTAAACCACTTTATCTACCAGACCGTTCTGCTGTACTGCTCAACAACAAGCAGAAATACTTTGAGAAGTTCTTGATAACAAATGTCCCAGCAATTAAATGAAGCTGAGAGTCAAATATAATTTCAAGAAAACCAAGGCACCTCAGGGCAAGTGCTATCTCTAAAAGACAACTATGTCCCAGATTTTCAGCAGAAGCTTCAGACCTGCAGACATCTTTAGCCCAACTCACTTTGCTACGATATCAGCTGAAGGACAACTGACCTGAAGTAATTCCCTTGGGCCCTATCCAAACAGATTGGCTTCTACAGAGTGCAAAAGCTAGCTCTGTGTGAGATGAAAATTGCTGCTCTGACATTTCATTTCAGAAGGCAAACAGGCGAAGATCAAACACAGGAGCGAGGCGAGAGACGAAAAAAAGGGCAAGGTCAAAATCACAGACAGGCAAAAAAAAATAATAAATGCTCAGTATAAACTATAGGGAAGTAAGTTCAAGACTACACAAAGCTGAATTGGACTTAAATAGCATGAGTAATGACATAAATACGGAATAGCTGCGTGGAACTGGGACCTGATGCAGTGCATGGAGGGAGATGGAGGTGCTGAGGCAGTCAATACTCTGGAGAGGGCTCCCTCTGGTGGTCGGTGGTTGAGATGCATGGCTGAGTTCTGACAGCTTAAATCAATGACCTTTCTAATGGAAAACATTCTGCATATTTATATACTTTACTTGATGATCGACACCAAATTGTTCACTACTTTAATTATTGATCTACATATGCTATGATAAAGTCTGGAAGTGTGATGTCTAGTTTCATAGTCATGTGATTTATTGTCCCTTAAGGGTTCTTAATGACCTGAATCTGTTTTGGTAAGGTATAGTTAGAAAGTAAGTTATGAACTGAAATGATCATTTCACGTAAAGGAAATGGTAAGGTCGATCTTGGGTAGGATTATATAAGTTTGGTTCCTACCCCTCCTTTTCTGACAATCTAACATTTGATGCCCAGTTATCTTATGTTTGACTTGTTTTCTTTTTAATGGATGTAAACCTCTGTTAATTGATTGTGTTACATTCTATTCTTGCCTGATTGCAAGAATAATAAAAAAAACATTTCAATTCAGTTTTATTCATGCATTCGAGCTAAACTTAAGAAACTGACTTAAAGGTTCTGTGTACATTTTATAATGCTTAAAAAGGATGGCTTAAAATGGCTGAGAGCCCCAACTCAATTCAATTTTTTTTTTCAGTACCTCATACATTCTCAATGGGGTTTAGGTCCGGTGAGTGGTGAGGCCGCGGCTCCTTCCGATGAGCTTTTTTTTTTTTTTTTTTTTTTTTTAATTCACCCTCTTGCTTTTTTCTCTTAAAGCTGCACATGATTGATCAATACCTACGTGCTCTTGCCTGAGGTTTGTGCTGAACTGTGGGGGGTGGGCATTGGACATGAACGAGTATGATCAAGATCCAACAACTACAAACTACAGCAACACCAAAACGTAAAGAAAATGAGTGACAGCAAGAAAAGAATCAAAATCAAGAACCAATTTCATTCGATTAATAACACAAAGGAAGAGTGTAGAGTCTGCAGTAAAGTCATTTCATCTAAAACAGGCTCCACAACCAACCTGTACAGACACCTGAGAACTGAGAGAACCTTCTTCAAAACTGGATTTCTAAATGCAAACCTTTATTGTGAAAAATAATAAAAACACTATTTTTGACATTAGTTAACCATTTTGAGCATAATTTTATATGGTTCTTGATAATAAATAAACAAAGCAACCTAAAGAGCTGTTTGGGAGCCGAAAGAGCCGGTTCTCAAAGAAGAGCCAAAGTTCCCATCAGTAAAACCATTGAGAACAAAAAAACAAAGGCTGAGCCATTTAGTAGTTTTCTAATAATAAGCCTAAAATGGAACTAATGTTAAAATTTAACATTACCCAGAAGTCATCAGTCTTTCCAGTCATGGTTTCCTGCTTAAATCTAAAGTGCAGCAATCATATATCGATGGCAGCGATGAAGAGGATTACAACCATGGCGAGTTCGATGACAGAAAAATGACATCCAGAGAAGACTAAAGATGAAAGACTTTTCTGTTAAGTTCAGAAGGTTGGTAGTCAGATGGAATTAAAGAAATATATGAGAGTTGAGTGATGGTGAAGCAACGTCATATGCAGCTTGTAGTTAAAAATTTCAATGCCATTTTCCTAACAAATTAAAACCCAAAAACGTCACATTAAAATTACAATTACACATAATGTTTTACGTAATGACAAAAATATAAGGCAGCGGGACAGGAGCTGGATTATTTTGAACGGGAGTTTGAGTCAGATTACCGGAAGCAAGACAGGACAGGATTTTTTTTTAACTTTGGTCTGGGAGCAAGACAGGTCAGGACTGAAAATCCTCTCCCATGTCGTCCTCTACTCTGGACCCCCAGCAGCTTGGGTTCTGCTCCTCACCAGTCTTCCTCCAAATCCTTGGACCTTGATTCCCAAATGAAAGACACACTTTCCTTTCATCAGAAAACAGGACCGTGGACCACTGACCAACAGTCCAGTCCTTTCTCTCCTTGGTCCAGCTGAGACGTTTCCTCCGTTGGTCCAGACTCAGAAGCGTCTTGACCTGAGGAACCGACGGCTGGAGTCCATCTCCTGACTGTGTCTGAATGTGGTGGATTTGAAACTTGTTCCTCCACCTCATTCTCTTTCTGGATGTCTGCTGGTTCTTGAATCTTGTCCTTTAGCTGGTTCATCTGCTCTGCCACATGTTGCACTTCCATAAGACTTTCTGTTGATCTGCTTGAACACGGCGCTCTGTGAACAGCCAGCTTCTTTAGCTAGCTTTAGCTGTTTTACAGAGACTATGGAGGGAGTCAATGATGCTCTTCTGCATAGTTATCAAGTCTGAAGGCTTCCCTTTATTAAACCAAACTGATACAATTGAACCAAACTGACAGAAGTTAATGACAGGCTTTGTTCTGCCGCTATGGTCCTCGCCTGTGGAACCGCCTGCAGAAGAGCCTCAGGGCTAAAGAGACTGTAGAGTTGTTTTTTTTTTAGGAAAAACATGACTTTTAGATTATCTCATCAGATAATTTATCTTTAAAAAATTGTTTAATTTATTAATTTTATTAATTGTAATTATGTTTATGTGTTATTTCTTTTTATTATCATTTAGTTTTTATTATTATTTACTTTTTACTTTTATCAATCAAAGTTTATTTACAAAAAAGCGCTTCTCATACTTGTGCAACTCGAAGCGCTTTATAATGACAAACAAAAGCAGACAGTAAATTTTAAAAATCAATAAAAAGATAGCAACCCAATCCACTCTTTATCCACCCCTCTCCATTAACACACACAAACAATGAATATTTATATAAATAAATTCTAAAAGAAACTTCATTTCATTGTATTATTATTTACTTTCTATGTTTCTATTTAAAGACATTTCATGTATCTAACTTTAACTTTCTTTTAATGATTTTTGCCCCATGCAGTGCACTTTTTGCCGGTT
The DNA here is from genome assembly GCA_014656515.1 of Oryzias celebensis. NCBI lineage: Eukaryota > Metazoa > Chordata > Actinopteri > Beloniformes > Adrianichthyidae > Oryzias > Oryzias celebensis. The sequence goes on along the minus strand of BNCR01000017.1, from coordinate 4,858,292 downwards.
TGGTCTGGGGTTGTTACCACGGTGCCTGCCCTAGCTGGGGCAGCTGGGGTCCAGCATTGCAGACTCACTGCCGTGCGCGGACTCTGTAGCTGTCTCAGTCTGGGTGGGCACTGTGGCTTAGCGGGTTCCTGGTATGAATAGATTCCCACTATACTGCTTCCTCACCGCAGAGCCACGAGTCTCTTTTAAGTTTCTTTTAGAATTCCAGTCGTGTTTTTATGCCTTTTTTCATTGTGTGTGGGGTCATAGGGTGTGAATGGAGGTTGGTTTTAATGTATTTATTTTATTTTTGCTTGTCTTCTTGTTTTTAACTGGAAAGTGTTTTGAGTTGTGTTGCATGGAAAGTTTCAAATAAAGGTGGATTTGATTTGAACAGATCAGTTTAGTAGATGATTAGTTGGTGGAACTCGGTTTAAAACATTCATGCTCTGCAGAAATGGGGCAAATTTCTCCACAGTTTCCAATTTTTTTTAAATCATGTTTTATGAGCTGAAAGCCCAATTTATGCAAAAATAAATACATATTTTTGAATCAAATGATGGATCTTAAATCCATTTATTTATTGTCATAATGGAAATCTGTTACAGGTAGAATTGCTCATTGCTCACGCAGGACAGTTTTTACCTGCGATGCTGAAAAATATGATTTCCGTGATTGTGATTTTTTTTTTTTTTTTTTAGAAATCTGCTTCCTCTGTCTTTGTTCTGACAGAGGAAGCAGATTTATTTAAAAAAAAATTTTTTTTAAATTAATAAATAAAACACAATCACGGAAATCATATTTTTCAGCATCGCAGGTAAAAACTGTCCTGCATGAGCAATGAGCAATTCTTCCTGTAACAGATTTCTATTATGACACCTGGATGGATGATCTAAAGTAAATTGAGGAAGAAGAAATGAACTTCACTGTTTAAAACAAAAGCAATCTGAGAGACCATGTTTTCTGTCTTATAAAATAAAACATTTTTTAATTATTGTTTTTACAGCAACTTTGTAACAAATTCAGCTTCTTTTATCCGAAAGCAAAAACTGAACTGAAAATAAAAATCCTTTCTCTGAAAACATTCTCTCCTTCACAGCATTAAAAATAATTCCGGAACATGTTGATAAATCTGAGAATTCGTGTTTTTATTGGTGAGAGCCAGCTCTCTTTCATGCTGCCACACTCCCTGCTTGACTGACTTTATTCTGAAATATCTTGAACTCAAACTATTTCTGCTGCAGAGCAGAGCGGCTGTTGCTTTATATTGGTATCAGACATGTGTCCTTTAGGTTTATTGTAAATGTATTAACAAACACTAACATTCTCACAGGTCATTGCAGGTCAAAAGAAATCATTTCAGTGTTTTTTGTTTAGAGACAAAGGTGAAGATAAAAAAAAAAAAAACTCAATTCTTCTAATCGAGCAAATCTTGATTTTTCGGGTTAGGATGAACTCACTGTATCTGCTGCTGTTCTACAGCAACATGTCAGTCCTCCTGCATGGATAGTTTTATTATTTTGGTTTGTTTTGTCTCATCATCAACGTAACATGTTTGCATGTTAGTCGTCCAAAAGAAAGCCTTCTTATTCCAAATTTAGGAAGACGAAACTTTAATGGAAGTCTTCAATGAAACGAAAAAAAAGAAACCCCCCATAATTATCTCTCATAATTATCTCTCATAATTATCTCTCATAATTATCTATTAATCCCCCTCCCCTCCCTCGCTAACATATTTTCCTCCTCCTGCTTTCCATAAAAAAACAAACACTTTATTCAATGTGTCTTTGGCTCAAACTTCTGCTGAACCTCCGAGCAGCTTCTCTGAGGAACAGTGCGCGTAAAAACCCGGACCAGCCTGACCAGGCGCGGAGCAGAGACGCGCGCACTGCGCCGCAGTGCGCCTTTCAATCCATCAAATCAGATGACAGAAAAATGAACGAATTTGATCTTTGAAGAGTCCCGCGGATCCAGAAAAAGACCAAGAACCGAAACCTTTGAAAGTGAAATGTTTCTAAAACGCTGCTCCGTGATGAAACAGAACAGCGATCCTCATGCTGGCACAGACCCGCACAGACCCGCACAGACCCGCACAGACCCGCAATAGGGAGAAGGCGTGAAATGCTTGGAGGGGAAAGTTGGAGAAAAACGCTTTTCTGGTTTCACTTTCAGAAGACTCCAGAGTTTGTGAAATGAAACGCAAAATAACATGTCTTTTTTATTATCTTTCTAAAAACGTTTTTATTGTTGATATAGTAGCATAACTGATAAAAAAAAACAATTGTTTTTATTAAAATAGATTTTCTAAAACGGCAGCAGCGCGATCGTCGGGGTTCTGCTGCCCCTCAAAGGGCAGTTTCTGTGGGATTTGAGGAGCTGCAGCTTCAACTGAGGCTCAATGCTGGGAAACTTCTGCGCATCTCACGCACTAACTTGTGAGTGTGCATTTGCGGGCCGAAGACGCGCGCCATCCGAAAAATAAGCCCCTCGTGCATGCGCGGGGAATTGATTTGGGATGAAAAAAGCAGACTTGAGCAAAAGAAAGATTATCAGGAACATTCCGAGCCACAAATAAATCAATAAAACAGCTGTGCGTCCGTGGGTCTGCGCTGTGGTCAGTGTTTGCTGCTTCAGGCCTGCGCGCCTCTCCCGCGCGTCTCCCGCTCTGAAGCCGCGCGTCTCCCGCCTCACAACCAAACCATCTTCATCAGCCTTTCAGTCTGAGCTGAGCTGTGAGCGCAGGTTGATGCACATAACCACGGTGATCATTCTTTCAGCATCTCAGGTAAAAACTGTCCTGCATGAGTCATGCACACATGCACACATGCACACATGTCTGCAGAAAACCCAGAGGTTCCTGCTGCACGACGTCAGCGTAACAATCAGGAAACATGAAAAAGCGCAGAAGATGTCAGGTTTTTTAAACTCCCAATTCCTGTGATGGATCTCTATTATGTCACCTAGATCTTTGATCTAAAGGAAATTCAGGAAAAAGAAATGAACTTCCGTTTGAAACAGAAACAATCTCAGACACCATATTTTCTGTCTTGGTTAAATAAAACATTTTTTATTATTATTATTTTACATTATTTGTATTTTTGTAACAAATGCAGCTTCTTTTGTCAGAAAATAAAACCTGAACTGATGCTTTTTTTAAAGAAAAAAAAAATCCAAATTCTGCTGAGCTGCGAGTGCAGGAGGATCAGAAACGCTGTTCTGCTTTGGCTGTACGTTCAGCCCCATGTTGTTGGTAATAATAACAACAACAATAATAATAATAATAATTATAATAATAATAATAATAATAATAAATCAACATTTCTGGCTGAGAAAAGTTGCCTATACTTGAACATAGTGCAGTGTGCACATTCTGGCATGATCATGTTTTTTAAGACCACTTTAAAAATGTTTTTCTTTGACATTTAAGATCGTTTCTTGGCTTCTGAAAATGATGGTTAAATCCAGACTCACATTCCTAGTTTAACATTTTGCATTAAAAACATGCATCCGCTTGTTGACCCGTTTATGTCAAAAGAGGCTTTGAAAAGATGCGTTTACATTGAAGAGCAGATACAATGATTCCTGTCTGAACGCATCCGTCCTGCGTGATGCCTGGAGGAATCTCAAAGACTGTCTCGTGCGTTTGTGGATCCACGCGCGCGCTTCAGAGATGAGCTCGTGTTTGATTTGATCTGCGGCGCAGCAATGCTGTCCTAAAACTTGACCTTCACTGCGCGTTCACGAAGCGCAGGCGCATCCACCTGGTCATCAGTCAGTAAGGATCAGGTGTTTATTTATAACAGGTCAGTAAACACATGACGTCATAGTTTTTTATTCTTAATGCTTGTCTCGAGAGCTTCCATGTAATTCATTCAGAATTGTGGGACAACGTGTTATCTACGCAGCTGCTTTGTTTCCAGGAGCCTCCTGGACTCTGCTCATCAGGCCGCTGCAGCGGCTGCTCCTCCAGGACTCCCATCTCCCCTCTGCTGCTATTGGACGAAGGAGTTTTTTCTGACTTCTCATTGGAGCCGCACTTTTGACACGAGAGAAGGAGGTCCAGCCCATCGCGCCAGAAAGAAAGGGAGAAAAAAACTCCCCAGAAGTGAGTATCAATCAGGGAGAAGTTCAGGGGACAGAAAAGGAAAAAGGAGAGGAGGCACTGACGTGGTGCGTAAAGCGGCAGACTGCATCCACAGCGTTCCCGGTCAGGAGCTGATCCCTGCAGGATGACACAGTCAGAAGTTTGACTCGCCGCTTTTGTTCACACTTTGGATTATTTTTGGGCTTTTGGCGTGTTTTCCGCCCCGCCGTAAACACTGACCTTCCCCACTGCTGCGCGTCGCTGCGTAACGACCGGAGTGGCTTTTTGCCCCCATCGGGTGGATTGGAGAGAGATGAGTGAGAGGAGGCGATCTGCCGCAGCTCTGAGCTCGAGAGCCCACGCCTTTTCCGTAGAAGCCCTGATCGGCTCGAACAAGAAGAGGAAGCTGCGGGGCTGGGAGGAGAAGGAGCTGGAGCTGTCCATGGAGAGCCTGGCCACGGACGGAGAGGACACCGCGCACTGCCTGGACATGGACCCGGGTCAGTGCGCAGCACCGCTGGGAAGCCCAGTTCAGTGAGCCCACAAGTCCCGAGTCAGAACACGGCTCCCGAGCCCCGACGCACCGAGCAAAGCTGTCCAAAGCTCCCGCGGCGTTCCCTAAAGGTCTGAGGTCTGAACCAGAACAGGCTCGGAGAGGGTTGGTTCGGAAGAGCAAACATTTTATGGGATTTGCTCTAATTTGGACAAATGAAGAACATTAAATACATGTGAAAGTTAAGAGAAGTTCTGACTCAGGACTCGTGGAACTCAAGAAAAGAGCAAACCTTTTTTTTTAACATGAACGCCTAAAGCTATTTTCCTGCTTTGGCCTCAGGAAGGCCGCGCGGAGGTTCAGTAAAGCGGGAACATCATCATCACTCACATGCACTTCTATAGAAGACAGCGATAAACAATCTCAGCTTCTAGAAACCCTTTTACGCGCGATGTTTTCCAGAAGTGAAGCTGAAACGTTTTAAAGCATGAAGCTCAACGGTCAGAACACTTCTGGAAAAACATCAAAACAGATTTTATTCAAGAAAAACTAAAGAGATCCGCTTCTAAAATGGTATGAAAGTTCTCTGGTGGCGAACACCGACGCAGAGCAGAGCTTTTCTCAGCAGGATCCGAACATTTTATTTGTCTTAAGAAGTCTTAAGAAAGTGACGAAACGCGCGTAAATACGTGCAGCCAGAATACGTGAACTTCTATCTCGGGCGCACGAACCCAGAGCAACAGTCAGTCCCGTCTGCAGCCGACCCGGATGGGTCACCTGCGGAGAACACATTTCACACACCTGGGTGCGTGACAGCTAACGGGACTTTAACTTTAACCCCTACCTGCCTGTTGTCGCAAATATGCGACGAACCACTGCGGCTCCAAGATGACGTCAGAGTAAACAAGAGAGCTGATTTCATGGCGGGAAATCCATTCAGCGTTAAGGGGTGAAATGCGGGCGACCAACAACAACATTTAGCCTTGGACGCAGTTAAAATACTTGATGAGCATGTTTGCCGCATACGCGTGACAGTGTATGTAAACGTGCATGTCATGCGCGTGTCCAACAGGGATTTCCATCCGTTTTTGTGCTGCACGCTCGTAAATACGTGCAAATAACGTCAGCCTATTAGAATTGATGCTGACAGCTGGAGCTGTGACCGTGGAACCAACAGCGCGCAACAGCGCGCAGCAACAGGGGCTGCAGCAGGCCTCCGAGCCCGCAGTCCCTGCGGTTCCATGCGCAAACCTGTGCGCTTCTCTCAAGCATATATGCTCAGAATGAAACAAATGAGGAAAACAAAACCTTTAAAGCTGCTGGTGAGGAGAGATGAGACTCAGCAAACTGTTGACGCGCTCGTTGTCATGAACATAACTGATTCAAAGTGCTCAGAAATGACGTGGCAGGCGGAGGGGAAGCCGCCGCAGGCTGAGCTCTGGGGCGCAGCGCCCCTCTGAGACCCCCGTGTGCCTCAGAGTTCCCAACTTTTCTCCTCAAAAAATACTAATAATAATCCTTAGTTTGTTCTACACTTTGTGTGCGCGCGTTCGGTTCTGTTAAATCCGACACTAGACTGTCCCATGACGCGGCCTGTTTTATGCTTTTTAAGCTTTTGATCAATAAAGACGTTGCAGCCTGAAGCATTCCAGCTGGGACGGAACCAGGGGGTTCTGATTCTGCGCAGAAATAGAACCTCCAGCGGCGCTCAGCGTCAGTGCGGTTGACAGGAATCCTGGACGGAGGGTTTTATTTTTACTCCGCTGCAGGCGAGGCTGCTCGTATAACACGTTTATTAGCCTCCAAGACAGAGAGGCCCGCTGAGCCCCCCACCCCCACCCCCGTGTTTACCAGCTCGTCCAACAAGTAAATCTGCTGTTTCAGACACTGAACCAAAGGTCCGTCAGGAAATGAATGTTTTTTTTTTTTAATAAAACAAACATGTAAACAGTTCAGAGGTCTGAGTCTGAGCAGAGAGCAGGACTTTAGCCAAACAGGCAACAGAAACCGAGTTTTCGGGCTTTCAGATGTTCTCCAGAACCGAACCGTTGACTTTGGTCATTTAATAAAGATCCATTTACGCACAATCACGCGCCTTCGGCCTCGTGCTCGTTTTTCATTTTTCTGCGCGCGCTCCCGTCAGGCTGTGAACTTAAACCAGATTTTTTTAGGTGAATAAAGAGGACTGCAGGAAAACAAAACGTTTTTAGTATTTAGAAGGAGTGTTTTTATTAAAACAACAGAACCAAGTTTGTGTAGAAATGTAACCTGACGGCAGAAGAGTTCAACCACTGCGAGCAAACATGTCAAAGGAACCTTTGAGCAAATTCATTTAGACTGAAATATGACATCAACATTAATGAAATAATAGAAAACAATAAAAAACGATCAAATTAAACAAATGTAAAGAAATAGATAAAGATCATTTGTTGAAGGAACGGCGCAGTGTGTGGGCGTGTGTGTGCGTGTGTGTGCGTGTGTGTGTCCGCTCTCGTTCACATTGTGTTTTTCCCTTCAAATAAAGAAAGCGCGTTTGGTCAGAGAGCGTGAGGGCGCGCGCTGGTCTGTGTCCGTCAGCGGGGGCGCGCGCAGCAGGCTGCCGGCAGCGCAGTGGACGGACTCCTGACCAGCGTCGGGTTCCGTCTCATCCTTTCAGGCCGCTTCCAGTGCACACACAGGGAAGGATTTTCACAGACAAAAAAAGTTCCATAAAAAGTTCCATACATTCATATTTTTAGTTGGAAAAAATACATTGGCTACAAAAAAAAAGTTTGAATAGAAATGTGAGCTTGAGCCAAACGACGCCTGAAATGTCTGTGATGTTTGCGGACATTTCGTCTTTCTGCTTCCTGGTGTTGGAGGGTGTCAGGCGACAGCGGAGAGACTGATCCAGTCTCCATGAAGCCGAACCTTCTGCTTCAGGAAGCTTTCAGGCTCGTTTCGGAGCGTGTCGACCCGTTCACATTCATTTGACAGAAGGTGTTTTGTTACAGAACCTTTCACGGACCGGGTCATAGGCGGGTTGTTCCGTGAGCTGCCCTGAAAGACGTGCAGAATAAAGCAGGTCTGCTTCATGGAAACTCCCCGTTTGGTTTGAGTTTGTTCCCAGATGGATTGAGGTTTTATTTTCTCTGACATTGCCTCCTTTTGATGATTCGAAATGCTCAGTGGATTCCGTTTGGGCCAGAAGGATCCGTTGATGGAAAATGTCCTTGGCTGACTGTTTCCCATGAGACATTCCTCCCGAGGCCCAGTTTCAATTTGAACACATTTCTTCAGCTCTGAGGGGTTTTTACGCAGCATCTATTCTGTTTTTGACATCAGCGCAGAGCTGCAGGTGGCGTGGAGTCACACACTGAACACAGCTGCGCCAAAATCCCCGCGTAAATTGCGTGAAGTCCGTTGTTTCCGAGCCGCTCCTCACCGGGCTGCTCGTTTTCCCCGCAGACTCCGAGGCGAGTCCGGGCTCGGACGGAGAGGGGCTCGCCGAGAGGACGTCGTGCTCCTTCGGTTCGCCTGCCGACCTGGCCCCCGGCCCCTGCGACAGCTCTCCCCCGTTCTCCATGGAGGAGATCCAGGTGGAGCTGCAGTGCGCGGATCTGTGGAAGCGCTTCCACGACATCGGCACGGAGATGATCATCACCAAAGCGGGCAGGTAGGCAGACGTGCGCCACGCACCAACACTTTGCCTTTGAACCGTTTGGCGCCTTCATTGCGCGCATGCAGGCCTGGTTCTTTACACGCAGCGGGTCTCCAAAGACTCACTGGGATCTGTCGAAAAGAGCCCTGACCCGTCAGTCCTCCTGCATCCTAACATTAAAGACACTTCGACAAACAATTCCCGGGTTATTCAGAGGAGGATATGCTTTGGGGTCACTGTAGAAGAAATACTAATTCTGGGGTTGATAGTGGTTTAATTTGAACCCATTTTATGTTTTTTTTTCTGTGGTTAAAATAACCCAGAAAAACCCAATTGGTTCATTTAAACATAAACGCTGGAGCTGAATTAAAAACTCCCCAAATTTGGTTCTTTTTTTTTTATTTAATCTTTATTTTTAATCTTCCTAGAGACGTTGTCAGAAAAAAAGACATCACGAGTTGAAGTGGATTTTTGTTTGTCCGTTAAAGGAACAACAAACATTCCCTCTTTCAGCTAAAATCGGGATCTTCTCATTAAAGAAAGATGTCAAATATGTCTATTTGACATCTTTTTAAATGTTACTGTACTGTATAGCATTTGTCCTGTATTTTTAAAAACATTTGTGTGAATAATCTTGGTTCATTTTCAGGCCTTATTTGCGTTTATAACGTTCACAGACTGATTGAACGTCAGATGCTATAAGCTCCTCCCCCTCACGCTGATCCGAAAGGTCGCTGCTCGTTCCCGCTTTTATGAACAGGCCTTAAATTGATCATCAGCTTGTAAAATGAGCGCGCGCGCGCGGGCGGGCAGACGGAGCGGGGGCCGCGCGCATTTCACGGCGTGCTCATAACAAGGCCGTAAATCCAGCGCGGGGCTGCAGGGCAGAGCGCAGGCCTCTGTTCTCATTAGGAAAAACCATTTATGAGCCTGCAATTAAAAAGGGGAAATTTGGCGTTTGATGTGCAAACGGAGACAAAAGCTGACAGGTCCTTAAAGCCGGTTCTGGACCGGAAGGCCAGAGAGTTCTCCTCTGAGAATATCGCTGCACAATCCGGAGGACATCCAGAAAAACTCCATTTAGTTTGAAAGAATTTGGACAGCGAACAAGGTTCAGACTTCGAGAGCGAAAGCATACATGATAAATGAAAGCGTTTCCAAAAAAGCTTTTAGGAAAGAAAACAGTTGGAACTTTGTGAACATTTCTTTATTTACGCATCATGAGAAGATGCGTTTGTTTGAGTTCAGAGACTAACAGGAGAAGAGAAAAAGGAAAATGAACTTTTCTGATATTACTGACATTAACTTCAATATTTAGTCAGAAAACTTTATGCACCAAAACACCCGAAATTAATGTCAGCATATTGACAGTTTGACATAAAAAACCATCAGGAAAATCACATTTATTCTACTTTTTAGTTTGTTAAACTGTACAAAGTAATCATTTATCAAGAGCATGTTTGTGTATCAAAAGTGCCACAGAAATGTTTGTTTTTGCTGGGAGAATGAAGAAGCGTTTTAGGACTTTTCACCTCAAACTTCAGTTATTGTTCTAATTTCATCATTTCTTTGACTGAACTTTGTCTGAGAGTCAAAAACACAACCAGGCTTTTCCTCTTTTCTCAGGAGGATGTTTCCGGCCATGCGAGTAAAGATCGCAGGTCTCGACCCACATCAGCAGTACTACATTGCCATGGACATCGTTCCTGTGGACAACAAGAGATACAGGTATTCTGTCAGTTTACACACACTGAACTGCGGACTTCAAGGCCCGTGTTCTGCTTGAATGTATTGGGCGAGAAATGAGGGCGATTTCCTCTACCGAACATGCAGATCTGCAAGAGGAGAAACACATCTGCAGCTGAAAACAGGCTCTGTGTGCACAAGCAGACGTGCACCCTGCTGATGTGAAGACTGCACATGCTCCAGTTTGGGACTTTCTGCCGTAGTTGGATTTTCCTCATCTAAAGATCATTTATCATGCTGCAGTCACTCATAACAGGACTTAGATTAATCCAAGACATTGTCTCAGTCCAGATCGTTTTTTCCTTTGTAAGCTGTAATGCAGAGAAAGCAGTCACTCCCATCATTTGGATCAGGGATGTGATGAAGACTGCATGTGCTGGAGGACGCTTCATATATTTGATGGATCTTTCTGGAGAAGCTATATGACTGATTTCCTGGCTCTCTGTGAGCCTTCTCCAGTCTGAGCCAGAGAGAGAAGATTGAAATGTATTTATCATCCCAGTGCAGCCGAGTCAGAGCAGAACTGCATCCATGTCTGACGGGTAAAAACCGGGTCAGGACAGAAACAGTGCAGATTTGCTGCTGCCCCTTCAAAGTTTGTGAGGTTAACTTTATGGAGAATGAAGAACTTGTGAAAAGCGCCGGCACAGTCAGAGGGAGCGCCTCGCTCTGTGCATTTCTGACGGCGAGGACGAGGCAAACAGATGATGCATCCAGATGAACAGAAAGGGCTTCTTTTCTGATGCATTAAGGTGCAGATGAACTCAATCTTTTTCAGTTATTTTAGTCCAGCAGTGAAACTTGAATGCTATCTTTTAAAGATATTTCAACCATTTTCCCATTACAATACGTTTTGATTGAAGAAAGAGTAACTCTGGATTCCTCCTGTCCTCCTCTGTCCTGTAAAGACTCCGAACTGCAAAGATATTTCACGTATTCTTCAATGTGATTTAGAACTAAAAAGAACAAATATTTTACTGATTAAATGAAATGCATTTATTTTAGAAATGTTGAGTGTTTTAAATGAATACTTGAGGTTCTCTTTTTCTCATTGAGTAATAGTATTTCATTTCATAAAATAAAAAAAACACAGAATTCCTTTTTGTTCTGGAAACATTGTCCATAAAACCAAATACTAGTGAAATAACTGCAGCCTTTAATTGACCAAAACGATCAGAAACATTAAATATTAGCTGGAATGAAAGCTGCTTATAGATTCACCGAAATATTGTACGAGTTCAAATGTTTGGTATAAACCACCACATTTCTGCCAGTCAGGCATTAATGAGTCAAACGAGATTATCGTTCACTGTTTGGAGTCAAAGCAGCAAAGTTCTAAAAAATACAATGAAACCTGTGGAATGCTTCAGGGAAACGCTTTTGTGACAATGAAGACTTTCTGGATCATTGAGATGCTGATGTTCAATTCAGTGCAGACGACTTACACAAAGACACGCCAACCCAACCGTAAGCCTTCAGCCTTATCAAATTCTAGCAATTTCTTCTGATGCCTTGATAGACGTTATATGTTTAAGACCAAACCTAAAAATAGTTTAGTGGCAAACTGAAGTTTTTGCCTCTACTATTGAAATAAATTACAAATACATATGGATGAAAGAAGCTATATAACAGAGATCTAATTTATTGAATGTGGTCTAAATGGGAACAACTTGAGCTGCCATAAAAAGTCATGACAAAAAGTCATGCAGTCAGTGGTGATTCGACCTCCTGCAGCCATTTTTCACAATTCCAGAGTGTTTTGTCCTCCGCGTCTGCCGGCCTCTGCTGCAGTCAACCAAGACATGGTGGAGGATTCCCACAGGCCAGGAGATCTAGTTAAATGAAATGAGATTTTCTTCCTCGCTGGGGACTCTACCGCAGGGCTTTGCAAATGGTGCTGGTCTGGAAACACAGTCTTTATTCGAGCTGACTTGCAAAGAGTTTCTGTGGAACCGCACTCATTAAATGTGTGGATCTCTCCATTAAACACATTTCTTTGTGTGGACTTCACTCAGTTTGCTGCTTGAGTTGCTCCTAAAACATTTCAAGTGTGTGACAAGGCTCTCCTCTGCCAAACATATGGCACACAATGACAGACTTCCAGTTCTGCTGTTTGTTCTGCTGTGATTCATCTGGATAGCCATCAGTAATCCAAATATTACCTTAATGACTTTTTCATACATTAATGCTGGAAAATAAAGAAGGAAAACACTTGCAATTAAGTATTTTGTGAACATGAATTATTCATCATATTTTCACCTGTTTTGAAATATATTCACTAGTTTTATTTATTTATTTATTTTATTTGAACAAAAATCGGTTTTCTTAGTAAGGCAAAGACGATGTCAATGTTAAAAAATAGGATTTTTCTTCATAATTGCTTAGAATAATTATTTGGACTTCATGGCTTAAATCTTCAACTGTTTTCTTTCACGTCTTTGCTTAAATCCTCCTTAACCCACTTCAATAGATATTTCAATTCTTTTTTTTAAACAAATTTAAATTGTAAATACATTTAGAAGCAAACTTTGATGCAGCAAAGGTTTCAGAAGCGGCAGTGTGGACATGGCGGCTGGGATTTACAGAGAAAATGAAATAGGAAAAACACCAGAGGAAGAGTCCAGACACCGTACAGGAAACCAAATGCAAAAAAAACTCATGAAGCTAAAGATGGTCTGTAAATGAGATTCCTGAATCTTTAAAAACAAAAGCAGACTACAGCCACGGCTCACTGCAGTCTACTACTGTGAAACGGAACTGTTAGGTCTGCAACAGAGCAGCTTCCTCAGTCTGTCAAACAGGCTTGAACCTTGCTGCAAACCAAACCAGACAGTTCTAGTTAGCCTTCAACTGATTGACTCCCTTGCAAGTGAACTTTGGTGTGACTCAGTGACAGACTCTTGTTTGATCACTTCAGCTCCACTAGTGAAATAAAATCTGCTGCAATCATCTCTGATGTTGCCTGTTGGAGTCTGAATGCTAGCAATGACACCTAAAATGGGCACGGTGATCCTGAACGGAGCTGACTTCGCCCACCTGAAGGCTCTGAGATTTGGTCTTTGGGTTTGACTAAATAAAGGAGGGTTCATGAACACAAAACCAATGATTAAACATCTAAAAGACAGTTGAATCAAGACTGTCAAATAGTTTAGTTTTGATGCCAAGTGTAATATTCTAACTTGAGAGTTAAAGAGAAATGCATCCTCTTTGAAACCAGCCTCCAGTGGTGCTTTTAAGAACTGCAGTCAGTTTTCAAATTGGTCGCTCTCATATGCAGTAGAAGAACAATGTGGGATCTTATGACGCTCTGTGGTCTGCTGAGTCTCTGCAGACATTCAGACCATTGCGTCTGTGTTTTTAAGAAGATTCTCATAAAACATCACATACCGCCTTCATGATATTAAAAGTGTTTTCTGATGTTCCGTTTGAACATGTGCAGGTGTAGTTGACCACTTGTGTAAAGAATGTGTCAAGAAGAGAACAGGTGTACCTGATGAAGTGAGTATTTGATTGGGAACACACACATCATGAGTCATGTAACCGAACCTGTCAGGATAATCCTTTAGACGCGTAAATCCATCAACAAGCACGAACCTGATCTGAGAACTTCAGATGAACCCAATCTAATCTAATCTAATCTAATCTAATCTAATCTAATCTAATCTAATCTAATCTAATCTAATCTAATCTAATCTAATCTAATCTAATTCGTAGTTTTATGCCAGGAACGAAGGAGGACTCAAAATATCTAACAGCAGGAGCACCTAAAGAAACACAAGAGGACGCACATGCACACACACACACACACACACACACACACACACACACACCCACACCCACACACACACCATCAGCACCTCTCAGACTGTTTTTATATTGTGTTTGATGTGCGTGTGTCTATTAATGAAGTTCATGTGCGTGGGTTTGTGCGCGGCGTTCTGCAGAAAAACAATGAGGTTTGAATTTGTGCGTGCGTTTCTGCCGGGTTTTGTCAGCTGCATTGGTTTGGTGCTGGCTGAGAAACCAGAAAGGCCGCCCCCCTCCCCCATCTGTCCAGTAAGAGTGTCACATAAAGTCCAGTCTTTATTGATCATGCCGCTGCCAGATGGCAGATTTATGGAAGATGAAAGCGGGGGACTAATCAGATTTCCAGTCCTGTTTGGGACTAAAGTTTCGGCGTTTCGGAGCACATTCCCGCCTACGCCGTGCATAACAATCCAAACAGGAAATTACAAGAAACGCCTGGCGCTCTTTGTTGCTGTGTGTGCGTGTGTGTGAAAGTGTGTTTGGTCTTTATGTGACAGTTTTCTCCATATTTCCACGTTTCTACTCCTCTGTCTTCCTGCTGCTGATAAAAAACTCAAAGTGGAGTTTGAGCCTGAAAATGTTGCTGGTTCTAATCCCAAAGGCAAATGTGAGGATCGCATGTCCAATGGCCGCTTTGATTAAGTTGCAAACACATATTACAACTGTATGAATGGAAAGGTCGCTAAAGTGAACAATAAAGCCACTCCATTTTTTCTGAGGTGGAACGGAATTGAAGGCAGTTTTTGTGCTATCAGGTCAACTGTGAACCATGGATGAAGATTCATCTCCATTCATCCAGTAATAAACATGCTAACTGAAAGTTTTATAATCCTAAAATCCACAAGTAAGATGAAACAAAATATATACAAAAATGTTTTCACTGTTTGTGGAAAAATATTTCGGAAAAAATACCAGTTTCCAGGATCAGTGTGGTGTGAAGAAAGCTCAATTTCTGAGGTTTGTAGAGACAAAAGTTGCCTCTGGTTCTTGCTTTGAAACATGGCCAGACGCTGATACTCTTTGCTGAAGCTTTCAAACGGTGAACAGAGCACCCCCCCCCAGTGGGTTCTGGATCCCTTTGTTGGGCTCAGTGAGTAAAAGTGAGGAAACACGGCATCAGCTGTCGAGAGAAACTGATCGGCTTGAAGATTCGTGAACAAAATAAACACACAGCAGAAATCTGAAAGTGTCTCACGGGATTCAGATTCAAACGTCATTTCTGGAGTCTGAATCCTTTTGTAATCTGGCTGTTTTATACCGTTTGTTTTGTTTATTGGTGGAAGGGTTAAAAAAGCTGACATGATAAAACACAGTTATAATAACGTTTCTCATTTTCCCTGATATGTATAATTTTACTTTGAATAAGAGAGTTAAAGCTTCACTAAGCGCTTCTTCTTAAAACTGATGAGGACCTGCAGATGAGCAGCAGCTCAAACAAGTGTCCGCTGGTGAAGCATCTCTGACCTTCGGCACAGATGGGTGCACCTCTCTCAAGCTTTCTCTGAAAAGGGTCAGGAGTCTGTTCTCAGAACAGTGACGTGGCTGGACTTTATTAGCCACTGGCTGAAATAACAAACGCTCCTTTACTCAAAAGGTCCGGACTTTAATGATTGCGTTGGAAAAACAGGATTTCAATTGCAGTTGAACAAAGTCTTAAAAAGTACAGTTTTGTTAAAGAAAGTTGAAAAGATTTTTGAAAGATGTCCAGCTGGTGTTAAGGTTGTGCATCATTCGTTTCTAAAATCACATACATTGGCAGCTTTAGCTTGAAAATGCAGCTTCTATTTTCTGTTGCCTCCTGCAACATTTTTGCATTTTGGCAAACAGGGGATAGTGACAAGTCAAATCCCCAGATTTACACAGACTCAATTTCCCAATCTTTAGGCCACCTTTCAACAAACCGAAATGAGAACAAACCAAGATCATACCCTGATGAGCTCCGACCTTCAGATCAGGAGAGGAAGTTCCTAAAACAGAAACTGACACTGATGCTGCTTTGAAGGATTTCATGGAATACGTGCACTTCATGGATTCATTGAACTGTTTTGGTTTGGGTTTTTAATCCTCAAAATTCCCTGTTAAACCCAGCTGGAACCTAAACCCAAACCAACGGTCTGTAGGGTGTTCAAACGTAAAAGAACAAAAAGAAAAAACCATGCTAAATAATTGACTTTATAAGAAATACTGCTGAGTACTGTTAATTATGAGGATTTGAAGTGTTTGGTAAAAGAGCCTCCTTTGACAGTTGATTTTCACTAATGTTAAAATATTACAAACAAATTATGAACTTCAAGTGTAAACAAAATGGTTTTTCTTTTTGATTTTTTTTTTTTTTTTGGTTTCGCTTTTGTTTTTGTTGGAAATAAAATCTGAAATGTTGTTAAAAATAAATTCCTAGATTTGGATGATGAATAATATATCTAAAAAAAAAGCCTTTAAAAATAAAACTTCTATCTAAAATGCTGCCAGTCAAATTTTAACAGAAAATCACCAAACTTTTGGAAAGTGACCAAGAAAAGGTTAGAAAATATAAAACTCAAAAAACAAGTTTGGAAAAAGAAGCTCAAACAATTGACCTGAACTCCAGCTTCATCAAACATGAAAATCCACCTCGTCTAAACCTTCTCCCTCCAGCACGCTCTTCAGCCCTACAGTGGTGGCCTGTCGGCCAGCGTTCACTCACAGGAGTATCTTTCATGAATGTTGTGTATGAAAAGGCTGAACGTTTGACGGCAGAAACAAATGAGGGTTCTGTTCTGCCCGTGTTTCATGGGTGACTGATGACTTTGGCAGAGAAGCTGCAGATAAAACACTTTGGAGCGAGCGCAGGGCCAGAACTAAAGGCAAACAGCTGTGCTGCTCAATCGCTGTCCTTCACTAGCAGCACCACTCTTCTTTTTTACCCGCTTGTCCTTTGACTTCATCTCACTCCATTTCTCTCTTTTTATCTGTGCCTGACCGCTCTTTGATTCATTCCTTCAAAAAAAGTGTTTTGGACTTTTTGGTTTCTGTCCTTCTCATGCAGTCTTTCTTTCCTTTCCTGCTGTTGAATGGGCGGGACGCCCCAATTGTACTTAAACCTCAACAAATATTATGGCTTATCTTAATTAAAAGTATGCAGCAGAGTTTGTGACTTCATCTTTGAGTTCACACTTGTTACACATTTCTTGCACAATGAAGAAACAGCAGATGAGCTTTGGCAGCTGTTGTTGTGGCAACCTGGCTCCACGTTTGGAGTTTGTTTTGGAGGAGCCTGAAACAACGCTGTAAGATCCGGCTGGACTCGGGTGGAACCTCTTTCAAGATTTGAAAACAGTAAGGCTTTGAGAGAATGGAAGAGCTCCACAAGGTTTTCAGAAAAGCAAAACAGGATCAGCGATTCCTATTTAAGGGGAAACAAACCATGAAAATGGGCTAATCTGGTGTTCATGCAGAGTAATGTCTGATGAACATCTGTGCTGACAAACATGAGTCGTTTTCTGTTTTGGTTTGAAAGCTTTTTCTGGACTCTGTTGCTCAGCACGGATTTCCCATCCTTCCTTGCAGGTATGTATACCACAGCTCCAAGTGGATGGTGGCAGGAAATGCAGACTCCCCCGTGCCCCCGCGGGTTTACATCCACCCGGACTCTCTGGCCTCCGGAGACACATGGATGAGGCAGGTGGTCAGCTTTGACAAGCTCAAACTCACCAACAACGAGCTGGACGACCAAGGACACGTAAGAAAAAGTTCTTACTGCATCTTTGAACATCTTCTCATGATACATCTTAAAAAATATTTAAAAAATCTAGATATTCAAACTGAGTATGTAAATGTTTTGTGCTTCTGCATGTCATGAATATTAATGAAGCCCGGATGATCAAAAACCTTCCCTCTGTTTTAAACACCGTCTCTTTAAGGTCTTTCACTTGGATGTCCAGACCGGCTGTGTTTGTTCCAAAATGCTAAAAACAATTTAGCATTTTGTTTCTTTTTAAGTTTGACTTTTTAAAAACAGCACACAGCCGCTACAAAGTTATATCATGATGAAGCCATCAAAAGGAAAAAAAACACTTAAAATATGAACAATTAACTATTAATAATAATTTCTAATTAATACATTTTTAAGTTTGTATTTTGTACTGTTTTCCCAATCAATATAATACTAATAATACGCTTCTTTTTATTTCTGTGTATTTAGTGCTAATATTTGCACCTTGAGTTAATAATAATAATATCAATGATAATAACAATAATAATAATAATAATAATAATAGTAAATTATTTTATATTTAACTGTTTTTTTAGTTAATTTTTCTACACAAAGACAAACACTTCTGTTAAATCATTTAAACATTCACTTTTTTCTGTGAGTGAATAGAAAAAGCATTTTTGTGTGAGAGCTGTGGAAAAAAAGTCGTTCCAAAATTCCAAACAGCTTATAGATAAAGAAGTAAGATATGTGTGCTCCTGCTCTGTCCATTTCCTAAGTCCGAGGTTTGTCATTTCTTCTTCCACTACACCATCGTGACTGTAGATCTGCTGAGGTGGCGTCTTTTGTTAGAATTTATCTGAAGCTGAACTCAGTCATCTTGGTGATTTTGCATCATTTTAATACCAAGTTGGCGGGCGACGCCCAGAAACGCTCACATGGTCGTATGTATCAGCTCACTTTCCCACTGCACTTCTGAGAGTGGACCTAACCACCCGGCTAGTGGAACGGTTCTCACGGCTGCTGGTTTGAGGGCAAAGATGACTGAAATGAGCACCAATCTGGAAACCTTTGAGAAGGAAAAACCACGCTGCCTGTCTGACTGTTAGTTATTGATAAATGCTTCACCTCTCACACAGAGAAGAACGTTTCCAGTTGTTGAATGATTTATGGAGTTACTGGGCACCTTTTTGCATTTCCTTCACATGGAGTCCCCGTCATCATGCTCTGCATTTCAAACGTGTTCTTCGGTCTCATCGATAGTGAAGCTCAAAAGGATTCCTCTGCAAGCAAACTTGTGTTTTCAGAGCCAGGGTTTGCGCCACACCGGATTTGACAACTAATGAACTCTTTGAGGAAATTAACTTTCAAAACAGCTCTGAAGTGACACCCCTACCACCCCCTTTAATGTGAGCAAAGATGTGCCAAACCGAAACCGCGATTAAAGCCATCCCTCTCCGCGGTCATCTGCCCACATGTCTGACATCTGGCTAAAGTTCTGTCATTGATATCCATCTTGCTTGGATCCATATTGGACAAAAATTAGACTGCATACTTAAAACACAGAGATACTACCGGAAAGAGAAAAAAATGGTGGAGTAAAGGACACAGAAATGTGTTTTGTAGTTAAAGTTTGTTAGCTGCCTCAGAGGAAGAGGCTGTGCAGAGTGATGGTGATGCATTCAGCTGTTGCCTTTCAGCAGAGACAGATGGAAATAACAGATGCATGTTCTGACAGCTTTTCACTGGATCAACTCTCTGCAGCAGTAAAGGTTGCCAGAGACTTGGTTACAGGTGTTCACGGTCAGACACACCCACCAATAAAATGTTAACTGTCCAATCTAATTATGCTTTAAGTGAACGCAGAAGCAAAGAAGTGAGGATGCTGAACTCTTGCAGGCTCTTAGAGCCACCCTCTGAGTTTGTTAGAGTTACTTGGATGGTTGTGTTTGATTGGAGTCATTTCTTTGGTTTCCACATGACTCTGATACTGGAGCGCAGAATCATGGCACTCCTTGGTATTCTTGATAGTTTATGAGGGGTGAAACAATTAGTTTTAACGACGATTCAAGTCATATCATCATTTATGCTTGCTGATCCGATTCATAGTCGACATCGGTTCACTTTTAACAATCCGATTCATTGACCTCAAATGGATCCAGAACATCTTCATCCAAAACTTCAAGAGTGTGACTCAGAGATAAATACCTGCTACTGAACAGTGCAGTTGAAGTTTTCCAGATTCCTTTTGTTTCTTACAAGATAATCAGTGTAAATGAAATATGTGTACAAACAAACAAGTAAACAAGAATGAATGTCAAATCCATTCACATTTGAGTTTGATAAAGTTCAGCCCGCTGTTGTTTTTCCACATCAAAATGATCAAAGGGGAACATTATTAGAACATTCTAGCAGACTGTATGGTCACATGTCTTTGTAAATTCAAAGTTTCCACACATTGGACTGGACTGATGCTTGATGGTTCTCGTGGCCTTTTTTGATGATGATTTATGAATATTTCTTTATTCACATTCTGGTGAATCAGAAGCAGATGAAATAATTCTGTTTGTAAAAGCTTGTCGTTGTTACGTAGAAAGCCCGCTGGGAGCAAGCTCCCTGCTCTGCTCCATTCGGATGTATCGATCAGAACTATACAACTAGATCCATGTGTGCCTTTGTTTTCCTTGTCTGAGCTGGGATCTGGGTCAAAACTGAATGGCTGGATAGCTCTGGTTTTGCTCGAAATTTTTGTTGCACTAATTTTAGCTTGCAATTGCGAGGGGCTGTAAGCTAGCAGGAGAGAGAGTAAGCTATGGGATGATGGGAAATCAGTGCAGGCTGGCTCCGTGCTGGTGCACCCGCCCACAACTCTGAGGTCAATTATGAGGACAACTATGTCCTACAATATAACCTAGGTTTTTTTTACTTTGGATAAAAGCGGCATAATCCTAATAAACAGACTGCTGGGAACGCTTTGAAAGTAGATCAAAAGATGATTGGAGTCAGAGTTTAAGGAGTTTTACAGACAAAAAGGATTTGGCAGCAATAAACTCAAGAGTAAGAAACAAAGTATGTCTAGCTATTTTTGTCAAATTTATGAAACTTTTTAAAATCTGCAAAATAAAGATTAGCAACTGCTGGTCAAGCAGCCTGCTGCCTTTAGAAATAATTATCAGAGGAATCATGAATGCATTGTTGGAAGTCTCCGTGGGACACAGCTTCAAGTTATATGAAGAGTTTACTGAGAGCGAAATTCATTTACAGAAATATACAAATAATGACATTTAAATAAAACAAAACTTTTAAAAAAGTAAATGACGTGCTGCAGTGCTGTTACATCTGCTTCAGTGTACGTGCACCCCTCTTTGAGAACCCTGGCTTCTGGGTTCAGACTTCATGTGAGTGTGACTCACAGAGCAGCACTGAGATTTTGTAGACGTTAAAAAAAAGCCGTTCTCAAACACTCTCTGAGCCTCTGCTCTGAATGGCATTGTAAAAGAATAGAAGTTTGGGATTGGAACCAGCCCCTTTGGTTTGAGGATTTTGCAACATGGTTGTTTTTTGTTTTTTTTTTTGTAATGATTTGATTATTTGATAGGTGAGCTGCACTAACTGCAGCCTGTGTGATTGAATGCCTCACTGACACCCGTCAGTAACGCTTCGCCTCACAGAGTTGGTAGTGACTGCTGGCTGCTACACAGTTTCATGTGAGCAACATTTCAGTGTATTCAAAAAATGTGCAGGACTTGATTAGGGCAAACTCTTGGTTTGGTAATGGCGTCCAGCGTTTATTCCTGTTACGAACGCTAACAGGAATACAAAGGAACGCATTCAGATTTATGTTTTCAAATAAAAAGTAACATACCATAGCCGTCTCGCCTCTTTTTCACCATGTTTTCCCTGTTACATGATCAGATTTTGCTCAGTGAAGATCAGTCTCTGCGCTGCTTCAGCCAGGCCTGATGACGAAGTGATGAAAAGAAGTTCATTAGGACGGAGACTTTCCTGGATTCAGTGAATCCTCCAGATTCAGGGGCTTATTTTAATCTAACATTTCACTTTTTGCAATATCTTGCCAAAAGGGCTTTACGTTGCTGCAACACATGTGAGACAAGCAAAGACATTGTGAAAGGTGACAAAGGTAACATGACTCTACAGGTGAGTTGTAATGGCTCTTGTCCCTGAAGTTATGCCGATTTTTTTTCTACTGTTTCAACCACAAATAACTTTGGAGTGAAAGGCTCTGCCTTCCTTTCACAGCGATGTTTCAGTGTCCTCTGCTACAAAGAAAAAAGTATTGGACTCCCCATTTTTGCAAATCTTTGAATTTGGGAATTCTTTTCCATGGTTGCCCAACTAAAACACTGACAGATTGTTTTTTTTTTTGTCTCTTGAGGCACAAACATGGACCTGTTTCTCCACTGGAGATGTCCAAATGATTTGAAAAGAATCCATGTGAGATGCTGTTGAAGTAAATGTCTGAGGAGAACAGCGGATTGTTGCGTTCGGAATCTACTGCAGGAGCTTCTTTAGAGGGAGCTCTTCTCTTCTTTGCTCCTCTGGACTCGCCGGGTCATAAAACGTCTCATTAGAAACAGAAAGCATGAAGTGAATGTCGTGAATCATCAGACATGACAGAAGAAGCAGAGTCTGGGAAAAAGAAAACACAGGCTTTTAATGTCTCAGTGAGGACATAAACAACGTCTCCTTTAGTTTGTGATGACATTTAGAAGTGCTGGAAGCCGTTCTGTAACAGTAGAGCTAAGAGGACAGACAGAGGATAGTCAAGCTCACAACTGGTTGGTTTTTACAGGAATGGATCAGACCAAAATATCTTTATCCCTCCAGAAATGTAATTGTTTCACTGAAGCCCCAACTGAACCACAGGTATTCTATTATCCTCAACAATGCAGCTTTTCTGGTCTATATGCAAAGAAAACCTTTTGTATGCAAACCTTCTATTTGTCTTAACCGTGCCCCCCATCCTGGGGTTTTTCAAAAGGTCTGAAATTTCAAACTGCAACACTTTAGCAGTTTGCAGCTCCCAACACAAATAAATAAACACATCTGTTCCTTCTATTCCAGTAAGACGGGGTTCTGTGCACAGATAAGGAGTTCCTTTATGTTTAAGTCCCACTCCAATCATCTTTTTGATCTATTTTCAAAACGTTCAGTGGTCTTTTAAGGATGATTAAGTTCATGTTTTTTAGCCTGTGTCACTTTCCAGGTCATAGGTTCTGCAGAGTGGCAGGAGTTCGTTGAGTGATGAGTGAGACTGCCTTTGTTGACACTCTCTCCCACTAGCTTACAGCCCCTCAAAACCCACAGCTAACATTAGCGGGGAGACGTGACAGCAATATCCGAGCTATCCAGCCGTTTTGATCCAGATTCCAGCTCAGACGAGGAAAACAAAGACGTTCATGGATCCTAGTCAGAATCCACAGGGTGGAAATCAAGCATGTCCATTAATAATGAATATTTACTTCTTTTTAAATACTTCAAAAATGTTTACTAAGTGTAAAAAATAATGTTATTTTTTGCTTTTCTGTTATTATTATTATTTTTTGATTTTCATACAAAAACTGTCTAAGTTGTCTACTGATCATTCATCAAAAGGAACAAACAAAAGCAAGTTTGTTCTAAGTAAGACTTTTGTTTTGATGTTTACTGTTTAAATCATAAAGAGGCTTCAGCTCTGAGCATCACCATGTTCATGCGCGGTTTGATGACCTTCTCTGGTTTGGAGCAACGGTCGGTGCTTGTCCTCTGGTTGCTCCACTGATTGTTTGTTCTCGGTTCAGGGAAATGTTTGACATCATCTCAGACTGAGGAGGACATCATCCTCTTATTCTGAAGGCAGACATCAAGACAGGAGGTATTCGGGGGGGCTGCTCTTCTGGCTGGGGTGGGGCTTGCACTCTGTGCTCCTGTGCCTCGCTGCTCTCCAGTGTTGGGGGCCCATGTGGCGGCCCCGCGGGCCCTGGTCTGGGTGCTTGGCCTGATCGCCCAGCAGGCAGGTTTCCTCTATCGGCCCTGCTGTGTGGGTGTGTGTGTGGGGGGTCCTGGCCGCCGCCTCTGTTTTGGCGGGTGTCTTGGTGTGGAGATGACCGGGAACTCTCCGTCCTTTTTTATATTCATCCACCTCAGCTTAACATGAACATTCACCTGAGCGCAGGTGTCGAGTCACCTTTGCAGTTAGTTTACGTGACAGAATGGAACGCTTCACATGTGTTGGTTTTGTGTGTAAAAGTGTGTGTGTGAACTGTAGCTGTTGAGCCAACAGGTATGTTTGTAACAACTGAGTGTGTGGTCAGGCCCCGCCCATTTTAGACTAACACTCACACTTGATTGTAATGATTATAAGGCATCTCGTCGCCTGTTGTGTTATGATTCAACGCCCCCTCCCCTGTAGTCATCCTCCAATTCCCCCCCCCCCCCCCCCCACCCCACCCTTTTCCCCTGTCTTTTGTGCCATTACCCCCATCTCTCTTCTTCCCCCTTTTTCTTTTCCATCTGGTCAAACAAAAAAAGGATAAAACATAATTAATATATATAAAGTTTAGTTTAAATTACAAAAGGAGTTTATACAAGTAAACACCTTGTGTGTCTGAAGATTTATAACCCCTGATTGTTACAGTAAAATATGTCAAACACAAGAGTTTCTCAGCTCATATCTGTTTGCTCAGCTGTTGGACAAGACAAGTTAAAAAAAAGGACAGGAGATATTCAGTCAGTGTTTGTGCAATCCAACACTTTTGTGTTGGGCAGCTGTGGGGCCACAGCTTCTCATTAGACAGTTATTACCTGTAATCCTGTTTTTGAGACGTTTGAACACCACTCTCTTTCTGAGAAAAATGTTTCATAAAATCAAAATGTTTTGTTGCAGAGCAAAGTCAGGGCTTGCAGGTCGTTTTTTCCTCAGGAGCAGCATCTGTGTGTTGATTGACAGCTGATTTCTGGACAGAGCAGACAGACACACCACAAAAATCTTGAGCAGCATAAATGCGCATGCCTTTTTTAAAGTCGAAGTGCAGATTAAAGCCCCCTTCAGCCCCTGAGTCAAAATGTGCGTGTTTTTCTGTGTGAGCTGTGAGGTTTGGGTTGCACTGAGTGCTGTGTTTTTCATATTCAGAGGTGTTTTCTTCCCTGCAGCCCCGGTTTGAAATGACCCCCTCCGCTGTAACTAAATGTGGGTAGGGTTGGGGGTGTTTGGCTCTGGGGAGGTTTTCTCACTCTCAGATTAATCAAGAGCAGACTGAGGCCCTGAGGCGAGGCTGGGGCCGACACCAACTGACGCCTCTGCTCTGCTGTGAACTAATCCTTTAGGCAGCGTCACTGCTTGCTCCTCAAAAGAGAAGAAAAATGTCTACCAGGTCTTATGATTTCACTTTGCAGGAACCTTCACTTTTGATGTACTTCTCAACCTGCCTTTTATCAAGTTTACGTTGTGGAGCCACGACTCCGTGAACCTTTAAACTCTGCAAGCCTCGTCCAAATCCATGCTAACAGACCATCTCCACTCACAGATCATCCTGCACTCCATGCACAAGTACCAGCCTCGGGTTCACGTCATCAGGAAGGACTTCAGCAGCGAACTGTCCCCAAACAAGCCAGTGCCCAGCGGGGAAGGAGTGAAGACCTTCAGCTTCCCAGAGACGGTCTTCACCACCGTCACTGCTTACCAAAACCAGCAGGCAAGCAGCCCTCACACTTCCAGGAAACAAATGTGCTTTTTTAGAGAATAATCAGAGCTGACCTTTCTAGTTATTTAAACTGCAGTTTTTCAAAACTTTCTTTACTTCTTTCATGGACAGATCACCAGACTAAAGATCGACCGGAACCCGTTTGCCAAAGGATTCCGGGACTCGGGCCGAAACAGGTACATCATATAACTCAAGAAGGTTCTGAACTTTCAGGTGGTCAACCCTGGTCAACGGGAAAAACACAGCTTACAGATTTTATTGGCGGCCATCAGTACCACTCAGAATCTGAGCACTGATCCACACACGCCTTGGATTAAGGAAAAATGTGCCGAAGAGTTTCATGCTAACATGTAGCAGCTGCGCTAATCAGGAGTGGAATGCAGGTGTGAAGCGCTGACAGGAAGTCAACACTGCAAGGCTGGAAATCTTCAAAATAAGGTCAAAAACTATCAAATGTTTTCTTTGCAAATTCTCAAAACACAGAAGAAAGAAGAACTGGAAAGGGAATAGATACACTTTGTTTTTTTTTTAATAAGAAAGTTATTGTTGAAAATGATTAGTCTTTAATCATCTCCGTGAAATAAGATTAGCCGTCAACAGAAGGGTTTTGCTGGTGTCCTATGCCAAATGTTGTACGGTGCTTCTCCTGAAATCAGGTGATGTCATTTGCGTTGGCATTTGTCCTCGAACAATAAGTCTCCATTTTCCAGTCTCCTTAGCAACTCAGTTCATCATATTTACTTCTCTGCATAAAATCGCTGTTATTAATGTGAAGCCAGACAAGGTTGAGGAGCTCTACCTGCTGCCAAGAGGTTCATGAAGGTCTGCCTCAGCTGACAGAAAAATGGGTGGAATACGTCTAAAAACAATCTTACAGAGAAATCAGTATTAAATTCACACCTTTGCAAAGTTATGTAAAATCTCCAAAGGCTTCAAGGCCAAACTTAAGTCTTTTTGTTTTCCAGGAGGCAGTCATGCCAACAGCTGCAGTCTCCTGGAGATTTTTTTCTTCACTGTGACCTTCTATATGGAAATAGTGGTCTGAATATAGCTCACTGTAACATGTGCTACTCCACATAAAAAACAATACTCGGCAGAGCTCTTCAGTTGACTTTTACCTCCATTTAGTCTTCTAGGAGTTTAGCATTAAGCTGCTCATTGTTCCCCAGTGAGTTGGTCATGAATAAACGTCTTTGGACCGACAGTTTTTGCACTGGTCAAATCCCCTTTAACTGATTTCCAGACTTGCTGGGAAAAAATGGCCACAGTTGGCCGGGTCTGGCTTTTTAATGACGTGTTGGTGAGCACTGGCACAGGAGACAGTGACCAGCTGTTTCTTCAACAGTACATTACTACTTCTTTATATTATTTATGTTCTCTCATTTGCCAAAGTTACAAAGTGGAGACTGTTTACATTTTGTAGAAGCTAATCATTTGGGGATATGCCCCTTCCTAACTGTTTTTTTTACATTCAGCCTCATAAAAGCATCAACATTTCAACACACATTTAAGATCTGCTTGGAGCTCAAAGGCCATAAAGTGCAGGTGGAACAATGTCTTGTGTAAGAACGTTTTAGCGGGACGTCTAGACATCTTTAGCGTTACAAGTCAAAGCACTAAGGTGGTTATTAACACTGTCTGGAGTCTTTTTTTTGCGGGGGGCATTCTTAGACTTTAGGCTCTTTTAGTTGTGGGCCTGTTATCTCACTGGGTCACGTTCTCCAGTTTCCACAATAGTGGGGGGGAATTGTCGAAGATTTTTAAATTTTTTCTAAATAAACCAGCATGGCAGGCCATCATGCATTTTTGCACTGCAGGCCGAGCCGTACCAAAACCGTGGTGGTTGCAGTGTCACACCGATGTGCATCTACTGATCAAGCTTCTGCAAAACTGTGGCCTTACACCAATGTTGCACCTTACAATAACGTAAAACAAAAAAGGTTTTAGAAATAAATCTGTCTTAAACTACTTTAGTTAGTTTTATTTTCTTTTGAAACCCAACACTAACACAATCTGAAACTCAAACTTCACACTTTTGTGAATCACAGCTGCTGGTCTCAGAATAGAGAGAACAGGGGATACAAAGCAAAGACATTTCCTTAGAAACATCATTTAGAAGGAACTAATCAGGTTAATGAAATCTGGTCTGTAAAACTTTTACTTTAAAGAATGTTAAAGTGGCAAAAAGTTTCATTATTTCTCATTTCTGATCTCATCATCTGCAGAACAGCATTAAAAGATTCAGAGGAATCTCTGTGCATCAGGATGATGGAAACCTTGAAGGCATGTCTATGGTCTTCAGAGACAACACTGCATGACTCATAACAGTGATGGTGTCAATGGCACTAGAACATCCACACAGGAATCCTTCCAGAAACGTCTGTAAAAAGACTACGGATCACTTCCATTTCCAGATTCCAATTAAAGCAGCTCTATTGTTTGACCATGCAGGGTCATTGTGGGTCAAACCTCGTTTGAAATGGACAGTTTCCAAACTGGAAAGTGGTTGACGCTCAGATGAGTTCATATATGAGGGTCTTGTTTTGTTAACATCCTCTAAAGGCTAAAAAGGAGAGACTTTCCAGCACATTTTCTGTATCGTATTTACAGGAGTTTAAGTCACTCCGGAGTAGAAGTTGCACTATTGGGAGAAAAGTGCGACGTTTCCGAGCAAATTTGCCAAGCCCAGCGTACTGCAGCATTTACACGCAATTCACATTTCAAAGTTGGATCCGCTGCGTCTTTTGACTTGCGTAAATCTTGCTGCTCAATGCTTGTTGTAAAATATGTGTTGATAAACTAGATTGACTCTTCGCGTGTGGGAGAAGCTAAAGTCAAGTTTAGAGTGATCGCTACATGGAAGCACTGACTTTATATCTGCTTTACAATGCATGGAAGACACGGATTATGTTGAGCTCTGGTTTATTTATTTTGCAGAACTCTACAAAAGCATTGCTGATCACATCCCCATGTCTGGGTTCATGAGATCATTCAGTCTTTTTATGTATCGTTTGATCTTTACCTTCTATACTGCAACAACTGCATCTGAATGACTACACTTTCAGAGATACTTCTGTCTCTCTGTGACTTTCTGTCCCTATTAGTCAATGAAGGAAAAAATAAAAACAAGATTATCATCTGGATGCAAAATAAGAAAAATATCATAAACTTCAGGGGGAACAATCAGATTCTCATCCATCTTCTCATCCATTCTTCTGCTTGCTGTCAGTGGCAAACACAGTATATCCAAAACTATGGATCACTCCAGATGCCCCAGTATATAAATGTCTTCTTTAGAGAAAGACATTGAATCAAAAGGTGTGACAGGCAGCACATGTGAGGACTTCCGTTCATCTGAAGACGCGTCACCATCAGCTGCTTCCATTTGATTACTATTGATGTTTGCATATCACTTAAATGTTAAGGAGGGTTCTTGAAAGTGTCTTCTGCTTTGTTTTCTCCTCTTCTGGTTTTCTGTCCCATTTTTCACTTGAGCCATCCCATCATTATGAATTATAATAAGTCTGTTGGGGGAGAAAGATGATGTGTTGGATCAGCAGCACATGAAAGAAGCCCCTCATCTGGTCTGCATTAATCACACAAAGATATTTGAGACATATTTTTTCATTTTTCAAACAATAGGCAGTTTGATTTATGAATTGGCATTAGAATTCCACTGCAAAAAAGTTACAGATGAAGGAGTAAAAGAGCATGAGATGCTTGTCAGGAGAGGAGGGGAAAATGAATTTATCCTCACGTACAGGTTCCTTCCCTGCAGCCTTTCTTCACTTTGGCTTTGCTTCTTGTCATATAGAGCAATGTGAGTATTTGGGCTCAAAAGATTACTCTTAGATGTTCTTACGCTTTTTTTGTCTCTTTTATTTCAGGCCAAAGTATTACCATTATGATTCAGATCTAATATATAAGCTGCTCCTTTTCTGAATCTGCTGGAAAATATTATTCCTATGTAGATACTCGGTAGAAAACATAAACGAACAAAAGTACTTCAAAATACTTACTGTGAGCATGCTTTTGATATATTTGTGCTTATCACATAACCACACAAAAAGTGAGTCTACATTTTTAGAAAGGGATTTTATGTCTCCTGCGGATGTTAACTCAGATAGTCTTTTTTTTTTTTTTTGCTTAGAAGATTTTACCATTTATTTCAGAGACAGAGAAAACAAGACAGACAAGTAAACCAAAGTAAAGCAAAAAACAAACTTAAAAAAAGAGAGTAGCACATGCAATACTTTGCAGAGGTAATGGTTTCCTATAAAGGCATAAGGAATGTTAAAGACTCCCCCTGCACTTCACTGTGTATCATTATGCTGCAGACAGTCAAACATTTTGTCAAAATTTGCCAGAATTTCACCTCTTAAATGCAGGTTCTTTATTGAAAAAATGATTTGCTACAAGGTCACTTTTTACAGACCAAACTGTGAAAACCAACGAGGCACAGGATGTCTAGTAGACAGCTAATATGCTGTACATCTATAGTAGATGTGTAAAGGACATCTCTGACAACTCTATTAGATGTTTACCAAAAGTGCTTTGACAGATATCTGCATCTAATCAGTTCACCATTTTAACTCACAGGAACAATTTACAGACAGCAGTTTATCTATGAAACATGTTATTGAACTGTTTTTAGGAAGCAGGAGAAAATCCACACCTGCAGAGAGAGAACAAGCACACTCCACACAAAAACGGTCCCAGCTGGGATTTGAACCAGGTTCTTCTTCCTGTAAGGTGAATGAGCTAACCATTACAACACTGTGCCGCTTGTTAGCACACAACTAGTAATCACAAACTTCTATATTCCAAGAAGGAGCAAACACTGAAATGTACCAGAGGTTAAAAAGTCACAGAAACTTGCATCAAAACAACAATCCAACATAAATATTACTCTTCAGATTTTTAACTTGTCATAGAACTGAACAAAATGATGGTGAACAGTTGAATGTCTTGTCAGAATGATCTTAAAGCACATTTTCTGATCTGCTGTTGCATAACAGTGTCTAGTTGCTTTTCACAGGCAAAGTTCTAAAAGTACAGACTTCCATTTACATGTGTAGGAAAAAAAGTGAACCAATGTTGTCATGTTTACATTTGATAGTAAAATGAGAAAAAGGATGATGGCACACCAACACCACAATGATAAAAACACTTGGCTTTTCTATTTTATACCTAGTAAATGTTTAAAGAAATACTCCAATAGAGATCTGAAAATATCCAAAGATTAGATGTCTACACGTAGATGTGTCGGAGACCTCTATGTGCAGAACTCTATTGGTAGATTTCTAATAGAGTAACAAAAGAAATGTCTGTGATGTTCAGTAGATATCTACAGTAGATGTCTGTTACTTAGATAATAGACATTTATGTAGAACTTGCAAGACATGACGGGACCGCGACACTATTAGCTTTGGTAAAGTCGTCTGCTAGAGATCTAAACAATGGAATTGTTGTCTATCAGTTGCATGATGCATATCTATAGCTGTTAGCTTGAAACAGCCATAATTTAGATTTCTAACAGATGTGTCTGTGCCTAGTGGGAAGAAACTTCCAGATTAAAAACTTCACTCAACAATCATAAATCATCAATCCAACCTCCAGATTCAGAGGAAATGTTCCATCCTGAGTAAACTACGCTCATCCTGAGTAATGGCAGTGCTGTGTTGTGTCTGTGGACAGGCTTTATGGCCCATGAGAGGGATTCAGCTCATTCATTGGCTTTTCCTCCTGCATGAATGAGCGCAGTGACGAGGTGTCTGGCTAAATTAGCATGGCGCACTAACGAGCTGCTACGCTCTGGGAGTTAGCAGCCCTAAAATAATAGGAGTAAGGGTGACAGACATTGGTTTCTCTGGATGGGGTACACTGAAGTAAATCACGCAGAAAAGAGAAGCACGTACAGATTGGAAATGAAACGTCCCTCAGATTTATGTGCGCAGTAAAAACCTGCAGATTCTTAATGGTCACAGTTTCCTCCAACCAGACTGCAGCTTCCTGCCTCTCTGCTCTGTCTCTCACGGACTCCAATCCTCGGGTTTGTTTGCTCAAATCCCTTTCTTTACTCTGTTTCTTTCAGGTTCCTTATTTACTGACAGGTTACTTTTGAAAATTCAATTTCTCACAAAAAGTATATGTTTTACAAATCATTTTGGTTTAATAATGTCAGAAAAATATGACAAAAACTGAAAAAACGACTGTTATTTTAACCGTTTTAAAAGTGAATGTCCTGAATTGTTTACACAAATCAAACAAAAATCTTAGTTTCTGCCATCAGTAGAAGTTTTATAAAGATAATTAAAGTTTTTAAATAAATCGTTTAAACTAGATAAGTTATGGAGCCTGTGACCTGACATGGGTAAAAAAAAAAAATCTGTTCGTTTCCACAAATGTGCATTTTGTTACCATGAAAAAGTATTTCGTTCACACAAAATAGTACTTCGTTACTTAATTATAAAGTCGTTACTTGTAATTAAATCTTTACTTCGAAACATTAATTTGTTCATACAAAGTATTTAAAATGAAGAAAATTCTAAAAGTGGACTTTTTTTTCACACAAACCGAAAGTAGTTTCTGGAACCGCAATTGACTGTCACCGTCTACTGAAGTAGACGTCGACGTGCCGCCATCCTGAAGAGGTCGAAGTGTGCCCGCAGGGTCGTTGTTTTTAATGAGGAAGATGTATTTGTAAATAAAAAAAACAAACTAAAACCTTTTAATATGTTTTAGCATTATGTGACATATGTATTGGCATGTTAATATAATAAGAATGTATTTGATAAGCAAAATAACTTTGACAATTCATTTAATTTTTTTATCTGTCTCTTTTTCTGTGGTGCTGGCAGAAACCATTAAAAAGAAAAACTTAAACCAAATCCGACGTGTTATCTTAATAACATGAATGAATTCATTTTTGTTCAAAAAATAAATTATTTTTTAATTTTTCAAAGCTTTAATAACTAAAACATATTGTTAGCATTCACTCACAAACGTGATTGTGAGAAACAACATTATTAAAAAAAACGAATGAAAAAAATCGGACATTTAGTAAACAAAATAAAAACAAACAACAACAAAAAAAACCCAAAAATGTTTCCCACAACTTTTTAAAACTTGGCTTAACATAACTGAAACATATAAAAAAATAGAATTAGAATTAATTCTACAGGGGCATGTTCTCCAGCATAAAACAAGATTTAAAAAAGACATGGCGACATCTACAGATTTAACTAAGCTGAAATATTTAGATGAGAACAAAATATCCCCACTAAAAACCAACAGCCTCTTGCACGTGACGGCACTCTGAAAGTCCAGGGAAGTCCATGTCGTCATGTGATACAGCCTTATTTTATGGAACACAGAACCAATAAGACAGAAACATTGTAGTTGTTCATGCTGAACTCAATGATCTGCTTCCTGAGTAAAAACACCTTCTGAACCACTTTAAGCTGGAACAAAAAGATGGACACACTGACACCTCTCTCTGTAGAGTTCTGATGCACTGATTCCACAATTTAAGTTATGATTACAGACATCCAATCAGAGTTGAGCATGTTTCAGATGTTCCCCCAACTCTTAAAAAAAGCAAAGCTGTGTTGTGAAAACCAAAGCAAAAATGTAAAAGAAAGTTAGGATTTCAAATGGTTTCAAATGATTGCGTTAACCTTAGTGAATCGTTTAGCGCTTCCATGATCCAGCTGTATGAATGCGTGTGTGTGTGCTTATCAGATGTTGCGTTTTGTGGCATCACCTCACCCTTCTCCTTCACACGTCTCTCCGTCAGGACCGGCCTGGAGGCCATCATGGAGACGTACGCCTTCTGGAGACCTCCAGTGAGGACCCTCACGTTTGAAGATTTCACCAGCATGCAGAAACAGCAAAGTATGTAAATGAAGATTCTCGTTTTGAAAAGGATCCTGCAGCCTGTCTTGTTCACTTGTAATTTTCAGCCTGTTTTCTTGTTCAGTTCAGTCTGATTCCTTACTTCTACTAAGCAGAACCAGATGGGAAAAGCTGGCAGTCATAAAAGAGGACAAGCTTGTTTTAATCAGAAGAAAAGAAATCCACCTGACATTTTATCAGCTCAGCTTTTACACACCTGAAATGAAGGCAACAAAAATCTGAGGAAAAGACCCTCCAGTGGGGCAGAAGATTTGCAACATAGTTACTGATCTTAAAATGACTGCACAAAGTCAAACTTTTGGGGGAATTTCTCCTCCACAACATAGAAAAAATTCTGTTCTATTCAATTTTTTCAAATGTGCAATTAAGAAAAAAATATCTGCAACAACAAATACACAACTTCCTGTTGCTGCAGGGCTGAAAATAATCAGTATTTTGAATATGAACACTTTCTGGTCGAAAGACAACCTATTTGAAGCCATAGCAGCGCTAGAAAAAAACCCAAAATATTATTTTAATACAATTATAGTTTCAGATCTGACGTTTCAAAGCCTGAAGGCTGGCTCTGAAACTTTGACTCAATCTATTTCTGTTGCACAAATGAACTCTGAGATTCATGTGAGCCTTGTGAGTGTGAGACACTTGTGTGTATTTGTGCTTTGCGTCTGAGTTTTCAGCCTCTGGAAAGGTCCAGCTTCACTCTGTGCAACTTTACCCACTAACCCATGTCCCTTTGATTACACTTCGTAACGTAGCAAACTTCATTACAAAAATGTAAAGACACACTCCAGTGAAAATGGAATTGTTGCTGTTTTTAGCATGATCTTTTCTCGAGGACATGGAGACAAAGCTTAAGCTTTTTCAAGCATGAGATGAAATTAAGCATTTCTTTATTCTAATTGTTGTGAATCAAGAGCAGACAAAAAAATTCAGTTTAGAAATGTCTTTTGTGATGTCACATATGCACAGGGGGAGGCAATGGCTCCCTGCTCTGCTCCATACAAATAAACCCTTTAACGTCTTTGTTTTCCCCGTCTGAGCTGGTATCTGGCTCAAAACTGTATGGTTGATAACTCTAATATTACTCGCCATTTTTTGATGGCCATTCCCGCCGTTACTCGCAGCTAATGCTTGATTGTGGGTGTTTAGGGCTGTGTAGTGGGATGGACTTTTTTGTGTTTTTAACATGTTCTTGTAGCATTTTTCTTATAATAGAAGAATTAGATTAAACAATTTATTGTTACAACTGCGTTCTCAGTCTTTCCTAACTTAAACAGCTTTGGATCCGAAAACCGGATGCTTGAAAAAGCTCGGGCTGATGGCGCTGCTACTGCGCCAGGTAGTCCATGTGCACAACCTGGGCCGCTCATGCTGAGGTGTGTGAGAAATGATGAGTGTTCAACACTCCTGCTATAGTCAATTACAGTTCTGGCTCAAAACTGTACAGATTGATCGTTCCTATATTTCTCGCCATTATTTTTGCGCCGCTAATGCTAGCTTTAGCTACCACTGAGCCCTCTCAGCGATGGGGATGGAAGAAAGCCGGGTTGCTTCAACAATAGTCCTACCCACAAACCAGAATTGTATTTCTAACGAGCTACTGCCGCTGGGCATAAAATATGTCTAAAAAACGACAAGGGTTTTTTGATTTTGGCTAAAAACTGCACAGTCATAATTTAAAGACTACTGGGAAGAATGTTACAAAAGAAAAAAAATGTGGTTGGAATGGGACTTTAAACATAGCAAATGAAGTCATTTCAATCTTCAAAACCTAAATAATGAAAGAAAATATTGATTAAATACTGCACAGTGTCCCTCGGTTATCGCGGGGGTTACATTCCATAAATATAGTGTACGCCGATATCCACTAGAGGTGAAATCTATGAAGTAGAATCTTTTCAGGCTGTAAAAATCCTCACTACACACTTTCAACCATTTTCTCATAGACAGACATGAACATTTTAACTTTTTCAATTATGTTTAAACTCCCAAAGTTCACTCATTCATAGAAAAATCAATCCAGTATCAGGAAAGTAAAGATCAAAGATTGCTGGAAATTTGACACACTGAATGCAGTCTGTTTTCACTGTACAGGAGACACAGAACGGACGACACTTGTTGACATAGCCAACAACCCATCAGAACACAGTGCACTGTAAAAAAGCATGCAAATTTGCATAAAAATCCACGATACCACGAAGGATGAACTGCAATATAGCAAGAAACCATTTAGTGTTCTGGTTTTTTTTTTTCAACCTTCTTGACAATCAAGCTGAGAAACATCTCTATGACCATTTCTTCTTCAAATAGCACACGTCCACCTTTCATTTGTTTATTTACTTTATTTATTTAGAAGCTTTGAACATTGGTCTCCTTCCCAGAATGGTGGGCAGTTCTTGCTTGGTTAAAGCTAATGCAGGACTTCTTCAGCCTGACCTCTCTGAATATTCTCCCTGTGAATTTTGTAGCTGCTTGTCCTTCACTTGAGCTTGGCCATGCGCTGCTACTCTGACAGGTCCGCCTGCCGAACTTCTCACATCACACTGAATAAAATGAAATAAGTCCTTACGTTATGGCTTTCATCCACTTTTACAGCCTGCAGTCTTTGTCAGTCTTGACTCTAACTTTGCGGGTTCACATCATCTGTGTGGAGCCCCACACGTGTTTATGACCCT
Organism: Oryzias celebensis; assembly: GCA_014656515.1. NCBI lineage: Eukaryota > Metazoa > Chordata > Actinopteri > Beloniformes > Adrianichthyidae > Oryzias > Oryzias celebensis. Next base: position 4,822,557 of record BNCR01000017.1, on the reverse strand, counting down.
GAAACTCCTCTGCAGTCATTAGGAATTAATTAAACCGCCACTGGAAACTTAGTGTCACCCTGTAAAGACACTGAGCGGTTCTGCAGCGTGGTTACTGCATCCAGACCTGTAGCTCAGCCCTTATGACAACAGACATCTCTTCCCATTCAACTAATCAAGTATTCTCCCTCGGCACCAAAGCGCCCGAGCTCTTCTTACCAGAGGAAAACATGACATCACTAAGCTATCTTCCCTTCTTTTTCTGTTTAATACTCTTCCTCCCCCTCCAAGCTCCTTGAGCAGAGCTCATTGTGACATGATCAAAGGCATATGGTGCAAAATCAGACTCCCAGTCCTGGATCATTCTGTTACGCCTGCTGCTCAGTCTGGTTTCAAATGGAATTTGTCCAGCAGCAGTCTGAACGCCAGCCAAAGGCTCATTAATAGAAACACATCTGACTGATATACCCAGCTATTCTTTCACCAAACGCCTTGACTTACAGATATCCGCTGGGCCAAGAAAGGGTCATACTTCAGATGATAAGCTTGTAAGCAGTTTATTAATGTAGCCTTTGTAGACAACGGTCTCACTTTAGATGTTCATGAATCTTATTATGTTAAATAACCTTATTCAGCTTATTGTCCTGATAAATGTTTTAATGACACCCTGTAAACACATTGATAACATTTGTTAATGTGTTGCTAAAGGAATCTTACCCTTAAGTGTTACTGAACTGATCTACATGCAGTAATTCACAGAGCCGTCCATGATCTGCTGTCTACAGTTTCACAGATTACAGCCTGCAGTCAGTCTGAAGAGAACAGTCGGAAAAAGTCAACGCAGCACAACAATCGGTGAAATCTGTATTTGCACTGCTTTATTTTATGGTTCTGACTTTGCACTTATGGAGTTCATGGCAACATTCTTATTGGCAAGTGTTTCTCTGCTGCGCTTCCATCTGCTTTGTTAGAAAAAGACAGAATAAAGGGAAAAGCAAGGCTATCTCCAATACCGTATTTGAACCGGCACTTTTCCCGTCAAAACTGTACAGGTGAGAAATAGGGAGGCAAGTTAGTGTGGAATTAAAAAAAACAGCATTCAAACAACTGATTTAGGTGATGTATACATGGTGTTTACTTATAGCTCTTTTCTACCTTCCTTGAAGGCCCAAAGCGCTTTACAGTCACATTCACCCACAATATCGCCAACCTTCCACCAGGGGGAATTCAGGGTTCAATGTCTTGCCCAAAGACACTTTGACACTTTGGCGGGCAAGGCAGAATCGAACCTGCAATCTTCCAATCAGAGGTTGACCGCCCTACCGCTGCACCACGGCCGCCCCTTGATACTGTGAAGCACAGCTGTTTACTGTGGTAGAATGAGGTGGAGGTCTGTCATCAGGAGAACATCTGTCCCATTTGGACAGAGGAGCAAACCTGCAACCAGTTCAGTCAAATCATAAAGTCCGAAGTTCCACTGGATCCTGAAAAGGTTCAACGATTGGAAGTGATCAGAAGTTTATGTTTGCTGTACATGAAAGCAGAAAGATTTGATAGATAAGCTATTTGTCAGCAGCATCACAGGAGTGTGAGGTCACAATGACTGCATGCAACCATGTGGAGGTGTTTACAGATCCATGTGGGAGAAACTTCCTGTTAAAGCAGCACAAAAGGAAAGCATCAGGAATTTCAATCCGGTGTTTAACCCTTTACAAAGCACAGGAACCAACCTTCTTCCAACTTACGTATGTTAAGCTACTCTCAGGCTTGTTTTTGTCTTGTCTGGAATTGGATTTGCTCTCATTCATGAACTCATAACTGGAACGTGACCTGAAACTGGACTAGACCACATTCTATTATTGACACTTGTTTTCTGAAATGACAAACGTTTCTGTCAAAGATTTCTGGTTCACATTCTTCTCTTCTTGTTTTTTGCAGGTGGCAGCACAGGAACTTCCCCCACCACTTCAAGCACAGGGACCCCTTCTCCTTCAGGTGCAGCACACCTGCTGTCTCCTTCCTGCTCCCCCCCAGCCTTCCACCTGGCTCCAAACACCTTCAATGTGGGCTGCAGAGAGAGTCAACTATGTAACCTGGGGTTATCAGAGTACCCAGCTTGTGCTCGCAGCAACATGGCAGCGCTGCAGAGCTACGGCAGCCTGGCAGACGGTTCCTATGGACGCCTTCAAGCTGCAGGGGGTGCTGTGGCCTCCGCTCAGGCCTCTGACTCCTTCCTTCCACAAAGGACTTCCTCCTTGATTGCTGCTGGCATGCAGGGCGGCACTCACCCCTCCCTGACCGGCAGTGGCAGCAGTGGAAGCACTGGTGGCAAAATGGATGCCTACAGCAGTCAGCTGAGCTCTTTCCCAACTTCTCAGCTTCAGTATGTCATGCAGGCAGGGGGCAGCTCTGGCTCCTCTTCATCTTCATCTTCTGGCTCCTCCTCTTCTTCTGCCCACATGTTTGGTGGGAGCCACCACCATGTTCAGCAAGGCTCCTACAACGCTTTCTCCCTCCACAACCCTTACAACTTGTACGGTTACAACTTCCCCACCTCTCCTCGCCTGGCTACCAGCCCAGAGAAGCCCCAGGGGGGGCTGCTCTGCTCCTCCACTCCCGCAGGAGCTTATGCAGAGCGCCAGTATTTGTCCAATGGAAACATGGACGCTATGCACATGATTGGAAACACTGCCTCCAGTCAACAGGGCGGCAGCTCTTGTGATGGTCGTCAGTATAGCTCTTCTTCTCAAATGTCCATGCACATGGTGTAGAAACAAAGTCAGAGCCTCAAGCTGCTTCTGCTTACTCAAGTCTTTAAGGTGAAGAACACATCTCTAGTTGATGTGGGTTGGTGGTAACCATGAAGCATTGATGTGCTGAGACATAATCCATCTGTAAAACAGAACAGAGTGGTTGAAACTCCAAGCAAAAGCAACACAAGTCCTGAAGGCAACGACAGAACTCAGATCAGCAACAGAATGAGAGAACGCAGAAGGCGCTCTCCGGTTTGGATGATGTCACGGTGCAATAATGGAAACAGCTGATTCAGTGGACTTTTTGTGGAGACTCACTGGCCAAACAATCTTCACTGTGATTCACATAGTTTCACTTTACACAGTACTTGGTTGACATATATTGAAGGATGTATGATTCCCTGCCATAGTATCCCTCCATGTTCACCTAGACACAGCACCACGGGGCCTGCTGCAGTCAGTTTACGGGGGACATTTTTCTTAAAATCTCAAGCTGATAGGAACAACAGAGACAACCGCTTAACGTCACAGTCACATGCACCCCAATGGAGGTTGAGCCATCGGGGGCTGCAGGTTGTCGGGTTGCTCGGAGCCGTGGAGGGTTTTAGAGAGGAGTGGCTGCATCTTAAAGGGAGCAAAAGTGTTTCTTGCAGTTCCCTTTTGGCTCCTCCTTCAAGGGACGTCATGGAATTGGAACGTGCAATTGTCATGCATGTGATAAATGTATTGTTATGTATTTGTAAGGATAATGGAAGTTACACACAATTTTGACATATGAGTGACACCGTTGTATGGTTCCCTAACTCTACACTCCAGCCATTATTATGGTAGGCGCGCCGGCTCCTTACTGACTGCACAAACGCCTCTTGCATGGGATGTGCAGGTGACACATAAGTGTCCTTAGGACACCCCTAGAAAATCCACACAAACTACACTCTGATGGTCCAGTTTTCTCATTTCAGACAGTATTCACAGAGCACACAAGGAGCATGCACCTATCACTTAAACAGCACACACTGGCCTCTGTGCAGTGCCGGCACCATGCCCATAGAAAAAACCTGCATGAACATGGGCTCAACAAGTGGTCTAAGATCACAACGTTTTGTGCGGATGCCTGGCGTGCCCCATACGGATTTGCTGATTTTTCACCTGCAGACAGCTTGTCTCCACCCACAAAGCCAGTTGTGACTAAGCAATAATTCAAGGCTTCCTCCACCCGTTCTTCTTATGGACTGGACTAGTTTCACTATTTTTGAGTGAATTACGATTATTGTAACTTATACATATGAATATATATATATATATATTTTTTTGCCAGCCACTTTATTGTCTATACACCTACATGAGGTTAATACATTATACTAGTGCAATCCACCACAGCAGTATATGGATTTGAGTCACTTATGTACTTTTACAAAGTTTAAAGAAATTAAGTGAGATAACTATACCAATAAAGGGGAGTCTGTTCTGGACTGCAATAGATAATGTGGCCAGTAAAACCAACTCACTCACAGACACACACACCCATATATGTGTGGGTGTGTGTCTGTGTGTTTCAGAATACACCATAAGCTTGTTGTGTGTAACGTTACGAAGTAAGCAATTGCAAAAAAGTTTAAAGTATGTTGTGGTGTGTATCGCAGGTGTGTTTATTTAAGAAATGAACTATGTAGCAATTTTACCGCCTGACCTGTCATTAAAATTTGAGAAGAGAAAAAAGCATAGTGAGTTTTTTTCTGAAGCATTAAATAAAAATATAAATACAGACACCAACCACACAAAGGCCCAAAAAAAGATTTTTTTCATTTAAACTGATTTTTTCTCCTAATATATTGAGCAACTTTTACCATCAATAAATATTAAATGTTCGTTTTTTGTGTCAATTTTTAACAACCTTAACCAAAAAAAAAGACACATTTTTTTCTATTTTTTGTTACCTTGGCAATTATAAGTCATACATATAATTAGTGTTTTAAAAATGTGTTTTCAAAATATCCTTTACCACTTGGTTAAGCCGGCAGTTAAAGGTTAAAAACAAGCCAAAGTGTGTTCTACACGGGTATTTCGTCTGTTGGAAGCAATGTAATTACAAAATTGTTGTGGTCTATATAAACAGGTGTGTGGCTTTATGTGCATTTTCAGTTCTTCATATTGTCCACATAAAACCATACAAGGGGAGTTTCTAACTTTCTGACACCTGTTCTATTATGCCACATCTTCCAAAAAAAAAGTTCATTTGTGTTGTTCACCAGCTACTTCACTGCAAAAGTACCAAAAAAATGCATGAAGGAAATAGATACTAAGATTCGCCATTTATCATTTTAATCCAGAGCGCCTTGCTTGCTTTCACACCAGCTGACAAAATCCTTAATGACATTCCTGTGCTCGTCATCATCTTCATTTGTCACATATCTATCGATGGTTGTGTCATTCATAAGTCAGGCTAAAGAGGAAGGGTGAAAGGACTGAGCCCTGTGCAGCTCCTGTTCTGCAGACTACGTCATCAGACAGTCGCGGAGCCTCACATACTGTGGATGTCTGTGGGGTAGTCCATGATCCACACAGTCAGTCCCTGCTCCACTCCGTCTGCCTCCAGTTTCCCTCTCAGCAGTGCAGGCTGGATGGAGAAATGGAAGATCCTCACAGAGTTCCCCGCCTGCTCCAGGTAAGAGAGGGATCGCTGCAGCAGATAGATGTCAGCATCATCAACTCCAGTTCTGGGTCTTTAAGCGAACCGCAGAGGGTCAACCGCTGCAGTGCTGTGGTGCAGTGTGACTGATCCTTTTCAATCCTGTAATGTGATCCTTTTAAACATTTGATCAAGTAAACTAAATAAGTTTAACCTTTAGGTAGATAAAAAGAAGTGTTCTCTGCCATGTTTACGTGCACACATCGCCTCTAGAGGCATGGAGGCCAGATTCTAGCTCATCTGTAGAAGCTTCAGTGTCCTGCGTTCAGTCTGTGAGGCTACTGACCCCCTAATGCGTCTTAGCTAGAGGATTATTACCAAAGTCAAAGCTGTGAGTCCAAACCAAATTACATCAAGTCAGAGCCGTTCTTGGTGGCAAAACAATTACAGAAAAATTGAAAAACTGTTATTAAAAAGCAAGTTTAGTTAAACTGAATAGAGAAATCGCAAATCAAGTAAGCTGACACGTAAAAGAGTCAGTAAAGAGGACATTTATGTTCCTCTCATAAAAAATGTCAAACACTTAACCCTTTAGTTGAGACGTGAGTCTGTCAACCCTCCACAAGAGCCATGAAATGGAAATACAAATTTCTTGTATTATTTTGGGTCTTAGAATGTTTTTGTTAGCTCAGGAAAAAAGATATCTTTGAGCTGTGTGACCTGATGTTTCAGATGTGATACAAACTGAAATTTACATATTAAAAAAAGATTCAGAAGACATTGACTAAACTCTGTTTACAGTTGAACAACAAAGAACAGACAGTAATTTTGAAAAAGATGTCTTGAAAAAGTAGGATTCCACTGTTCAACATGTGGTATTACTACAACGTATTAATGCAAAGAAAACTGTCCAATCTCTATTTATTATCTCTCTATTGCTTGGTGACCCAACAAAAAACAGAAAAACCTGACTGCACCTTCCTTACACATTAAAAAACATCTTGACCATGAATATTTCAAAAACGTTTTCAGTGGTATTTTAATCATGAATATGTCATCTCAGGCTAAAAAAAAAAAAAAACTATCCACAGTTTCTGCAGAGAGGCAGTTTATTAGAAGTATGCCTGAGTTGTGGGGGTGATCATTGGCACAGAGCAACCCCGCCCCCTTCCCGTCACCATAAGCGAGGGTTCTCTGTTTACGCTCTCTGCCGCTAGCTTACAGCTTGACACTCCCAACCTAACATTATCAGTGTAACTAAAACGGGAAACGATATCAGATCTATCCAGCCGTACAGTTTTGATCCAGATTCCAGCTCAGACGAGGAAAACAAAGATGTTCATGGATCTGTTTGTCTGCAAGTGGACACATCAGAATGGAGCAGAGCAGGAAACTTTGGCCCTTTTCAAGCTCTGAGCTCTTTTTTAAACTGTATTTTTTTCATCTGCTCCTGGTTCACAACAAGCCGAATAAACAAATACTCAAAAGTGCAATTTTTAACTTCATTTTCTTTACATAAGTTCTCAATCATCAGAAAATGCCAAAAGAACATGTTAAAAACACAGTTTTCATCGGAGTGGGTCTTCTTTGTAGCTTGATTTCTGAATATATGAGTTAAATACTGCTCTCCTATCAAATGAGGAAACACTCTGTTCCAGTCCTCCACAGCCTTCATGTCACACAAGAATGCAGAAAGACTGAAGACCTGCAAAGCTTTGCCTTTAAGTTCAGTAAATAGGATTAGGTGAATGAAAGTGCTTGCTTGTTATTTCTTTTTCTTCCCTATTTCTTCCTTGTGTATTTTTTTCCGTGTTGCACAACAATAGATGACATGATGATAAATCAGAGAGGAGCCTGCTTATGGATCTCAAGCATGAGCTCCAAAAATGCACAAGATGTATTTTATTTTCCCATTGCTGGTGTTCCTCTTCCAGCTGCACTGGTTGCCATTTGGAGTGTGCTTGATGCACCTCTGTCTGGCACCTGGCTGAGAAACCTCTGTGCAATCATTTAGACCTCAAAGGAGGAGACCCTTCAGGATCCTTCCTGCTCCAGCTTTGTGGTTCCCCTCTTGTTACATGAGCTCAGTCCCCAGGGGTTCAGCTGCGCCAATCAGCATCCATTACATGGACGTCTTCTGAAAAGCTCTCCCCAGTCACTTACTATCATCCACACAGTCCCAGTCATGAAATATATCTGAACCATCATCAGAAAACCAAGGGGGTTCTGGACAGCAATGCCCTATTAGAAACACCTGTTTTTCCAAGCGTGACTTCAAATAATGAGCAGAAGGACGTATGGGGGAAAAGCCATGATTTCATAATTTGGCAGGGCTCCATCTATCTGGACATTATTTGAATGGTTTTATACATTATTAGTCTTTTTTGTGCTTTGTTTTACAATGATCATCAGGATCAGATGCAGCTCTATCTTTATGAAGACCTAAAAATGCCTGTTGAGTTTGAGTTCATATCAGGGATGTCCCATTTCATCTGCCACTACTCAGTCCTGATCTGATACTTTTGTAAAATATTTAAAAAAAAAAGGAATAAACGGATCCAGGTTGGTCTCTATTTTATTTGCCTTCTTTTATCATTTAACACTTAAACAGAGCACTTATGTGAAGTTGCTTGAACGATTGAGTAAAAATACTGCACACTTTCAACTAGAAACATTAACTCTAAACTTGTTTAAAAAAAAAAGGTGATAATTAGTCATGTGAGGGAGTTTGGAAGCTATAGTGTATACTTCTTTTAGATCAGGGATGGATAACTCCAGGCCTCGAGGGCCACATTCCTGCATGTTTTCCACCATGCTTTGGCAAGTTCTGATTGGCTGGACACACCTGAGCAGTGTAATCAGTCATGAAAAAGGCTTGGATATCTGGAAATCATGCAAACACAGTGGCCCTCAAGGCTTGGAGTTGCCTAATCCTGCTCTAGATCTATGTATTTTTTAGATAAATGATTATTCTTTGTTCGCATGAAAAGTTCTTCAAAAATTAAAGTGAATTTCTCCTAAAATCTTTGTTGCAGTATGGCTGTAAGTGATGATGAGTTTTCATCACTGGCTCATGTCAATGTAACCATTTCTTAGTTTCGGCTCATTTTAGAGATTATGAAATCATTTTTTTTAACCACCTTCTCCCAGAGCTGCAGTCTGCAGCCACCTCACTGCCATCTCTCTGTCGGCAGCAGGAGAGCGTTGTTCTCTTTAAAAAGAAACAAAAGTCGGATTTTCTTTCTGTCTTTGTAGGGTGTATTAGAGCCTAAAGTGAAAAGGAAGCGCACAAAAGAACCGACCGATCCAACAGTTCTGTTTTTTATGAGACATCTTTGCAGAACCATAAAAGGCAGATGACTTTAATGACTAAACAACAGCAGAACGGGCCTGACCCAACACAGAACATCTTCAACTAGAAATGCATAGTTTGGGTTTCCTGATAAATTAGATGCTTTAATGACAACTTTCTTACTAAAGAGTTTCCCCTGATCACCTGCTCTCCACCACTGATCTGTTCCTCCAAATTCATTTAAAACGTTGTTTAAAACCTCAGAAATGTCTCTAACTCTGACTGGGAAAGCTTGAGGCTGACACCAGCCACACACAACAGAGAACAACAGCACTTTGATTTTTTTAAGTCTGTAGGCTGGTTTTTGTACATTTACAGACACTTAAGAGATTCTTGGTAAGCTATTGCCCTCTTGTGTTTATCATCTCTTTTGCTGAGATTTTTGCTTTTGTCTATACAGTAAACGTTTACCTACAGCAGAAAGAGAATCCCTTTTCGGGACTTGTACTGGGACCCAGATGAAGAAAATGTCATCGCTTTTACATCATTTCATAGGATATGAATTGTCTTAACTTTCTTTTTTTCCACTTAGAAATCCTCGATGAAGTCATCTTCATATTGAAAATACATAGGATCTGAAGATGAGGTCACCCTGGCACAGTACTCTAGTCTCTGAGTAAGGAACCCTTATTTCCATCTATCTGTGTTTTTATATCACTAAAACACTGAGGAACTGCCCAAGATGTTTGTTCAATAATGAGGGGGAGATAAGAAAATCCGATTGCTTAAAGAAAACTTCAAACTTTATTTATTTGTACAGCGCCTTTCCTTCCTGTGAAAACCCAAGGCGCTTTACATAAAAATAAATAAATAAAAATAAAAAATATAATAAGATAAAAATAATATTAAAAATATAATAAGATAAAAATAATATTAAAAATATAATAATAACAAAAAAATTACAATTACAATCACCCTTCCATCCCCAGCTCCTCCCTCATCCACCCAGCCCCCACAATACATGACACCCCCACAGGAAAACTGAACAAAGATTAAAAACTGCAGCTCTAAGGAAAAAGTCTGGCTCAATACTGCTGTGGAGAAACGATATTACAGGGTCCATAGATCGAAAAACACAGGATTGTGTCCTCCATCCATTTTGATTTGATTTATTGGTTTATTTCAAGCATAAATTGTAGACAAAAAAAAAAAGTTTTATCAAACTCACTACAGGAATCATGAAATGCTTTGATTGGAAAAAAACAAAGACACACTGTGTCCTATTTAGTTCATCAAATATAGTGATTATTAACTAAAGACTTGATTGACTGCTTGAAAAGGGAATATATATAATCCCACCTCACTGAGTTGCTTTATTATTTAGACTTGTATAGGTTTCATAATCTGATTCTGATCAGATCAAGTCCAGATTTTTTAACAAAATTGAGTGCCTATTGATTGTTGATAAGAAAACATTCTTTCATGATTTCAGTAAACGGTAACATGAACCACAAATCATGTAACATATATGTAACAATCACTGATGATAATCAGAATAAAACTTCATATTGATCCAGAAATAATCCCTCACATTGCAGATCAGGTGTTTCAAACAACAATAGCGTGCTTTTTGATTATCCTCTGAAAGAATTCTAACATATTTTCAGTAAACATTAATGAGTCACACTTTAGGTAACAAATATGCATTAATCATTAAGTATCATCAGAACAAATTAGCCCAGCATCTCTTTGTCATCTTACAGGTTGTAAGCTCTATTATAGCTTTAATGTTACTATAAACTATTATACAGAACACTAATACTCCAAACCTCTTGACCTAAGCAATTTTGAGTGGACGTGACCAAGATTGAACTTTTTGGACACAACCATTAATATTACATTTGGAGAGGAGTCAACAAGGCCAATGATGAAAATAACACGATTTCTACTGTGAAACATGGCGGTGAATCACTGATGGTTTTGGGATGTGTGAGCTCTAAAACCACAGGAAACTTGGTCAGAATTGATGACAAGATGAAAGCCACACATTATCAGAAGATACTGAGGACAACTGGCACTCTTCAGCTTAGAGGCTGTGCTTAGGGCACACTTGGAAATTTCAACATATCGATCCAAAACACAAGGCCAAGTCCACCTGTCATTGGTTCCAACAGAATAAGGTGAAGGTTCTGGAGGGGCTGTCTCAGTCTCCTGACCTCAATTTTATTAAGCCACACTGGGGAGGTATTAAATGAGTAGTTCAAGTAAGACAGACCAAGAATTTACACTAACTTGAGGTTTTCTGCCAAGAAGAATGGGCTGCTTTACCATTAAAGGAAATGAGGAACCTCATACACAACGACCACAAGAGACTTCAAGCTGTTATTGATGCTAAAGGAGGCAATGAAAGATATTAAGAACTGGGGTGAATAAACTTTAGATTTTTGTAGTTTGGGGAGTTTCTGTTTCATTATGATTTAAAAAGTGTTAACATTGTTGTTTAACAATAAATGGCTTAATTCAACCACTAACCATGAGCGGGAAAAAAAAGTCTGTGTTTTTTTTTTCTTATTCTCTTAAAAATAGCCTAGAATTCATAATTTCCTCCGGGGTATGTGAACTCATGAGCACAACTGTATCTTACACCTACCTTTTCCACTTTGTTTGGGCCTTATTAAATTACCAATGGTTTCCTCTGTGGCCTCTTTTTGGATCATTTCTAACCAGATTTTGGGGTTTTTCTGCTGATTTGAACTAAAGCCACAGGAAAATTCTAATGAAAAAGCAAATTGTACAAATTTTAGTTGGGGTGAATGATAAATCAATTGATCCAACCAGATCGATTTGTCTGAGGAAAGGTATTAATCAAATAGGATCAACATGTACCATTTTTTCAAAATGAAATAAATCTATCTACGATTAATGGGAAGGTACCATTTAAATTGAGACGCTATATATTTAGTTTACTATAACGTAAGAACAACCAAGTGTCATCACAGCGTTGTTCTTCACCGTTCGCCTTATCCCTTCAGGGGTTGCCACAACCAATCAGCTTTCACTGATAAGCACAGGTGGTTTGGCAGAGATTTTTATGCCGGAAGCCTTTCCTGACTGGGGGAGGTTGTTTCACCAATCGGGGGTCAGTCTGGCAGCTGTCACCAACCTACCATCCTTCCTCAGACCACCAGATTATTACAGCAGTAGGGGGAGGGTCAGCCTACAATGTGCCTCTGGTGGAGCTGCTAGGCAATGACCCCCCTCCCATGGTTGCCGCATGGACTGGGCCCGTCCTCTTAGTTTTATTTGTACTTTAGATATGTAGGACCCTTAATAGGGGGGTGTTTGAGCTTCAATGCAAGCAAGCAGTAGATGTCCTCTCAGTGCCCTGCCCTCCAATTTTAACTGCACCTTAGACATGTAGGGCCCCATTATGGGAGGGTGTTTGGGCATCACTATCAGCAGTCAAGAGATGTCCTCTCAGAGGCCTACCTGCCACTTTTAATTGCACCCTTAATTACACACACCCTTTATGCCTCAATTATCTACACTCAGACACACACACATATTGTACAAGGAAGGCGGGACCTCTGATCTTCTGTCCCCTACCCCATCCCTGGTGGGGGAACCGGGCCCTCGGCAACTGCAGCCATGCCCCTTGGGTGCTTGGGTTCCTGGGTCCAGCGGCTCTCTCTCCACGCAGGGAGAGGGATCCCTGAGCTCTTTTATAAGACCATGAGCTGGGGATCACATCCCATCCGTGTCCCTGTGGTGTGGGTTCTGGTCCTTGGCCGTGAGCGCCGATCTTCTCTAAAAATCCAACAGCGGGCGGTAGAGCCTGGTCAGACTATGTTTACAACACTCTTGAGAGACCCCCAATTTTCTCAGGTGTTCTCCCCTTAGACGGGAGTGGGTAGATCCTCCCTCGCTCTCTCCAGGACCTCTCATGGGGGTGGCGGGTGGTATTTATCTCTGAGTCTCACTGGCTGAAGTTTTGACTGACCAGTTGTTACACCTCTAGATTTTAGTCTCACAGTACAATAATAATAATAATAATAATAGTTTTAAAAACTACACAAAAGAAATGATTACAAAAGTGTGTCCATGTTTCAAGTCATGGTAACATGGTACCTGTTTTTAAAAACCTCTACTAAGTATCTCCTGATAAACCAGCAAAGACACTTGTAAATCCAATTCCTTTTTACATTTTACAGCTTTAATTGCTACAAGTCAAACTTTAAAACAACTACTTTTGTGTTCTCAAAGGAGGACCTCAGCCATGGCATGCAAAAGGGGAAACAGTCAGCGACTTTCCTTCCTCTGGAGAGAAAAAAAGATGTTTGAAATATGGTCAATTCTCTGAAGCAGGTGGTTCTGATAAAATGTCCAAGTTCAGATGGAGCAAGATCCCCATCCAGAGCTGTCCCGTGGTGCCATGCCTGCTGAGAACAAAGGCACCCTGCAGGGTCTTAATGAGAGAAGTCCGGTGAAGTGTGGTGCCGTGCGGTCAGCCCCTCAGAGATCCAGCAGATTGAGTGACTGACCGGGCTGGCGACCCGGATACTGAAGCCCCCATGGAGGCTTGATTGTAGAGTGTGAAAAATGGAGTGGTGAAGCATGTGAGGGGTGTGGAGTGTTAAAGGTAAGCAGAGTCAAGCTGTGACAAAAACATAACTGTTCTATTAGAGGGGATCGCCAAACAGATTGTCAAGACCACGAATTGTTAGCTAAGCAGCATGTCATCTTTTCAGGAAACATCACAGATCTTTGGGTGGACTTTTATAACAAACACAAAAGAGTTTTATTCTTTCTTGGGAGACAGAGCTTCAATAGCATGTCTTTATGTGATGTAATGTGACCCACTGCTTCGTATTGGCCTGATTTAAGCTAGTTATGGCAAACTTTAATCCTCATGTTCACACTTTCTCTTTTGTTCTAGTGAGGTTAAGATGAGCTTGCATATCCACTTAATTTATATTTCTCTCTTTAGATTGATTTTCTTTAAATATATACATAGCCTATTCTAAAATCTGTGAACTTTAGGGTTTGATGTTTTTGTGAACTCCTGTTTATGCCTTATTGAGTTTTATGTAGTATTAGCATAATTTAGCATTAATTTTAGTTTTCTGTTGTTCTTCTCTTTGTTCATGAGGTTTTTTTTTCTCTTCTCTCTGATTTTGTCAGAATTATTACCTGTGATCAAAATGTAATTTTAAAGAGTCAAGCTGCTGCAGAGCGAGATGATAAACCATCTGCTTATTGTGAAAAATAAAGTCAAATAACAGAAATGTGCTCAGCCGCCAAGTGTTGGAGTTCACCCCGGTGGACCAGAAGGTTGTGTCCCCTTTGCTTTCAGGTGGAATTATGATTTAAATTGAGATTTGAAAAGAATTGAGATTTGAACCAGAGGCCTTTCCACCTAATGGCAAAGTAATAACCATTGCACCACCATGCAGTCTAATGTTACAAAGACAATCACAAAATCAAGATCTCAGTAACAGAGCTTTAAGCATAAAGTTCAAACACATCCCTCCAGGTCATATATGGAAAAACGTTCACACTTGCTTCACTCAGTTTATTATCCTTTTTTCCAAAGCCCTCATGTGGAACTTGTTAATTTAACAAATTCAACTCGAAATCACTATTAAATCCCATCATTGGACTTTTCCCACATTTCCTTTTTTTCTTTTTACATTTTTGATACAAATTAGGATTATTACATTTACAACATCTGCTTCCTCCCCCAAATAAAGGGTTAACACCAACTCTTAAGTATTGACCTTAGGCCCCAGGTTTGCATAAATTATAAAGGAGAATAAGTCAGAGGTCAGAGCTGTGCATCAAAGCTAATCTCCTGAAAGCATTGTGTGTGCTTGGAGCCTCATGTCTCCCATGTCCATGTCAGGACTCCTGAGACTTCCATCCACTACACTCATTACTTTCACAGAAAGTTCCTCTCACAGTCTTTGCAGGGAACAGCAATGCAGATCTAAGGCCCAACCAGAACATTCTAGAAAACATGTAAGTTAACACACATGACACCTTTCTAATGCTTGTCTCTAAAAATGCATCTAAGACTTTGGGCTTGTGAGCATGTCTACTATGTTAAACTGGTCTGACTTCAGAACAACCATGCAGCCTTTGGTCCACCCAACCCCTCACTGCCATCAATCTATGGGGGCCATACATGCCGGTTCGTGTCTGAATGCAAGTTTGAAAGTGGCAGCTGCGCCCCGTCCTGCCGCTCACCTGCACTGGCTGGGCAGAGGCCAGGGACAGATTCGCAGAAATTTCTCAGTGACATTTCCAAAGCTGTCGGTGAGCAGAGAGTCTGACTTATTACTCTGATAAAACAACATGTTATTGTGGTCTGTGTTACACTTTTAGACAACAGCCAGATAATCCTTGGTAACAGGACTGTTGAAAGCTGAATCACACCCGTGCTCAGCCAGGCTGAGGTCACATTACGACGTGAGCTCAAAGCGAAAAACAGGAAACCGGCCTTCTCCCTCTGAAATCTGGAGAGAGTGCACATGTTCACAGAGATCCTGATACTTCAGTTCAAAACTTTCACTGAGCAACTGTTGGAAATCCATCTTCTTTGAGGCTGGAATCACACAGCTGGAAGACAAACACTGCAGTGTTCATCTACAACATTCACAAGACGCAACAAAACAACAAAAAAAAAATAAGACAAAAACACAAACTGATGTTCCCAGTTCAAGTGAACCCACCTCTCAACAATAAATCAAATAAAATCCAAAGTAAGAGTTCAACCAGCAGTTTATTCCTCCACCCACGATGATATAATACATAACGAGAAAAGGTATGGTTATAAAAAAGAGCATCTTAAACTGGCACAAAGAATGAATAGATGACAGGACCCCTTTGAATTACAAACTACATGTATTTATGTTCCATTTTTTTATTTTATAAATTAAAAAGCTAAAAGCTTCTAATTGCAGTGTTCCTGCATTTCACTAAAAAGGATAAAAAAAGGTTAGTTAGTTCTAGAATCCTCCCCTGATCAGAAAAACATGGTGAGCTGCAGGCTGAGCAGCAGGGTTTGGCACGCTCAACACAAACACTCCTGACTGTTGTCAAGATTGAGACCTCATGCTCAGTCATAGCAGGAACAACAGGTTGTGGTCGGACTGCACATCAGGCCAGAACTGTCTACCCTGCTCCCCACCTGATCCACTTAAAACCAATTACAAGTCTGTTAGTGTGATCGCCTTGCTGAAAATGACAATGCAACCTGCAAGGCGGGAGTCGCAGAGGGGGACGAGTCCTCTGTGCTGTCTGTCACAGCTCTGAGCTTAAACCTCTCCCACGTGGCTGTTCTCTCCATTAGCAGCAGCAGCAGCCATTGATATAATCATTGTTATGGCTATAGAGAGCCCAAAGGTGTTGAAGGATGAGTTCCTACTCCAGCAAAATGAGTTTTTGAAAGTGTTCTGCAAAGCTGCCTTAAGGTCAAAGGACAGATGGAGAGACACATCAGGACTTCCAACATTTGACAGTTTGGTTAATTCAAAACACTCACCAGGAAATCCTGGATTCCTGCCAAGATGCCGCCACAGGATAACCAGTTTTGTTCTTTCTGGCTCAGGTCAAAAACATCGTACTCGATGACAAAAACCATCACTTCATCACATCATTTTCAGTTTAGCATCAACACATTTACTACTATGTGCTGTAAAGGAACCGCATGGAGCAAGGAAACTGTCCAAGCCTTTGTTTAGTTGTTTATCTTTTTTTATGTTTTATTTTGTTTAGTAAATCAACAAAAGTGGAAGATTTTCCAGTTAAAAGAGCAGGTATATTTCGTCCCACAGCCCCCCTTTGCCACATCTAAATCTCATCTTGTTCTTCCGTTTTCACTGCATCTGCAAACCTTTTCCTTCCTGCGTTGGATCGTGTTTTTCACCCACTGTGTTATTTCTAAATGCTTTAAAAAAACAATGATTAACTTTTCATTTACTTTAATGGTTTGAGTAACTGGAGAAAAAAATATTTTGTCACCTATCTGGTGTCCAGAAGAAAATAAGAGAAGGTGCACCCGTGTTTAATGTGTGGCTGGAGGCACCCCACCCCCCACCCCCATGGTGGGGTCTAATGAACTCCTGACATGACTGCTTCAGGAGTCACTGTGTTGCTGTAACTTGCTGACCAATTTTAAAGTAGTCATGATAAAATACTGTTACTTCCTTTCATATTTCATTGTGATTGCACATCAATTTCAATCATTATATTGAATTTAAAAATATCACGTCTAAACTAGTGTTCCTCAGTGTCCCTGTACTCAGCAGAAAGTCATGGGATTTACAGCGACTACAAAAACTTTCTTTCAATTTGCTATAGTTTTTAAGAGGAAACTTCCTTTTCAAATATCCTGAACGTAATTGTAATTTGACACTCAGATACAAATCCAAAATCGTGTTTAACAGCAAGCTAGGCCTGAAATTCCCCAGACTTGCAGGGTTTCAAATACATGCAGGTTAAGGTGGACATGCTACACACACAGGTAAGTTACTCTCTGAACTAACATTTGTAAACTACATCCCATTTGTATTTAAATACTGAGTGAAAAGTTTCATAGGTTCAGCGTAGAGGTGTGAAGAACAAGGACCATGAGGAAGTGTGTGGGTGTTTGTGCTGGAAGTGGGGGGGTTTGGGGAATCACACATGGCGACCTTGTAACATTTAATAAAGTTTAACACCTTGATTTAATTATACTGGAAGCAGGCCCTTTTCTATTTACGATGTGATTTGACTGATGTAAACCATCCGGAGGGTTGGGGGACACATCCAGGACAGCCAGGAATTTTAACCAACTATGAGGAAAAACAATGAGGAGTTTTTAAACAGCACCGCTAAGAAGAAACAATAGCTGGGCCTTCCATAACCCACTTCTTCATGATACTTGACTGAAATGAAATGATTTAATTATTCAAAACGTTGCCAAAACCTTCAACTGTACACTCACTCCAGCTGTTTTTCATTCATGC
Organism: Oryzias celebensis; assembly: GCA_014656515.1. Taxonomy (NCBI): domain Eukaryota; kingdom Metazoa; phylum Chordata; class Actinopteri; order Beloniformes; family Adrianichthyidae; genus Oryzias; species Oryzias celebensis. The sequence continues at coordinate 4,804,896 of BNCR01000017.1, read as the reverse complement.
ATTAAGGGTTTAAGGTCGAGATAAAACATGAAGGTCAAGTGATCGCTGTTTTTACTGATCCTCAAAGGCTGTTGGGAAACATATTTACTATAACCTCCTTTAGGATGGTTACTGATGTCTTTTTGTCTCAGTCATTTTTGATTGTTCTCCGTTTTTTCTAAAATGTAATTAAAAGATTTTTTGAACAGTGTCCAGGACTTCAGATTTGATGTCATATCTAAAAACAAAAGTAAAAAAAGATCCTCAAATTGCTTGCTACTCCAGCAAGTGGGTTTCTAAGCTGTCAGCAACAATCAATAAAGTTTTAAAGCAAAAAAAAACAAACTTAAGTCTGGTTTCAAAGGTTAACCTCACCTTAGTGGAGAGGCCTTAGGGCCTGGTCACACAACTTTGCTGGAGCGTTCCTGGAGCGGTGAAAGAAATCTCTCACCGCTTGTGACCGTTCATCACCGTTAAATAAAAGTGGGCTTCCGTTAAAGCAACGTCGCATACGCTTATTGCACTGGCGGCAACTAAACGTTGCACAAACATCAGTGGAGCGGTCATAAGCGTCTTACGAGCGGACACGGCGCTGCTGGAACGGTGTCGAGCGTTGAAGCAGCAATCCGTGGCAGCAATGAACTTTGATGTGGCGTTGTCTTAGAGGTGCCGGAGAGGGACCGGTAACTGGCCAAAAATACAGGGAGAAATGGACCAGAAACTCATTTGTAATTGAGTTGCCGTTGAGTTCAGACCTACATCCAATTAGCTCAAACTGCATCACCATGGATACCGAGAGACTTACAGTGATTGGTGCACTCGTCCATCAGCAGAATCGGAACCTCCTCAGACTCCTCAGCAACCAACGCCACATCAACGCTTGCTATAGCTCGCTGCCGCTAAACCAATGCTAAAGCTACGGCGACGCCAACGCCCGTGTGTTCGACTTTTTTTCCCATTTTGTGCGTGGTGACGAGCGTTGTCAAAATTCTTTCCATCTCTGTTTTCTGAAAAATCTGGTTGTATTGACCACATATTAATTTTTATTTTATTTATTTATTTCTTCTGTCCAAAACATTTCTTATTACTGTAGTTTACCTTTAATGAGCTATTTTTCCGTTCTTCTAAGGAGCACCAACTATTACAGTTAGCAAGAAAGCTATCCAGAAAATTACCATCATATCTCCACACCATGTAATCTACAAATAACAAATTCCTGCTACTTTCAACACTTTTCTTTCCTGCATATGTGAGCCATGAGGAGGAAACAGCAGCCAGAATAAACCTGGCGCTTCCAGCTCTTCCAATGAAAAGTCTATATAAACACACAGAGATGCACGTTTCAGGCTTCATCATGCATCATGCGAGTTTTTATGTCCATTTTCAGGCTCTTAGTGTGGCCAAGAGCGTCAAAAGTTAAAGAAGTTGAACTTTGATCAATCAGGGACTCTGCTTTAGTGACTTCCAGTGTTGGCAATCTTACTATAAAATAGTAATTAGTCATAGTTACTAGTTACATTGCCCAAAAAGTAATTGAATTAGTAACTCAGTTACTGCATCTTAAAAGTAATTAGTTACTCAGCAAAGTAACTACCCCTGTTACTTTCCCAGTTAAAATATGGCAATAAATGTAATCTTTTTCCCCAGCTGCCTGCAAACATGACAAAGCATTAGAATGCAATCATTTTATGGAATGACTCTTCTAGAATTCAAGTTTAGTTCTACCAATCAAATGATGTTGTTTAGTTACAACAGAGAGACAGAGGGTTAAAGTTTGGAAATGTAAATATTTGTTTATCAGAATAATCACACAACACTGCAGCAAGCTACCAGTATTTATAAATATTAATATTAACTCCACATAAACTGAGGGTAAAGATTTAAGGATCAACTTCTTTTAGTTTCCTAATTTTTGATTAAACAAACGAAAGAGTTTGGTTTCACAGTAATAGAGGGAAAATGCACAACCAAGAATAATGAACAAAAAAGAAGTAACATTAAGTCATTTTCTGTTGTATTGCACCTGAACTTGAACTTTAACATTGTCATTCAGAATTATTACACAACAAAACTGCAACAAGAAAAATACAAATAATATTATTTTAACATGAGGAGAAAAACAGACTTCGCACAAAAATACCAGTTAAAGTAAATGTTTGTAGTATCAATAACATATATAGAGTTCTCTCTATTTACTGTCTATGGTATCAACATTTTAGCTGCGTATTCCTGTTTTCTGTTCTCGTCATGGAAATGTATCAAAAAATGTAACAGCATGAAATGTTTCAATGACGCAGAATTAAAGGGGTCAGCAAGAGCATCTCTACAGTACACTTTACAATAATTATGTTCAGTTCTGCATGTGCGAGTTACTGGGCTGTAAAATCCGGTTTGGCTTGTTTTAGCGGTGCTGCTCTGTCACCATCAAAAGTTTGGGGTTTGGTGTTTCTTTAGATTTGAACGGTTTCAGACAGACATCGGTAATGTCTTCATACTGGGACACAGCATGAATGTGATGCAAGCATTTGTCCATTTCGCTTCAAAGTAAAACAGTATTGCAATTTCCAGTATGAAAATGCTACCTGTGCCCACTTGACTCTCTAGCCAAACTGCACACACACACACATACACACCCTGCTTCACACAGAAGACATACAGTCTTACTGTGAAGCGCTCAGGGGGAAAAAGAGCTCAAGACCGATTAAACTACATTAAAACATTCAAGTCACGCACCAGGAGTTTTACTAAGTAATGATAATGGTGTTGTACTGATTACTCCATTACACAACTTCTAATGCAGTTAGTAATCTATCTATCTATCCATCTATATATATATACAAAGCTGTAAAAGTAAAAAATCTGAAGCAAAATTCACAAAATGTGCACTGCTTCAACATTTCTCTCCAAGCCTCTTCCAAGTGTGAGTACTGGGTACCAACAGTCCAGTGTGAACGCCGTATGCTAAAAGCGTGTTCAAGAACCCGTTGTTCATGGCGTTTTGGAACACATGCCTGGTGTGTATGTGGCTTTAGGATTGTTGGATTCTTCCTTTTGCTGCTGACACTGTTATTTCCTTCTTCATGCTTGACAACCCTTGTTTTGGATGTCTCTGTGCATCTCTGTAGATGTTTTCGCCCTCAATGAGTCGGCTGCCAGCTTTACTTGTATAGATTACAGCACAGGCTGGATGGGAGCTATCTGCTTACCACAGCTTGTGTCTGTTTATGTGTGAGCAGGCCGGAGAGTGGCAGTCAGAGCGTTTGTTGAGTGGAAAATGGCCCCTAAAGCTCCGCTGCTCACCTTTCACAGTGACAACTTTTAACACTGTGAGCCCCCACCCCCCACCCTCAGAAGCCCCTTCACTCCTCTCAGCCTTATCCACTTTTCCCTTTTAAGGCCTTAGAGAATGTTTTTGGATTGATAAAGGGATGAATTGATTTCACAGAAGTAATTGCCCTTCAACAGATGGTCAGACATGACAGGAGATGGTGGGGGGTTAGCAGTTGGGGGTTGAAGTCTAGCCCCCACTGCGACTGAATGTGACAAAATGCAAAGCGGAATTTGCCGGCCCTTCCAATCCAGAATTGGCGCAGGGAGCGAGCATGTGAGAGGCATGATGGCATGTCCTTCACAGTCCGTACGAGTTTGGATGACAGCTGCAATGTTTATAGGCCAGCTTTGATGACAGTCAGGAGGGGGCCGGGTATGGCCCAGCTCTTTTCAGACAGGAATTAGGTTTGTCATCAGATTCTAAAATCCCTCTGATTTATGACATTTCCACTCATGTTGTCCCTTCTCCCCCCCTGACCCCTACCAACAAACACCCAGCAGGGAGATGATGACATTCAGCAAAATTGTTTGTTTATCTCTTACTTTCACCGCAAAGGATCGATTTCCCATACCGACATGCACCCACAGCAGATCTGCTTCTTGCAGAGGTTTCAATGGAAACAGGGGCTAAAACAATTTTCACTGGTTGATTTATGACGCGTGAATACTCTTCTCTTCGTCTTTTTGTTTTAACTGTTCTTATTTTCTAGACCTCATATTCATTGTTTATGAGATAATCACAGTTTGATCTTATTAGCTTTTGCAACATATTTGCGCAAACATTACAAAAAAAGGCATGATCTCTTTGTGGTTCTTGTGAATTTTTGCTCAAAAATACAAAAATCTGCCATTTTAAAGCTAACGGTTTATCTAAAGATTTTTAAATTAATGAACATCAAGTGGAAAAGACCTTGATAACCTTGATTCTTTAAAATGCTAGTACAAGTGGAAAACAAATCTAAATATCTAAATTTAGCACAACGAAGAAAAGGCAATTTAAAGTTTAAGAGCAACGCAAGCATGGAAACGTGGTTAACTTTTTTTTTACAGCACAGACTGTTTATTCTTTAACAGTTTTTCTCAAAATGTTCAAACCTAAACGTGTTTTTCTTTTGCTTCATTGATAATCTTTTTATAAGAATTCTGTGGTTTAGTTTGGGTTTTGTTGTATTCTGTCATGTTCAGAGTTGTCATTGTCAGTCACACTAGTTTCAGCTTCATCAACCTTAGTGTATTTAAGTGTCTGGTTTTCAGGTCATCTGCTTTTTTTTGTCACTGCTTTTGTTTCCCCATGGTTTTTAATCATGTTTCAGTTAATTTATGAAACATCTGAGGTTTCAGAAATGGTGGCAGGAATGAAATGTGTAGTCTTTAATGTTCAATCAAAGTCAATAATTTTCACATGTTTAATTTTTTTTGTAATTAACAGGTTGGTGGACCCCACAGAACTTCGAACTGTATTTCGTCCTGCCATAATGTTTTCAAAATGATTCTGATTGAGGTGAATGCGTACATCCCACTTCATGCTGCATTTTTACCATGCAGAATCCAAAGGGTGTTAGAGTTTCTTCTCCTAAACAAAATAATTCAGTCAATAATTCAAGTCGTTCTTTTATATGGAAAAAAAGGCTTTATTTCAATGATTCACCCTTTCAAAATAACAGAAAACAAAACACTGATGTGTGCAAAAGTTTGGGCACTCTGCAAAATGTATAGTATGCCCCGCCCCCTTTGGAAAAGCTGTAACCTGACAGCGTTGTGGATTATTCACAATCATGGTTTGCAAAGACCAGATGATTTCAATCTCAAAGATTTGAAATAATCAGTCATCTGATCTTAACCCAACATTCAGCATCATGGGTTCTTCCAGCAGTTGTCCAGAACAATGAAACTGAAAATAGTTGATGATCACAAAGCAGGAGAAGGCTAGAAGACGATAGCAAAGCCTTTTCAGATGCTAATATCCTCTGTTCAGAATGTCATTAAGAAATGTCAGTCAACATGAACAGTGGAAGTTAAAGCAAAATCTGGAAGACCAAAAAAAATCTCAGACAGAGCAGCTGTCAGGATCGTGAGAAAAGCAAATCCAAACCCACGTTTGACTGCAGCATCCCTCCAGAAAGACCTGCAGACTCTGGAGTTGTTCTACACTGTTCTACTCTCAAGAGATACTTGTACAAATATGGTCTTCATGGAAGAATCATCAGAAGAAAACCTCAACATTTGAAGTTCACAAATGAACATAGAAACAAGTCTGATGCATTTTAGAAACAAGTTCTGTGGACCGACCAGGTTCAAATGGAACTTTTTGGCTGCAGTGAGAAAAGGTACGTTTGGAGCAGAAAGGGTCCAGAGTTTAATGAAAAGAATCTCTGTCCAACTGTTAAGCATGAGGGTGGATCAATCATGATTTGGGTTTGTATTGCAGCCAGCATCACAGGAAATAATTCACCAGTAGAAGGAAGAATTGATTCAACAAAATGTCAGCAAATTTTGGACACTAACTTGATACCATCTGTGAAAAAGTTATAGTTGAAGAGAAGATGGTTTCTACAAATGATAATGATCCTAAACACACCTCCAAATCCACACTGTCCTACATTAAGAGACAGAAACTGAAGGTTTTGCAGTGACCTTCACAATCACCTGACCTCAACATCATTGTAAATCTATGGATAGACCTGAAAAGAGCAGTTTGTAACAGACATCCCAGAAATCTGAAAGAACTGGAAGACTTTATTTAAACTTTAATTTGTTTTATTTTTCTTCTTATTGTCTAATTTTCTCAAAACAACAACTAAAAGGAAACGTTTGTAAAGCTGCTGCTTTGTCCGAATGTTTCTGACAGAACTAAAATTAAAAGCAAAAGATTTTCATAACGAAACGCTTCACATGTAGTTCTGATTCCCATAAAACAAACAACAAAAAGTTTGTGTATATTCTGGTGAACCTGTTGCATTCTGCGCTCATGTGGGTGACAGCCGCCCCCCACCACCACCACCCTGCTTCATGCCCTTCGCATCCTCCCATCTGTGGTTGAACATCTCGCCTGGGTTTGGAATAGCACCAGTGACCTCAAGGGCAAATGTCTGCAGATCCTGTCACGGACTCCCCAAGCCCACTGTGCCCTCTGTGATTTATATGTGAGCCCTGAATTTACAGCTCGTGAACTGCTCTGCGTTAACAACAGTACAAGAAAGAATGGAAAATATAAAAGACAGGAAACAAATATTGAAATCTCTAGAATACAAATTCATTTACTGATGTCTATGTGCGATAAAGAAAAGCCTTTTTTAGGCTTCCAGTCAAACAATTGTAATTTCTGTGAGGCCAGAAGTGGCACATGTATGCGCTGCAAGTGTTTGTGTGTGCATGTGTGCATGTGTGTGTGTGTGTGTGTGTGTGTGTGTCGGAGCACCTGGCGCAGAGGAGAGCTTATAAATTCCCACGATAAGCAGAGGGGAAGTGTCACATTGCTGGGTGTCATTTTTTTAAGATGTGAAGAAATGCTACCCAGCTTGGTTTCCTTATGAAATACAGCAAGACTGAAAACGATAAGCTTCCCTGACTTTTACAGGGATAGCAGAAAAGTTGGAAGAATAGAGATATCAGCTGACAAAATGCACAAAATCTAAAATTACTTTTTAATATTCTACAGTGTTTTTGCTGAAACCATTGCATTTCTTAAAAATTGTGAAAATAAGCTTAACAAGGATGAAACAGTGACAACTTTATTTCTTACACGTACCACACAATAAATGAGATGAGATTTGAACTTGTCCTCAGTGTGATTTGGAAAAACATTCCGATTGAAATTGTTGCAGGAGAACTGTGATGATGTTTTGTTTATGTCAGCTTTTAGGTCCCTCATCATGTGCAGCTACATAGCTTGAACAAACGCAGGCAAAACTGCCACTCTAGAAGATACACTTGTACTTTCAGATAACAGCCCGAAAACATTTAAATGCTGACATGGACAGATCACAAGAAGGGGCACATCAGTACCAATGAACCTTCTACTTGACGGGGTGGTGCAGAAGTAGAGCAGCTGACCTCTGATCAGAAGATTGCAGGTTCAGTTCCTGTCTTTCCATATGTTGAAGCGACTTTAAGCAAGACATTGAACCCCAGACTTTATGACTATTTATGGGTGAAAGTGACTATAAAGTGCTTTGGGCCTAAAAGGAAGGTAGAAAAGCTCCATATAAGTGTAAGACAATTTACATTATAAACAGGAACATTAGCAAACTAGGCCATCGATTCTTTCTAAGAATGGGAACGATTTTCCTTTTTTTGAAAATGGATGGAATGGAAAAAATGCATAGTCATTACATACAAGGCCTAAGAACACTGAGCAAGATGCTTTTTTTAATTACCCCCCCTAAAAAAAAAAAAAAAAGAGAAAGATTCTTCAAAAAATGTAAGAAAATGTCTCAGTGGGGATCAAACATTTGGGTATTCTGCAGAATTAGTACCTTGTACTGCCCCCCCTTTGCAAGTATCACAGCTTCTAAACACTTTTTGTAGCCAAGAGTCTCTGAATTCATGTTTGATGTTTCTTCATCCATTCTTCTTACCAAAAGTCTTCCAGTTCTTTCAGATTTCTTAATGACATTCTGAAAAGAGGATATTGGCATCTGTAACTGCTTTGCTATCTTCTTCTAGCCTTCTACTGCTTACATTTTGCAATTCTTTTTGGGAAAACTTACTGATTCAAACCTCATATTTCACTGACCAATTGAACGTTTGTATCAAGGTCAGGTACAAGACCTTTTACTGCTGCTTTGGTACGGCGGAGGCATGCTGCAAAGAGGTTACTGAGGAGACAACTGCTATGAAGGTACGCTAAGCGTTTATGACATATTGACCGAATCCGAATTCTTACCCTACCCCTTAGGCCTCTCCTTACCCCTACATTTAGCCCTCCAAATGGAGAGATATGGAAAACTAGTCTTTGAATTCAGACTGGTCAAGAGAAACTACCCCTCGATGACATCATCATAATTTGCCGGTCATCTATGTTAAAGCGTAGCTACCAGAGCTAAAGAAATACATAATGTTGGTTTTGTGACTTTAAAAAGTCATGCCTAAACAAGAAGTCATTACTTCCATTTAAGTGTAAACTTCTGTGATTCAGAGCACACTCACTTGAAGTCCCTTTGTTCTACCCATAAAAAAAAAAAACAATTTGGGACACCCCTGTCTCTTCAAATACCCCTTCAATTGGAGGGTAGGGAGAAGCCAAGGGGTAGGGTAAGAATTCGGATTCGGGAATACATGTATGTGTATCAAGTTAAAAGTTATTTTAATGAGTCTGAAACTATAAGAGGAAACCAGCATGAAAAACCCTAAATCAAGCCACAACCCTTTCACTTCTTTCTGGGGGCTGCTTTGAAAACACAACAGCCACATCAATTCATCAGATAACCACTAGACGGCTTTTTGCATGACGAAACTATGCAAATTCTCAGCAACATTTACAATTTGACTTCAAATTCTCTTTTAATTTTAGTGATTAAATTTAACGTTAAAGACAAAGGATCCAGCGGTTGAACTCAGGGTGAGGTCTTTGACTGACAGATGGACACTAAACACCAGCATAGTTTTTCACATCTACTTTATCGTTTTTGAAAAGGTGGAGAGGTGACACCATATCCATTCAAAATGACTTCAGAGTTTGTTCAACTCATATATCCTTATATCTCTATGTCCAACTTGGAGATTTCTCTTGGCAGTACCGTCAAGGACTAGGTCAACAAAATAAAAAGAGCCCTGACTATGTACCTCTAAATGTCAGACATCTGTACAGCATGTACCACCAAAAGGTTGAATGATGGCCTTAAAGGAAGACAACCAGAAGATAAATGCAGCAGGGAGGCACACACTGAAGCAACACAAACACTGCTGAGGACACGAGAAGTGGAGACCCATGTCTACAACACACAAACAAAAGTCTCTAAAAGTGGGATCGAACAGGAAAAACTGTGAGTCACCCTCAGTATCCTTGGACTCCTATATTATTTTTGATGCAATTTGCTACAAGGATACAGCTAAAATAAAGGCTTTATCCTTAAAAGGAAAAGCCTTCTGGGACATAGACAGGGATGCCAACCTTGCTGTTATTGAGGGGCCACCATGTGTCAATACTTCTTGATCTGTACAATTCTAAATTGGATAGAAGACAAACTTTTCTCTCTGACAGGGTTGTAGTTAAAAGAAAGAAGCATTATGTAGCCGAAAGACCAGAAAAAAAGAAGTAATGGAATATTGTAAGGGTAAGGCAATCACATACTCACAGTGATGTTTGCTTTACAAAATCAACCTGGAAATATGATCAACTGGAACTCTGTCCAGTAAATGGGCTGCATGTAGGATATGGACAGAGAGTGAGAGTGAGCTAGGTGTGTTGTTCTAAGTAAAGAAATGAAAATGTAGATAGTATCACAAAGAAGCATGGTTTCTGTTTGGGGCTTGATTGCCAGGCACATGACCTGGTGGCAGGGTTTGTTTTTTCCAAAACCTCTGAAGTCCATCTGGTCTTCTCTTCTCTGACTGATCCATCATCGAGTGACAGTGGGGTCCATAACTGAATTTCTGCTCCACAAATAGCACAGCCAGCCTAAGCATCACACTTTTGAGCCTTTGGAATCCCCCTCTATCTACAGTAAGTCATGCGTTATGTGTGCGCTGGTTTGTGAAGGCACCGTCAGCATGTGAGCAAAGAGGAACCCTGCCGTTGCCCTTGCCGACGCACCACACCAAGATATTTTAGGCACTCTGCCCCCTGCCCTTCCTCCAGCTTTCCTCCTGTTTCTCCCATGCTAGCTCTTTCCCTCTTCTCCTGTCATTAATCATCTGCCTGCGAGAAAAGAAACAGTACCCCCTCCAGGACACATGGGGCAATTTTCAAGTGGTGGCAACAACTTTGCAACTTTTGAATAAAATTCCATCCACAGCGGGTGGTTTCAGAAATGTCTGTGAATCTGCCAGCTGAGAAAGTTAGCACTCAGCAGAGTGTGTCAGTAACCTCACCCCCTGTCTGACAGACAGACATCCATGCCAACAATTAGAGCTTAATAAATCAGTTTGCCATTTTAACACGTTGATTCTCCACAGTGAGGGGAGCCAGCATGATGTCTTGGTTGGAGATGTTCATTCATTAACTCTTCTGTAAGGATTATGTCCTTTGTTTTGGTTATTGGTTCCTCTAAAGCAGGGGTGCCCAAATCCAACCAACCTGCCATTAAAGCTCCTAATTGGCTAATGACATCTGATCCAGGTAATCAAGAGGTAGGATTTCTGGAAAAACAGCAGGAGGACAGCCCTCAAGGCCTGGATTTTGGGCATTCTTGCTCTAAAGTTCTGTTTTCAGGCTTGTTTTTACCTGACATGATGCCCGAACTGTTGCCAGAGAGTAAGCCAGCCCTCATTTCCCATCATGCCTTTGTACACATGCTCTCTCTAGCTTACAGCCCCTCCCAACCAAAGCTGCTTACATTAGCAGTACAAAAACGTCCATGGATCTGTCGGTCTGTGAGTGGATGCATCAGAATTAAGCAGAGCAGGGAGCTTGTGGATTGCTGATTATAGTTTATAACAACTAAAAGCTTTGATGTTTTTTTTTCTTTTGCTCCTGATCCATCACGATTTGTTTAAAGAAAATTCACGTAATTCTAAAACGTAATTCTAACCATAATTTTCTTTCTAAATGTCCTCCATCATGAGAAAAAAAATGAACGTTTTTAGAAAACACCAATAACAGCATTTTCATCAGAGTGAATGTGAGATTGTTTGTGTTTTTTTAATGTCGTTAAAAAGTTTTACTCTCATTGTTTGATCAGTCCATCTTTAAAGTTCATGTCTAACAGTCCCATTGGGTTGGGTTTTCATTGCTAAGCCTGAGAAATGAGGCCCAAGAATGTGTGTGTGAGGAGGGTGAGAGGAGAAAACACCTGTGCATCAGGCAATCTGTCTTTGTCCAAAGAATGTGACAGTGACCCCAGGATGAAGGTGAGTGTATGTTTGTGTGGCAGATCTCTGTGTGCAGAAGCAGGTGCTCTCTTTTAGTTCCCAACAGTGACAGATGGTACTGGGGCAGTTCTTTGATGTAAGAAGGCATCTGTTGGGTGACAAGAATAAAAACAGGAGTTCTACAGTTTTTTCTATCATTCAGTTTATATTGATTTTGGTGAACAAATGCTGAAAATAAACCAAAAAAAAAAAAAGAACTTAAAATATTCAGACGGGACATTTTACTTGTGAGCTGGTCACTTTTATGGTCTTTTTTATTTGTTTAGTTCCTCTTTTACCTATTTTTATTGTAGGTCATATGAGTCACAACAAAATCGATGACATAAAAAAGAACAACAAAAAGTTTAGAACTAAAGCCTTAGTCACAACTGCCCTTAGGGGTGGATACAGGCTGTCTGCGGGTGAGAAATAGTCATGGGATGACGTGCACCAAATTTGAAGATCGTAGACAGTGAGCCCATAGGGTTAAAAATGTTCATGCACGTGTTTTCTTTGAGCACGCTGTGAGGGACAGGCTGTAGTGAACACCAAAGCAAAACGTAAAGGTGAAGCAGCAGAGATGCAGGTGTGTCTTATGGATTTTTCTTTTTACCCCCTGAACCTTATGCACTGCGCAAAGAGCCTGCTAGTGCTGCTCAAGTTAAAGATGTGCTCTCCATACATATGGTCTAAATATTTGAAATGAGGAAACTAGATGCAGTGGAGTTTGTGTGGACGTCCTGAATATCCGTGCAGTATTTGCGTCAGTAAAGACCCAGTACTTACACCTTACTAACAACAACTGGAGTGCTACATAAAGGGCATCGTACAACAGCATCCCGGTATGTCACAAGTGTATGTAAGTTACATTATCTTTCCAAAGACTTCACGGTACACTTCCAACATGCACTGTATTGGTACGTTGCCTTAAGGTGACCATCCCAGCCTCAAGGGAACTGCAAGACAAACCTGCACTCCTCCTAAGATGCAATCGCTCCTCTCTATGATCATTAATGAACCTGGACAACCCAAAAACCAGCAGGACCGTACAGGGGTTGACCCATTGACCTGAATGGGTGACTAAGTCCTTGCTGAGCCACTTGTTGTTCCATCAGTCAAGGTGTCTGATAAGGACCAAAGCTAATATATTCATTTGCTACTGTAATGAATAACAGCAATGATTTAGTCTAACTAAACTCAACTATGCTTAAGCATAAGAATTCATTTAATCTTATGTTTTACCATTTGCCTTTTTCTTTTGAGGTTGCTGCATCCTTCATACACCTCTAATTATTTCCTCTGCAATACTCTTAGCCTTCATGGGTTCCTCTTAATAACAAACTAAAAATTAAGCAGCAAATCAGACACACAAACTAAAGTATCAAAAAGTATTTAATCATAAATAAATCCAAGTATATGTTAGAATTCAGCTGTATGTATTTATTATACTGCTCTTTTATATTACTATATTGACTGTATAGAAATTTGGGGTAATAATTATAAAATTCACAACACCTTTTACTTCTAAAAAGAGCCATTTGAAAAGAGATCAAGAGATGATCAGACTGGGACTTGAAAACTTTGGAGGATTTGTGACAGAATTTCTCTGAAGAACTAAACCTAGCTTGCATTGCGACAAATCCATTTTTTGTGAACTTAAATGTTTTGTTGATTGCTACTAGACGGAGCAGATCCAGTGAAACCTAATCCCTCTCCCAGACGCTGCCTCTCGTTTTCACTTGGTATGCTCTGGATGGTCAAGTGGAACATTCCTGCAGACTGCATTTCACTCAGTTGGCTCACATCTGCTTTAATCACCTCAGCAATGGCTGACCTGCACATATAATGTTTCAGTACAAGGGAAAGTTGGTGAGAGAAAGAGCATGGAGCCCAGAATTTCTTAACCATAACTGGCCAGGTTTTCCAGGCTCAGGGCACAAACTGATACTGCATGCTCTGTCTTAAGAGGTCTTTCGTGGTGATTATAAAACTGTTGATTCACTAAGGATAAGATGTTGTTTAAGGTCTATCTGAGATGGATGTCACTGGGCGGTGACGGCTGGAAAGAGATTCCAAACTGTCCTGAAATGTTTTCAGCTCTCCGTTTCCTCCTGTTGGTGGCATCTTCATGTTGCTGGAATATAGAGCATGTTTCAAAGTCATCACGGATGTCTCTAAGACAGAATCTGAGAAATAAGAGACAATTCAGTTGGAGCTGTTGACATTTGGATAAAAACTGGTTGCATACTAGAACGGGAATCTAACATCTTAGGAGAAAGAATGCTTTCACAGCACACATGTCCAAGGGTTCATTGGTCATGTTGAAAGTCCCATGACGGTCCAGAGTGCAGAGTGTTACTCCACACATCTTTTTACTGACATTGACTGAAAGTTCAGTACTGGTGTCCTGAAGCCGTTGGTCTACAGACTAATAAAGATTCAATTCTTGCAGTATTTTCAGAATAACATTCCCCGGAGGGATCGTTCATGCCAGCATCCTCTGGCATTTTCAAAGTCTGAAAAGACTTCATGAATTACAAAGTTAACATAAGTGACAAATGAAAATGGGAATAAGAAAGATGGCACCTTCTCAATCACAGCTCATACTCATGAAACAGCAGAATAGACTACATTCATGAAAAAGTAAGGAAAGAATAACTAAGTCAATACTACTTTATTACATAACCACAACTAGAACAAGTAAAGAGGTGCATCAGAAAAAGTATCCTCCCACATTGCACCTCACCGCTGACTGACCACAGTACAGTCATTTTCATGTAATTTTCATCCATCCATCTATTGTCCAAACCTGTTTAATCCACTTTGAGGATGTGAGTTGCTGGGGCCTATCCCAGCTGTTATTGGTTTGCTCTGCCTTCACCACTGTTGGATGAAGGTATTCCACGTAAAGGCAGCCAGTCTGTCGCAGGGTCACATGCTCATTCACATTCACACCGAGGGACAATTTAGGGTCATGACAGGACTGTGAGAGGAAGCCGGAGCGCCTGGAGAAAACCCACTCACACATGAGGAGAACATGCAAACTCCACACAGAAAGAACCCCATCGAATCTGAACCAAGAGTGCTTACCAAACTTGTATTAAAGATTGGTTTGTGTAAAAGTGAAGTGAAGCTGAAACATGTCAGAGAGCACTGACCTGAAGTATCTGCAGGACAGAAATGAAGGCTGAGGAATGAAATGATGCCTCAGACAATAGCACAGTTTTCAAGCCAAAAGATCTGTTTCCACACAGACTACAATGTCATTATTTAAAAAAAAAAAAAAAAAAAAAAACCAGAAAAATATGAATATTTAAAAATAAAAAATATCAATGACTCAATATACAAATAATACTTTGTAGATATATTAAAACCTATTATGATATACATTCTTTTATAGTATATATTCATTTTTTTTAAGTCACGTTGACGAAAAAACTACTGAAATTAGACTTCATTCAAACTATGTTCCAGCCTGTGCTCATTTCCTGCCCTTGTTTTCTCTGAATTTTCAAAGAAATAATTTCCAAAAAAGAAAACTGGCTGATGGTTGGACTTTACAAAGGTTTAACATTCACATTGTTGTGTTGTTTTCTAAACAACTGTCAAAGTAAACTCTAGTGTTTGTCTCAGTTCAGGATTCAAAAGGAAACATACCAGATTATCCATCCGTTGTGAACATGTTTGGCTCTGGCTGTGTAAGCACTAACGTGACTGGCGTGAACATGGCGCAGTGGACTTTTATTAGTTATTTTATTTAATGTAAAAACAGCAGAAGGTATTTTGTCCCATTGTTCGAAAGTATTGAATTGAGATTTGTTTGGCTTCCACACCTACAGGTTTTGCTTGAGGTTTTTGAACAAAGTTTGCTAACCATAACATTTATATTGTTTTTTCTTTACTGTTCATTGGCAATATTTTCAGAAAACAATGAAAGCAAAAAAAACCAACAAAACATTAAATCATTTTTATAAATGTATTGCACATATAATTGTGTAGTTAGTCAATGAGCGACACGTAAGAACACGTGAGGATCTCTTTTAAAAATACAGAATACATTTTCAGCTGAGTAAAAGTTAAAAAGGGGAATATTAAAGTCTGAATGAAAGTAAATTCAGAAATGGTTTAAACTTCAGATCACATTTCTACATGAAACAGTGGCAGAAGGAGAGACGAGGCACATTTAAGGCTGGATGGATTTCAAGAGTAACAGCTTATGTCAGGTAGACCCTGTTTAACTGGTCATCTGGCCCCCCCGCTGCCTCCCTGTCATGGTGCCACGGGCCTGATCGTTTTCACTGCTCATACTGTGTGTCAGCAGCTCGTTACATTTATTCCACGCCGTCACCAATTAGCTGGCTCCTAATTAATCAGCACTTTTCTTAATTCCACGTGTTCAGTCCATTATCACTGCTGAGTGTTATGATGGTTGTTTCATGTGCTGGGATTCATCTTTGTTCATTCAGGTTGCTGCATTACAGTGCTGTCCACTCTGATTAACGGAGCAATGCTCAATGTCTTATTGAACCAGTCTAGAGTTTTTGTTCAATGTTTGAACACTTTAGTTAACGTTGTGACCACGAGACAAAGCACTTCTGTTTCACTTTATAAAGCTCCACATTGCTGCAAACGTGTTCCAGTTTAGACTGCTATGAGATGCATTAGCCATGTATAAATGGAACAAATACTTTATTGACGCAGAAAAGTAAAGGTTATTTTTAACCGAGTCTTTTTCTGAATGTTTGGGGCCTTTTTCTGCTTTATTCTAAATAGTTCATTGCAACATATTAAGGACACCAGGTTCCTCAAACATCTTAGCTTGTCTATTGATATAGTAAAGAAACCTTGTGATTATGAGAACGTTTGTCAAATCCATTTTGAAAAAGACTGAAACTTACTTTTGTTGCCTTTTAAATTAAAAAATAGTCAAATAAAACAGTATTTTTTTCTTACGTTAAAAACAAGCATAGGCATTACTATTATACAAGAATCACTTCAACAGAACAAAACTCTTTTGAAATACCGCTCAAGAACAACATCTCCAGAAAAACGCACAGTCTTGCATTTCAAACATGAGCTTGTCATCTTTGCATTGTTAAAACATGTTCATGCTTGAAGGTGTGGAACCTGAAAGACAAGAAGAGCTAAGCGGCTCTTGACTTGATGGTTGACTCGGTGGCATAGAGCACTATAATCATTTCAAAAATGATCTGAGCCCACACTGACTGATGTATAGCTTTGCCTTTAATTATATCTAAATTGATTTATGGAGATCCATTTCCAGAGCGCTTCAGCTGCGTTTAGGGTTACACCTGTTCAGCCAGATGGAGATAAAGATAGATCCTAAGGTACAGCACATGTGTACAATAAATACAACATATAAATAGAAAATGTTTGTGCCGCCTGTGGGAGTGAATGGACACAGTTGAAAATCTCTTTTTTTCAGAGTCTCTGTACGTTTGAGTTACTGGTTCCTAAAGAGATACAAATAAGGTCTTTCATCTTTCACGTTTGAATTTGTGCAATAGAGTTTGAACTGAAATGAAAGATGAACTGTACTGACTTGGCATATGTGTGGAAGAGATCATTTGTGGTTGTAATAAAGTTTATGTTTCCACGTCTGTGGTCAGCTGCCTTAATGCGCTGCTGCTGAGGGGCATTACATGGTGAGCGGAACCTTTCTGTTTCAAAGCAAACCTTTCATATCAGACTCTGTTGAACATATAAAAGCAGTGCGTGGATCACAAAGCAGAACTGATTACGACTTGCTGTCATGTCGCTGAAGTCTTCCTGTAAGGTGAAGCTCCTTAAACTCACAGGTTCATCCATTGCAGGACTGCATGCTGTCATTAAGTCTGTCATTTTTTTATCAACTTTGACCATTCTGACTCTGAATGAGCGTCACCACATGTGCAGCTTGTTTTATTGACATTCAGATGTGATCCAAGGAAATACACTAATTCAGGGCTGCACGGTGGGGCAGTGGTTAGCGCTCTTGCCTCACAGCAAGAAGCCCCCTGGTTCAAGTCCCAGTGTCACCAATGGGGGACCTTTCTGTGTGGAGTTTGCATGTTCTCCCCATGTTTTCTCTGGGGACTCCAGCTTCCTCCCACCCTCCAAAAACATGCTTCATTGGTCCCTCGGTTTTGTCCCTTGGTGTGGATGTGAGTGTGCATGGGTGTGTGATAGTGGCCTCTGCAACAGACTGGTGTCCAGGGGTGTCCCCTGCTTCCCGCCATTAGTTGCCGGGTTAGGTCCCAGCAGCCTCATGACCCCATAAGGGTCAAAACGGGAGTAGAAAATGAATGAATGAATACACTAACTCAGCCATACATTTTAAAAGCACAATATGCAATCGATAATTTCAAACAAAAATACTGTTTGAATTTCTTGTCTGTTTTAGATTCATTTTAAAGTAACTTCAAGTATATTGCATTTTAATTTGTCATGGTGTTTCTGTGTTAAAATACAGCAGAAAATGCAAAACAGTGATTCCCTACCTAATGCATTTTCCTTTGCAGGGCATCACGTTTTTTCTGACTCTCATAAGGGCAGGCCCACCTGCCTGCATTTTCTAGGTCCCGCCTACACTCCCCTTTGGATGTATTTGGACATTGCATCAACAGAGTTGATATCATCAGAAAATACTTTCCTCCTCACAGCTCGTAATGATCCTGTTGGAGGAGCCAAACTGTTGGAGGAGACCTTTCCTGTCATTTTTTCTTTTTTTTTTTGTTTTTTATCAGTTACATATGTTTCAAAATGCATGGCTTCTAGTAAAATGTAAAACTGATTTTTTTTTAATGATGGTACCAGAACACAGACATAAAAAAGGACCGCCCAGAAATACACTCCCCCTCAGAACAAGCAAGAGAGGGACACAATGTGGGCTGTAGTCACAATAAATGATTAGGGCTGTTGAAAATCCTTCCTGCTGGCTCCATAATGGCCTGATCTTTTTGTCATGGCAAGTGGTGGAAAGTCCTAATGCAGAATATCTCCTCAGTGGAAAGGCTAAAACCACTGAAAAACTGAAGACCAAATGTCAAAACAAGAAACAGAATTTAAAACTAAACATGAATTCCACTCCAATCATCTTCTAATCTATTTTTAAAGCGTTCCCAGTTGTCTTTTAATTATGATTACACTGTTTTTAGCCTGAATAAAACAGACTAAACAGTTGTTTCTTAGGACATAGTTTCTGCAGAGTGGCATGAGTTCATCAGAAATTCACTTCTGAGTTGTGGATGAAATCGTCGGTGTGGTTAAAGCCTGCTCACACTTCATATCAGGCCTTTGTTTACACGTTCCTTTACTAGCTTACAGTCCCTCACGCCGCCAAGTTAACATTAGCAACAGAATTGCAACAAAAAGGGTAATCTATGTTGGACCCATCCAGCTGTACAGCTTTGATCCAGATTCCAGCACAGACAAGGAAAACAAAGACATCTGTGGATCTGTTTGTCTGAAGGTGGATGTACCAGAATGGAGCAGAGCAGGGAGCTTGTGTCGCGCCGATTGAAGTTTGTACAAAACAAATAGAAACTTTTTCAAACTGTCTTTTTTGACTTGCTCTTGATTCACCGCAATATGATTAAATCAAATACTCAGAAATGCAATTTTAATCTTAGTTTTCTTGATACATGTCCTCCATCATGAGAAAAATGACCCAGGAACATGTTTAAAACCCCCAAACCACCATTTTTATTGGTGTGGATTTTCAAATAAACCTGAATAACTTAACTCAGTAAACTTAACTTAGAAGCACAATTCCTACATTCCTACAGACATTAAAATGCTCATCTAAATTATTTTTTTTCTAGATTCCAACTTCTGGCGTACATATTTTACTTCAGACTTTGAAGAGACTCGTACAACCAAAATCCTCACAGTCTGGCTGCAAAATGCCTCTGTTTCCTTCTGCCTTCATGCAGTCTTTCGTTCTCTCCATCCCGCTGTCTTCCACCAACATTCTGGTCCAAAGCCTGCTTCTCTAAATCCCCGGCAACCACGGCTGCCCCCACTCACAGCAAGCCATAGCACAGGAATGTGAAAATCAAATAAAACGTGAAAAGGAATCAGAGAGGAGGCCTGTAAAGGAGGTGGGAGCACTGAGCAGCGCCGACGTACACCCTGTTTTGGCCAAAGATACATTCAGAGATATAGAGCGCCAGAGATTACATCTTTTTAAACTAAATAAATGGAATTATGGTGTTTTCTTTGGCTGTTCGCATTGTTTACAGAAAAGCCAAGAGTGCAGTCCATTCACACTTTAGGTGATAACTACACTGAGCCTTTGTGGAGGCCAAGTGTACGACCAGGACTGATAGTTTACTTTGGAGGCTAAAGTTGAACTCCCCTTTGCGTGCAAAGTTCTCAAGATGTGGAGCTTGTTTACGGAACATATACCTGTTTGTGAGTCGCTCTGTTTGTTTGTGTGTGTTTCAACATCTGGACATGTGTGCAGAGATAATCTGTAAAGCTGAACTGTGCTTTATTATTTAAACTATGCTTTTATAGGATAAATCTGTGTCTGATTCAAAAGTGAGTATGACTCTGGCACAACTCTTCCTGGAAGATGGATTCATTTGAGAAGCAGAACGGAAAAGGAGTTAATACAATTACAAAACTTAGCAAATAATAATATCTCCCCTGCTGCTCCATATTCAGTCTGCAGTTGTCACATTGTGTCCTGAATCCATTCTGAGCAACTGCGGCTGTTGACTGCGAAGGCCTCTGATGGGACCACAGGTCCAGAAAAGCAGAAGCTTCATCAATAACCTACAGAGTAATGGCTGCCAGGATCTTTTTAGAAAGGCGCTAATTTTATGACACCAGAACGCTCAAAGCCGCAGATATTCCAAGAGTTTGGCGCCAAGGCTCCAGGTTTGATAGCGGATTGTTTGTCTTTGGTGACTCT
Organism: Oryzias celebensis; assembly: GCA_014656515.1. NCBI lineage: Eukaryota > Metazoa > Chordata > Actinopteri > Beloniformes > Adrianichthyidae > Oryzias > Oryzias celebensis. The sequence continues at coordinate 4,784,657 of BNCR01000017.1, read as the reverse complement.
GTTGCCAGTGATGCTTACGTTGGAGACACGAATCACACGGTTACTGACTCGCCACCTCGGGACTCAACACTTTCATACATTGAGGTGTTAACTGATAGTCTTCCTGAGTGGATCACAGCAGGTCAGATAGCCTGCTTTGGCAGCAGCCTTCCTACAAACACACGTCTACACATCATTTTTCCCGTAGTACCATACTTGTATCATACTTTTTTTTTAAAACAAACTGAGAACAGTTTAAAATATTCAATAAAAGAAAAAGTATTTCAAAACAATTATTGTAGACTTTTCAGTAAACTAAAATATGACTCCTATTTTGTGGAATTATAAAAGCTTTCATTCCACAAACTTCTGCTTTTCTGTTAAGGTTTAATTAGGCGCCCCCACTTCCTGCAAATTGGGGTTACAGGGTTTCCCAACTTTTTAAGAAAACCCAATCTTGATAATCACAAGAAGATCAGTTGCCTTCAAATTTTCTAGAAAAAAAGGCAGCAGTAACATATCTTGATCAGGAATCATCTTCTGGAGCCTGAATGTAGGACAACAAAATTCTTTGGTAGGATTTTTCTTATTGTGTTGCAGAAAAACTCCGTAAACAATATGTGTTGCATCAGTAGTGTGGACCCCTTTGTTTCAGGACTGATTATTCCCATATGCTGTTTGTTTTAGTGACTTCAGAGTTGGACAGAACCGTCCCTGATCGCCACAGAAGGTCATGAGATCCAGTCCCTTTAAAAAAAAAAAAAGTGTGCAGGTGGCCAGTGTTCAAGTAAAAAAAGAAAGAAATCGAGCAAAGGTTTCTAAAATGGAACTAGAACTACAGCATTGTACCAACGGGTCACAGAATGTACAGAAATTGGAACAAAATCCTTTTCATTTGTGGAGTGTTTTTAGAATAGAGGCCACATTCCTGTCTAACTGTAAATGTTTTCAATAATCTTCTTGTGCAGTGAAAGAAATGCACGTCATTTTAACATGCTTTGGTATAAATGTTTTATTTTTCCACTGTCACATCTAATCCTTGTTTAAAATAAACGGATGAATCCAAAAATATTTTAGAAAAATCACACAACAGCAACAGCTGTCAACATTTTGCTTTATTTTACTTTTGTGAGAGTGTTTCTTTTTCTTTTTTAGTCTTCTTGGTTTTTCTTTCATTATAGAATTTTAGAACTTTGTGTTTTGTGGCAAAAAGCTTCTCTTACATAGAAAGTCCAGGAGTATCCACAGTCTCTTATTACTAAAAACCTGCTCTGAAGCCTGGGCTGCTTTGACATCTTTGGTTATCAAAGAGATTGATGTGTACGCATGGCTTGAAGTATTTGTTCTTGCCATGTATACACTTTCATTGATGAAACTTCAAAAACTTTTATTTTATACATCTGGCCGCTTGTGTCCGCTGGAGCGGAGGGACGGCAGACACATTCTCCTGTTACAGTACGCCGAGGAGGCCGGCTTGTCAAGAGAGCGTTGTTTTGCCGTTGTCCAAAGCGTTTGATGTTCTATTTCAGTGTGCACTTAAAAGAACACTCGGTCACATTAATCAGGGCTGTAGTGAATTCCACACAGTGTTTTCTGTCAATCCAAGGGCCTCTGCTCGCTCCAGCAACGATTTATTGAGAAAAAAGCGGTTATATTTGTAGCTGCAACCTTTCGGCAGACCTCACCAGCTGATGTCGCTCACTTATGTGTCCCCTGAATCCACATTGGGTTTTTTGGTGCCAGAAGAGAAAAGAACACGGGGACCTGAACACGGAGTCAGGGACATGCAGGCTGACACACAGAAGCAGATGTTGCATCCAACCAAACATTGGTGTGGAAAATTAGATGATCCATCTGCTTGTGTTATTCCTAGCAACCAGACTTTAGTTGCTATGGTTAGGATTTCCTCCATGTGAACTTCTCAGTCAAGCTGCAATAACGTAATCACACGTTTCAATTTTTACTCCAATTTGCAGCAATAAACCCATATCAGAATTGTTCTGATTGCCAGCCGTGGATCCTCCCTGCCTTACTGGGTCAGCAGTGTTTCTGTTTACATCTCCTCTCTGGAAACTTCAGATGCCTGGGCTCTCAGTGAAGCAGAGCTGAGGGAATCAAAGCTGCTTACAGAAACTTTATGTTGTGGGGGCCAAAGGTCAAACTCTCCTTGAAAGATAGCTTTGGTGTAGAATTCAAGGACGTGTTATATTTGGGCACATCCTGTAAGAGCTTGTGAAAATTCACAACACCAAATCAATCAAAACTCATGACAAAAACAGAAAAGGTGGTGCGCACAATTTGTAGGTCATGGGCAGTTGGAGAGCACATCTGTTCAGACAAATGTGTGGTTTAAAGTCACGGCTCTGAGGGGGAAAAGCCAGGAAAACTTGATAAACCACATAAATCCCCCATAACATCCAAAAGTCTCTGTAAACGAATGTAATGCCCAAATGAAGTGTGAGAAAAAGGGGGCAAAGAGTGACTTTATAATACCTTTAACGACACGGTTTACTCTAGGATGAGTGTTGTGTTTCTTCGGAAATATTGTGGCGTCCGAAATGTGAGGCAGCATTTGTCTGATTTTGCACGCTGGCTTATGCTTTGGTATTACGCTGGAAATAGTTATGCTTGGATTTCAGACTGTGTGAGTTTGCACTGCTCTCCTTTCACTTCCGCGTAAAATATGCTGCTTTCAGCAGCCTGGTGCAGTTCTGTGTGGAGGGCTTTTGAAGAAATGTTGATTGAAACTTTGAGTCTAATTTTTATTTGACATATTACAAGAATATCTCATCTGGTGCATTTAGGAGATGTTTGTATCTTTCCTTGGGTTCTTTATCCACAATAATATAACATTTTACCTGGGAAGCCCAAACTTTTGATCCCTCTGTATATTTTTCAATTTTGGATTTCCTCGTGGCCAATATGCTTTTCAGAAGGAGGGGATGCTACATCTATGCCATATTTGGTGCTTGTTCCACATAATGCACGGCTACTTTGATAACCAACGTCACTTTGTAGGCTAATCCTATCTCTACAAAAGCTAACTAGTCTGCTTATGTTTGGCTTTTCTAGCCAAAACATACTTGTTTGCTACGGTGGCTAAGCATGTGCTAGCTAATAATTAAGCGAACAGTCGGCCTCCTTGAATGACTTTGATGCAGAGCGGGACACAGTGCATCAGAGCACCATTGACAGATTTGAGCATCAGTCCTGAATTGGAAACCCAGCATCTTAAGGCTCAAAAACATAGCAAATAGGCTATTTTCTAAAGATCCAACTCTCAGCAAACCTGCTTTGTCCTTGTTGCTCTTTACTCAGCCTTTTGGTTAACCAAACTGATTTCCTGGGTTGGATAAAAAGAAATGCATGGTGTTAATTTGAGATCGTGTGTACTGGTTTTAATCAAAGAGCCTCTGGCTTTACATATGTTTTTACTTATGTAGGGTTTTATTTGTTTTCATCTCATATTTTTTTAATAAACACAATCTGAATAGAAACTTACAGCAATGGAATGTCTTTGGATAAAGGAATGCTAGAAGTTTTTAACCTTTTGGTTCTCTGACTCTGGAATTCTGGGATGGCTGAGCAGAACTGATCCAAACCCTCAGCTCATCAAGGATTGCAATAACCTGACCTTGTTCGCTGATTACGCAGCGGCTGTTGGACAGAGGGAGGCTCAGTCAGGTAGCATGTCATGGAAAAGATGTCAGAGTTTCCTGCTTGCCTCTGAAGGCCTTCTGTGGCCTCTGAGTTTCAGCCGCTTCTATAAAACAGGTCTTTAAATTCAGCGTGGGCAGCAGGTGGGGTGTCCATGCCACTACGAGAATGCAGACATGCAGCGGGAGTTTAAAGATGCCCCATGGTACTTCAGAGGAGATCTCAGTGGGGATGTCCTTCATGGCAGTTCTGTCAGACAGCAAACTTCAGTCTCTACATGTGAACCTGTCACTCTTACAATCTGGAGGCTTGGGTGAGAGTGGGGGTGTGCGAGGGTGGATTTAGACCATTAGTTCAGGGCTGCCCAGGCACACACTGTGTGGAGAGTCACTGAGGTCTTTCTGCTAATTATAGGCTGATATCTGACAGAGAAAAATTAGAGGGAAAAGGGACAGCTGCGGTGTGCTGCGGATGACAGAGGAAGAAGAGGAGAGGGGTTTTAATTTCCTGCTAAATCCTCTGCCCCCCTCCATGAAGCACAAAACAAAATTCAATCATCTTGGTGTCCTTCTTGCTCTCCTCTCCTCTATCAACACAACCCCAAAACCTCCCTCGTCCTTCGAGACAAGAGGTCGGAGGTCGCTCCCTCCTGGGATCACCGCAGGCTTTCACAGAAAACTCTTCCCTGAGCAAATGCTGTTTCCTCAGCAGAGCTTGTCCAGAACTCTGAGACCTCCCAAGTGTACATCAACCTCTATCATAACAAGCAGAAATCAACACCTGTGTCTGTTCACACAAAGACCAGAGCCGGAGCTTGTTGTTGGTCCAATAGATGGAAGTAAAGAATGGTAAAACGGTAAATGGGGTAAATATGTTTAACAGTTTATTACATTCTTAGAAGGTCCAAAGCATCCACAGTCCAATGCACCCATTCACACACTGATGGCAGCTCTGCTGTGCCAACCTAAAACCACCAGGAGCAATGTGGGGCCCCAAGGGCACCAGGGCAGGCTGAGCAAGAACCGAAACTTTGATCTTCTAATCAGTGGTCGACCGCTGTACCTCTGCACTATGGACGCTGCAACAAATTTGAATAAAAACCTATTAAATGTAAGGGAAAAGAATGCATACTGACAAATTAGTCAACCCCCTTGCCCCATAATGTTATGTTTAGTTGCTGTATGTTTTTTTAAGTTAGTAATTCTTTTACTCATAAGACACAGCACTCAATTTACTGGGTAGTGTATTCTTCGGTCTCACCACAAGAGGGAGTTTCCCTTCATTGAGCAGGTGAGAAGAGCAGAGTCTACTGAACCTGCTGTACGAATGAAACATCGAGACTGAAGTTGACTGTATGCTGTGTTTGTGTTCTAGGTAAGCTGCTGAATAGAGATGCTACAGATACAATGAATGAACCAGAGAGGGGAGATAACACAGAAAGTTGGCCGTTGTCTGTATTGTTCATGTCGCTATTCATTCGTGACAGTTTTTATGTAAGAAGCTATATCACTAGCATTTAGCAGCTAAAGCTACCGTACAAAGAGCAGCGGGCTGCTGCTGGTGGATTTTGAGTTATTCATATGTGGTTTACCAGGATCACAGAGATGAGATGAGGAATTACTGATGTATTCTGAAGATAAATGTAAGAGAAGAGAAGAGTCTACTGAACCTGCTGTACTAAGGAAAGGAAATGGAAGTTAACAATGTTTGTGTTCTAGCTGCTCACTAAAGGCTCAACTTAAAAAACAACACATTTGTCAGGATGGTCCTTTCAAGTGTGCAACATTAAGCTCCATATTTTAAACATCAAATATGTTGAAAAAGAGAAAAACTTTCAGTTGTACCACAATAGACAAATGTTCACATCACAACAGCAGGCAAAAACAGAACAGTCCTTCCTACTGCCCCCTTTGTCTCCAGTGTCCTTCCTACTGCCCCCTTTGTCTCCAGTGTCCTTCCTACTGCCCCCTTTGTCTCCAGTGTCCTTCCTACTGCCCCCATTTCTCTCTAGTGTCCTTTCTACTGCCCCCTTTGTCTCCAGTGTCCTTCCTACTGCCCCCTTTGTCTCCAGTGTCCTTCCTACTGCCCCCTTTGTCTCCAGTGTCCTTCCTACTGCCCCCTTTGTCTCCAGTGTCCTTCCTACTGCCCCCTTTCTCTCCAGTGTCCTTCCTACTGCCCCCTTTTCTCTCCAGAGAAACTGTTGAGCTGCTGAAGACCAGCCTGCTTAGATATATATAATGACTAGTGCCACAGACATTTGATGCTGGAAGTTCAAACCAACCCTTGTGGTTCAGCTAAAGTGTTCCTGTTTACAGACAAGCATTACAAATCCATTGCCTGTAAATACCATCTTGTTGATCGTGAAACTGTCTGTATAATAATTCAAGTTAGATTGGATTGGATTTGGTTTCAATGTGATTATCGGTTTATTCATTCCATAAAATAAAGAATTAGATTGGAATTTTTTATCAGGCTTTTCCGGTCAAGTAAACAATGAATAATTAGAACAAAAGTTAAACAGATTGTTTACGTTCACCATGCCTCAATATTGAGAAGAAACATTTCAAAATTCAAAGGTAAAATATGGAATGCCTTAAAATCCTTGCAGAAAAACAGTTTCTGCATTTACTTCTGTCACAGTTTACAGTTTGTAGATATTTAGGGTCATAATAAAGAGGCAAGCTGATAATCACAAATGAGCTCTTGGTTTGAAGGTTTTGGCGGACTCTAAATATTCAGAATGAAGTCAAAGATTATGAGGACATGCTGCCGATGAATTGACTCCTGAGCTCACTTGAACTCATGCTGATGGCGTAGGATCCAAAGGCTGTTTGGAGTATGTTCTTCTTCTCAGTCTCCTCAATGTGCCAGTGCGCAAAATGTTTCTCAGTGTTGGTGTAATATTGTAAGATCGTTATTTTGTTTCCGTGGGAATGTCATGAGCTTGCTTTGGACAGCTTAACCGTCTTACAGCTGGGACACAGTAGCCAAGTCTTTCCCCTGAACTGATTGACAGGTGTCCAACAATCCCTATGGCTTTGCGCCGGAGATCCAAACAGGTTGAGAGCCCCTGGTGTGGTCAGAGCTGACCTTTCCTGGTTCATCAGAGGCATTTGCTGCTCACAGGCTGGGGGTGACAGGTGCTCTGAGCCTAAATCCTGCATGTTTTTATTGGTACGGGGTTCCACTCCCACTTCCTCATTTCCTCCAGGGACTTTGGAAAAGTGGTTCAGGTCTCCTCTTCACAAATTAAATGACTGCAGTAAATTACTTCAGGTGGTCATTACCAGCAAATGCTCAACCTTTTCCTGCTAAATCCAAAGTTGGGAGCACAGAGATGCATTACCACCCCACGCCCCCGTAAAAAAAAGACTGACTTGAAGACATTCACAGCTCCTACTCTGCTGGCTGATGAGGATGAGAGTTGCTCAGGCCCCCCCTTGTGGCTGCTGCTGAAAATGCAGCCAATCTGTATACTTACATAAAATAGAAACAACTCTGGGCTAAAGAAATTATTCAGGACTTTTACTTTTAAGGTACTCCTGCATTCAAATAAAACATTCAGATAGTATTAAAGCAAACTAAATTTGTACTAAACTATTCTTTGACTAGTGTGTAAATAGTGATAAAAGAGTTTAGGACCGACTCCACTTAGTTTATAAATCCATCCATCTAAAGAACTTGCTGAGACCCATTTGGCTCATGGAGAGCTGGGATTAGCTCCAGCAAAAAAGAAAAAATCATATTTCATGACTTTTATCGATTACATTGTGGTCCAATGCCTGGACAGGTTGCAGGTTGACTGGTCTGTTGCAGGGCCACACTGTCATCCAGGGCCCATTTATAATCCTCACTACCCTATGCAGCATGTTTCAGGCTGGAGGGCTGAATTAAATTAAACTAAAACTAAACTAAATTAAGTTTTAGTTTTTTCTCCTAAAGTTAATATTGACTCCTAAAAGATGAATTATCTGTAAATGAGTCTTTTTTTTACTTTTTTAATCTGAACTGATGCAAACATTATAATAACTAAGTCTGGAGTGCAAAGAAACCAATTTATTTTTAATATAACCTTTTACTTTTTATTTATATTTTCACACAGAACAGTACACATTTACAGAACATATCAAATATGCTGAAGATGAAAACTCAGCAACGCAAGCATTTCAAATTACAGGAAAAGGAAAAAGGAAAAGTATAAAGGAAAAGTAAAACCCAAAATAGAAAAGTAAAACTTTTATTTTTATTGGCACTGTTTATTTAATTTGCATACATTTTAAACTCAATATTACAAACATTTTTACACATTTTTACAATGTTTTACATTGTAGTCCCACTGACTATTTTCTCTTTTTAACTGAGTAATTACTTTAAAAGCAAAGTCACTAACGTAAAAATATAATGTTAATGACGATTTCAATTGCAATGCATGTAAAGGTGAAGCAAAAACTCAGAAAAAAAGAGAACAAATCTGACATTTACTGAAGAAAGTTCGTAGTAAGCAAAAATGGTACAGGTATTAATTCTAATGTTTAAAATATGTAAAAAAATAAAAAGGTTGCTAGAATATGTAGTAATGCTACAATAAGCAAGCATTAGTTAATGCTGCAGTCCTCTTTTTATAAATACACCTCTGTGGAGTGCAGGGATGCAATGTGACAAGAAATTTACCGCTGTTGTTCCAACAGACATGACAGCCGGAAAGAGCTTTTCACACACGTGAAGATCATATGAGCAACCAGAGCAAAGCAGCATAACATGATCTGCATCATTACCTCCCGACACCTGTGGGAGGAAGCAGAATAGCTTCAGAATGGTGAAAAAAGACAGACCATAAGTCTGGTGACTCACAAGTTTGGTGTTCTGGATCTTTGTATTACAGTGAGAGACGTGAGAGGAGAAATAAAATCCAGCTAATCTGTCAAGTCAAGTCAAAACGGTAAATGGCGTTTCCTTGTATAGCGCTTTCGGCCTTCATTGAAGACCCAAGGTACTTTACAGTTCCAGTCTCCCATTAATGGTGGCTCTGCTGCTGAACACTGGCGCCAGCCTTCCATCAAAGGCAATGTGGGGTTCAGTGTCTTGCCCAAGGACACTTTGACACATGGCAGGAATTTAACCTGCAATCTTCTGATCAGAGGCAGACTGACCTTTCCACTCCACCACTTGGCCCCAAAAGTGCAGGTTTCCAGATCCATTGGACACATTTACATGTTTTTCTTCTGTTAGCAGAACTGCTCAGGAAAGATTGATTCTGTCTTTCTTTGTAAGTAATCCTGCCTCTGATCCATGAGTTGTTCATGAAATGCTGGTCTACTTCCTGTCTAAAACAGCTAAAGATTACTTATTAAAATAGTCATGGCAACAGTATGTTAGCACTGAAAATTCAAATTAAACAATCCTGATTTTTGAGTTTTTCTGTGATGAAAACTCTCCTTCTATTGTATTAAACATGTCAGAACAGCTTCAAATTACACCTCTCACAATAAGTTAGGAATGTTGTTATTTTCATCAGTGTTTCTCCTATTTGGTCTCCATTTTAATAAAACTGGTAAAAAAGTTCCTGCAATATTACCAATAATGAATGAGTGGAAACAACAGTTTCTCTTCTTCTGTTAACTCACTCACAGCAGCAACTTGGGTTTTAGTCAAGAAAGCCAAGGAAATAAAATGAACTAAATGAATACAAACTGGTTATTTCTTTTTTTAGGGGGTGCACTCCTTACACCCTGTGGGCAACTGCCCATATTTTCCATTGGTAAAACTGCCTCCAGGGAGTGTCTGGAGACAATCAAGTTTCTCTTACAATTATCAGGTAACTGTGAATCTCAAAAATAAACATAAATGCATTTCACAATAATCTTTACCCTACTGTATTAAGTATATTTGTTTAACTTTTATGTTTTGCATTTTAGTCAGTGTGCTTTTAGATGACACATTTAACCTTTTTGACTTTTATAATTTCTGATTTTTAAAACGTCCAAATCTAAAATTTCTGATTGCAGAACTTTTACCTTCAGTGACCAACAATTAACTGCAGGATCACACATTCATGCTACCATAATCTGTCACACAGCATTTGCCATGGAGCGTTCCGTGTTCAGTTTCTCAAACACAATTCCTCACACATCCCGGCACACACAAACGCGAGGCCAGATGATGGTCGCTGGGAGATTAAAGAAGGCTTATCTGAGGAAAGATGGAACAACCAACTGCAGCTGTGCTGAAATGAATTATATCTGCAACACTTTTCAAGTCGCAGACATGTTCAAATGTGTGTGAAACACAAGTGCACCTTATTGCAGTGAAACTAACCTGAAAAAAAAATCCAATTTGCACAAACAGTTTGTGTTACAAGTACAACAAACGTCCATTCCATAAAAGAAGCCTCAGCTTGTTGATTTTATTGAATTTTTTGTAAAAATGGTAAATGAGGTTTACTTGTTTGCGCTTTTCTACCTTCCTTGCTGGCGCCAGTGTTCATCATCAGTGTCATCATCACTGGGGTTCAGTGTCTTGCCCAAGGACACTTCAACACATAGGTGGGCAACGTGGATATCAAACCTGCAATCTTCCGATCAGAGGCTGACTGCCCTTCCGCTGCGCCACAGCCAGCGGCCGTGGCGTATGGTGTATAAGTATAAGATACTGTTACAATTTAGGTGGCAAATACTTCAAGAATTTAGAATAAAAACATGTTGAAATCAAGTCAAAGTAGAAGGAAACACTTTTGTCTACAACAAAAGAGTTCAAATTTACGGCAGGATGGATCTACTTGTAAGCTTTTACAGGTATGGAATGGGAAGACCGGGATTCAGGAAATAAAAACAGGTGGCAAAGCTACCGTCCTTCGTTCGAGCAAACCAGAAAGTACCAAATGCTGCAGTTCCTTAAAATGGCCATTAGAGGCTGGAAACAAAAAGAATACAATTTATCTGTGCGTCCAAAAGTCCAATTTACACCCAGACTATGTGCACTTCCTGGTTTCAAAAGCATCTTTGATTTTTGTTGCTTTATTTGATTTTATTGAACCTTTATTTTATTATTTTTTAGTACAGCTTTGGGAAAATGTTTTTGTTTCTTAGAAACAGTCGCTTTGATTAGAATGAAGTCTGAATTTTTGAAAGTTAATAGAGGTGTGAATGAAGAATGGATATTTATTGTAAGCACTTTGGGCATCTAGAACAGCACAGATCAATCCATTTTCATTAGGATTATAAAGACTTCCGTCAGCATGCCAATTCTACATCAAATTCCTGTCATCAAGTGTTTACAGTTCAGACAGCTCTCAATCAGCTGGTTCCTGGGCCTGCTTTAATGACCTCACAGCTGGAAGAGAAGGCCAAAAACACTAACCCTGGGCTCAGACCGCATGCGGTCTGGCTCCAGTGCAGCTGCGGCGTGGACGCCGGAGTCTTACGTAACATGAAAAGTGCAAGAGGCACTCACTCTGCATCCAATCTAGTCCTCTGCAGCGTGCCGTATCCGTTTTGTTGGCTTGAAATGTTTGCCGGACACCGGAGCTGATCCAAAGAAAGGACAGAGTCTGAGCTGAGATATCAGGCTGTTGGACTTGATGGTGAGTTTGTGTAACATTAACATTCACACTCAGATTAGAAAGTTCAGAAAAGTCTGCCCACCTGTAAATCCATTGATTGAAGGTGAGTCATGCAGAAAAAGAAGTGTTGTGAATATACAATAAAATCCTGACGGAATGAGGGTTCGTTTACGATGACGTCATATTTAAATGGCGGCTTCTCGCAAGAACCTACGTGAGTTCAGAGGTCAGCGAGGTTTGCAGCAGAGCCTGTCTGTAGAAGAACAGCTAGGAATTTGTAGTCAGTGTGAGTTACCGACCGTAGCAAGACTGTTGCATCTGAGCAGGAGCGCATGCAGTGTGGTTAGTCACACGGAGGGGGTTTATTCGGTACAGGTACTGCAGGTTTTTGTGTTGTCCGGGCTCATGAAAGGTCGTAGAGAGGAGTGTCTGCATCTTAAGAGGAGCATTGGTGTGTCTTACAGTTCCTTTGAGGCTCATATAGCCATCTTAAGGGACGTCATTTGAAAGGTACCAGGTATCATAAGTGTTTCGTGAAATATTCTTAAGGTTTATGTGAGTTACATGCACTGATGACCTACGAGTGATGCTGTCATACGATGCCCTTAGACCACACTTTTAAGGTGCAAGTTCTGGTCCCTTACTGACTGTGCAGATATGTCGTATGCAGGGTGTGCACGTGATATGTAAGTGCACGCAGGATGTCGACACAAACTACATTTTGATTGTCTAATTTCCTAAATTCTAACAGTCAGCCTGTATACAAGGAGTGCGCACTTATCATGTGAACAGAACCAACAAGCTCCTTTGCACAATCTGGAGAAGTCGAGAGGCTGATACCCGTCTGACTCACCCTCTTCACGCTTTCCCCTGCATGTTGCACAAGCGTTTGCTACAATCTGTCTTCTGCAGGATGCTCTTAAAAAAATATGTTTTTGTCTCTCCAGGCTCACCATGTGGTCTTCAACCTTGCTGTTTTGTGTGGCCACCTGTGCGTCCTGTACAGGTATGCCAATTTTACACCTGCAGACAGTCCGTATCCCCCCATGAGGGCAGTTGTGACTAAGGATTTAGCAGGTGCTATCAGATGAATGGTACCTATAATGACCCTTTCTCATTTACAGGTCTGAACCCGGTACATCAGAAATACAGTTTAGTTTTTAACCCACAAATGGCAGTGATTGCTTTTTTACTGAGTTTTAGAGTAATGACCTGATATGGATGTTTTTCAAAAGCTTTGTTTGGTAAGAATCCAAACGTATCTTTTCTATCTGAAGTGGAACTTCGTCTGGCTGTACCAAAGTGCATCTGCTGGTTTCTTTTTAACATGTAATTGCTTGTCTGTGGCTTATTTGATTGGAAGTGAATGAATATTTCTAGCAGAATTATGTTAAATCATTTTTGTTGATGCTGCTGTTACATACACATGACTGGAGGATACAGTTTTGTTATCCAAACCCACGCACATTTGAGAAACATTTTCATTTGTGAGTGAAAAATGTTGTTCCTCTGAGTTTATGGGCCAGTTGTGGATCAACTACATGACCTGAATAAAAGCTTAGTATCAGTTTTTCCGACCGCACAGTTTATCTGAGCGATACTGTGACACATTGCTGTGCTGTTAACTCTCTCTGCAGTAGTAAAGCTGAGCAGTGGACATGTATATTTTGTTCTTGGTGTCAGCTAGTGTGGCCTGAAGTCAGCCAAAGTTTGGTTTACTTGAGCTTTTAGTCCAATTTCAGAGAAATAGCACATTGTGGCACTTTCTGATGCAAAACAGTTGGTTTTCTTTTTACAGATAAAATAAAAAAATAATTGATAGGTTTTTTTTCCCTATCTCACTGATTCCAATAGCAGATGCAAGTGTGCTTTTGCAGGAAAAGGGAATTCCACATTCTCTATGTACTGCACTATAAATAACCTCTTGACATTTATTGTACTCAGTGGGATTCAGGTGCTAAACTGCTAGGATCTCAGTTTGAGCTTGTTGTCTTTATTCACGGTTGTTGCCAAAGATCAGTCACTAAAATGGACGTTTACACACTTTGGGAATGGATGGAACTGAATGGCTTTAAAACGACTTTATTATTTACTGGTGGAACATGGAATTAAGAAACAATTAATTGTTATCGTTTTAACATGACAAACTTTTTAACAGTGAAACACACATGATCATTGGTTGGTAAAAGCAGAAGTGACTTTTTCTTTTGCAGTGTGTTTTAGAAAAAAGTTGAAAGTGCAATTAATTTAATTTTATCTAACAGAAAAACCATTCAAGACTGAACGTTTCAATGTATTTAAAAAAATAAAGGTAATAAAGGCATTTCCATGGCTTCAAACCACACTGGTGAAACAGCTCCACATCTGTTTTTTCTTCCACACACAAATCAACTTTTGAGCAAAGCACAGCCATGGCCGTAAGCTCAACAATTGTGAGTGATCACTAGCTTACAGTTTCAGTTTAGTGTCCATAAATCGAAGTCTCCATAACTGGGTTGGCTCAGCATTGCTTCACAACAAATTGTTTCACCATCTCAGTACCTTAGTTCTACCTGAAGATTAGCAAACAGATTTCATTTTAACGACTGATAGACAAGCCTTTAGTTGATGGCAGAAAGGGACATTGTAGCTAACATTACACTTTCACTGCAGTCTGTCACAATCTGAGTTGGAATCAGACTCACTGATCACTGTTGATGCAGGTCCAAGAACAGTGAAAGAAGTGTTGCATCAATGCTATGTACGGTGAGGATGGGGAGTTGTTTGTCTCAATCGGGAGTGTTGTCAAGCAGAGGAGGAAATAAACCAAATAATGTACCAATCCTAAAAATGTTCAGGGCCTATAGACTTGGGGCTGCGATGTGAGTCCAAAGTAGGTCTTCAGCTTCTATTTTGGTCAGTTCTTCCATGCAGATCTTCTCAAGAGCTGTGATGTTTTCAAATCCCTCCAAAGATTCTCTAGTGGACTGAGGTCCAGAGGCTGACCGGGGAACTCCAGAACCATGAAGTTAAGCTTTGGCACAATGTAAAAATGGAAAACCTGCCTAATCTTCAGGTAGACTGGGTTCCTGATGCTTAACCTCACATGTCACTCATCTATTAGTCCTCACTCTGAGCCAATAGTTTAGGTGCTGATTTTCTTCACAGCCAATCAAATTCCTGTCTTTAAATTCAAAGAAGTTTGCTTATCTGCATTCCAGGCATTTTACCAGGCCTGTTCTCCTCCTGGGTCTTCGCTTCCTCATGATCTGGCCTTAACCAACATCAGCATCTAGACTCTGGGGTCTCTACACTTTATCAGAGGTCTTCCCAATAATGTAAGACGTCTCCGGGCAAGAACCCAACTGCCAAAGACTACTGACTTTTCTTGCTTAAATTCCTGTTACACTTAAATCTTTCAATTACGCTTTCATGATCTCTCCTTATTATACAACCATCCATCCATCCATCTTTCATCCATCCATCCATCTTCTGCTCAGGTCGCAGGAGTAAAACTAAAACTATCCTTCTCTGGTCAAGAACCATGGCCTCAGACAGTGGTAGAATTGAATTTCATTTACTTGAAGGATCAAGTTAAAAATCTATTAAAACAAAATCTTTGAACCTCAACTTAGAGAGCAGCTTGAAGTACAGTTGCTTCATTTTTACACAAAGAGGTGCCAGCCAAAGTGGTTTGAACATTTAGTAGTAATACCCCTTAGAGTGTATACCTGATGCGTTAGGGGGCATAACTAACAGAGCGCAGACTCTGTGGCAGTTGTCTCACATGATTTGAGGTTTGAGGTTTTCATCTTGGTTTAAGTGTCACAAGCAAAACCCACTGGACCTAAATTCACCTTTCAAACCAGTTTTATGGAGCTCTGCTAAAAAGAAGGCCCCTTTTCAGCCCTGTCTCCCTGCAGATGGTCAGAATTACTTCACTGTATGGCTTAGGAGTCCCCTGAGATTTAGAGCAAGCATGAGCTGTGAACAGGTTTTGTGTGGTCCTAACCTTTTCCAGTTTTCCCCCTTAATCTCTCTGTACAGAAACCACTTCTCGTCCTTGACAAAAAAATTGTCTTTGTTAATAATCTTTATTGTTTATCCTTTGTTGCTCTATGCTTTCCACAAGTCTGTTTTGTCTTCTAGCTTGATCTTTTTAACTTTTAAAAAACAACAATCAACTTCAGTCTCCTTGACAAACATCTTAGGAAAATGGTAAGTAGAAATCTGATAACAGCCCTGTTTTTTTTATGTTTTCAGGCTAACTTCTTTCTTGTAACAAAAACTGTTTACTTCTCTAATAAAAGAGCCTTTGATGGCAGATGTGCACCATTCATAGAGAAAAATGTGATCATTTTAGACTCTCTCCAGCACATGTCTCACACCTGTTCTGTCTAAAAAAACAAACTTAGAGTCCAGCTTTCACCAAGATTTGAAAACTCAGCAGTTGGTCAAGAAAAACTCATTCAGTCAACTTTACACAACATTTTTATTCAAACAACAACAACAAAAGACTTATCAACTGGACAATGTTTTTACATTTTGCTGCATGACTTATTAGGGCTGCACGGTGGCGCAGTGGTTAGCGCTCTTGCCTCACAGCAAAAAGGGTCAAATAATGAATGACATATTATTTTTTAATGAGTATTATTCATCTTTTTTATTTATTCAGGTGAAATGTTTTTTAAAAAAGCTCTTATTTACAAACATGACCTCAAAACATGGTTTCTGAGCTGTTCCTAGGAGTTCATACCAGTGTTCTTGATGTCCTTTTTTCTTTAAGGTTAAGTTTGCCATTAATTAAATTGTATTTTGCACTATTACTTCCGTACATTTTCAGATGTTGATTGTTTTCTCTTAGACATTGTTTTTATGTTTTGGTCCAAAAAAGACAAAAATATTCTAATGAAATCCTCATGAACATACATGAGCTTCAGGGACTGTTTTTTAACCTAATTGTAGTTTTTAAAACACAGACGGCAAAAAATGTTGCAGGAACTATTCTGTGTCATTTAGAACATGAAGGATTTATGTCTCAGTCAACACAGAAAACAAATGTCTGTAATTGAATTAGTCTAGATATCTGTAATTCTCTTTGTTCAGTTCATTTAAATCTTGTCACGTGGAGTTTCATCTAACAATATTTTGTGCTCAACTATTTACTTAGTGCAAGATATGTTGATATTTTTTTTAAATGTGTCCTTTTATTGTTGATCCCATGAAAAAAGTGAATATAATACACACAATTAATGTATTGTGCAGGAACAACGCAGGTGAAAATGAATTCATATTTTTGCAACTCACCACACCTGCAAAACATCAGTGTCCACATTCCTGAAGTGTCAATACGAGGTCACACCTTCACAATATTTTTACTGCTGATTTCATAATGGAGGTTAAAGGAAAATTGTGTTAACAAGCCCCAAGTTAACTTAACCAGCCAGCCATCCATCCCTCAGCTCTGCTGAAAGGACTTTACAGTCCCACAAAAACTAATCTGTGTGTGAGTCAGGCCATTTATAACCTCTAGAGAAAATGTTCCACCCTTTTACCATGTTATGGTGTCAAAGAGCATCCTCAGAGCGCTGTCACTAAAACTCTATGCATATTATACACAGAAGGTCTGAAGCTAAATAAATGGCTACAAAGACTTACTGTTTATGCACATGAGGCTTTTGTTTTCAGACTAACTTTTGATATTCAGGAAATAGATTTGAATGTTTCCTAAAAACATGGATGGATGATAAATGGCGTATACTTATATAGTGTTTTTTTACGTCCATCGAAGGCCCAAAGCGCTTTGTAGTCACAGTCCCATTCACACACTGATGGTGGCTCCACTGCCAAACACTGGCACCAACCTTTCATCAGCGGCAGTGGGGTTCAGTGTCCTGCCCCAGGACCCTTTGGCGGGCAAGGCAGGAATTGAACCAGCACTCTTCTGATCAGAGGACGACCACCCTACTGCTGTACAATGGATGGATCTCCAAGCTCTGTATGATATAACAACTCTTGAGATCACAAGTGTACTTTAATGTTTAGGACACATGGTGTTTTGTTTTTCAAATGAAGCAGATTTCTTCTTTCTTCTTTATGTCAAGCTTTGACTTCATTCTGATCTGTTTTTTCCAGTCCTTCACAAATAACCAGGCACACAACAATCAGTTTAAAAAAACTTCAACTTGTTTCTTCACTGAACGAAATGCTAAACAAAGCTCAGGCAAGCATTTGATGTTGGTAATCTTCAGGTGTCCAACATTACAGATAAACCCGGTGCTCCTTCCGTCTCTCTAGTGTGACGTTATTCCTCTTCTGTAGGATCACCTTGTTGTGTTTAGTGTAGAAACATGTCGGATAAAAAGCGGCTGGTATAAAAAATTATTTGCTTTTAGCAGGAATGAATACTCAAGGAAAAATGTCTGTTTATGGGCAGCTTCATTTGGTCCTTCCATCCATCCATAAGTTTACTAATTTATATACTCTCTCACGCTCCGATCTTCCCTCACTAATGAGCAAGACTCCAAGATACTTAAACTCCCCCACTTGGGGAAGGAGCACTCCACCCACCGATCGACAGGCGGATTGGTGCTGCGTCCACCGTCATGTGGTCGCTGTACCGGTCTGTTGTTGTGAAGAGAGAGCTAAGCCAGAAAGCAAGGCTCTCAATTTATGGGTCGATCTACGCTCCAATACTCACCTATGGTCATGAGCTCTGGGTCTTGACCAAAAGAACAAGGTCCTGGATACAAGCGGCTGAGATGAGTTTCCTTTGTAGGGTAGCTGGGCGCTCACTTAGAGATAGGGTGAGAAGCTCCAAGTAGAGCTATTCTACACGGAGAGGAATCAGTTGAGGTGGCTCGGGCATCTGGTCCGGATGCCCTCTGGACGCCTCCCTGGGGAGGTGTTCCGAGCATGTCCCACTGAGCGGAGGCCCTGGGAAAGACCCAGGACACGCTCGAGAGACTATGTCTCTCTGCTGGCCTGGGAACGACTCTGGGTCCATCCAGAGGAACTGGAGGAAGTGGCCGGAGAGCAGGAAGTCTGGTCATCTCTGGTTAGACTGCTGCCCCTGCGACACGGTCTCGGATAAGCGGAAGAAAATGGATGGACGGATGGATATATTCTCTCCAGTTGGTCCTTGTTCTCCTGCATGGCCTCTTCCTGATTCTAATAATTCACTAGACTGGCATATGTCAGTCATTTTCATGCCGTTTTCATCACATTTCCAGTCCATCTTCACTGGTTCTTCTAGAGCTATAGGAGAAGTGGTCTTTATCATTTACAACCCCAAACGTATGGCCATAAGTGGAACACCCCCACCCCCCACCCCAAAAAAGACATGAAAAAAAAGGAAAAAAAACTGTACCACATGCATACTTGCATGTCTACAGTAACTCTGCAGGTTAAGAAAGGGGCCACTGGTTGTTTCCTCTGTAAAGTATTTGCATCTAAAACTTCAAGGTTGGGACTGATGTTTTTCAATCTGCCTGCATTCCTCTGGGGCCCGGCAGATTAGGTAGTCATATTTCACCTGTCAAACACTTAAAAAGAACCAGTAAAAATGCAGTTAGAGTGCTTTGAACCGGTGGATCTCTTGTGAATTGGCAGCTGGTCCATTCACAACTGCTAGAACACAAAACTAACAGATAGAGCCCAGTGGAGCTAAAGGTGGAAATGTACAGGCAGCAACTCCTAAAATATGATTAGGAATAGGAAAAAAACAAACCATGTAAAACACTGAACCAGTATGCTGGTGTGTGGCGTTTTGTGCTCAAATCAACGCTTGAATCAGAACCTGCACCCTAAACAGATTTTTACTGTTCTTTTAAAGGTGTTTTATGTATTTAAATATATATTTGTCCTGTCCAACAGCTAAGCAAACACATAAGAACTGAAGAGCTCTACACACCTCGGAACAAAAAGACGTTGAACAAATAAACTAAATGAACTAAGTTTGGTTTAGTTACAGCAAATATTTGTCTTATTTTTTGTTTTAAATGTTTGCATATGGATGTGAAAAAAACATTGGGATGGCAGAAATGCATTTGTTCATGTGTGTCAGTGTTTGTGTCTCATGCCAACCTGTTTTTTATCTTTGCATTGGCTCCCTTCAGGATTGATTAAAGATACGTTTAATAGTTTTGAAAATGTCTTGATGGTTATGCGCCTTCTTGTCCAGTCAGAACTTTTCTTAAAATGTGAACCCTCACAGACCCCGAGATCCTCCAGCACTGGTTACTAACCATTCCAACTGGAACAACCAAAACTTACATAGAGGCATCTTTTCAGCCTTATGACCCTTTTTTATTTTCCAGAGCTTCTTCAGTTGCATCCTCTCCCTCTGGGTCGGCTGCTGATGACCTGCATCACCACTTTGCTGTGGTGAGGATGGGTCCACACCTGCAGTGCTGCCCTTGGCTGGCAGTCCGGCTGACTGCAGAGGAAGAGGTTTCACCAACCAGCTTTTACCGTAATCAGCACATTTCCTAATGATGATCTCCATCGGTTATGGGGTGCAGGTATGAGAGGTTGGGGTTTGCATGCTCTCCAGTCTCCACTTGCTGTGCCTAAATATTGTCATACATCCCACCTGTGAGCCACAGTAATAGGACTGACAGTTCCTCACACTTTTTTGCCTGTTCATCGTCCTTGAACTCATCTTCCAGCATTTGAGTTTTCCCGGTTTTTGCTTGTCTGTGTTTTATTTTTTCAACCCTTTTTTCTGTCCCTTTTCCTGTGCCTTTTCTGCCTCTGAGCTTTGGCATTTGGATCACAGATGTTGGATTTGTTTGCCTCCTTTTATTGGATTCCTCCTCATTCCATGATGTCTCCAGTGTGCTCCTTCTCCAGTGAGATCTCTGTCTGTGCACCTTAGAAGTTTCAGTGCTCTCCTGTGCTGCTGGTGAGGCTGTAAACTCTTGGAGAGCTCCAAATAAAATGTGTGTGCTTCGACTTTGGGTTGTCCTACTCCAAACTTTATTGGAGCTCTATTTTTAAATTATTCTGCGTGTTTTATATTAGTTATTTTGGTGTACAGCACTTCTGTGTTATGAAGAATGAAAAGTGCTAAATAAATATTGATTTGATTAGAAACTCAGTGACTGGGACAATGCTAGCACACACAGGGGTTCTCATAGGATACCTCCAGAAGTAGGAAGAGGATGAAGCAGTTTTGACCTCACACCCAATAAACACTTCCCAGATCAGATTGGGGCAGCATTTATAGTAGAGCGACAGAAGCATTAAGTTGTCTCATAAATGCAGATGGAAGAAGGACATGGCGTCCCACAGCAGTCTGTGACAGAGCTGGTGCAGCATGAGCAGGAGGTACCAGCTTGTTGTGACAGTCTGGTTCTTTCACACATTACTGAATCTCCTGTTTGCTCAATATTTGCTCAGTTAAAAAAAAAAAACTGTTTTAGCCAAAGACTGTATATTCACTGGACAGCTTGACCCCTCCTCTTCCAAGAACAGGAAGTACCTACTTGTTGTGCGATGAGCAGGAAGGGGAGGATCCAAGCGCAGGACACAATTTAAGTTTTATGGTTTAATGAGGGGTAAGACGATGAATGTTGATGGGGGAAAGTCCGGTATGGATTGGTCTTGCGTCGGGAGCGGAGTTGGATGAGCTCAGGGAGGCAGCAGGGGTAGTGGAGAGAAGGCGGGAGCCACTGGCAAACAAACACACAAGTTAGTAGGCAAATCTATGATACAAGAGTGGAGTCCTAAGACACGTCTTTGGGAGCCAGCACGTTGCCGTCTTGGGCAAGCTAACAGTCTGGCGCCGGGAGCTGGGATCTCCACGATCCTTTATACATCTGCTGGAGAGACCCAGGTGCAGGCAATCATGGTGGCCATACCTGGTGGCTGATTGAGCACAGGTGGGTGCTGTCATGGCATCCGACGACCCACAACACTACTGGCTCCAAGAAGCCAAAATCCCATGGACTTCTACAGAGAAATAAACTGCTATTACTGAGTCCTTCTATTTGTCAGAATAACCATCCCTACTCTGATACATTTTTCTTATCATCTACTTGCTAACCATATTTTTTTTTCTTTATCACAAGTTATTCAAGTTATAAACTGACCAATCAGATGCGTCAGTAAAAGCAAGTGGTGAATGCTGGCCCCACCTCAAATGTTTGACAGATTCTTCCGAGCTGCTTTCACTAGAAGGGGTGTTGACTTCAAACAAGCTCACTCCTGATTGGCGACAGTAGTTGCCCTAGGAATGTGACTGTCCGACCTGGACCAATCACTGTCGTCTGGCTCCAAATGGCGGCGCCCGTATACCGTTAAAATAGCGACTGAATTGGCTTCATTTCACTGGTATTGGAAGTTAAGCATTTTCTATGGGTGACGTCACACTGGCTTCATCCAGTCATCCTAATCTGTGGTTTTAGATATAAATTCATCAGTTGCAGAAATAGTTTTCTGGCTAATTTTTCACTATTGTTCTAAATATCCATCTCCGCTTTGCATTCCACAAATTCATGTTTCTTCCAATTTTGTCCCATTTTATATAATTTTTTTTTCTAACAGTTAATTCATCTCTGTTTCACTTACTTTTTTTTCTTTGATTATACACATACAAAGGATAAGTGATTTGGACAAAAACATCTGGTAAAGCGTGCCAGAACGAGGATTCTTCTGGCAAAGATGGCCAGATGTTCCAGATGTGTCCTCTGCTGTGATAAAAAACAGTCAGGATGTGAAAAATGAAAATAGAGTAAGGAGATAGAGACCTGGAGAGTCATGGGGAGACACAAAAAGACAGCGGAAGCAACATTTAAAGTGGAAAAGGAAAAGAGTAATAATTTTAAATGTCTACCCTGGGAGTTTGACGTAACGAGTTCTACAGATTTGAGCCCAGCCCCCCTCCTAACTTGGGTTATACGCAGCATTCCCATCCTACTGCCATTTGCTGTCCCTCCATGGGGGGCAATGATGTCAGATCCAGTATTTCACAGCCAGAAGCGGGTGATGACACGGATGAATCGGCTTGTGAGTTCTCTCCAGCCTTGGAAAGGGAGTTATGATTACATGCTCGACTGCGGGTCTGACGTGCCAGGGATGAAGGGGGATAGTCTGTATGTCCAGAAGTGAAAGAAATAATGATGGCAATTTTGTTATAACTTGAATTGATCACAGCATCGTTATTCCATCTCTTAAATCAGGAATAATCGGACAGGAAGGGAAAAGCTTGAATACCAGAGTTGTAATTGTCCTTTTTAACAGCAATTCATAAAATAATTTGTGGTTGATTAAACAATTCATGCACGATCTTGGTTCATTTCGATCTGATCTGATTGGATTTGATTCATTGACCTAAAAATGGATCCCGGACATCTTTATCCAAAACTTCAACCAGCGTGACGTAGAGATAAATATCTGGTACTGAACAGTGCAGGAAGTTTTTTGTGTTTCTTGTATGTTTTGCTAAATAATCAAGAATAAATGAAATATGTGTACAAACAAACAAGCAAACAAGAATGAATGTCAGATCCACACATTTAGTTTGATAAAGTTCAGCCCACTGTTGTTTTCCACATAACCCTAAAGGAACATTATTAGAAAATTCTCTATGGTCAAATGTCTTTGTAAAATCAAAGAGTTTTCACACATTGGACTGGAATGATGGTTGATCTTTTTTTACTGGATCACATGTGTGTTTGTCTGCTGTGATGCACTTATAGTAAAAAAAAACTACCCTGTCTCAATCCAAATTGTATTTTCCAAGATCGATTATAATCGATTGATTTAATTTTAGAATGATTTTATGATAGAGTTGTTTGATTTGATTTGATTCGATTGAAACTTGCCTCAGACAGTTCGATCTGGTTGGATCGTAGGAATAGAAATTGATTTATCCATTAATCCTTGCACATATTGAATAATGCTCACTTCTTAATCATTGTGGAAGTCCAAAACTCTGACTGGAACTGTTAAAAATACCATATACACTGTCATGAAATGGTCTTTACTCTCAATGTTGGGAGGAAAACCAGGCCGAGCTGATTGTCTTTCTTTGGTTTTCTGAGTTTTACAGCCAGTTTGGGTTTCATAGTCTCAACAGGTAAAAACCTGAGCACTTTTACAATCACTTAGCAGAACCTTTCGGATAACAACAACTGGCTGAGGAAACATCAGGACTGGCCTTTTGGGCTGTGGCTGAAGCATCAAAGAATTCCTGGTCTGCATCTACACTTGGCCATAAAACCTCAGGAAAATTTGGAGGAGAATTCAAGAGTGATATCTGATACAAAGCAGCGCTGTGTGGGCGCTGCGTGGTGAAAGGAGTGGTTTATTGATGTAACCACACCTGGACGACAGGATACTTATCAACATTTCAGCTTACACAACATAAAATGTGCTGTCCATTGGTTTTATCTACACTTTTTGTAACTGAATTAATATACGGACAAGGAGGAGCCGGCTTCAATGACTGTTGTAAAGTGCAGCAGTTATCCAACTTTTGGAGTTAGATCTTGATTCAATGAAAAATGGTTTAAAAGAGGTAAAGTTGAGAACAGTATTGGACAGAAAATTTGTAACTTACATTTGATTTCAGTTTTCCAAATGCAGTGAGGCTGTGCCATCAGTTCACATGATCGTTTAACATTCACATCTACATTGAAGCTCCTGGATTATGTTACGATCAATAAATTTACCTGGTTCTGTAAAAGCAAATTTACCCTGAAACGACAACCAAGGGCATTCAACATCTTATGGAATCTATTTTAAAATGTTTCCGGTCTAATTTGCCACTGATAGCTCCCTGACAAGCTATTCATCCTCATCTTGCTCTCCTATGAAAACAGCTTGGATTTGCAGTCTAAATAACTCAACACCTTTGCAGCCTGCACGTCATACTTTTTTGCAATTATACCTCTTTTAACTGCCTGTATAACAGCTCCCCAGGAGTGTGAGTAGCTGGTCGTCATGTGAATTCTCAACACTAATGTGGAAGTGCCACATCCAGGGTAGATATATCAGACCTGGGAGGAAGCAGATTTATCCCTCTCACAGGATCCAGACGCCATTCTTCATTTAGAGGAATTCAGCAATGACAGCCCTCTTCCCACAGAGGAATGAACACAGAGTCTTCACTCACCACATCTCTGCACACGCAGATGTGGCCACATCTGCTCACTTCAGCTCAAGGTGTAAGCTTACAGGTGTGAGCCACTAAGGGAAAGTCGATTGGAATAAGAGTTTGTTGGATATAAAGAACAAACACATCTCTAGTTTGTCAAAATTGAAAGAAATTGTTCCAATAATTCTATAATTGGTTATGAAAACCCTGAAACAGAAGATGTGTGCTAATCTTTTAAATGGGAGTGAACTTTATTTCAGAGTGGAATGAAGTGATTGTGTTGAGTTACAGTTATGAGGTTTCACTCTATGAAGGGAAAATGATCTGAGTTACAAATTTTGAACTTTTAGCCCCTCCCCTCAGATGTTTTGTTGTCATCATTACCTAAGTCAGCAGCCCAGTTTTTGGCCTTCGTGGTTTACCATATTCTGCTGTCACTGCTCATTCATCTCACCTGTTGCATCCAGATGTTCTCCAGATCTGCAAGTTCGTTGTGCCTTTACTTTTTTCAAGCCATCTGTTGGTTGTTGGTTTTAGCTCTGTCTTTCATTTCACTAACAGAGAATTCTGTGGATGTATAGTGATGGAAGCTGCAAAGCATCCCGATGTGAAAGGGGAAATCCAAAACAGTTATCTGTGGGCAAACTCTTGGAACTGGAACAAGGCAGAGCGTAATTCCAAAATAGGCTATGGTCATAACTTTGATGATGCAACTTGTGGTTGGAAGTCGTAACATGGACTGTGATGCTGGAACGAGAAGAAACTACCAAAAACTAGCAGTAATACAAAGACAGGAGGGATTTTTAATCCCTGATTATACATGTGAGTCACATGATCCAAATGAGAAGGATTTGCAACAGAAGGGAAATGAAATCCAATTATGTTAATCCTCCAGATCCTCCAAACAAGGAATAAGTCTCCCATTTAAAAAAAAAACAACAAAAAAGAAACAGGTTTAATGATGATACTAAAAGTGTCTCCTGCTGCTTCAAACCAAACTATAACCAGCCTCTTGAAATGTGTCAAGAACAAAGTGAGGAAACGGGTCAGGGTCAGGACACAGGAGCAAGGTGGGAGGCGACGATACAGGCAAAGGTCAAAAACCAACAGGCAAACAGAGAACAAACGCTTGGTAAGAACTACTGGTGAGAAATTCAAGACTACAAGAAGCATAGATGGTCGAACAGGATCTTATTAGTGAGTCAGTGATGACAAGATGAGGAACAGCTAAGTGAACCAGGGACCGGATGCAGTGCATTCCGGGTAAATAGAGTAAGGAGGATGAGAGGCAATCAATACTCAGGAAAGGACTCTCTCTGGTGGTCAGAGGGGGATATAGATGATTGAGTCCTGACAAAGCCCTCGCCCCACACGAGTGGCTCCGGAAACAAGAGGCCCTTCGACGCCGGGGTTGACCACGGGGTCAGGTGCAGGTCTGTCAGGGTGGTTGAGATGGAAGGCACTGATGAAGGAAGGGTCAAGGATGTCTTCAGACGCGACCCAGGAACATTCCTCGGGTCCATACCCCTCCCAATTCACCAGGTAGTGAAGCTGACCACTCCAACGTCGGGATTCCAGGATCTCGTTGACTATAAAGGCCTCTTCGCCGTCCATGATGAGGGGAGGTGAACCGCAGACAGGGGGATCTGGTTGGACATCCTCATCTCCAGATGCAGCGGCGGGCTTCAACAGTGAAACATGGAAAGTGGGTGAGATACGATAATCAGGCGGCAGCTGCAGTTGAAAAGATATGGGTGTGATATGTCTGAGGATCTTGAAAAGGCCCACAAATCGGGGACTTAGCTTCTTGCATAGCAAACTCATTTGGAGGGCCCGAGTAGATAGCCAGACCCTCTGCCCTGGACCTATGCTGGGTCCCTCTCATCTGCGCTTCTCGACTTGACTTTGGAACCAGCGGACAGCGTGACCCAGTTAGACATGAGCAACCTCCCAGGTCTTCTCACAACGTCTGTCCCAGTCGTCGACAGTGGGCAGATTGGAGGGCTCACCAGACCAGGGGAAGGATGGAGGTTGAAACCCCAGCACACACCAGAAGGGTGACAAGCCAGTGACAGTCTTTGTGAGGAGTTCTGCTCATACTCTGCCCAAACCAAGGTAGCAACTTCAATCCTCTTGATGGGACTGTAGTACCGGTACTTGATCGTAACTTCATGAAGGCCACGGTAATCAATGCAGGGGCGGAGGCCCCTGTCCTTTTTCACAAAGAAAAATCCTGCCGAAACCGAGGACGTGGAAGGCCGGACAAAGCCTTTTTCTAACTCTTCTTGGATGTAAACCGGTTTCGCTTCGGTCTCAGGTTGTGAAAAGGGAAATACCCGCCGTTGTGGTTCACCACAACACAATTCATTCTTGCACTTAAAATCCTTGCAATGCAGCAATGTGCATCTTGGCTGCATGTAAATATGTGGGAATAGCCTGATATTTATTTTTTCTGGACAAGATTGGAAACACAGTTCAAAAGATTGTTTGAACAGTTTCTCAGAACTGCGCCTCCGCTAGCACACACCGTCCCAATGTCGCTCTGAGGCACAGACACGATTCTCCTGAGTCCGGCTTGCTCATGTAGAGCAGCCAGATTGTCTGCGGTCCAAAGTCTTCTCCGGAGAGCACAGCCCAACAAGCACCCTCTATGTCTGTGCTTCCAGACATGAAACTACGAGCCTGGTGGATCTGCTTCGAGTCACAAATCATTTGCATGGAGCAGCCAGTTTTGTTCGCATTTCAAAGTCTCCTCTGGAGCGCCACACCGGCTTTGCATTACATAAAAGCCAGCAAAGCAATGACTTACAATCTGAATCAATTGTTTACATGCATCACAATCGGATCAACGAAATTATGATCTGAGTGAGTCTGATTGGGCCAGAGTACTCTGAGCGGTGTGTTTACATGACACATTTTTATTCTGAGCAAGCGTTTATTCTGTGTCCATGTAAACACAACAAAAGTCTAGAAACTGTTATCGCTTGTTACCTCAGCTCGTGTTGAAGAGTTTCTGTATGTTGCTTTGAAATGCTTTGTTTCCACTGACATGTAACTCAGTGAGCTCAGACTGAGAGTCCCCTTTGCGTTCATGATTCTGTTTTTTTGAATATTTGTGTAAGAGCATGTCCAACTCTAACAAAAGCTGCAATATGTTTGTATGCTACAGATTTGATCTATTGGACTCTTTATGTTCACCAATGCCAGCTCCACAGGAGGTAGTCATATCCCACCCTCTGCAGGAAAGATCAGATTTATGGAGTTGAAACTCTACTCTAGTATATAACATTTTCCAGCACTTAAGCTTCAGGGCTTTTTTGTGTAATTCCACAAAGTAACTCATCAAAAGCTGTTGTGATGCTAGCTGAATTTGTATACATGTATGCATGCTTACTGAATAAAGGAATTGTTTTTGCAGAACACACTTTTTTAGACAAACTTGCACACACACACCTCTCTGCTAATGCACGGCAGGAGTATCACTGCCTGTTTCTTCTTCCAGCCTGCTTACCTCCCGCTGCTGCAGAGACGTAACTTCCCCTAATACATTTAGCAGTGGCTCAGCATCTCACTACCACTGCTCAAAGCTGCTCATTAAATCAACAAGTGAGGTTGTAATCAGCCATCATGACATGCACCATTCCACTACTCTCAATATCAAGAAAAGATCAGGGTTTATTAATGCAATAAACGCTTTTACTGTGGCTTTCCTTTTAAACGTGAAGTTTATTCTCTTAACTGCGGTTGTTCATGGAAACATTAAGACATTAGGACTCATAAATTATTACAGTCAACCTTTTCAAATATAATGCAAAACATGGAAGTACATGGAAAAATATTTTTAGCTGATAAAAAAAGGAATTGCAGCTTCCAGTAGACTGAAAGAGATGTACTGTCTGCTTAAACAGCATGAGTTATCATAGTGCATTACATAACTGCTTTGAAAAATCTGTATCTTCTGTTAACCATAATTAATTTATTCTAAAAACATCTAAAAATGAATCTGTACAGTTTTGGCATCTTTACACAGAACGGCTTCAGCATTTATTTTAAAAATGTTACTAGTTGAAGAAGTTTGTTTACCTTAAAATGTAAACAAAATTAAAAAGAAAAACTCAGAAACATTACATCACTTTCTTTGCATCTAAAAACCAAACATAAAAGCAAGTAAAACAAAGCAATCATGTAAAACTAAAAACCCAAATTTGTATCCACTCTAAATAGAATCCTTTCTGATTGTAAATAACATTAGACAGTTACAGTGCGCATTTCCAAAAAGAAAAATCTTTTTAAAATGCATATGTGTTAATTTCAAGTCATTCTTGGTAAAAAGATCTCCTCCCATGAAATCCAAGTCAGTTTTTGAGCTTTTTTGCCTCCAGAGCAGCTCTGCATGTGAAACTTGACTTAAGTTCCTTTTTGTGAATAAATGAAATTCAATCTGTTATATACATCCATGCACGTGCCAGCTGGAGTCAGGGACAGTCAGCAGACAAATGGACTTCCCAGTAAACTAAACTTCCAAAACCAACCCCTGGAGGAAACATCTCATAGAATATAAAATAGCTACCAACAGGAGACCAATCAGAAAATGGGCTTGCTTCCTACTACTACCTCTTCTCTCTGTAATTCTTCCTCTGTACTTCATTGCCAAACCTTGTTGGTGCTAAAGTGCCAAATTCAGCATGACTCTGGGAAATGCTTCAAGTCCAGATTTGCCAATCTCCATAGCAAATAACGATGTGATCAGGTGTGGGGTTTAGAATGAAATCCATGCATAACCAGCACCATGTGCTGTGTGTGTGAAAGTAAGCCATATCTGCGGGTTCACTTACAGTAAAGGTTGTTCAAGAATGCCAAATGTTTCTGCTGAAAGTCTGGATTTTCCATCTGACTTTTAGCTCCTTTTTTATGACTGATGCAGTCATTTCAAACCCATCATTTACAACCCTGCGGCTGAGCTCTGACAGACCTTGTTATAGTGGATCAGGACTAAAAATAACTGGGTGAAGACTGTCAATATACAGTTTATTTGTTATTCAATTTCATGGCCTCTTCTTATTGAAGGCTTTCAGCGTGCTGTGGACATAGCTAATGTTTTGACTCAGATCTTGTGAAATACCCATCATGGAGGGGTTGCATTCTGTCTATCCATCAAATTGTGTCTCTTGAGCACTTCCCAGATGATGGGACAGTCAAGGCTCAATGCAGTCAAAGAAAACCCTGGCTGAGTGCTCATGTACTCGAACAGCTTCCTGTTTTGACCTGTACATTTGCCCTTTGGAGACATAAGGGAATTCCAAAATATTCTCACTGAAGATATGAAGCTGGATGAAAACCGTTCCAAAATGCAGCAATGTGAGAGGCTTTAAGAAATTCTTTCAAACATTTACTGTTAAAAGTAAGACCGATTGGTAGAAGACAAGCTGGATTTAGTTTCACAGCACTTTGCACAAGTTTCTTATGAACTTCTCCTTGTGGATAGCTTCATAAGTGGACAGGCTAAGTTGTAGAAGCAAATTATAGAATTACACACGCCAGTTAGTAGTCTTGAATGCTACATGGATGTCTTGCTAAAACCATAGACATAGAATAGATCTCACATTTCTGCCCACAAAACTGCCGCTCTCTTTTTTCGGACCATCCATCCGTTTTCTAAACCCGTTTTGTCCCTTCACGGGCTGCTGGAGCCTAACCCGGCCACTTGTGTGTGAAGGCAAAGTACGCCATGTACAGGTTGCCAGTTTGTCGCAGAGCCACATTCACACACTCACATTTACATCTAGGCTCAATTTAGAATAACCAACTCACCTATGAAGCATTCTTTGGGGCAGTGGAAGGTAACCGGAGTCTCCAGAGAAAACCCACACATAGAAAGAACATCAAACTCCACACAGATGATTCTGTCTCAGGCGTCCCAGCCGGGACTTGAACCAGGGGCCTTCTTGCTGTGAGGCAAGAGCGCTAACTCTAGTCTTTTGCTGACCATTCTCTAAAACCCTAGAGATGATTGAGGGTGAAAATTCCAGTAGATCAGCAGTATTTCTGAAATACTCAGACCAGCCCATCTGGCACCAACAACCATGGCTGTCACTTCAATCACCTTTCTTCTCCATTCTGATGTTTAAACTGCAGCAGATCATCTTGACCATGTCTACATGTCTGAATGGGTGGAGTTGCTGCCACTTGGTTGGGTGATTAGAAATTTGCGTTAATGAACAGTTGGACAGGTGTGCCTAATGAAGTGGCCAGTTAGTGTAAATGTGTAAGTGTTGACTTTGATAAGTAATAAATCTAAAGTGGCGTGTGTATGTGTTGTATAAATAACTGCAAAGTAGTCTATGATAATGAGCAATTACAAATGCAAACTGTATTTACAAAGCACTTTTCATCTCGCAGCAAGAAAAAGGGCTTCACAGGTTTAAAACAAATAAAACTAAATTAATAAAGTACACAGAATGCCCTCAACCCTTGCGACCCCTTGTACCCAAAAAAATTAAACATAATACAAAACATGAATATAAACTGCAAATAAAAATAAAACCAATGCCACTGTCAAAAAGACCATCTTCTTTCAGCTCTGTTAATTTTACTTAATTTCCTAATCAATGTATTATGGTATATCTGAAATGGGTTTGATGTTTCTGTGGTTTGTAATTTGTTTAATGTATTTTTCCATTAATTTGAATGATTAAAATAAATAATTATATTAAATCAAATCAAAGTTCTCAAGCAGCAACAAAAGAGTCCATGCCAAATAGTAATGAGATACAACCAAATAGCACCAGTCCTGAATTAAATTGAGCCCTTTAGGATTTTGGGTTTATTTTGCTTTAAAATAAAATTAATTCTCTGTACAACAACATTTAAAAAGAAATGTTTCATTTTAAGTTTGAAAAAGTTCCTGAATTCTTTTTTGAAAGGATCAATAAAAGCTGTTGAATGTAACAGGTGGTGTTTCCTGTACAAAACAAACAGTCATAAAAATCTTGAGCTTTATCGAATCAATCTCACTTTCCACACACATGAAAAAGCTCTGTGTTAAAAAAGTGATTCATGAGGCACTCAGTAATGCCTGTAGCTGCTTTTCCTTTCATGCCTTGCACACAAATGAATGGAAGAACCCTGTGACTGCTGCCTTTCATGTAAGAAAAGGCCAACTGCCAAGACCAGCTGTTAGCAACTGAGACACATGTAGTGTTTTCACCAGAGCAGTTGTTTTTCTGCATCTTACACACAAAAATCCATCCATTCACTGATTGTACATTCCTTTACAGTTCTAAAATATTTAATCTGTTTTTACAAATAGTTTTATGAAATGTAGTGCACAAAAATTCTGCCAGATCAATAATTTCTCTATGGTATGTCTGTGAAAACGACATTTTAGAGGCACTAAGTATATTGTAAAAATGTAGAAAGGCTCTGAGTAAAAACATTTTTGAATGCTTTAAAAATAAATATTTAATGTTATACTGTAAGCGCTTTGCAAATGTTACCAACAGTTCAGAACATGATCACAGCATGCAGAGACAAAACACACTTCTTATGATCATTTTCTTTGAGTTTACGTTCTCTCTGCTTCCTCCTCTTTAGTGGTGTGTGCTGCAGTCATCTTCTCCATAATTACAGAAGAACTGTTTGCATTTGTACCTATGAGTCACTGCACGGTGGCACGGTGGATGACACTGGCTTTACAGGGAGTGGGCCCTGGTTAGAATCCCGGCTGGAACGTTTTTGTGTGGAGTAAGCCTGTTTTCCTGTTGCATGAGTGGGTTTTCTACCGGGAACTCTGGCTTCCTCCCACACTCCATAAACATCTTCATACAGTAGGTCGATTAATTTTCTCTAAATTCGGGTGACTGTGGGTGTGTGTGATTGGGTGGCCCTGCGGCATGCTGGAGACCTGTCTGGGGTAGACCCAGTGTTTGCCAAACAGCAGCAAAGTTAAGCTCTTGCAGCCCCGTGACCCCAAAAAGGATGCACCAGGTTTTAAGTGCTCCATGCTGATGAGATTTAGATCAACAGTCATAAACAAAAGTTATTAACAAGAAAAAATTAAAAGTCAGGAGAACCTTTATTACTGTTCAGTTCATTGCAAAAAGAAACTATAAGAAAGTATTTAAATGACACAGAATAGCATGAAAACATACAAAAAGAGCAGCATGTAAAGTACAAAATGCCTTAAATTCATATAGAAAATAAAAACATTTTTTGAAAACTTTTATTTAGTTTCTGCTCCAGCCTGCAATGATATATTCAAATAGTTTAATTTAAATCCTTTTATATCCAATACTATGTATTTTTGATTGTTGATACTAATCTAATATGATATATGCAGAACAATGTATACAGTGATGTGCTGTGATCCTACTAACAATGCAATAAACTAACAAAGTTACTCAAGAAAGTAAAGGCAGAATCAGAATTTTTGGATTAAAGAAGCGGTGCCAAAACTTTTTTTTTTTTAAGAGCCAAACTCAGCCAAGTGAAACTCCATGAAGGCGAAGCTTGACTCTCAAACAATTTATATCCTTCTTATGTAATATAAGTTATAAAACTTAATCCTAAACTATCAAAGTTCAAGGTTGAAATCCTTCCAAAAGCAACCACTTAACATTTGAATCTCATGTTTAATACGAAAACACCTTTAAAAGTTTAGCTTTATCTTGAAACATTTTGACAAGGAAAAGGTTGAGAGATTTTCAAACCCACAACATATTAATACTAAAATAATACAGATATTTATCACAATTTAGAAATGCTAAATATTAGGAGGAATAAGTCTTAGAGGAAAACGTACTCAAAGTGCAGCACTTGTTTGATACCTGTTCAAGGCAACCCATGCAGTTTATACGCTACGACAAATGTTGTACACAAATATTAGAAAGTGCAAATGTTGCTTTTTACATTCACCACTCCATGTGACCGATAGTCTACTATGGATCCCCATCATATTGCCTTTGTGTTCACTCAAGCACACAATTGTTGACTTTTGACTGACTTTTTTAAAAGACATTATTTTGAGCTCATAGGTTTTGTTCACTGAAAAACTACAATTTTTAGAAAGCCCAGTTGTCTGACACCTTTTTAGATATGTTATTACAAGTGTCTTGATGTTGAGTCATAGCAATCAGACTTGAAATCTTATTTCTTGAAACGTTTCACTGCTCATCCAAATGGCTTTGAAGACACCTGGGTGAACGAAAACCTTTACTGATTGTTGCATGTGATAACATCCCAATTTCTAAACTTGCAAATATTAACCAAATTTCTGCTGTTTAAAATGTAAAGTCAGCAAGCAAGGCTGGACAACGCTATGGCAAACTTTGGATTACTTCCAGTTATTTTAAACAAAAAAAAAGAAGCTTAATTCTGTTGTCAAATTAAGTAAATCAAATTTACAATCTCATGCAGCTGGTTTGGAAATTGTACGTGTGTACCTATTTTCTCCAAACACATTCAAATACAGTCAAATAATATGAAATGTTCTAGCAGTGATGGTAGCTAATGCAACTCTCACAGTCTGAGACAATATTCTGGAAAAAAAATATCCTTTTTTCCCCACTAAAAATGCCAACTTTCCATCAGACTGCTCTGTATTCTGCAGCTTTTTCCACAAGGTTGGTGTTTGTGTGTTAGAGTTGAGTGCCCTGGCTTAAGTGCAAAACAAGCTTGGCTCTAATTTGCTGCCATGAAGCATGGCATTGCCTTAGCCAATCATAATAACTTATTTTGTTGTTAACCCTCCCAGTTTTCCTTCTAACACTACTGCCTGGTTTCCACTGAGCGGTACGGTCCGGTGTGGTCCGGTTTGGTATTTTGAGCGTTTCCATTATAAAATGGACCCATTAAGCCAGACCAAACTGGACCGGTTTTGAAACCCTGTTGGCTGTAGGTTTATAGAAAAATTGAACAGACTGGTTAACGCAGAGCTGCTGTTGATTAGCGGAAGATCAGTAATTGAACACAATCTGAACTGAACTTTGTCAAATATTCCCCTTTCTCAGAACACAACAGTGTATTGTACTCTTAAAGGATTCAGAAAAAAAATGAAACAGGATAAGGAAGAGTGTGTCAGAGCAGTGGAACAGTGGAAAGCTTCCACACCACAAATGAGAATAATTTATGACAAATGTTTACTTCAAAAA
This sequence comes from Oryzias celebensis, assembly GCA_014656515.1. Lineage (NCBI taxonomy): Eukaryota > Metazoa > Chordata > Actinopteri > Beloniformes > Adrianichthyidae > Oryzias > Oryzias celebensis. Next base: position 4,750,234 of record BNCR01000017.1, on the reverse strand, counting down.
CCAGGCTTGCAGACATAAAGAAGGTTGTTTCAGACACAAAACTCTCAAATTTGGTTAAATGATGCTAGTACAGAGGTAATGGAAAACGAATAAAGAAGGTGAATGAGTTGATGGCATTACAAATAGATTTGTAAGGAGACCCAGTTACTCTAGAGTTATCTTGTGCTATAATTGTGAGACTCCAGTGTTTTACTTATTGTCTCTTCAGCAGGCAGTATAGGTAGTAGCTGCATTTTCCTGGGGGTGGCACAGACGAGGGAAAAAAAAAATCATTCAGTATTTATTTTCTTCAAAATGAATAGCGGAGCTCGCCTGTTCTCCTTATCTGAACGTGTGAATTTAAATGTCAAACGGTGCCCTCTCCTGCACAACACCAAACTGATGCCCTCACCTCATTGCGGTACACCGTGGAATAATGTGAGAGTCAAAAAATGTGAGAGAGGGGTGCAATTTGGGTTAATCACACACAGGCAATTGAGATTTTTTTCAGTCTAACACTCAACTCAAGCTCAAAGTACTTTAAATTACTTTCATTCATCACACCAAATTATGGATTGCATTCACCATGAATGTATTTTTTAAACGCGATTCTGGTTGTAGAGGTTCTTCATCGGCTTCTGCTTCCGAAGCTTAGAACTGCAGGCTCATCCAACATTACTCTATATTCCAAGATGGCTGCTGCTGCTCCCAACACTGATGTGACTGCATCAGCCAAAGCAGATATACAGATCACTAACCTCAATGAGGACATCCGAAAACTCTCTGATGAGTTGAGGTCTAAGTATGATCTGTTGAATTCTCTGCTGTAACTGGCACATCAACAGTCTATGCATATTGCCTCGCTGAAAGTAAGCTTTGTCAGATCACTATTGTGTATTTTTTTAAATCACAAGTCCTACTCGACAGGTAGCTCCATTGAGAAGCGTGAGGAAATGACACATAACTTCTGATGTGACTGCAAATTTGATCAATAGTGCTCATCAAACCCCTGCCCAGATTTTACCTGCATCATGTGATTTTATGGTTGATTATTTCAATAACAAACTAAAGTCAGCCCTTGATGCTGTGCTTCACTTAAAACAAAAACTGTGAAAACTAAAGCTACAGCACCATGGAGAAACAAAGCCATCAGAGCCATGAAACACAATGCAGGAGAGTGGAGAGGTAGTGGAGGAAAATGAAATGAACTGTATATCAAGACATTTTTAAGGAACAACAAAAGAAGTACAGTCATGCAATAAAAAAGCTAGAACCCTTTACTTATCAAGCTTAATTATGTAAAATAAAAATTACCCTAATTTTCTCTTTAAAACAATTGATACTCTAACAAAAATACATTTTCAGAGATCATCCACGGCAGCATCAGATGCTACATGTGAGCATTTTGCAGACCGCTTCAGAAGAAAAATCATTGCTACTAGATCTAGTTTTTTAACTCCAAAAATAGGTTGATTTTAATGAATCATTACCATTCTATTTATCACAGGAAACACTGGAAAGTTTTGTCCCAGTTGATGCAGTAGGAACTTGGTTGAGTTTTTTCTCAGTTAAAGTCAACCACCTGCCTTTTAAACCCAATCCCTACGTCACTGTTACAAACATTTCATGACTTCTTTGAGCTTTTAAACATAGTAAATAGCTCTCTTCAGACAGGTGTATGTTTTTAAAGTGGTTTATGGTGGTGAGGCCTCTTTTGAAGAACCTTAATTTAGATCCTAACAATTTTAATAATAATCGACCAATATCCAATTTACCATTTTTAAGTAAAATTATTGGGGGAAAAAACGGTTCTAATCCAATGAAATTAGTTTTTAAATAGAAATAACTTTAAGAAGTATGCCCACCTGAAAATCCATTGTATTAAGGCGAGTCACGCTGAAAAAGAAGTGTTGTGAATATACGGCAAAATCACGGCGGAATGAGGGTTTGTTTACTATGACACATTTAAATTAATGATTTAATTAAATTATTTAGTTCTCCTGTGAATCTACGTGAGTTCAGAGGTCAGTAAGGCTTGCAGCAGAGCCTGTCTACAGCAGGACCGCAAGCAATCCATAGGCAATGTGAGTTACCGACCATAGCTAGACCGCTCCGCAGCTGCTTGGGAGCCGGACTGCATGCGTTGTAAGCCCAGGGTAAGGGTATTTTTAGCAAATACCTTTAACGTTTAGTTAATCCAAACTCAAGTTGTGCAATAAATGCAGATAATTAAATACAATTCTTTATATTTGGTCTACCAGTGTGGCTCGCCCAGGGCGTAATTTGTACCTGAACCGCCACAGCTCAAAGTAGATGTTGTATGTTGTAAGTTTGGTAAAGGTATAAGTTAGGAACTAGAATCTAAATCTAAAGAGGCTCCAATTATTTTGTAAAATTGTTTATAAATATTAATTAAATGAGTAGAAACTCACGTCACAGTGCATTTGTACAACTGTGTTTCGACATTAACAACCTCACAAACACAGTTTGAAGGTCTCCTAATGTACATGACTCTGAGCGTCAGTCTCCTGGGCTGCTCTATAGCAGTGATGGATGGCCTGTGTGTGGTGGCAGTTATATGTTATGCGAGTGAGTGTGTGTGACTGGCTGAGCGGACCCTACACCTGCTGTGCCCCCACAAGTTTTAAGAACAGCTGGACGCATTGATTTAGCGGCTCGCTCTGCAGGAACAAATCAAATAGCAGCCAATAAAACCAGCCTTTATGATGGCTTCAATGTTTGCCCTCCAAAACAACTGGCGACATCATGTGTTTTTCTAACGCCTGCCACAGCTTGAAATTAAAAGCCAGTCTAAGGTGTCACTTCTGGATGCTGTGGAGCTCAGGGCTTAATGTCTGGCTTTAATGCAGCAAGAGAAATCAATGTTGCACGGTGTACACATTTCCATACACAGTTATGTCCTCAGATGAAACTCAATTTCCTTATAGGTCCTTCAGTGTTTATTCTTGGTTGTGGTTTTGAGTGTTTTTCAGACCTGTTTGTCCTCACACCTCGACATGATCAGGGCAGTGTCTTAGATTTCTGTCAGAGTGAAAGAAATGCTTGCTTGGTCCCAGGCAAAGCTGGGAGACCAAGGTTCATGCATGTGTGCATGCATTCAGAAGTGGGCTTTGATAGAGTTACAAGATCTTGCTGTTAAGAGTGTTCCACAAGCAGCAGTGAGTGCAGCTGTGCTGAGCGGCTGCAGACGACACAGTTACTCTGTTGTGAGACTATTGTGCCATAAGGCCTGCTGAGTCATTTGATACAGACCAATGGATTAACTGAGCCTGTGCAGCTAGTTTTAGACATATTTTGCAATTTTTTTATTTTTCTTTGGCAGATGCAAAACCCCTGAACATGAGTAAAATACACTTTTCCTGTGATTGCTTAGGTAGAAAATTGTATGGACTTTTTTTGGTAAAAATTTGTTGCATGGGATCACTTCTTATATTTTTGGAGGATTTAAATTCAGCAAAAGTTGAGAACTTAAAAATATTGAATAGAAAAACGTATGTATAAAGTAAAATTGCTACACTTTTCCACAAAGTGAGGTTATTTCAGTGATGTCAGTCACAGAAAACATTTAGTTTGTCTCAACTGTTGAAACAGGACAACAGGGCAGATCTATTTTTGCCTATAGCGCCATGCAGCTCAGGTCCGGCCTTGCTCGAAGTAAAAGACTTGGACTTCAACAAGACTCTCAGAGAAGGACAATAACTGTGAGTCAAGCATATGTTTCTGTAAACATTTCCTTATGCCTTTCAACATTTAGACTTCCTTTAAAGACACACAAGCTGCTCATGCTGCCTCACAGAGGCCTGACTTGAACTGAAGGAAAAAAACACATTGGAAGGTGCTGTCCTGCTGGTTTTACAGAAACCTTGCCGTCTTTGCAGCTGATTACCTGGATCAAGTGTGTTTAGCCAATAAGGAGCTTCAATGGCAGGTTGGTTGGAAACCATGTAGGACACCACCCCTTGAGGTCTGGAGTTTGACACCTGTGCTTTAAAGTAACCAATTAACCTAAGAAGCACCTTTTTGGACTGTGGGAGTTTCCAGAGAAAACCTGAGCACACAAAGGGAGAGCATTCAAACTCCACACAGAAAGGTTATAGCCGGATTCAAACCAGGGTGTGCTTGTGGGATTTTCCTACCCCAAGCACAAAATGATTGATATAGCTATTCAAATGTCCAACTTTTTGAGATAATCCTACCTATTTATATGAACGAACGAACAGTTTTGACATTAGATTGTTTACACAACAGGGTAGGACTGAATTATGAGGCAGCACAAACTCACCACAAACAGCACATACTCACAGTGGGTAGAACAATTTAACAGGTTTAAATGTATTTGTAGTATGTTTTCATGTGCGGGTGGAGAGTGTAACAAACGTGTGCGGTTGTTGTTAAAGAGTTGTATGGAGACAATCCAGCAGAGCTGCGGCAGATCTGTGTCCACACTGACTCTTTCTCCACGCGGTGAACGCTTCAAAAAGCGGGAGGTCTTTCGAACCAAACGCTGGGGAATATGAATATATGCTGGAACTTAATCACTTAGCCAAGGTTTAATTCACAATCCGCGCTCACGTCTTTGAAACCAAACAACAGATTTTGAGACATTTACCGGCGCACTCTCTATTCCCTTGGCCCTCGGCAGGGGGGCTGCGAGGGGGTTTCCTACTCCCTGCTCTCACTGGGAGCATTCAATGTGATCAAGTACACATCAGGAAATGCAGTCATTCAATGTACCTGCTCATTTCTTCTGTCTGAACATAATTTCAAACATAATATAATATTCAATACAAATATATAAATATATTTAAATATAATAAAAATACTGTGTCACATATGTACAAGAGAGAAGGAGCATCACTGAAAAGAAGGGTGTCCAGAGCATCAGCAGTTTGCCTTACAACGGATTGTTGGATGTCAAGGGCTACAACTTTGTTCATGTCTGTAACATACATTGAAGACTTTCATATGTCCTCCTGCCTCCTGGACTGCTCTGAATTTAATGAGTGACACACAGCAGACAACTTGGCAAGGAAGCCCCTGTGTTGCAGCAGAATCGGAGGTTGACAAGAAAGGGGTGTGCTGCTCAACAGACAATGCTGCAAACATTACGGAGGTCATTCAGATTTCAGGATGGGCCCACCTCCCATGCCTGGCACACACCATAAATCCTATTGTAAGAAATGCCCTCTTACAAAGGTCCATCATCAATAAAATTGAGGAAACTGTTGAATACTTTCATCAAAGCACAGTGGGAGCACAACAACCGAAGGAAACACAGCTACAAATGAAGATGGACCCAAACAAAACTGTGTCACAAGATTGAACTCTTTCATGTTGCAGAGTTTCCTCACTGACAAGAACCCCATTGTCTCCACCATGGCCATTACAAGTGCACCTGTCCACCCTTTATCTCCTGAAGAATGGGCTACATTGCAAGAAATATGCATCCTTCTAAAGCCATTTGAAGAGGTCAGTGGTAGTTTTCTAACATGCATGCAAAACCCCTGATACTAAATTGTGAACATTTTTATAATTATAATACTTTATAGTGACATCATTATAACATTTATTGTCTCACTAGCTATGTGACTGCCTCCAAAGTGATCCTGCTGGCCAGGGGACTGCAGGGAGTCGCAGCTGACTTCCATAGGATGGCAACAACAAAGGCAGCACAGAACATTCTCAACTAGGTTTCATCTGATATGTCAGCAAGATTCCATAGAGTTAAATCCAACCACATCCTTGTCGATAATGCTGGAAAAACTGAAGATGAAGCTTTCAAAGAGTATCAACAGCAGCAGCAAGGATCACAGCTAGCAACAGCAAACCCATCCAGCAATCGATCCAGGAGGAAGAAGCAGGCAGTGCTGCTTCAGAGTCTGTTGTTTGGAGCTATTTCCATGAGGAAGTAAGAATGGCCAAAATTCATCATATTTTTACTCTCAATTTAATGTGACATCCGGTTAATATCACAATCTTGTAAAAACCCATGATTGTATTTTCCACCTTTATGTGCAGGTTGCTGGAAATGTGGCAGCTCGGAACCCCCCACAGCTGACTCCGTCATGGAGGTTCGGGGGTACCTGGAAGAGCCTCTAGTTCCAAAAAATGAAGATCCTCTCTAATGGTGGAAAGGTCGGAGACCTGTGTACCCAAGGCTTAGCAAACTCGTGGCTAAGAAGCTTTGTGTCGTGGCCACATCGGTTCCCTCAGAGAATTTTCTGAAAAACTGGAGAAATAATCTCAGAGAGAAGTCGCCTTCAAAAGCCTGCAAAAGGAAGACCACTTGTCTTCTTCAATGCAAATTTGCCAAAGGACAAGGACAGGCCATGTAGAAGGAAAGAGCTTTATAATTTGTTGAGATTGTTGCTTGTTTTGTTAATTCGTGAAATTCTTTTAGGAGTTTTTCTATTTTTAGATTATTTTTTATTTTGTTAAATGTTAAAATATGAAATGAAAACATAGAACAAACAAGTAACTGGAGATTAAAAAAATAGTCTTGGACTCAATGCACAAAACACTCAAAACTTTCATTCTTCAAAGCAGCCTTTTTTTAAACCGATTTTACAGCTAAAAACAGTTGCGACATCCTTTCCACAATATAAATGACATTTCCCACTGAAAGCTCTCTCCAACTCTCCTGCTGTAGTTTCCATAAAACTTTGGCGCATGGAATCTTTTTCGGTTTCACTTGTGCTCATTTCCCCCCAAAATCAGCTCAAAAGGGAGTTAGTCTGGAGACTGTGCTCACCACTCCATGCTTTCAAGTTTACCCTCTTACTCTTCTGTCTTCCTGTGGTTCTGGCAGGGCTTGTACTTCTGATTTGGGCCTTTAGCCTGTTGTAGGACAGTGACCAACACGGCTCATTTTGGTGTTGACTGCATGGTGCTGCAGAATGATGTCAATGATGTCAGGATGTTTCACACTCTGCACAAGTCACATACCCTAGATTCGACTAACAGTCCAAACCATCACACTTCCTCCTCCATGTTTGACACCTGCTGTTCTACACTGTGGAGTAGTGACATGTCAGCTCTTTGGAGTGAAAGACAAGAGCTGGGTCCTTTCTGGGAGCCGTAATTTTTCTTTCTTTTTTTTTCTTTTTTACTTTCTTTCAACCTATCTTACTTTTTTCTCTTGAAACTGCACGTGATTGGTCAATAATTGTATGCCATGCGCTGAGCAGAGGGCGGAAGTACGAAAGCTCGTTACCCGTGTGGCAGCAGCAGTGAATGAACCGAGTATGAGGAAGAGAAATAGAGAGAGCACCAGGTGCAACAGGAAGAGAAACGAGTGACACTGCAAAAAGCTAAATCTCAAACTATTTCACTTTCATTGATAATACAAATGACTATTGTAGAGTCTGTAAGAAAAAAGTTCCATACAGAACAGGCTCCACAGCCAACCTGCATCTGAGAACTGAGAGAACCTTCTCCAGAACAGGGCAGATAATTACAGACAGAAGAAGCTAAAACAGTTCCTCAAAGCTGAGACATTTATTTCTAATTACCAATCTTTGCTGTGATTAAAATTTTTTTTTTCTTTTTATTTACACATTTTAATTTGTATTTTGTGTTATAATTACTTTGTATTTGTGTTGTTTTACTTTAAATTTCTTCAAAATAATAAAACAAAATGTATATATATATATATTGTTGAAATTTGAATAGGAAATCACTAGTTTAAAGTTAAAGTCCCATTAGTTGTCACACATATAGATGTGTGACCCATGCCCTGGCATATTGGTAAGTGGCAGACACGGCTGCACTCAGGAGCCATTTGGTGGTTTGGCCCCCCATTCAACCTCTCAATGCTGAGTGTCAAGCAGGGAGCCATCCAGATTCTGTACATTTGAACTTAAAACTTTCCAGTCTCAAGGAAGACACTCTTGTTCAAGGCCACAGAATTTCTTTTTTAATTATCACAGTTTTTATTATTTATTTTGCACATTTTATCAGGAGGAAATAAATAAAGGCACATACATATTTTACACTCATATGAATAAAACACATTAGTTATTTATGTTGTGCATAATTGTAAATAGTTATTAATATTAAATTGAATTTAAAAAAAAAAAAAACAACCTGAAGTGCTGTTTGGGAGCTGAAAGAGCTGGCTCTTTTAAGTGAGCCGATCCAAAGGGGTTGATCGTCTCGGAAGAGCTGCAATTGCCATCACAACTGTCGAGCCATCCTTTTACCTTTTTGACAGCATACAAAAACTTTGCATAATGAACGAAAGATTACATTTTTCTAACGTTTTCCACTCTTCCAGGCAGTCGGTTCCTCCAGTTCTGAGAGCTTTTTGATAGTAAAAGAAACTACTTAGTTGGCTTTGCCTTGCCTCTTTTAAAATGATACACTACTTGCACCTGTAAAATACTGTTCAGTTGCTTCTTACAAACATGTGGTACCACAGTGAATTCCGGCACTGCTTTTATGCAGTCAAAAAATGGTTGGAAGTCAACAAAAACAAAGCTTAAACACCTTTAGGACTGACTTTTAAGACCTTATCAATCTTTATTGCTCACAAACAGCTTTAACAGCTTTAGTATCTACTTCATCTTCAGCTTAAAGGAATTCCTTGGTTTGAATCTTGGCTGGGACCTTCCTGTGTGGAGTTTGCATGTTTTCCCCAGGCATGTGTGTGTTTTCTTTGGGACCCCATCTTCCTGCCACAGCACAAAAACATGCTTCATAAGTTAGCCGGAACTCAGACTTACCGTCTTTAGACAAACTGTGACTGCGTGGTTGTTTGTCTGTTTCCTTACCCAGCTCTGAGAAGGACTGGTTCAGGCTTTTGCCTTCAGGCACTTGGGACAGGCTCCAGCAACCTCTGTGACCCTACTCAGGAAAAGGATAGTAAAAAAAAATGCATTGATGAATTGGAAACAAAAGCAAAGCAGAGCCGAGAGAAAAGCTAAATCCAAGTGTCTTACCAAGTGCAAATGGAAAATGGAAAGTAGCTAAAATATGTATTTGTGGTAAAGTTTCCATGTTTTTCAGGTCTTTCCACACTAAGACTGCGTTGGTACCGTTTAGACCTAACTGTCTCCATGGTCATGTATTCTTGAATCCTAATGAATCAGTGCTCTTTCTTCTGAAGATCAGGCTGAGATCTCCGGTTCACACTAACATAGTTTCACCTCCATATCTAGAAGCTTCTCAAGAAAAAACACTGAGCAGATCAATTGGAGTCATGACAGTGAAGGGCCTTGCCCGGAGCAATGTATTAGTGGTAAAACTGTGCTCATCAGTTTAAATACCCCGGAAGAAATTGTGATTTCTGGGTCATTTTTCAGTTCAAAAGTTTACATCCCCTGATGATTTTGTTCTGAAAACATGCACACAAGCTGGTATTCAAAGGTTTGAATGACAGCTAAAAGTAACCATCCTCCACCATGACTAGTTTGCCTCTAATCAATGTGTGTGCAATAAAGATCTTGGAGGTTCTGGAATCCCAACAGACCCTTGCATCCTTCATCCAGTGCTGCACTGACATGTCTGCATCCTGAGTTACGAGGAAAGCGAAAGAGCTGTCATAAGATCTATGGAAAAAGGTAACAGTGAAATTCCAGCATGACGTTCATGTCGGCCACCACTGACCATTCATGCAGACCACACACTCCTTGTAGAGCGTGAGACTGACCTGTGGTCTCTCATAACCTTTACAAGTCTGGAAGTAGGAGGTGCTGAGGACTCCATCAGCCCGCAGCTTCTGGAACTGTTTCCAGCCCTGCATTTTTATGAAGTCAAAAATCAGAATCTGACTCAAAAATAGTGAGAGTAATGAACGGCTGGCGTCAGTGAGGTGCTGGTGATGCTTGAGTTTTTATTCTGTTGAATCTTTGAATGCGTTCCTCACAAAGAACAAGCTCTTTCATGAAAGGAAGTAAACTGCCAGAGTTGAAAGAAGTGAGAAAAAACTTCACCTTGAATTATTCACTTAATGTGATTCATACTCCCTAGAGTCCCCCTCCCTGATATTCCTCCCCTCCCCTGTGTTAGTCCTGTTGCCTGACTTGTTTTATTATCTCTGTAACGTGTCAGCACAGCTCACTTTCCGTCACCTCACAGAGTCCCTCTGAATTCTCAGCACGGCTGTTTCTGCGAGGTGTATACAAGCCCCTGGTGGTGGAAACAACATCTGCTGTTTGCAGAGGTCTGGCAGTGACAATGAGACGGGGAGAGCGACCATTTGGCAAAACCATCAGGAGCATTTTACGCGTCTGACCTTCACGTGTCTACATGCAGTAAATATAACCCTGCAGCTTCAGTAAAAGAGCCCCGAGTGTTCTGACTTCCATAGAAGGACACCAGGTACTCAAAGTGTAAGAGACAGAGCTGGAAACATTTAAGGAAACAATTGTGCATGGATCTCCAGATGAGACTGAAGACCTTCGTTGACAGTCACACTGAAAGTTCGGTTAGGAGCTTTCTACCTTTCTGTGTTTTCAAAATCCCTGCCTCATTTTTCAGCTGGCTGCTTGTCCGTTTTCACTTTCAGAAATGACTCAAGTTGAATATTTCAACACACAACTTAGTTTGTTTTCACTGGCCAAGCTAAGTGGCCCTTGTGGCTACATAGTCACAGGTATCAAACCCTGGTTTCTCATGTGCCTGCCCTGCACCTTAACAAGCTATTAAAAAGGCACTTAAACTGAGATATTCAGCTGACCTTCTCCTCACCTGAAGCAGAAAGCTGATGCATTAACACTACAATCCTTGACAACCTCCTTTCCACTAAGCTATTCACAAGGCTGTCCTGTGGATCCACCCAAATGTTGCTGTTGCTGAGCAGCTTTGTCCTTTCTAAAATAATGGCAGCAACAAGAACCTATGGTCTTACACCTGTTTTTGACACAACACTGTGTGTTTGTGCAAGTTCTATGTTAATGGTCAGTGCTGAGCAGATAGCATTAGAGAGTGCAACTGAAGAGCTAATGGAGAGAATGCTAACAATTGTCTGGACACGCTGACTGCTCTGTGAGAATTCTCTTTCGCAGCAAAACACTCCATCAGTCAGCACGGACAGTTTAGCGCTGATGGGGCGGGCTGCAGTGTAAGCTCTCCCCAGACACAGCAGTTCCAGCTGATCCAAGAGAAAAAAAAACACAAACTTCAGTTCTCAACAGGGCATGGTGATGGATTCAGAAATCTGACATCAACTTTGTTACTGGATCCTGTGATACATGTACTAAAGTGCAACTATATATATTATTGCATCTGTCCACCATAAGCAATGTCAGCCTGTAGAAAAGCAAACACATCCATCAGGTTATTGCTTTTCCATTCTAAGGGACTGTATATTTTACCGTAACCTCTTTAAACATCTACGCTTCTTTTTCCACATCATTTCTTAATTGGTTAACTTTTACCTTAAACTCAGGCTGGAAACAGTTTCCTAATTCTATTTACACAATCTTTAACATTTATGTCATTCTGTTGACTTTATTAATTAGGAAAAAAGCAAACCCCAGCTGGAAGTCATTTTCATTTTGCAACATTGTGGATGGCATTTTCAAATCAATATTTTTCCACATTGTTGCCTTTTCCTAATTTATAATTCTGTGTATGAAAACAACCGAGATGGCTCAGAACAGATGGTGTCGTAACGGGGCTGAAAATGACAGTCACATGACCTCCCTGCTTTGAGCAGAACTTGGAACAATGTTTTAAAACAGAAGTTCTGCTGGAGTTTCAAAACGTTCCACAACACCATCACTAATTGTCACAGACGAACAGATAATCTTTAAGTCTCAGTGACCTTGAGGGAGAATCTCCACCTTGAGACTGGAAGGTTGTGGGTTGAAATCCAGGCAGAGTCACCCCAAAAACTCTATAAATGGGACCTGATGCCTCCCTGCTTGACACTCAGCATTAAGGGGTTGGATTGGGGGGTTAAACCACCAAGGGGTTCGAGAGCATGACTGTGACGGCAGCTCACCAGGAGATACTGTAAGTCAAATTCAAAGAACAAATTTCCCATACTAGGTGTGTGGCAACTGATGGGACTTTAACTTTATGGCTCACGACAGTTTTTGGAGCCTCTCTTAAACAGGGTTTAGCAATGTCTATGACAAGAAGTGCCAAAATTCAATCTGAAACAACTGAGCCATCACCAACGACAAGTCAAACTTGTGTTGTTGTTCACCTTGTATCCCCATTAGAGGTGGCCACAGGATTCACACAGGTCAAGTTTTAATGACGGATGCCCTTCCTGACACAACCCTGTATTTTTAAGACGCAGGAAGACCCAGTTAAGCAGCAGCATGACAGGTCTTCTCTAAAGACTCACAATGGATTTTTTAGCACATTGCCTGGGAAGCAAACCCGGGTGTCCTGTGTAACAGTCCTACACACAGCTAACCATCATTCGAAAAACTTTAACACAAAGAAATACAAAAACGTTTCCAATATATTTAAAAAGGAATCCTATTTCACAAACAGTAGGTCAAATATTTTTTTAAAACATATTTTGACATCAACTCAAAAAAGTGCTTTTATAACAATTTTACACAAGGAAAACACGCCAAAGTTGAAATAGTTTTCAACTATGCTTGAAACAAAAAGTTCTGCATTTATGGGATGTCATACCTACAGCAAATAGTATTGATACGTCAGAACAAAACACCATCAATAATTATAAGAACATCACAACCATGAAAAAAATAAGTGCATGCTTTTGGCTTATTTATTTCAATTCATTCTGTGATGGTGCTTTTTAATGCATGTTAAATTAAATGTTTTTACTTTTTCTTTAGTGTTCTATTTATAGTTATATAAATTTTCTGCAATTGGACAGTGTCATTATTTTCTTTCAAATTTGGAATCTGCAACTCACTTTAAGCCAGGGGTCCCCAAACGTTTGCTTGGGGGGGCACATAACTGTGGTACACCTGTGATACAGGGCCGGGGGGTCAGTTTGTAGGCTAACAGAAAAAGTGTAACAATCACAGGATGTTTCTTAATGTAAACATTTATAGTTTTCCAGAAAGCCGCACATAACCAAATATTATTAATCCTGTCTGGGATCTTCACAGATCAAAAGGTCAAAAAATAAATACTTCATTGGCTCCCTGTTAATTTTTGAATTCAATTTTAACTTTTACTATTTGTTTTTTTAAAACTCTTTATGGTTTTGCCCCTGTTTACTTAACTGAGCTTTTACTGTCCAATGTTTTAAGGTCTGCTAACCAATATCTGCTTCATGTGCCCAGATCACCACAGAAACACTGGAGTGACCATCATTTTTCCATTGCCGGCCCTCAGTTATAAAATACCATTACTGTAGAACCATGACATCAGACCCCGACAGTTTTAAAAGTAAATGAAAACCTACTTTTTTAAAGAATGACTTTAATAGTCAGTGTCATTTTGTTTTCTTCTGTTGTATTGCATTCTTATTTGTCTTTTATCTATTTTATTGCTTGCTTTTTGTCATTTAATGCCGTTTTTAATTTTTTGTAAAATTATATATGACGAAAGTTTAATTCATTAATTTATCATCCTAATAATAAAATAAACAACATTGTTATTAAATTTAATTTTTAAAGACTCTCTGTGATCTTCTAATAAACCCCCGCAAAACTCGTGAAATCAACAAAGTAGGATTACGGATTTTTTTAAGGCTGTAAACCTCCTCGCTACACACTTTTTACACTTTCTCAGAAAGGTATGAACATTTTTACTCTTTTCTCTCTGTTGTTTAAACTCTCAAAGTTCAAACCTTTATGGAAAAATAAGTCCAGTATTATGGAATGAAAAGATTCGATTGCAACCAAAGATTTAGGAAGAGCTGCGCATATCTGCACAGGAGATGCAGCGCAACTGCAGCATAATTACACTAGAAGAATCAGCGAGACTGTGAAAGGTGAACTTCGATGCAGAAAGGGAACACTGTATTCCATTCTATTTGACAGGGATTGGGGGGTTTGTCAAATAGGGGCACAGACTGCAGAAGGGAGTAATAGAATGTCACTGTCTTGATCATGTGACCAGATTGGGGGAAAAAAAGTGATTGCGCCTCTGATATTGTTCAGGGGGCCAGGCCAAATGTACAGACTTCGGTGCCGGCCCAAGGGCCGCAGGTTGGGGACCCCTGCTTTAAGCTGATCTTAAATTGACCCAGTACGATCAGCTGTAGTTTTCATCTTAAAACTTGTTCATATTTCATATTAGCATTTGGAATAACAGAAAGAAAGTCTGGCTTTAGTCTGACCTTGCCTGGTTATTATTCAACAAACTGAACTTAGAACTTCATAAATGTCAGTCGCTGCAACGCCAAAAACATGACCAAAAATACAGCTGTGTGTAACAAGTGTTTGGTTTCAGGTTGTTTAATTCAACCTAATTTATGGTAAATAGTTGTTTTGTAAACATTTGTACCTGAGTTTTAGTCTGTCCTAAGGTACTTGAACCTAACACAGCCGGTGCCGACCGGCATGGGCCCTCAGACTGCGGACCGTGACTGAGGGGGAAACACGGAGGGAAAACCGGGACAGCAGTGTCATGTTTGTCTACCGATATCCTGATTAAAAGAAATTGACTCAACGTCCAACCGTCATCTTTATTCACTGGAGCAAAACGCAGAGCATCAAAGTCCAACTGGTTACACGTGCAGTCTTGAACGAGTGCAACAGCTTTGTGCTTTTCCGACACATGCACGCACTTACGTTCCATCCACAGAAACGCGCTCACCGCCAATAGTTTGAAAACACAGAGGAAGTATTATGTTTTCATTTCGCTGAAGCAAACTTAATTTTTTTTCCAACGCTGCATTATTTTAAATCACCCATTCATGATGGCTGACGCAAACAGTAGTGCACGTTGTGTGAAACTATAACGTTTTATTGGGAAAAATGGCAGTATTTATAAAGGTGGGCGGGGTCACAGTAACAGCTTTGTGAATGGACCCTTTCCTTATGATCCCATATTGGAAAAAAGCTCATTGGAAGAAACGTGTCACTTACGCAAGATTCTTATTTGTTCCGATTTGAAAGACCCAGACAGCAGATCATTGTTGTGCTCATTGTTGTCACACCTTTGGAAAGCCTTTTTAACACTCAATAGAGATTGTTCTGTCTGAGGTTTTAAGCCTAACTGGTACGACTAGTTAACTTGTGACAGCAAAAAAAGTGTGTACTAGTTAACTTGTAATATTTAAAAATGTGCACTAGTTCACTAGTGGGCACTATTTGTGCTCACTAGTGACAATCTAAAAAGGCCACTAGTTAACAAGAGACTTGCAAATGTTCTCACTAGTTAACTAGTGTGACCAAAATATTGTTCTATTTCACTAGTGACATGCGAAATATTAACTAGTTGACTAGTGAGGCAAACGTAAGTCTTACTAGTTAATTAATGGGACAGAAAAAATGGCACTAGTTAACTAGTGCACTGCAAAAAGCCCACTAGTTAACTAGTTGGCAATTTTTTTTTCTCATTAGGTAACTAGTGCATCCTTGTAAAAATCACTAGCTAACCAGCGAAGAACTACATGTTTGCTAGTTACATAGTGTGTCAGAATGCTAACGGAAGAGTGCTGGGATTCAGAAGAAGTCCTCCTATTGGCTCTGCAGCAAAGCTCCAACCCTCTCAACCCTGGATTAACCATTCAGTCAAAGTGTGCTTTTATTGTTTTAATTATTCTTTCAGAGTAAAGAGAAATATGTGAACATTGCATCATCATAAAAATAACCTGCACATAAAGTCCTTGTGGCCAGAGAGAAAGAGAGGAGGAGAAATCCTTTTTAAAAAATCCTGGATCTGCAAAGTGATGTTGGATCACTCACAAAATATAATCAATATTTCCTTCAACCGTTTTTAACATATTCTGAACATTTGGTGAAATTGTGTCCAGAACTTTTAGGGACAAGTTGCCAACACACAAATGCCAATGTTTGGATTCATGAAAACATTTAGAATCTCCAACAAGCTGTGTCTGAACTGCTGCTTCCCGGTGTTTCCTCTCTCTCTTAAGGAGTTTGCCGGCTTTCTGTCCTGCATTAACCCAAAGAATAAAATGAGGGTACCTTTTTTGAGGCGTCGATGAAACTAAAGTTCAGCATGCCCAAGCAGACTGCTTTCCCATGCCGCGCCAGCTCCTACCCGGTGGCTTCGACTCTAAGGCGTACCGCCTTAGTCCAATAGCAGCAGACTGGACAGGATCCAGAAATCCCTCTTCCCAGAAAGAGGGAAAGAAAATTAATGACGTCCATGCAAATCCAGGGATTGATCCACTATAAACACCAGGAAATGGGTTTGCTCCCTTTCTTCCTGCAGTCGTCTTTGTTCCTCACCCATCTATTTGCACCATTCTCTGATATGTTTAGGATTCATCCCAAAATGTGGTTCAGATTCCTCCCCAGAATGGTATTTGGCATATTCCAATAGTTTCAACAAAATGGAATGATCCAAAATGTTGTGATCCATGCTACACTGGCTGAATGCTAGAGACACCCACCCTCTGCCTGACTCATAAGGGCGCAGGGGGTTGGGGGTAGGGAGGGCGGGCGGGGTGGGGGTGTTGGGTCTCAAGGAGTCTGGCCACCATTAGGGACCGGCATCCATTACAACTAACACCTGTTAGACCGGCTTTTATTGGAGACCAGCGTCTATTAGAGACTGGCCATTATTGGAAGATATACGGTATCTTATTTGTTCCTTAATATTTGTTCCTTTGTGTACATATAATTTATTACTCTCAAATATGTTATTATTATTATTAGCCTACACTGGATTTTTATATCTGTTTTCTGTCAGACTCTAAAGGGTATGAGGTCATTTCCCTACTCTGTAACTAGAATGATAATTCACAAATATGTCGTATAAAGCATTTGTACGATTATGAATTGAAGGTTTAGAAGTTTGCGTGTTGAGAACACCTACTGTAAAAACAATAACAGTAAAGTGATATGTCTATGGATGAAAACAGACTCATTCTAACGTCAACATGGACTTTTGAATCTTTCAGATAGAACTTAGCAGAAAAAAGGACAGACATTTATGAGGTATCTAGTCCTTTAAATTGACATTTCATAGAATGTTACAGCCAGAAAATAACAGTGGTTAAATAGAGAATTATCAACATACTCTTTAACTTACGTTGCTATCTCTCCTCAATCCAAGGTCGTTTGAAAACACACGAAGAATTATTTCCGGCATTCAGTAGAAATCCATTACATCCACCATTTTACCTGTAGCTGGGCGCCTCTCCTGTTTGTTAGCAACCTGTCTAAAAAAGTTATGGACAAATGTACACAGCATTTAAAAACAATATTTGAAACAGGTGAAAGAAAAATCGAGTACATTTTTAAGTGATTCAACATTACTTTGCAGATCCAGGATTTTTTTTAAAGGATTTCTCCTCCTCTTTTTCTTTATGGCCACAATGACTATATGTACAGGTTATTTTTATAATAATGCAATGCTCAGATATTTCTCTTTACTCTGGAAAACAATTTATTTTACTTGTTGATAATTACAGCCCTGTGGTTTTTATTATTCTTTCAACTAGTTTACTAGTGGGCTTTTTGCAGTGCAATATTTCCGTCTTACTGGTTGACCTCACACACCAAACAGAAAAGAATCTCATGTTAAAACACAATGCCATGAGTCCAGCTCTAAATAATTGACAGAAGAGCAAAGAGAATGAAATTATTTGAATAGTTTTTGCTGAAAATCACAGATGTTCTTTTTATTTCCAAGCTTTGTTTGTTCTGTTATGCAGCATGTTCATATTTGTTTATTTTTGACAGGATATTTTTTTATGGAGAGCAAAATCTTTTACGATATTTAAAATTTAATTTGTATTTTTTTAATAAAGACATAAGAGTAGAGAAATTTGAATTTTTTTTTTTTATTTTAACTTTATCGCTAACTTGTATAATTTTGACAGAATGTATTTTTGTCATTTTTTAATTATTTAAGATTTATGTTGATTTGTTCTGGAAGAATAGTCTTGTCTGTTTTTTTCCTATCTATGCTAAAATCATTACTAAGATTTAAAAATGTAAGTTTAGTGTGTTTGATAAATGTTTATTGCTGTTCGACCCGGGACCCAAGATGTGATTTTGATTATTGCTCCCTGTGCAATTGAGTGTGACTCCCCGCGTCTAAAAGAAGTAAAACCAAAAAGAAAGATGCAGCCGATAACATTACAGACTTCTATAACAGTCGTCATCCATAACTCCTTCATAACTCCCCCATAATTAGTTAATAACAGTGCTGTTATGTGAACTGAGTCTAGAGCTTAAAAACCCACTCAGATGAAAAATGTATTTTAACATGTTCTTATAGCATTTTTCTGATAATGTTTCTGATGTTTAAAGTCAGGCTTAAAATTGCATTTATGAATATTTCTTTATTCATTTTATTGTGAATCAGGACCAGAAAAAATATGCCATTTGTGACTTAGAAAGCATGCCTGGTGAGCCACATCCTCCTCATCCAGAGCTCTCCACAGTGGTGGGAATTTTCTAATGAACTACTGCTAGATCCAATTGGATCTATTGTTCAGGATCTATCAGCTTAGTGGTATTTGGCACAGTATAGCTCTGGTGTGATTAGCTATGTTACACCCTGTCAGATATGTATTGTAAGCCACCATTGTGAAGAAAACTGCAAATGATGATATGTCCTTCAACTCGTTTTTTACAAAGATCAGGTACCCCCGCCCTGCAGTTTTGGTTCCAGCACAAGCAGCTGATGGAGGGTCACTGTAGGGCCAGGAAAACATGTTAGAGCAGAAAAACAGAGAATGAAACACAAAAAGAAATACTTCTTTATAAAGACGATGGATTTACTTCCCACAGCACCAACAGGCTGCTGACCAAAGACTGTGTCTTCAAAACTAAACATTTGAATGTCCTTCTTTCAGATGATTGGAAAACGTTAATGTGATGAAGGGTATGTCAGTGTCTTTGTATATGTACAAAAGACCAGCACATGCGTCCTGGTTAAGTCCAAAGTGAGCACAGGCCAGCGGGCAGTTGCGAGTGGAGAACAGTTGGGGTTTTTTTTTTAACCCTAAATGCAGCAATAGATGTTTTTTTGTTTTTCATGTTGTCACAGGTGGTAAAACATCAGCTATTGGTGTTTGCACAAAGATCCTGTAAGTCCTCTGAGGTCTGTGCACTGCTCTTTGTCCTCCACAACACCTCTGCACTCTCTGGCTGCCTCTCCACTATATTTAGTGATGGTATTTAGGGTGACCGCTCCTATCCATTCGACTGTCCCCCACCCCACCATGACCTCACTCTCATTTGGTATTTTGGCTCAATCCGTCTTTGTCAGGGACAGCTCACTGATCTGTCTGGGCGCAGACATCTCACGGTGAGGTCTAAATGTTCTGATAAGCTGTGAACAATGTTGTTACACGTTAATGATACCGACTGGAAATACAATGTTCCAACTTGTGAACATGTTCCCCACTCACACAAACTCACAAACACACTCGTTTTCCAATGAATAAAGTCACCGCTATCCCACTTGTTACCTGCTTTCGCCAAAACATGGACACAATCGTTTTTAAATGGTTGCCAGTCGACTAGTTGGGCAAATATGCAAATGAAAAATCTAATTTCGTAATCTGAAACAAAAATAGCTGCTCTATTTACCATTAATTTCTGCTTATTAAGCAGATGGGGAAACACAGGTGGTTAGAACATGGATGAACAATTGGTAATCAGGATTAATAAGGGAGAGAAGAGTTTCATTGATTTGTGAGGACAAAGTAAAGAAAAATAAAGTTTTAAGAGTCTGCATGGATGACCGCTCGAGAAACTGAACCTGAGTAGAAGGAAACAAACCTGCTTTCCTGGTAGCTCCAATACAGATTTGATTTACTCTGTAGGAACCAGGGCATTCATCAGTGTGTTCTTTCCAGTGTGATTGTCATTTGACCCAACACCAAACCCAGATGATCTTTGTAAATCTCATCTTACTGCTTTTTCAGTTAAGTTACTGAACTTTACTTTGTTCCAGATACGTTGCCTCACCTGTCATTTTCTTGGGGTAATCCACCCTGGTAGCTGTTCTAAAACATTTAGCAAGAGTGATGAGCGCCCATTTATCATTTTCAACAACATTCTGGAAACTTAACATGAGGTGTTTTAAATTAACATGGCTCATGTGGTCTGACTGGCAAGCATGGAGTGCACATATGTTCACGTACTGCCCACTTTCACAAGCATACAAGTATGTGTGTGTGTGATGTGTCCTGAAAAAGCTTGAGCCTGTGTGAGTGTGTGAGTGTGTTCCTGCAGGCTGGCTTTGTTTGGCCAGCTGTTCGGAGGGAAAGCCTGATCTCAGGGTGTTTCTCCAGCTGCTCTTGGATCAGAACATTCAACACACTCCAGACTTTCAGAGAGGGGTCATATCCACTTTAATATATAATTTAGGGGTACTTTTGACATTTTAAAATGTACAAAAACAAAAATAAAGTCTCATATCAAACTGAATAATGTCTTTTTATAAAGTCAGTCAGTTGCAGGTCAAATCAATACAATATTATACACTATTTAAAGCCTTCGTCACAACTGCACTCATGCACTCATAAGGGTGCATAAACCTGAGAACAGGTTTTCTAAAGGCAAAAAATGGGCAAACCCGTGCGTGTCGCGTGGAGGTGGCCTGCACAAAATGCCAGTGTGGTAGACCACTCGGTAGGCCCATGGAGCAAGGCACATTGCTCATGCAAATTTTGTCTGTAGGACTGCTGCAAGTCATAGTGAACACTTATGCAACATGCAAGGATAAGTAATGCTACATTTACACTGTGCTGAAGAAACGCACATTTGTGTGAACGCTTCCAATGAAGAGTCTATGTAAACCCTTGAATATGCACATTTTTGACTTTCATTCTCAAAAAATCTCAAATTCACACATTGCTAGGCAAGATTTTAAGTCTGTTTTCAGGTTCTATGAACAAAATATGCAGCCATTGACACATGTTGAACCATAATTTCGAAGCGCATTAAAAAACCCATATTAAGTGCATTCTTACATGTGCTACACACACCCGGTGTGTACGTAGGTGAAGGGTGAAGTAGGTGAGACCCACCCCCCAAATTCTGAACACCGTGCAAGGATCCTGTTAGTACTGTTCACACGATTAGTGCACATCTGCAGCCTGAGTAGAAAGAAAATTAGATAATGGAAGTGGAATAAGCGCGGCATAACAACAACATCACATAAATATCACAACTGTTTGCAACTTACAACTTCTTTACAAAAACACACACATGACAATAGTAACTGACATTTTTGACGTCCCATGAGGTGGCTGTAAAAGCCTTAAGGGAACTGCAAGACACGCCTGCACTCCCACTATAATTAGACCAGTCTACCACCCTCCATGCACCTGGACAAAACCAAAACCTGCAGCACCTGTAGGCTACAGGTCAACCGCCTGCATGGGTGCATGTGAATAAGGCTTTATTCGCAAATGGTGATAATGCTGCTTAAAAATAACCTTTGTTGTTTTTTAAACATGGTAAAAAAAACCAACCATGTTTAAAAAAACATGTACTGATGGGTTTTTTAATGAGAAGGTAACATAAAAGCTCATGAATGAGGGACTGAGTAGCATTCAAGTAAGTCATTCAGTAAGTCAGTTACAGTTTGGTAATGTCTGCAGAATTTATTATCAATCCAGTTTTAATAAAAAAGCTAAGTAAAAATGTATTAAAGTATACATTTGGGAACATTTATTCAAAAAGTGCATCAGCACATTATTGGGTGTTATGTATTTGTCTTTATGGGTTTAAAAACGATATTTATATGTTTCAGATGGTGGAACATTTGATGCCCAGTGGTTTTTTAATACACCGTGTCCTCAGTTAAATGTTACACAAGTGCTCTCACTGGTATTTGGCACATACTGCTTTGCATAAGAGCTCAGTTCTTTTCTGGTCTCTTTCCAACTTGACTTCTACTTTAAATTAAAAATATAACACAAGCAGTATTATTTGAGTATTTTCACATTTCTTTAAGGAAAAACAATCATAACAGTTTAATAGACAAATATTATGAATTATAATCAATAAAATGGGACTGACTGTTTGCCCTGAAGACATTTATTGTAACTTCATCGTAGGCTTAATGAAATAAGTGATTGGGGAGTTAAAAGAGGTTTCCAATTCTCTGCAGGTGGCAGGACTTCAGGAACTAAAGAACAGAAACTTGATTCTCCAAATGAGACATTCAAGCCGAGACCGTGGATCAGCAAGGTGCTGAAACCTAACAGCTTCACACACACCGACCCACTCATCCACAGACACAGCACACACACAACCACACACACACAGAAGTTTCCGCGACACACTCTTTGAACTTCAAGCACTACAGTTTCATGAAGCCTCTTCTGTTTAGTACAAACAAACATCTTTGGAACATTCGCATACATCTACATTGTGATTAGTTTAAATAATTTGTAGAGTTGTTCACTTTTAAAGTTTAATATTAAAGGGCATTTTCACAAACATCAGGGTGTGAGAACAACTGTCAGTGTAATTTAACTAATGATCCAAACAAAGATTATCTTGCAAGATGATAAGTTAGTTCTGAAATAAACTCAAAGTTGACCTTCATTGACCTGAGAAAGAATAGCTTTTTAGAAAATAATATATACATATTTTTATAAAGCATTTGCACTAAATTATAGAAACTAGAAAACTAGGGGGAGAAGGAAAAACTCGGTTTTAATTTTCTGTGTGAAATGTGCATTTTCATAAAATGACTGTACAAAACACTTCCCAATGTTGCCATAAATATATAAAGACAATGTATCCTTTACATTTATAAGGATATATATGTATATTATTCCTTCAAAATTGCTGTACTTGCAAGTATTATTATGTTTAGACGTCCATTTTTAATGAATGTAAAATAAAAAAAACTTCTATTTTTCTATTGTACCTGACCAACAAGCTAAACATGTTTAAATGTGTAAATTTAGCCCAAGTCAATAAAACAAAGGAGATGTGGAGGTAAAAAGAAGCAGTGGTGTATTTTAAAAAATATAATTTAATCCTGTCACAATTAAAAGTAAGCAAGTATTACTTATGAAATAAATGCAATTATCAATAAATTGAGTCATATGGCTTGTGCAGGGACAGACAGCTCGACCTCAACATTTGCAGTAATCCCTCTTCTGTTCCCAGCTCTTGTTTACAGATGTCTTTCTCTTTGCTGCTTTAGGTTCAGCGATGTTTAAAAGTATCCAAATGGCCTTTACCCAGATTTCTGCTCAGCTGGTCCCACATGTCTGTCAGCACAGCTATTACCATCCTCTGCATGTGTGTGCATGTTGTGTATGGCTGTTTGGTTGAAAGTCCCAAGCCTGTGACCTTGAAACTAACGCTGAAGCTTACGCTCAACACCTTCCCACATGTACGCACATAAAAGTTGGCTAATGTTAGCTGCCTCGTTTGACATGACAAACGTGTTAAACCCTTTCATTAAAAAAAAGTATTTTTAATCTCTCCATCAAGATTTCACATTGTTACTCCTCCCTTGTCCAAGTATTGCCTCTCTTTTCTGTCTTTTTTTTTTTTTTGTTTTTTGGCTTTTTATTCCAAATCTAGATATTGCGTTTTAACAGATATTGACACCCCAATGTTTTGGTATTGTACAGCAAAGCTGCTTCTTTCTGTTGGAAATTGTTGCAGTGAAAAACTAGTAGACTACCTCTGGGTAAATGGCTTTAATGTAATGCTGATGATTTAAATAAAGTGCTACACATTTTTTAAAGCAGTATACTTGATGTTTTAAGGTTGTTATTCCTAAGTTAAATTCTATCTTTCAGTTTAAAGAATTTTGGTGAAATAAAACTGTCTTTAACAATCAGAAAATGTTAAAAGATTTTGTATGTAAATGTGGTTCTCTTGGGACAAATGGTTAAGCTGAAGTGCTGTAGCGGTAAACTGTTAATGCTCAGTGGCTATGACAATGTGCTAATGCTACAATGGGACTTTAACGAGTGAGATCCAGTGATAATTTCCTGGTTTGACAAAAGGATTCTTTGATCTTTAGCTGCCAGTAGTAGCAGCTGTGAGTTTGTGTGTTTGTCCCATGAGGCAGACAAATGGCGTATAAAGACAAGTGGTCTAATACTGTATCTTTAGTTTCACTTTGTAAAATAAGTACATATAGGTAATAATAAAAGAAGGCATAGCAATAATAGGCTCATACAGAAAGCTTGCGGTTTATGCATTATACAACAGTGTACATAGACCACAGACAGAATTTGAAAGGTGATAAATTAGAAAACAAAAATGACAAAACCAAATACAGCCTAATAAGCTAGATATAAACAAATTAGTGAACATTTAGGTTAATGTAACCTTTAATAAAAAAAACAAAACATAAAAATAAACATATATATGAAGAATAGAAACAGAGAAGAAAACTTTAGTAAGACATTGCTTTTTAAATACCAGCTTTAATACTTTGTGGAAGTGTGTTCATGCTGTGAATGGTAGATTGTGTGCTATAAACTATGAACATAGTGTGCTTTGTCTAATATGGATGTAAAAACCTGGCATGGTATCAAGACCAATTAAACAAGGTGCACATGATCACTTTATTTTCCATTTTAAAAATTAATAAATCTAGATTAATTTACACTTAATATAAAACGAAGTAATTATTTAGATCAATTCATCTGGTTTAATAGTAAACTGAATTTTAGCCTTTACATGTAACTTCAATAATAATGACAAAATTACATGTGGGAATTTACAATTTCTGTGGGAGGGGTTTTGCTGTTGAATCCTAAACAAAGCTTAAAAAAAATTTTATTAACTGCGATAATGCTAGTGTAAATGCTGTGTGCCAAATGTGGTTGCTAAATATGCTGAAAATGCTAGAACTATTTGCATAATGCTAAAGTTGCTGAAGGGCTTAAAGTTGCAGCAATTGCAGACAGTGCACAAAGAATTTCTTCAAAAATAGCTGAATTTGCACACAATTTTTAAAATGTGTCAAAGGTATGAAAATTACAAGTACAAGGATGAATGTCCTGAATATTTTGATACCAATATAGCATAGGTTTTAAAAGTGTACAAAGAATTTGAAACATTTTGCGAAAATATTTTTTTTGCAAAAAATGCGTAAAGTTTTTAAATGTGTATGAATACCTAAAGTACAAGCATACGCATGTGAATGAATTTTAACTAGACTCCAAATAGCCCAAAAAACCTCAGTTGATGTTAGGTTAGCCAGACTGGCTAGCATATTGGTAAAATACTAGCTTAAATTAGAATTAGCCCAAAAAAAACTAGCATATTGTTAAAATTCAACAATTCAACAACCAAATTACCTTTAAAAGCTAGCATGTCACTCAATATTAGCTTCGCTCAGAATTAGCCCAAAAAACCTCAATAAATGCTAAAAAAAAAAATCTAACTCGTAGCAAATATATTATCTTAAGTCCAAATTAGCTCAAGCAACCACAGTAGATGCCAAATTAGCCACAAAAGCTAGCACATTGCTTAAATACTAGCTTAACTCCAACTTAGCCCCAAAAACTTCAGTAGCTGCCAAATTAGCTTAAAAAGCTGGCAAGTTGTTAACATGATAGGATGAATCAGAATTTGCCCAAAAATCTCAGTACATGCTAAATTAGCCCCCAAAAAAGCTAATATGTTCCTAAAATGTTGGTTTAAATCAGAAAGAAATCTCAGTAGTTATCAAATTAGCCGAAAAAGCTAACACACTGCTAAAATACAAGCTTCACTCAGAATTAACCCAAAAAAACTCAGTAGATGCCAAATTAGTCAAAAACATTTGCATGCTAAAATAATCGCTTAAGTCCAAATTCATTCATTTTCTATACCATTTGATCCCTTTTGAGGTCATGGGACTGCTGAAGCCTAACTCGAATGATAAGCTGAATGATAAGTAATAGATGTAAAGATTGTGCTGAAAGATCTGAAGTTATGGCTATGCACCCAGTGTAACAGTAGAAAACATTCATCTATTTGCAGATTAAAAGTCACTTGGATAGTGTTGAGAGATCTGACACATATAGGAGAAAGGAAGAAGGAAGGGGTGGGACATCTTAAGACTTTGTCCATGCCTTTAACTACTAGGATACATTTCCATGTAGGATTGGTTCCCCAGTTCTTTCCGGGGGGAGGACCAACATTTTTCTGTTTGACTGTATGAACTATACTTTCCTTATTTGGCTCCACATATCCATACATTTACAAAGATCTAATCACCAGGGAGCTGCAAAGAAAACCAGTTGAACAAATAGGTTAAGGCAGTAAACACTACAAACTTTTCATAAAGGTTTATTCTGAGTGCATTCTTCTTTATTTCATCTCTTCTTCACGTAAGCCACAATAAATAGTTTGTCGGTGGATTTACGTACATAAGTTCAAAGTACTTTAGATCTGTTGGTACTAAGCAACAAGAAGCACACATGGCAGAAACCTTTGTAACTCATTCATACCAAAGATAAATTAAAAACCAACTCAGAAATGTGAGAACTTGCTGAGTTCTAAACATGTGGTGCTGGGCAGAGTCTAGTGTCACTTGTAACTCAATATGTTCTTATTTTGATCGCGGTTTTATGTTGAGTTTGGCATATGCAGGAGAGACAAGATTACAAATTTGGCTCCTCCAGAGAAACTGATGAAAGCAGGCACTTCATATCTCTTCAGAGCAATTCTAGCTTTGACAGAATCAAGTTCACCTTCCTCTCTTTTCTCAAATTAGTACTTTCAGGCCTCTTCAGTATACTTTATGACTTTTTTATGCAGTTACATTTTCAGAAAGAGATTCTTTTATTTTGTTTGTAGGCAAAAAAAAAAATGCCAAAAAACATGGACGCAACCATCCATTACACACATTTTCTTATGTATTGATGTTCTTCAACCCCCCCAACCACCACCACCACCACCCTCACCCCCACACACACAGACACACACATACACACACACACACTCACACACAGACACAGTATGTGTTTGTATGTCTGTATACATTTAAACGAATGCACTGTGACAATCCTACACACGCCTGGCGTGCGTCAGAAGCTGGCACATGCAGTGTTGCAACCACTGTGATTTTTAGAGTTGACTTTGGCTGGGATGAGTAGTTATGGTTTGGGAACAGGACTGGTC
Source organism: Oryzias celebensis (assembly GCA_014656515.1). NCBI lineage: Eukaryota > Metazoa > Chordata > Actinopteri > Beloniformes > Adrianichthyidae > Oryzias > Oryzias celebensis. The sequence goes on along the minus strand of BNCR01000017.1, from coordinate 4,723,100 downwards.
TGGGAGTCAGGGAGCTGGAGCCAACAGTCCAGGATCAAGCCGGGTCCAACTGAGATAGAAAACCAGACAATCAGGCAACAAGTGGATGGGGAAGCAGGGCTTAGATGCTGGAGTCTAAGCAGGAGATTGGAAGCATCTGAGCAATGGGCGAGGCAGGTGAGGCAACCAAAAGTCTCCACCCACTCAGCCAGATGGAGAGGAAGAGTGAGATCCCAACTATTTTATTCACATTTGTGACATTATGACACAGTAAAAGATCCAAATAAAACTAAAAAGGTGGCTTTATGAATTTTTTTAATTGTAAAAACTACTTTGAAACCACCCAGGGGTCCTTTTTTTGTCAACTGAACAATTAACCGTATGAATTCTGTGGTTTGGCTTGTTTTGGGTTTTTTTGGTGTTCTTGGTCATGTTTTTGGTTTCCTCTTGTCAGTCACACCAGTTTCAGGTTCATGATCCACAGCTGTCTTCAGTTCAGTTAAGTGCCTTCAAATGTTAAAAATATTTTATAAACTGCTATTTTGCATTTGATCTTATGACATTTTTCAAGAATGCAGGCCAAATGGTTGGCCCTCACAGTTTTACCACATCAAATCTGGCCCTCTTTGCAAAAAGTTTGGACACCCCTGCTGTGGACTTTTACAACACAGATGCTAACTAATTAAAAAAAAAAAAAAAAGTGATTGTTTAAAAAAACGTTGCCCCGAAACCATTGAGGAATTTATCTTTTTAGAAAGACACGACGCTGCCAACCAGCTCTGTACTGAGTAAGAGGGTAGATATCCACAAGTTCATGAGCCTCAGCAAGCTACAGTTCTTTTGTAAAAGATACGAGCATGTTATCTGCTCGATAATGTTCCAGGTACCAGGCATCCAATAGTTTTACAATGAAAACAAGGTTGCACCATTCCAGTTCTACAGTTGTAACCATTGCAGGATTCATCTTTAACATGGTTCACATGATACAAATGTGAACATTTCTTTTTCTGTTTTGGTGCAAGACAGAGCAATTTTAATTTAAAACGTTAACAGGAAGTGTTGAAGAATCAGAAACCTCCAAACATGGCTTTGAAAATTCACATGTGCAGATATTTAATCTACTGAAAACAGAACATTTATGAAACAGTTTGACAAATCTCCAGAGGAAACTGTGTTTGGATTGTCCACAGTGCTACGAGGAACCAAAACTGCTTTGTTAGCTTTGGATAATGCTCCAAGCAGTGTTGTTTGTAGAGAATTCTTTCATGGGAGAAACTGTCTTGAAATACTGCACAATGTTTTAATATCTTAAAGTCTAGATGGAAAATTGAGTCTTCATTATGATTTGGTGCAAGAAGTTCCACAATGTCCTTAAAATCACAAAGGCTTTCGGGCTGTAACAAAGAGAGGAAGATTTCTTAATACACTAAGTACCAATTCTCATGTACATTTCCTCCAATTGTTCTTTTCGTAGAATAGTTGATAGGGACAGATCTGGGATGGTTTAACTTATCACTCTACTTGAATGGAAATGCTGTTATTTCTTTGTTCAAATTATCCAGTGTCAAATACTTTTTAGAAAGTAAAACATTTATAACACTGATCAATTTCAATAGGTACAATTTCCTCAAAGAGATCACGTCTCAGGAAAAAGCTCTCTGTTACACTCAAATAAGAAACTCTCTAAAAACACATTTTGTTTCAACACCAATAGGAATAGCAACTCAGTTTTCTTCAAGAGCCTCAAGATGAGAACTTTGATTGTCTTTGGTTCTTGCACCAAATTTCCCAAACTTGAAGCGTTTTCTGTGAATGCCTGTTTTCAGCTTTACAAAATCTGCAAAAATATGTACCTGAAAGGTTTGACAAAAAATGCCAAACTGTGGGCATCAAGATTATCAGACACCACACAATGAACAATGTCTTTAGAAGTTTTCCCCAACTTGGAAATAAAAACCCAGTGTTCAAGAATGTTAAGATCATCTTCTAAAGACTTTAATTACATTCTCAAAACACAACATTTATCAGTGTGAAAATTTGCAGCTAAATATACTGGACAGTGAGGAGTGACAACTATCAGGCAAGTTTCCAACACACCCAGCCAAAAATGTTAAGTTTCTTTTTAGAGGTGCCAAGGGGGATTATATATTGCAAATGTATCTATATAAAGAAGTGAAATGGCACACCCCTTTGAAAACTGCACATTATCTTTAAAATCACTGCCATCATAACAGCAGTTATACTGAATTGAATTTTAATGTAATGATATGGAAATCTCAAGGTAACTGTTTTATTCAAAATATTGCTGGACAATACTGGGTGGGGAGTGGGCAGCCAACAATCTTTTAGGCCATGTTGATGAGCCGCTGGAGAGCTTTCCTCTGAGGCACTGTGCAGCTGCTGAACCAAGTGCATTTGCAGCATGTTATTACACTTTCTACAGTTGCACGGTAAAAGATCACCAGCAGTTCTTGGTTGATGTTGTTCTTCCTGAGTGACCTAAGGAATACAGTCTCTGCTGGGCCTTTTTCAGCAGCTCAGTGGTGTTCGTACTCCAGGTTAGGCTCTCCTCCATGTGGACTCCCGGGAGGGAGAAGTGTGTCATCCTCTCCACACAGTCCCCACTGATGTATAGTGGCAGTATGTCCGTCTTCTTCTTCCTCCTGTGGTCTATTATCAGTTCTTTGGTCTTTGATATGTTGAGGAGGAGATTGTTGGTTGAACACCATGTTGACAGCCGCTCCACCTCATCTCTGTAGGCAGTTTCATCAGAGATGAGCCCCCCACGGTGGTGTTGGTGTGGTGGGCTGGTGTGCAGTCATATGTGTGCAGGGAGTAGAGCAGAGGACTCATACGCAACCCTGGGGGGAGCCGATAATGAGGCTTAGTGTCATGAATGTGTGATGTCCCTCTCTGACTCTCTGTCTGCGACCAGACAGGAAGCTGCTGATCCACAGGCAGGTTGAACGGGCAGTCCCAGGTCCTTCAACTCGGGCACCAGCTTGTGTGGGAGGATGGTGTTGAAGGTCGAGTTGTAATCCACAAAGAGCATCCCAACGTAGCTCCCTCCCTGCTCCAGATGGGAAAGAGCAGCATGCAGAGCTGTTGCTTTGGCGTCCTGTTTGGATTGGTTCTCTCTGTACGCAAACTGGTGGGGGTCAAGTCCTGGTTGGAGGGCTGCAGTCATGTGACTACGAGCACGTTTTTCAAAGCACTTCATGGCTGTTGGCGTGAAAGCCACTGGTCTGTCATTGAAGCTGGAGATGTGAGGCTTCTTTTGCAGGGGAACTATGGTGGAGGACTTCAGGCAGACTGGGACCATTGACTGTGCCAGGGATTGGTTGAAGATCTTTGTGAAAACTGGAGTCAGCCAGTCTGCAACAACCTCTTAGCATCTTTAATTACCTATAAAGATTCATGATGTAGCCTAAATATTAGTCTACCACTGTGTCCTTGCTAGAGACTTTAGCAAAAGTGGTTTTCCATTAGCATGGAGGGAGCGTCAGACCGGTGTAAAGCATGGGCGTGGACAAAAACAAAAGAGAGGTAAAGAAAAAAAAAAGGCCTAATCCGGTTCCCACTTCTTTTTCCCATATTTGGAACATTCGAGTTAGGCGGAGTTAACTCCAGTCAATATGGCGGTGCACATGAGCTGAGGATTTGGGCTTTAAGTAGGGAAGTTAGAAGTCAATGTATGACGTCAAAGATGATCACATACAGTCCACGTTTTGTTTGCTGATTTACTTAATTACTTTTCTTTCTGCCAACTGCATTTTACAAAAAAAAGGTAAAAGTTAAATAAAAAAGTAAATTACGCAAAAAAAAAAAAAAAAAAAAAAATTGTTTGAACAGTTTCCACTCTTGACTTTTTACAACAAGGACTAAAAACAAAAATTAAAAAAAATCCCATTAATTGATTTTAGAGACAAAAAAAGCAAAGAGTACAATAACTGTGTCAAAAAATATGTGACTTTGCCTTTAACAGTCTACTTAAAACGATACAGCAAAATGATTCATATTCAATTAAGTCCATTGAACTTGTGGGTAATAGCTTGTAGTTTTTTTTTGGTTTCAGTTATTTGGTAGTCATTGTGAGAGGTCTTAACATAGGACCATTTTCAGATATCTGTACTTTTAAAAACCTTTTTTAAAAATATTTTTTAGCAAGTCAGTGCAGTTTTGAAGCTCAAAAGATCCAGCACCAACACAAGCCAATGAACTGATGTGTCGCTTAAACTTTCCGCTGTAATATCCGATGTCTGGGTCTGATCCAGCAGCATTGAGTAGCGTCTGGTGTGGATTTGAGATTAGACCACAGCTGTCTAGGAGAACCTTATGGTGCTGGCGTACTCACGTTTCTAGCGGAACCAGATAACCTTCCCTTCTCGTGGGGGTTGACACTTAAATATCAGGACCATCTGACTCAGATGAGGAATTTAGGGAACACGGTTGATTCCCTGCCATGCCAAGTTTTTTCTGGAGATGGAATTTTTTCTTTTTTTACTTTTTGCTCCATGGTTCCATGATGTGAAACCCAACACCAATATCACAAAATATCACACCTTAAAAAATATAGTTTTAAATGTTCATTATAATTAATCTGTTTATTACCACCGTTTTACATCCAAGTCTAAAATACAAAGGCATAAATACAAAGTGCTGTGTGGGTTTGGTGACATGTGGCAACAGCAGCAGAGGGCACTAAAAAGGCTCCAATGATGAAAAACCTCCCAGCCGTTCCGGGAAGCCATCTTCTGTTTCACACGAGGGCCAAATTTATGAGCGCGGCACTCAGCATCTCTGCTCTCCTGCTGAGATGTGAAGACAGAGATACAAGAGCAGTGAGAGGGGGAGATTGAGATGTGGAGAGGCAGTAATTGGTGCAGAAAAAAATAAATTGGGTGATAAGAGGAAAGAAATAAACAAGAGTGCAGGTGAGAGATGTAGGACAAGATTGGAATACAGAGGCCGTGTGTGGCATGTAGATTCACTCCCCTATTCAGACTTTAAAGTAAACAAATGCTGTGCTTGTTTACCTTATTCACAAAGGTAAATCCCTTTTTCACTTTCCAGATTTATGTGTGAATGTTTTGTTCTGGACTGAAAAAGGAAGCAGTCATGTAGTCGGTAAGGACTCATGCATGCAAAAGGTTGGCCTCCATCTAAAGTGAATCTGAACTGTGAACCTCAGCTGTTCAAACTTACAAACAAAATCAGTTATTGAAAGTGGAGCACAACAAATTTTGTATTTACATACGTTTTTATAAATGTATTAGCTTTAAATTCATTCCCCTTTCCAAGTTGCACTCTCACTGTCCACTTTAATATGTTTTTTATTGCTGTTACTCCTACCTGCTTTTGCATGAAAACCAAAGCAAAGACTGTCGTTTTGCTTCTGTCTATTGATCCTGGTAACAAAGACATCATTCAAATTTAACTTAAGGGCATTAAAAATACAGTCATTTACTGTAAATCCTCAGTAGCAAAAGTATAAAGAATGACCAATATGATTTGCTTTTTGCAAATTTGCAGATTGTGAAATTGTAATGTAAACATATCACTTATACGTTTCTAAATTTAAATCTTGAGGCATACGGATTCAAAGTCACAGTTCTGAATAATTTAAAGACAAAAAATACATTTTAAGGGAGAAGATTAAAACCAATTTAATCAAAAAATGGGCTTTAATATATATCTTAGTTCAAGCAACGTTTTTATTCTTTTCTTATTGTAAGTATTTCAGCAGTTTCAGTATTTCTTTACCACTTTAACACCAGAGCTGTCATCAGTGACGTTGAATTGCACGCACGGACCAATTACTCAAAGTAATTCCGCCAGATTCATGCTTTGTTCTCAACAGCTTTGTGCTGTTTTGCAACACTTTACATAAAGATACTTTGTCGAAAAAAACGTCATCATTTCTGTGACCAAAATGATTTAGTTTAAAAACGAGTATTTTATATTTCTAGCTACTAGATTTTGTTTACACATGCTTCTGAAAAAATGGCTACATGTTCATGAAGCTAAGAGCCACACAAAAGAAATCTAGCAGCAGTTTTAAAACATAGATGGCAAAAAGTTTATCCACTAATACTTTCTTCCCAGTTCTACTTCACTTTTTGAGAAGACGAAGACAACTGTCACATTTGCAGTTTTACCTTCACCGCGTTTTTTGATGTATCTTTTGTTAAACTATACAGTGCTTCACTTTTCTGCCCAGTCATTCATTTTTAAATGTATGTTTTACATCGATTGTTCACAATTAAAATGACACATCAGGACACTGTTATTTGCACCACTGTGTCAGATTGGTATCAACATCTTTCTTTAAAAGTAATTCCTTTCAGTAATCTGTAAAGACCTCATCCTCTGCAGTGGAAACAGAGTTTTGATACTTGTTAGTGAGTTCAGTGTTTACGTAAAGGTTGGCTGAAATCTGGACGCCCTGATTGACATTTAGACCACTGACTTGCACCTCATGGAAACTCCTGATGATCTAGTCGCTGAGCTTACTCATACCGTGTGATCACCTCTGGTATGACACATGATGAGCATCTCATCAATCAAATCAAAAGCAATCTCTTCTTGGTCCCTTACGTCAAAATAAAACAAAGTCCTGCAGAAGGAGCTTCAGGGAAAAATGCTCTTTTATATTTACTCAAACCCTAAATGTCAGCCAAGACCTTTGGTCAATACTTTGCATAGCATTGCCTGACAGAGCACAGATCAACAATGTGGAGATGATGTGGGAGTAAAGAAGGCAAAAATAACAAAGACAATGATCACTACCATAAATTAGACTGCAGACACATCAACCTGTCCACGCAGTCCTTAGACTGAGTGTCAGCTGGGTTGGGAATGAAAACACTTAACCCCAGGATGGCTTTAAAAGTCATGACTCACAGCTCTATGCTCTGACATGAGTTACGACCTCTCGTTGGAACTCGACATCCCTGTCGCTCACTTCCTGCTGCTCTTCAATGCCCTCGCACAAGATTCACTTACCCAACCAAGCAAATATTCTACAAAAACACAGTAGGAGGAAGTGAAAGGAGCTTTGTGTGAAATGGTTTTCATCTGTTTCATTCATACGTGTTTTTGCACTTCACCTTTAGCATGTTTTAGCTTTTTTTCAGGTCCTTTGAGACATTGTTGTTGTTTGTGAAGTGTTTCCTAATCTTGTGGTCAGTGACATGTATTAAACTAATGTATGTTCAGTGTAAAAAAAAAGAATGTTGTGTTCTTTGTGGTTGTTGTCTAAATGAGATTCAGACTGGTATTTATGTAAAAGTCATGACATAACATGAACACAAAGTCAGTCATAAAATACAGACAATAAAATGAAGCTAAACTAAGCTAAACTGCCCGCCCTGCTCTTAAACCCTCTTTCTCTTTGAGTAAAAACTCGTAAAAAACCCCAATCTTAGATGGATCCTCTCCCAGGACGGACAGGTGATGCTAGAACTGTTTGAATTAGCTTATCAAACTCTACAACTAGTAGATATAAAAAGTGTGGCAGATTGGTGTCACCCAGATGGAACTGAGGGACAGCAGAGGCTGCGAGACGAGCTAGAGCTGAGGTCCACGATGTAAGAGACCTGGAATCTCTCCCGCTCTGAGAGGTGAGACAAGCCAGTAGTAGCATTTGTGCTTGCACCCCCATCAGGGGCTGCTGGAGCTGCTGGAGCCCAACCCGGCTACTCATGGGCGAAGGCAGGGGACACCCCTGGACTGGTTGCCAGTCTGTCGCAGGGTCACACACCCACACACGCTCACATCCACACCTAGGGACAATGTAGAGTAACCAATTAACCTATGAAGCATGTTTTTGGACGGTGGGAGGATGCCAGGTGAAAACCCATGCATGCATGAGGAGAACATGCAAACTCCACACAGAAAGGTCCCCCATTGGTGACCCTGTTTTCAAGTCCCTCAGCCAGGACTTGAACCGGGAACCTTCTTGCTCCATGTTCACCAAGCGCTTTGCAACTTTGATATTTCCATGTTTGGGTTCATAAGAACATTTAGTTTCCCTTTAGCTCCAGTGAGCTCCTCTCCTGCTGCTGTGTCTGATTGATTGGTCGCTTCTGCAGTGTTTCCATCTCTCTCTGACTGAGTTAAAATGCTTACTGTCCCGCATTAACATGAGAAGGCAAAAATAAAAGCAAGAATCAAATGAGGGACCTTTTTTATTGTTGTCCCAATGGAAATAAGAAAAACATCATAAAGTTCAGGAGGCCTAACAGACTTCTTTCCCATCTTCATTCCCTAACTGAGCGCGCATAGAGCTCTCAGCAAGTTCTGTCTATGCTCGCAGACCTCTGACTGCACGCTCGCTCAGTTTTCTTTTCTCTCAGTTTTTTTTTTTTTTTTGCTCGCTCAGTTTCAGAGGGTGTTTTTGCCACTCAGGGGGCGGTAACCTTACTGTTTGATCTGATTGGCCGAAAAATCCGGCTGGCAGCGGTGCGGGAATTTCATTTTTTTATCTGCTTTAATAGAAAAAACAGGGCAGATGAAACGTGGATTAAACCGTTAATGAACAACCAAGAACAAGATAAAAGAGTGCAGCTGTTTTTTTTGTGCTGGAAGTTTGACTCGTTTAAATCACTTTATTAGATAAATATACATGTAGACTTTAGTTACCATTGGTTGGGCGACATTAGGGACTTAAGGAGAGCACCGCACACAACTCCATGCTTTTTCTTCCACTCATCAGGAACCGGGTCGCGGGGGCAGCAGTCTAAGCGAACATGCCCAGACTTCCCTCTCCCCGGCCACTTCCTTAAGCTCCTCGGGGGGCACCCTGAGGCTTTCCCAAGCCATTCGAGAGACGTAGTCTCCCCAGCTTGTCCTGGGTCTTCCCCGGGGCCTCCGCTCAGTGGGACAAGTATCAAAGATTAAAAATGTGTGCAGATTATTTTTCTTTGGAACAACAAATATTATATACATTTTCGGAAACCAAGTGAAGTGATATGATTGGAGATCAGTCGTTTTAAAAATCAATGACTTGTTGTGATTATGGTGATGCTGTGCGATAAAAAGGTCCAGATTATGTTTATTGTTTGTGGATTTAATTCCTTCTTCTGCAGCCATCCTTCTGGGTTTAAGAGAGTTTATACGTTTTTCTTCAGTGTTATATCTGCGAACATTGTTTGTCAGGGTCCTTGTCCTTCTGCAGCAAATACTGTAGCAAGCAGGTCAGAACTCTGCTGTAAATCAGGGTCACAGTTACATTTTGGAGATAGTGAAAGATCCTAGGCGCCATGATTTTCTTGAAATTGTTTGGTTATTCTATTACTCCATTTGTTTGTTCAGACATCTCTGATCAAGCACTTGGACCAGTCCAGATGACCAAGTGGTTTAACAAAAATCCTGCAGTTCGTCACGCACGTGTTGAGTATTTTTCTGCACCGTTTGAGCATCCTGGCATGTTTGGTGATTTTATTTTTGTTAAATGTCATTAATGAAGACAGTTGATCCATTCAAATTTCTCCTTTGCTTCATCAGAGCTATCTTGTGCCTTTGATTCACAAACTTGATAAGAATCGCTGTTTGCTTTCGTCCTTTCCTCTGGGGAGAAGGTGGCAGATCTTACACTTCAGAAAGATTCATTTTGAAATTCCATGTTTTCTCCTGGTTCAGAAGCAGCACCGCCAGCATTGTAGCTAACGGTAGCTTCAGCGGGCCTCGCCTGGCGTTTGATCTGTAATCCCGTGAGAATTACATTATTCTGCCTTCTTTGTTGTTCCATATTATCCACTCTTTGCTCCAGGATGGCGGCCCGGTTAGCCCGTTGCTCATTCTGAGCACGCTGTCTCCAAATCTCTTCCATGAGTCCCATGACAGGAGTTAGCTAAGCTTTAACGTCCATCAGAGGAGTTAGTTTAGCATTAATCTCATCAATAGCCTATTTGATGTCAAATTTGCCATTTGTCACTTGGTTCTTCTTTGGGACCATGGAAGTAAAGGAATTACTACTTTTGTTTTGCAGTAAATCTGTGATCAATCAGGTTTTTATTCGCTTGTGGAGGATGATTGCTTGCAGAGCTTCCAACATGTAAAAATCATTCTTTTATACTTGTTTGTTTTCACCTTTTCAATTTACACTTGATTAACCTGCAAGAAATACACGGCATCAGGAAATCTTCACCTGCACAGTTCAGTACCAGGTTTTTATCTCTGAGTCACACTGGTTGAAGTTTTAGTTGTATTGGATCAATTTTAGGTCAGTGAATTAAATTATTAAAAATTAACCAACTTCGACTATGAAATGGATCAACAACAACCACAAGTTATGATATGAATCAAATCATTGATTAACTAAATCATTAAACCCCCACTGAATTTGTAATAAGAATTCTAGATTCTGGTTTATATGTTTAAAACTGGTGATGAAATTCTTGATGAATAGGACTGAATGAATAGGAATACTTAAAAAAAATGTACGCATTACAACGTGGCATGCGTCAAATTCTAAATACACACTTTGTAGTGCACATTCATTCATTTTCTAAACCGTTTTTATCCCTTTCAGGGTCACGGGGCTGCCGGAGCCTAACCCGGCCACTCATGGGCGAAGGCAGGGGACACCCATGGACAGGTCGCCAGTCTGTCGCAGGGGCCACAATCACACACCCATGCACACTCACATCCACACCTAAGGACAATTTAGAGTATGATTGCACAATCCCGCTTATCACGTGGTCACTTACAAAAGAATTAAGTATTAATTCGATTTTTAGTACTTTATTCTTGATACTTTTTAGGTTTAGATCGCTTTTTAACAAAAGTAATGCAACCTGTTGTCACCGTAACACAATGCGTCGCTAAACCGGCAGACCTTGACTGTAGCAGCAAAGGGAGGCGATTATATGTGCTGATCGTCACAATAGGTTCAATAAAGCATCAGTTTAGAGAAGACAGAAAGTTCCCCTTTCACCTTTCTCACCACTTAAATGTAAACATTTCAGACAATAAAAATGAAAGCAAAGATTTTCTCTCCTATCTTTTTTTTAAAGCTGCATGTTGTTTGCAATGTAACTCAGAAAACATTGTGATTAATCACAACCCAAAAGGGAGATGAATCTGATTACTTTTTGTCATCAATTGAATCATAAACATTATTTGTACTTCTGAGCACACTAGTCTAGACTAAACTGATCAGCAGAAGTTCCAGTGATTGCTGTTCAGTAAATTACATAATGTTTTAAAGTAAGCACTAAAAGCAACATTGGAAAATCCTCCTCCACCTTCCAGTTTTGGGAGCTTTTAAAGAAAAAAACTCAACCTGTTTGTCTTGGCAACAGCGATTGTAGCTTTGGCCAAAGGGGGGCTGAGATGAGAGACAGCAGGTGGGATAAAAGGAAAACAGAAAGTTGGAGCAGAGAATGCTCTGCTAGAAGGGCTGGGCAACGGGGGGAGGTCTGCATAATAGTTTTATTGAGTTATTCCTATGAGTGAAAGATTGGTGAAGGCCAGAGGCAACTCTGCAGCTGAGATTCCAGAATCTGATTATTAATATGCGATACTGGGTTTGGAACATCAGACCAGCCATGAAAGACAAGATGACTTCAATTAAGTTATTGCAGTGCAAAGTGAGGGGGGTCTTTTAACCTAATTAAACTCTAATGTGAAGCAGTCTGTCTTCACCCCATTTTCCAGATGCCTTTCATGTCTGCACTGTGTATTTTAAAGGGGGTGGGGGCTTTTCATGAGGACCTTTAGGAACGTAGCCCTCTCCCCCCATTGGTCTTCATTGCTGGTGGTGTTTTAAGGTAAGGTTGGACTGTTTTGTACATATTTATTTATACATCTGACTGTGTTTTATTAGCATTACTCTTGTAGGATCAGAAAGTGCCTGTGAAGTAAAACCCTGAACACTTTATAAAAAAGGAAATCAATACAGTTTCACAAGAATTTATTATTTCTTTATTATATAATTTTTAATGTATGTGACTTTTTGGCACACAAAGAAAAAATAAACAAAGTTAAATAAATGTAAACTACTAGGTTAATAAGGAAAATGCTTTCTCCTTTTTATTTTGAGATATATATTATTTACTGGCGTGCACTAAAACCCTGTTGCCCACCTCACACCTCTGGGGATGAACAGGAATGCCAGCTGCCATCCGTGCTGTACCTTCCAAAGAATTTGACTTCAAGGCACTTTTGGTTCCTGGAGTTCACTGTAGTCCTTGTTAAAATCTGAAAGCAGAGAAACGTATGTCAACTGAACATCACTAATAATGCCATAGGTGTAAGGAGATGCTCTCAGAGTCACTGAGATGTCTATCAATCAAAAAAAATCATGTTGTATAGATTTAGAACTATCTAATATTACAGTTCTGTGGTATTACATCATCTTTTTTTTTTTTTTTTTTTGCATTGATTAAAAAAATGACATTGTTGACATATACTGCATGTTTAAGTTTATTTATCCATTACTTTTAGTTCATTAAGGAAAATGTTAAATATATACAATTATATTTCACCTTGTTTACAGTTTTGTCTAATTAAAGGATCAGGAAATATAAAAGAAATAAAGAATTTGATAAAGAACAAAAGTATAAAACAGTAAAGAAGTCTCCTCTTAGTTGTATTTCTATTCCTTATTTTTGATTACTTTTGGCCAGAGGATGTTAATGGAGAAATGAGTGATGAGGTTGTTTGTTTTGTTTACATTTTCAATTAAGGTTAAATGTTTCAAAATTAGAGTAAGCACTAGCGGCAATAGTATGATTATTAAAGACAAGGACTAAATGATATTCTGTCTGTTTCACAGAACCTTTCATAAATTAATGAATGAGTCTTTCTCTGCAGTCTGTGGAAGGAGTGGAGTTACCAGCTGCAGCAGCTGCTGATTGTTATAAAGAATAAAAATAAAATGTGCTTTACATCAGAGTCTTTATAAATCATGGAAACTCCCCAAAAAGCTTAAATTATCTCTAATATAAATGATCAATATGGAAATGAACGTTTCAAATATTGTAGCAGCAGGATGGCAGGGTTGGCTGGGTGTAGGACTGGCATGCAGAATTCCTGGGTTTGCTTCCCAGGGTGATCCAATGTCATATTCAAACATCTTTTTTTAATGGTATGGGTTGATTTGATTCTGCCTCAGACAGACTGATCTGCTTGGATAGTAGGAATAGAAATCAATTAAATGATTCATCTATTTTGGGATATGTGACTGTACCAGTGACGTGCAGTCAGGGGAGGCAGGTGAGACTGTGCCTAATCTGCAATATATAGCTAACAAAATACATACATTGAATAAGATGAATATACTTTTTATTATTAAAAATATAAATCAAATATTATTTTTAGATGTATATTTTATGATAACTTTTTTTCTGTGTGGGTTTTTTTGGTACAAAAATGTACAAGTTCCCTGTTCAAAAGCACAAGAGGGTGGCAGGTGAGGCACCAGCCAGCCGTGCCAACCCTCAAACTGTGCTGCACACAATGACTGGAGCTGCAGTTCACGAACGCACTTTACTAATTCAGTCTTTCCATCATCATAAAAGACACTTCATCTTTAATTACTTCATTTTTCTATTTTCTCAACACATGTCTGATTACATTGGTGCCAGTTTGTGAACCATTTAATCTTTTAAAATGCGCATTAGAAATAAACTTACGCTTGCATCAAAGCGCAGGGTACTGAGGAGTCCAGAGAATTTGACACAGCAGCTAATGAACAATAGAATTTGCGGTCGCACATCAAGTACACCCGTTCAGTTATTCTTTTATATTGTTAAGCATCAATTTCTAAATGGAGGATTATGAACCTAAACTCAGGAAATTGTTTAGACACGTCACTGACAGTGATCTCCATTGAGACAAAGATACTTTTAAAACTGAAGCAAGAAAAGGAAGACTTCTACAAACAGGTTATCCGTGTTTCTTCAGAAGGAGCGACACGTGAATTACATTTAGAAGTAAAAGTAAATGAAAAAAATACATGCGCTTTCTACCTTCATTGAAGAACCAAAGTACTGTACAGTCACATTCATGCTCACTGGTGCCAAACTATAACCACCAGAGGCCATTTGTGATTCAGTGTCTTGCCCAAGGACACTTTGACACATAGGCGGGAACTGAACCTGCAATCTTCCAATCAGAGGTCGACCACTCTTACACTTCACTACAGCTGCTCCATAGTAGTAAGTAAATTATACCAATTTTGGTTAGTTTTTTTCTATGCCAATGTTTGTAAATGGACAAAAAATGTTGAAATGACATTTTAAGCAACACACTTGACCTGCTGCCAATCAAATGGTGAATAAGTTACTCCGCAGGGCTCATGATTACAAATCTGACTGATGACATCAATGCCTCACCAGCCGTGAACCTCACCGCATGTCATTGGATCGTAGCCGAAGGTACCAGATGAGAATGTAAACAAAGGGATGATGGAAAATGAAGACAGACTTACTCTGCGCTAACGGGCCCGTCCAAAACTAAAGAGGTGAATTCCTAGTAAAACTGATTTTACAAAAGATCAAAAGATAATTTGATTGGGACTTTAAATTACTGATCCTTCAAGCAAAACTTGCTCATAAAGGTTGTTTATTGTAAACCACGTGTAACATGTCATGCCACCTAAACCGATCTTTCTTTTTTTTTTCTCTTTCAGAATGAGTCGTTTTCCTCATCCAACATCTTCATCCTTGTATTGTGTTCAGGTGAAAATTTTGCCCATTTTCCACACTAAAACAGGTCAATTTAGAACTGAACATAATATAAGGGTTAACTTCAGTGATATGTAACTGTGCATGACTTTGTCTGTCATGAGAAAGGAGTGGAGTTTGCATCAACATTTCCTAAATCTCCAAAGATTAGCCAGATGCCTTGAGGCTATGAGGTGGTCTGGACTCAGGCTGCAGGTTGTGTTTGGACTGATGTGAAAAGACTGTCTTGGTTTATTAGTTGGTCAGCGGTTGGTGTGTGTGTTACTGGCAGGAGGTCCGTTCACTGACAGAGGGATTACAACGAGCTCGAGTTCAAGCCTTTGTGCTGACAGACATCTTGCCCCTGAGAGCTTCTGCACACACGCTGTGGAGACACACTCTGTCTGCGGCCTCGCCTCACTCGAGTGTGTGTGGTTATCACTGTGACCATTAGGCACCATCTTTAATGAGAAACTTTTTTCTTTAATATACAGAAGAAAGAAAAAACACCTCTGTGGCGGTTACATCCCCATAACAGCAGGAATTTCGATTTCTGAATCGCTGTTTGTAAATAAAGGCTGTACATTAGTGTGAGTCAAATTGTGTAGATGAAAGATAGTTTACGACTTACATTTACTATTTAATGGGTTCAAAAGAATAATGAATAAAGCATCGATCAAGAGAGAAAAAGCCAATGCAATGTTAAGCTTGTTAACAAAATGAGTGACAGCTCTCTGCTCTTTCTGGGTGGTCTGCTGGTAATGCTTCTGGTCATAGGGAAGTGACAGACTTTGTGTTCTTTTGTTTTATTTTATTTTTTTGGAAAGTCCTTTTTTTCATTCACGCAAATTGAAAAATAATTTTAGCATGAAACTGCCCAATCAAAACAATTCAGGTATTAAGCAAACTGTTAATTATCACTTTTACTATTACTTTACTATTTTTTTTTTACTTTCCTGCTGAGAAACAAATTTCAAGGCTTTATCATCAGAAGACAATTAAAATGCTAAAGTCATCAAAAACTAAATGACCTTACAATTTGTGGACTTATTCAATCAGCAAACAATATTTACTCTGAACATGTGTTCAGCCATAAGAACATTTGGGGATCAAACTCTAAGCAATAATAAGCAACATTAAGGAATATCCCCATCGTGGGATCAATTAAGTTCTATGAATTACTAATTTGCCTGAATTAATATTACCAAAGGTTAAAAGCATTTGCTGCTAGCTCCTCCCACATGCGGCCAAGGCGGCGAGCATAGGGAATAGATTTTTGGCCACGCAGCGAGCAACACAATCGTATCCCATGCAGGGAACATAACTGAAGTGGCTGATATTAAGAAGTCCTACCAAAGGCTAGAGAGGACTGGCCTACAGATCAACACAGAAACACTGATCCTGACTGCACAGGAACAAGTCCTGAGCACCAGAGCGATAAAGGCTCAGATATACCACACCAGACAAGACCAAAGGTGTAGGCTGTGTAAAGAGGCGCCTGAAACAATCTAGTACATAACTGCAGATGCTGGCCGGGAAAGCATTCTTGGAGCGCCATAACCAAGTGGCTGGAATAGCATACAGGAACATGTGTGCAGAATATGGCCTGGAAACCCCAAAGTCAAAATGGAAAACACCTCAGAAAGTGGTAGAGAATGAGAGAGCAAAGATCCTGTGGGACTTCCAGATACAAAAAGACAGGATGGTAATGGAACCAACCAGACATTGTAGTGGTGGATAAAGACCAGAGGAAAGATGTTGTGGTGAATGCGGCAGCACCAAGCAATGGTAACATCAAGAAGAAAGAAGATGAGAAACTGGAGAAATACCAGAGACTCAGAGAAAACCTGAAGAAAGTTTGGAAGGTGAAGGTGAAGTGGTGCTCGTGGTCATTGGAGCACTCGGGGCTGTAACCTCCAAACTGGAGGAGTGGCTACAGCAGATCCCTGGAAAGACCTCAGACATCTCAGTCCAGAAAAGCACAGTGCTAAGAACAGCTAAGATACTGCAGGACCCTCAAGCTTCCAGGAATCTGGTAGAGTATACCCAAGCTTGATGTGTGGTACCACACGCGGAGGGTGAGAGGGGCGTTTTGATAAATATAAATATGAAAGAGACATACAGCTTGGCTCTGGTGTAAGGAAACAGTATATCAAGAATCTCTTTTACCAGGAACAGCTCAGCTGCACAGTAGTGAGGCTGCGATGCTAGACACCAACCAGCCCAGCAAAGGCGAGCAAGGTTAAAAATACATTTTGACAAAAATTTCAGAGAAGCAGTGGTGCTTGCCTTCATTCTTGCGAATTATCACGTCGTTTTTAGCTAAAATTTTAAAACTTTGTGGCTTTCTAGGACAATGTTTCTGCAGAGCGGCAAGAGTTCATTAAAAATTCACTTCTGAGTTGTGGACAGGACCGTTGGCATGGGATAAGGCTGTGTGGATTTCCCATCATACCTTTGTTTATGACATAAAGTGCCAGTTTGAAATTCAACAATTGCGCCATCAGCAACGATAATGTGAACTTTAATACAAAGAAATAATAATAAAAAAAATAATATATCAGAGATATTATTTAATTCACAAACATCAGGTCAAAAAGCTTTTTAAAAACATAATTGGCATTAAATTATAAAGCGCTTTCATAGCAATATTGTACAGGGAAAATAGTTGAAATAGTATTGTACATTGTTATATACTGTATTTGACTGACAAAAACACTGCATTTGTGGTATTTCATACCATAGGATTTAATATGTTAGAACAAAATGCCATCAATATTTTTTAAGAACTATAAAAAAAAAGATAAGGATATGCTTGTGGCTTATTCATCCTTTGTTACGTTATATGAAAGGCCTGAGTAACTTAATGCAAGACAGTTCTGTGAAGCTGCTTTTACTGCATGTAAAATTAAATCTTTTTACTTTTTTGTTAGTTTGCTATCTATAGCAATATCACATTTCTACACTTGGACAGGGTCAGTGTTCTTTTTTTTTTTCTCACCGCCAGTAAATGGAGTGATGATCAGCTGTAGTTTTCATTTTGAAACTTGTTCACATTTCTTATTGACATTTTGGGAAAACAGAAAGAAAGTCTGGGTGTCATCGGGTTATTTTTCAACAAACTGAAATCTATCAATCAATCCAGCTTTATTTACAAGAAGCGCTCTTCATGTGTTACACGAACTTTACAATTAAAAACAAAGAGCAAAATCCAAAAAGGACAAAAAAACTAAAACCATACCACCGCGATCACCGCATCAATAAACACCGACCAAGTCGACAAGTTCCAGAACAAAACATCCCCCTAGAGCATAACTTCATAAATATCAGAAACGCCTAAAACATGAACAAAAAATCCTGCTGTGCACTAATAAACGTATCAAAAAACTCGCGAATCAGCTTTGCACAGTTTCAAAACACAGAGGAATGATTAGGTTTTCATTTCAACGCAGCAAACTTAGATTTTATTATTCACATTTTTTGTGCACTTCTAAAACCTGTTTAGTATTGGTATCAAAACTTTATGCGCTTGTAATTTTGCAATTACAATTTTGTAATTTTGGTACTTTTTTTTTTACCATTTTAAATTTGTTGCTATTTTTTTTCACACAAATATACAAATTATTTGTGCACTTTTAGCAATGAAAGGAATTTGCTTCAGCTTCTTTAATGCCCACATTCAGCAAAATCATTATCACAAGTAATCCAACTTTTCTAGTCAAAGTTGTATTTTCTCATGTCTTCTTTTCATAAATCACGACTCAACAACAGTAACTTTTGAACATTTAAAAAGTCCCTGCACTTCTGTTCCGCTATCATCTGGCAGGGACTTCAACTCAAGTCAGGACAATTTAAATCTCCCTATTTTTTGTTTGCAAATATATAAACAAGAAGCAGCCTTCCATCACCTACAATGACCTGTGTTTATTAGAAAAGTAGCCTTGAACATACATTTGGTACATTTTATTTAATTAGCAAACAGCTCCTTTTGAACCCTTTTCAAGCCATTAGTGTTGAACTGTATATGGAGTTCAAACTGAGATTTTTTATGTTTATTTTGTGTATTTAATTGGAAAAACGAACAGCATTCCATCCCAGGACCACAGTGGCATTATTGTTCACAAAGAATAAAAACGAAAGGTCCTGTGTGGACTATAAACTCCTGAATAAACAGTTCTCTCAAAGCTGGGTATTGAATGTCTGTTTATGACTTGTAATATGAAGTGCAGAACCCTAAAATCACTAATTGCATCAACTATGAGGATTTGTTGCAGGAGCTCTTAAAATGTTTTTTGACTGTGTGTGTGTGTATTTTTAGGTGCCTTGTATGAGCAATAAAGTCTTGTGTTTTTTCTCCCCTTATGGCCGCCTCATGTCTCAGCCAAAACATGCATCCATTTACTCAGCAGTAACGCTGCATATGTGCACACTTCAGGGGTTATGTGTTTGCCGTGTATGTTGTGCATATGTGCGTTAGGTGTGTGGGTGTGATTTTGCAGCTGCACACAGAGGGCTGACCTTGGTGGGAAAAAAATGGTTTCCTCTTCACTGATCTTTGCAGACGCTGTTTATTAAAACATGTTATTCTCTTCCGCTGAGATGGGACAGGGTGAGCAGCTCAGCATGTTCAGGAAGGAACAACTCAGGCTCTTACTTTATTAAAACTCCATCCTAGGTACAAGTAATCTGTGGAGTCAACTGAATATTTTTTGTGCTTTCAATAAATTCTAAAAAGCTTCCATTAAGCCTGGCTGTTGCATCACCAACAAAAATAGGAAATATAAATAAAGTGTGAAAGTTTACATTCAATAGGAGCAAAGGAAAAGAAACATTTATACCAGCATGTGAGCAGCTCCGTTGCTGCACGCGCCATCACCTCATCACTCAGCAGCCTGCCTGCACGCCACCTCCCCGTGCCTGCTGTGACCACCACCACTGCTGAGACAACCACATCACAACTGCGTCTCATCAGAGCCAGCCACCACCTCATATCTCAACGCAGGTATGGGCTCATTCACGAGTGCTGGACACAGATTTAACATGAGGCCCGTCACTCAGATGAATGGTGGCCTGGCAGGCTGATGGATGGTCTGTCTGACAGCTGCTGCTGTTCTGCTGTCAGACTGAGGTCAAAACAGAGCGAAAGAGAAAAACAGATCATGGAAAATGTTACTGGAGAGTATTACATGAGATTAAATATTTAATTAAAAAAATACACAAGTAAGTTCTTGGGTTTATTTAACTGCAGATTTTGTTTTCAAAAAGCTCAATTATTTTACATAGGAAGTTTACCACCAAGTTAAAAAACACTGCGAATTTGGTTTGGAGGGGGAACAAAATGGGCTCAGTTCCTTAGTTCCCTCAATGTTTCCCAGAAGCAGAATTCAAAGGGAACGTTACTATAGAATCCCCTCCTGAACATAAATGAAATATTAAATTAAATTGACCAAACTGTTTTCAATTAAGTTTGTTTTCAAATGTACACAGTTTACTATTTAAAATTGTCAATCTCATATTGTATTAACATTTTTTTAAACCAATCTCAGTGAGGCCTTAGTCACAAGTGCCCTTAAGGGTGGAGCCGGGCAATCTGTGGGGGAAAAAGGAAAAATCTGTAGGGGCTATGCAGATGTCCTGCAAGAAATATCAGTTGTAGACCATTCAGTGATCACGTTAACATTAAAATGTTAATGGACATGTTTTTTTCTACTGGAATGCTGCAGACAACAGGTTGCAGTGAATTAAGCAACACGTGCAAGGAGCGCATTAGTGTTGTTCAAGAGAATGGTGCTCCCCTTGCATGCAGCCTGACTGCTAGACATAAGGAAATTAGACAGTTTGTGTGGGCGTCCAATGGGCACTTGCGTATTATGGGCACATGCTTTGCCTGCTGCATTTGCGTGCAGTCAGGAATGCCTTTGTCACAACTGCCCTTGTGGGTGGATCCAGGCTGTACAGTTTCAAAATCCCCAGGCCAACATTTAGGATTTCATGTCTAGAATTCTCAGTTTGCATAACCGGATCTCTTGATAAGGAACTTGGGCTGCTCTGTGGAAAGTGACACTTTAAGCAACGTGCAGCAACAATTTTTTATGCTTTATAAATGCATTCCTAATGACAGAAATTGAATGCTCCCCTTGTAAACTATGGTATATAAGCTCGTAGGCACACTTTATCGGAAAAATGCTTGGAAACTCTGTCAGAGTTTTCTCTTTAACAAATTATCAAACTGTCAGACGTAAATATTTTCAAAGTTAGGGCATTGTAAAATGTACAAAAACCCCCAGTTGTTGTTGGTTTTTAAATAAGCTTTGAAAGCCTTGTTGCTGACTCAAAGGAATAAAAACATTTTTTTAAAAAAAGCCACGACAATAAAAAAGTAGTTTTTAATGTGCTATTGTTTGAAGTTATCAGGATGAAAAATAATACTTAAAAAGCGCCAATATTTCCAAATGAAAAATCTCATTGGATATGTTCTTTCTTCAGCGTTCATACAATCAGTGAGTTTCATGTATTAGGTAGTATATTTACAGGTTGTTGCATTGCTGCGCTCCCCCTCGCTGGAGTAGTTGAGATTTCCAGTGTGAATCCTGAGCAGAAAGCAGTGCTGCTGAAAGATGAGGCTCATTACTGCTGGCAGCATTTTTAACTCCCATCTTCTCTGCTTTTTATAGACCTACTGGAGTAAGTCAGTGTGTTAGAATCATCATAATCCATGTGTGATGCAGACTCCCAAATCAACCAAAACCTGCACAGATTCAAACAGTAAAAAAAAAAGATTTCCTGCCTGTAATGTATGTGCTGTACATGTAGATTCTATAGGAGCTGAGTTTTTGCATTAAGTTATCTGATTTAGCAGAACCACCAACATCCCAGTGTCTGCTTCTTTCACAGCCTCAAGGCAGCTGCTGTAAAGTGACCCGTGTCCTAAAGCCACTAAGCTTGAAGTGTTGATGTCAGCCCAGAGACAAGTCCTGTGCTGCTGAGTTGCACTGACTCTCGTGGTCAGTAACTGAGCTCAGCCTGACTTTCCAGACTGTCAGAGGACAGAGAATAGCAGCAGGTGGCAGGAGAAGTGAGATGGCTTGATTCAGACAGAGCAAGACTTCCATCTAGTGGGCAAACAAGACATTCTGCTTTAGATTGTTCTGCTAAAGCAAAGTAAGCAGTATATGAACAGTATATGATGGGTTTGTGCTTTCCATAAAATGTTTAAGACTCAAATTACACACCTACAACTTTTTTGCAAAACGTGCTTTAAACAAATTTGAATTTAAGAAGTATAAACAGAAAGTTGCTTAAAGCAGTGGTCCCCAAACTTTTTCTGGCTACAGACTGGTCAATCCATGAGGTGTGTGGGTGTGTGTGTGTGCGTGTGTGTGTGTGTGTGTGCAATGACAAAGAAACAATAAACTTGAATAAGAAAACGTGACTTAATAATAACAATAGACTTAATCATCATTTCCCTCAGTCATCTGACGTGTGCCTTTTTGAGGATTAATAAAAAACACAAACATACAAACAAAAACCATGAACATGATTAACACCTCTTAATTTGCTGCACGTACTGCTCCTTTTTTCATGAAGGTTCTTGCATGAATTGGGTGTTCACAACCTATGTGAAATGCAGATCTGAATGAAGGAATATGTTCACATGAAAGCTCAAAGTCACATCTCTATGCAAACAGGAACGGTGTGTAGGAATCACCTGTTGCGATAAATCCATATTTAGCTATTAGACCCTCCTTCTTGGAAAGGAAAAGCCCCAAAAAAATATTTTTGGGGAAAAAAAAGAGAAGAAACCTCAGTGATGTCCACATGAAAGAGAGTTCGTCTCCCAGGACGGACTGGCGAGGTCAGTGTCTCATGATTTCAAGAATAACCACCAGAGTGCATCACAATATAGATGCAATAAATCCTCTGTTACGGCATATGTAGAATATTGTTAGTACCTTTCTATTTATGACATAAAACCCACAATGGCACGTAAAATAAAGTAAAAATGGAGGAAGTAAAATCATATTGACATTTATGTTATATATATGTTATATTTTTTTAAATTGAAAATGCAGTGTTCCCATATTTCTCTTTGTTCTGAAAGAATAATAGTGAGCATTTTAGAAGTCAGCTAGCTAACCTGTAGCAATTTACAAACCTAACTAGTTAACTAGTGCGCACATTAGTGCCAACTAGTAAGCTAGTGACACTTTGTATGCAAATAAAGGGGCTGGACAGGAATCCTGATTGGTTTGTTCCAAAGCACTGCACTTGAGGCTTTTAAAGGGACAGTGATCTTTTTGTTTTTGTTCCCACAGAAGAGCAGTCTGTTTTCATTACTTCACCAGGCCTTTTGCTGATTTTGCTCAGGGAATTAACAGAAATTGAGACAAAGATGTGATTTATTATAATATCAATGTTATTTTGAGAGTAAAGCAGCTGAGATGAAGGACAAAAGAGAAGTGACAGAAAGGAACAAGGTGTATGATAAAGTCTGTCACTTTCAAATAATCATGAGGTGTGAATCAGGATTCACAATAAAAAATACAGATATGGTTAGTTTTCGAAAAATTTAAAAATAGAATGCTTCTCTTTTTACATAACATATTTTAGCAATGATAGACTAATATTTCCAGATTTGCCATGAATGAAATATTCTAGCATCAGGCATTTATCATTGGATGGTTGGTTTTCTGTAGAGAGTGAGGTTAGTTAAATCAAAGGTAATTTGTTTCCTTTTATATTTTATTTCCTTTTTTTCATTTAAATTAATGTTTGCAAAGTCATAGATGGTCAATATGAAATCTGAATCCTTTTATCTAAAGCTTTTCCAAGAAAATAAAATATTTATTTTACAACTAAAATATCAATTTCAATCTCTCAAACGGGCTCCATGTGCACTTGCTACTAACATAAATGTAAAGTGGCTGAATTCACCACAGTTACTAATTTTATGCTAAAATATCATTGCTTTTACACTCAATGCTGTTACTCAAGAAGGGATTAACAGCAATGAGTGGATGGTTTCTCCTCTCTGATGCCTTTTAACAATAATTACAATAATAGGATTACATTACTGCAAACATATCATGAATTAATGAATATTAACTAGTATAAGCTAATATTAGTAGTCATAACTAATATTCATTAACTTAATATTAACACAAATGTCTGCCAAGAATGCTTTCATGCAAAGCTTTTTAAATCTTCATGAGTTGACCGGTCAGCAGCCAGAAAAAGGTGGAGGAACACTGCTTAACAGCACAGTAGTGTAAAGATGTCATCTTCTCTTCTCCAGTACCTGAGCTAGGCATGCTAGCTGGGCCAAATTGGGGGTGGTTTGCACATTAGCACCTAGGCCGTTGTAACATCACAGTGACTTATTAATTCAAAAAGGACATAGTTGAGACCCTTTGATTGACAGCGATTGAAAGGGAGAAATATTCAGAAATGTTAAAATAATTAGATTTTTTATTGAATGTGTTCTCTTTTATGAGAAAAATGCTACACATACACGTTAAAAAGTACAAAAACATGATTTGCATTGGAGGGGGACTATAAACAAGCTAACTAATCTAAATCAAAATAGGCTGTTATAATTATCAGTGGGTACATTAGTTAAGGTTTTTCATGTGTTTAACAACTCTAACTAATTAAAGGTATGAGTATGTGTTTAGGTCAGATGTTTATTTATCTCACTTAAATAAATCTAAAAAAATTAGAATACAACAAAAAGCTTTTTCTGTAATTTACATGCTAAGAAGAAGTACGATGAAAGAAAAAAAAAATATTGTAAATGAAATGTAATGCAAAATGCTTCTCTGACCAAATAATAATTTTAAAACACATTTTACTTTATTTTATTGGTAATAAAGACTTATTAAAGTGTTAAAGTATATATCCATGTGCCTTTATTAATTATTGATTGATTTGTTTATTTCAAGCATAAGTTGGACAACACACAAAAATAATCACACACAATTATCAAACTCATTATCAAGACAATGAAATGCCTTGATTGAGAGGAGAGAAAGAAAAGGAAAAAACAAAAAGAAACCAATGAAAAATTAACAAACAAAAACAACGCACTTAAGTCACATTTGTAACATATGTTATGTATAGTGATTAATAACTGAAGTCTAGTAGAGCTTGATTAAGTCCTTAGAGAAGGAGTGGGAAGAAGCGAATTTATGTAATCCCACCCTACATAGTTACTTCATTTCATAGTCTTGCATCATTTTCATAATCTGGTTCCCATCAGAAACATTATTGATTCACACTTTAGGTAATTGTGGCAGATTGGCGCAAACCAGCTGTGCTAAAGTGATCACACCAAGTCTTTGGCTATGTCCGAATTAATTCACTACTCACTATATAGTGCACTATAAAGTTTTTAGATTCGTACAACACTACAAAATGGTGAATCCAATGTAAAAAAATCGAGTGCACTGGAAATATCCCAGAATCCTCTGCGGAAAACACGTGTACACCGATGGTCACTACATTGGAAAAGATAGACCACAATGCATTGCGTTTGAATTCCTTTCAAGATGGCAGAAGCAAGTCGCTCAAGGGAGATGACAAATAAATGTATGTATTTAAGTATCTGTAGTAGAATATAACATTGCTACATATGTAATATGATATATGTCGTATTAGGTAATTATTTTACCGACGATGTATATTATCCTGCAGCTTATCATTTTCGCTAACGCTACAGTTTTGCTAACGCTTTTGTTTTGCATTGAAGGCGGGAATATTCCACGCAATAGGTAGTACATAAAAAGGGAGTGATTTCTACTTAGTCATATGTTGATTAGACATTTTTTGAATGTGTTTACACATGTAGGGACAGACGAGGACGTCCAAATTTAATCCACCTGAGGGTGGAAAAAGAGAGCCTGTTCTCAGGCAAACGGTTCGCAGCAGCTGCCAGATGGGAGTACGTTCTCAGCCAAAATGTTCATATATTTCTCATTAAAGTGTTATTTTCATCGTGGTGAAGGTTTTTGTTTTTTACATCAGAGATACAGGAAATGGGGCTGACCCACCTCATAAGTCCAGCCAGAGCATTTTTGGATGTTTGAACATTGTTTGAGCTCATTACTTAACCCGTTCCAAAGTTTAGATCCGCACACAGACACACAGAACCTTTTTTTTTGTGGTTCTTATCAATTTGATTTGGTGAAATATGGTAATATTAAGGAGCAGTATAACAGGTATCTACAGTTGTATTCTAGCACGTATTTAGATTTATTTATGATTGAAATACTTTTTGAAACTTTAGTTTGTATGTGTAGCTTCCAACTTAATTTGTTATCAATTACAATCCCCAAGAATTTGATTTCTGTGACGTTTTCTATTAATTCGTTATTTATTGTAACTGAGAGCCCTGTATTGGCCTTGTAATTATCAAAAAACATCACTTTGGTTTTTCAAGGTTCAAAGAGTTTATTGTAATCCATCCATAATTTTATTTTGCTCAACTAGGTGTTTACCACATGGATAAGTTCCCTTTGAATGTCGAGTAAAATATAGTGGTGTCATCAGCAAATAAAATTATTTTTAAAAGTTTTGAAACATTGAAAATATAATTTATGTAAATATTGAATAGCAGAGGGCCTAGAATTGATCCTTGGGGGACACCACAACTTATCTCCTTGGTCTTTGATGTAAATTCATTCATCTTGACAAATTGTTTTCTTCCCGTTAAATAGATTTTGACCCAACTTAGCGCTAGTCTTCTTATCCCATACCCTTCCAGTTTATCAAGTAGGATGTCATGATTGAGAGTCTCAAATGCTTTTTCTAAATCAATGAAAATTCCAGCTGCAAATTTCTTTTTGTCCAGAGCATTTGTGATTTCCTCAACAGCATCAATGATAGCCATTGAGGTTGATCTGTTTTCTCTAAAACCATATTGGTTTTCATTTATAATGTTATGTTTATCTATAAATTTAGCTAACCGTCCAAACACATGCTTCATAGGTTAATTGGTCACTCTAAATTGTCCCTAGGTGTGGATGTGAGTGTGTGATTGTTGCCCCTGCGACAGACTGGCAACCAGTCCAGGGGTGTCCCCTGCCTTCACCCATCAGTAGCCGGGTTAGGCTCCGGCAGCACCTTGACCCTAAAAGGTAAGATAAAAAACGGTTAGAAATTGAATGAATGAGTTTGTAAAAATGTTTGTCTCAGCTCTTATAAATAGGAATCACTTTTACAATTTTCATTTTGTAGTGATAAGTTACACATGTATGTTAGAAGCTTAGATATATTGTTAATAACCTTCTTCACCACCATCACAGCAATATTATCACAATTTGCTGAGTTTTTACTCTTGAGTTTGTTAACAGTTCATATCAGATCACTTTTTGTTCACTTTAGATGATGGTGGAATATTTTCTTTGCTGGTTTTGCACTTTGGAATTTCTGTTGCTAACTTTGGATCCACGTTTACAAATAGTTGTTAAAACTGTTTGCTGCTTCAGTAATAGTATCGCTTTGACCCTTCTCATCAAAGGAACATCCCAGATTCTGTAGATAGTCCTTGAAGTCTCCAAAGTTAGTTGGAGCAGAAATGCTTCTGCTGTTAAAGTTAATCACAGTCTTTCTTCTAGGTTAACAGAGTTTTTAAAGTCATCTATGCTGTCATATTTGCAGTTCAAATTAACAGAGGAAAAGAACTGATCAGGGTCGATGTCATCTTGCAGGTTGTTATCATTATCACTGAATATGTTCAGGTCAGGTTGCTCACAGTTCAGATCTTTCTGAAAGTTGTGGTGACAGTTGACTGTTGAAGAAAATGTGTTGTTTTTAGAAGCCATGTTTGTAGAGTTTGACTCCTCACCTCGAGAGTCCAGCATCTTCACTTCTCTCTTGTTTAGACTGTAGTGGGTAGAAACTTGTCCAGCTCCTCCAAGCTCCTGATAACGATGACCTTGGCTTGCTCAGGAGAACCGTTAAGTTTAACGTAGATCCTGCAAACCAAACCCTTACCCAGGTGCTTTGAATCTTTCCTTGCCATTTCAGGAAGCATGCTCTTCAGGCGATGTCAGCATTACGCTTAATGAAATTCTGATTGTGGTAAGCAGGTTATGCTGCTGATTGGTAGGTTGTGCAAGGACACGCCTATTCAATTAGGAGGTGGTGCTTTGAAAGCTCTCCTCCTTTGCCTTTTGGCATGAGCTGTTTTGGTTGCTGTAGACGAGCCATCAGGAAGTGAGTGTGGGTGCACAGGCAGGGAAGACAGGTCTGGTGCAGGCGCGGATTAACTGTGCATGAGGAAGTCTCGAGTAGACTCGTTTACAGTTCCCTGTATTTGGCCAGTCAGCTGGTTTCGGACGTGCATTGGTGACATCAGTAGCTTACAGCGTGACGGACTGTTTCACCCAGACCCACTTCCTCAACGTGCCGGTGCGTATTAAATGAAGCATCTCCTGCACGCTTGTGTTTTTAACAAAACTCTGGCATTTTATTATTGTTTTTTTTTTGTTCAGACTCAGTATTATGTATTTCTTGCAGATACACAGAGGGCTGCAAACCACATTTGGAGGGTTAATCTTTTTCTTCTGGTCAGATCAACAGTTCCTTCCATCTCCAACAGAGTGCAGTCGACTAACCACAAATGGCTTGGGTAACAACTTTGTTGTCCTTTACACCTGTTTAACTGTCAGGGCTCGCCCAGATACCCCCTCCTCCGACCCACAGAGGGAACACTCACCGGAGTATTGCGTGCCAGTCAGATTACACTGCTTCCGGTCCATGGTTCACCCAGGTGTCTCTCGTTGTGTCATCAGGTCATCCTATCCTTGCGTAGTCTTGTATTTGCATTCCTGCTGTACAGTCTAAGCGTTTTTTTTCCTGCCTTTGGTTGCCGACCCGTGCCTGTTTTCTTGCCTCCTGCAGTCTCCTGTGATCTGACCTTGCCTGCTGTACGACTTTGTCTCTGCCTGCTCCTTATGCTTATTAAACCTTGTTGCTTCCTTACATTAACAATATATGTATATATTAAAATATAAATTTTAATGACAGCAAATTGACTACAACAAGAGGGAAATGTAAGACATTGACTCATTGCATTACTACGTATAAATTATCTAATGTAACACGTTTTAAAGGAGTTATGTTATCTCTCTTGGTTTTACTGGAAGTCCCAGTGTGGACTTTACACAAGAGACAACTGATGTTTTTCCAAAGCTCTGTTGGACCATGCAACAGTTAAGAACTACATATGTCAGAAATATCCTCAAGTTAACTTGCACCTGATTGGATTTGATATAGGTCGTTCTGACAAATCAAGACATCTTCACAAAATTACCGGAAACACTGTGGAAGACATTAAAAAAATATCTTAGAAGGAGTAGACTCTGTTATTTCACATTCAGACATCTCCCTGCCATCAAATGTAAGTTGTTTTTTTTTTTTTTTTTTTTTGTATTCTATAGTTCCCCACAAATTAGCACCATAATAATAAATGTTTTTTGTAATAGAGCGTGTCTGGTACAACATCCACTACAGGACCAACACCCTAAAGTGAAGAGCCTCCCCAGCATGCTGACACAACACCTACAGATGAAAACGTGTCTATCAACTCTGGTAGGTTCTTGTTACACGCCAAAAACAAATATCTTTTATCTTATCAAAGTAAATGCAAGATTTATTACATGTTTGCATTGATTAAACAAATTAAACCAATACATAGGCTGTCCTCTATCGTTGTATTCCCACTGAGACGTTGGAGGGCTGCAACTCTTTACACACTTAAAGGTTTATGCTAATTTCACAATAGTAATTTCAATTCAGACCTTGTGGTTTGGTAAGACAGTGTATTCTTTTTTTTAAGGCAGAATTATTAGATCCAGAGGAGTGGCTTAATGCTGGAACCCCAGAGGTAAATCTTTATGAAAAGTGTCATCAGATTGGGAGGTAAGTGGGTGTGCAACATTTTTATGTTTACTTGTAATGTTACATTGTCTGCAGGTATACTACAGACGGAGACAACTGGATCCACCAACAGTAGTTGACACTAGGTACTTAATGGTTGTCAGAAAGTATTTTTTTAACTGGGAACCATGTTCATAAAAAATAACTTTTCTTGTGCAATAAACTGCAGCATTAGTTGATTTATCAAAATAGATATATAGAAGAGATTTGAGTGTGTTATGTCATTAAAGAAAATGTTTCTTTTAGATCTGTATGGATCCTTTCTTAGTTGATGACTCAGACGAAGGGAAGGAGGATGACATTGAAACCCATGCACTTGCAGCAGATCATTTTTCAGTATGTTTTGTTTACTGTATTTGTAGTATCTTAGCAATCATATCCTTTAAAATATAATTGTTTATCATCAATCGCGAAGAAATGGACATCCTTACAATTCTGAAATTGTTCCGGTGCAATAATTTAATAAAACAGGGAGGTATCCACAGTGATCATTAGGAGGAGGAAAATACTTGACAGTGTCCTTAAAGCCATGAAAATGGTAAAGTTCCTTTGGACTCAAATTCCACACGACATGGATGGGCCACAAAGAGAGTTCCTCAGGTCAGGAGTGTTACACTATGTCTTCTAGGGCCATGTAGGAACGCCAGATGCAAATGTTTTTGTCAAGCAGTTAAACATATTGGTTTGTATGTTCTGTTTTATTATAGATTACTGATGAAAGAAGTACAGGCATCAATGGGCAATTTTGAGGGGAAGCCTGGACAGGTTTTTCTGATATATGACCAAGCAGCTTTAGAAAATCAGAAATACTTCTTGAGTGGAAATCTTGTTTCTTGGTCGATTATTCATGGAGGCCCATCCATAAAATGTCTAGATCCTACCCTCTTTCAGCTGATGTGTGGCCAGGAGACGAGGCTGGAGGACTTTGACTGGCATGTGATCCCTGACGTGGAAGTCCATTCAAAACTGAAGATGATAAGAGTATTAAAAGTTCTTATAGCCTGCACATAGGTCCTCCTATAAAATGAAACTGCAAAATAATTTCATTTTTGA
Source organism: Oryzias celebensis (assembly GCA_014656515.1). Classification (NCBI taxonomy): domain Eukaryota; kingdom Metazoa; phylum Chordata; class Actinopteri; order Beloniformes; family Adrianichthyidae; genus Oryzias; species Oryzias celebensis. The sequence continues at coordinate 4,692,456 of BNCR01000017.1, read as the reverse complement.
ATGAAACTTCATATTAATACATTTTTGCTTGTAGATATAGGACTGTAAGACAGCTGCTGACTTGATTGCACTCCAGCAGAATCTGGGAGACTGGACAGCTGATTGTGGCATTCCGCAAATATATAATGCCAATGTCGAAGATGTGCCAAAAATCTATGGAAATGTTGTGAAGCACTACATCTTTCTGAGGGATAAACAACCACTTAAGTAAACAGAACATTGCAATTAACATCAACTTGTGTAGCATGAATACACTGTCAAATATTAAAATGAATATATGCACAATATTGTTTTTTGAAAATACAAAAGCAAAAATTTCTAAATTACAAATGCCAGAAAAACACTACTGTAAATGTTTAATTCAGTCAGCAACATTAATGCTGAATCTGAACTGTTCCCGTACCCCTATGGCTTATCCCTAAACCTACATGTTAACCTTGTAATTTCAGGATAAATAAAAATTATAAAGTAAACCTTGTTTCATGAAGCATGTAATCTAACTCATAGATGCAACGGTAATTACATCTCTAAAATTAGCATTAAACAACAGGTTCTACCTGCCAATGCCCGTCTTTGCAATTGTAATTTCAGATTTGAGTGGAAATCCTTTTTGACATACAATACTTATTCAAATCTATGATTCTTTGTGTGTTTCCAGAACAGCAAAAGCAATACAGTAGTTCACGGAGCGGATCAATGCTTTTGGAAATCTGTGGGATATGGTGAAAACAAACTGGATAGCCTTTATTCCATTATTCACCAACATGCAGGAGCCACTCTCAAAAGCAGCTTTCAGAGGTCTTTTCACAAACAAATATAGCACAAATATAGAAGAGGAGACCATCTACTGCTGGGAAAAAGTCCTTCTTATGATCGAAGGTATCCTTTTTTTAACAATTATTAAAGGAAAAATATAAATGAGAATCGTAAACATGTACTGAAATTTAAAAAACAATATCATTTATTACAATTCCATGAATGATATAGTTTATTAGAATTATGTTTATACTTTATTGACCTTTTCCTAACCTAGCAGACAAATCTTCTTGTAGCATAATTAATTAGCACAGGTGTTGCTGTGTGGTTAATTGCAGGCAGTGGCCTGTTGAGGCGCTATAAAAATGCTGAGATCCCCACTGGCCACCAGGGGCATCACTTGGCCTTCGGAACCACCCACTTCCGTTTGCACACTCTGCTTAGCCTTACAGCTCCAGAGAGAAAAAAGGTCACTCGCAAGCTCCATTAGCGCCCCTGCATCCTTGGGCGTGGTGCAGCTTGTCACTTCAGGTGATGAACCTGGGCCCTCTGGGACCCTCTGTGCTTCTGGTTTTGGAGACAGCTGCTGCTTTCATTTGATTGACTTTTAACTTGGCTACACTCTTGTGTTTGTGAACGCGTCGGACGTGTGACGGGGGTTCTGCCAGCGGCCACGGATTTGAGCGGTTCAGCTGACCTACGGGGCATTCCAACACGGACTCACCTTACTCACCCACCCCCCCAGCACATGAGCACACGCTCATCCATTCATTAAAACCAGTTCCATAAACACGAAAGGTGGAGCCAGAGAGTCTACGGCTGCTCCTTGACTAGGGTGCCGCCAATTTCTCCTGCGGCTGAAGGAGGAGGGGCCAAGCACGGCGTGAGCGTCCGTTTAGTCCTCTGGAGCCTTCCCTTGGCGGTAGCAGACAAGCAACCCGCAGAACCTTCTTTAAATTGTCCATTTGTTCGGGCACACCCACACACACCGCCGGAAGATACGGTTTCGTTGAGCAGACAGTCTAAATAAAACAAAAAAGCAGCTGTGGGTGGGGGGTGGGGGGGTCGCGACACGCTCAAAACTGCAGGGGCTATATTTATGGGAGTCAACCTGTGCTGTTATCTGGAGCTGTGAGGCCACCCGCAAACAGGAAGCGGGCGGTTTCAGTGGGCAAACGATGCCATAGTGGCCAGTGGGGGCCTTGGCCCTTTTATAGCATCCCAAAAGGCCACTGCCCGCAATTATTTAATTCCACGCACCTGAGCTAATTAGTCCTGCTACAATCCACCCCCACAAAATTTCATCATCACCCCGACGATAGTGCATAGCAGACTATATCCATACTATATCCATAACACAACAGCAGGACTCACACTTACTGAGGAGCAGTTCTGCCCTTTCCCTGCGGCCCTAGGGAGCCGATGTACATTTGAATGATGGCCAGCAGTGGAACGCAACGTCCGGCGCACAGGTATGCTGCTTATATCCGAGTCAACTGGTAAGGTGACCCCAGAAGTGGAAGGTACAGCAGCCTCAGGAGAGGCAGCCTCAATCTGCCCAAGCCACTGTTTAGGTCCTGTGTTTTTCACTGCATCACTCAAGTGTTCACTCACCACAAACCAGTTCCCATTCTCCAATGGGTCTTCTTGTAATTCGGGGGACCTCTGGGGGGAATGTCTCTGGGGGTCTGCAGCAGACTCCTGAGCTTGTTCTCGGTGTAGCACAGCCTTCAACAGGGACCGATGGAACTGCCGGTGCGTGCTGAGGTCATCCCTTGGGGCAATATTGTACACTGAGCCCCCTTCTTTGGGTGCCCTCAACACTTTGTGCACCCAATGGTGCCACAAATCCCTGATTTTCTGTTGCCCTCTGAACCCAAGGTCTCCCTACCCTTCTGCTAGACGAAGGTTCCTTACCCCTTCATCATGGCCCCTCTTCCTGCGATCAGCTGCGGCTCGCAGCCTGTCCCTGGTGCCCTCAAACGCCAGTTGGAGCCAAGCTTGATGTTCCTGAACTCAATCGTGAACAGTGCCCACCACTGGCTCCTGGACCCGACCCAATTGGAAGTCTACTGGAAGCCTTGGCTCCTGTCCAAACATAAGAAAGAACGGCGACTCACCCGTTGACTGGTGGGGAGTCGTGTTGTACGCATACAGGAGCTGTGGCAGGCACATGTTCCAGTCTCGTTTCTGGGAGCCTGGTATGTACCTAAGCAGATCATGTAGGGTTCTGTTGAACCATTCGCACTGCCCGTTGCCCGCTGGGTGGTAAGGTGTAGTGTGCGATTTTTCTACGGCATAAAGGTCACATAACTGGTGAATTAGGGCACTCTCAAAGCCTCGCCCTTGATCGGAATGTATCCGAGCTGGGACACCAAATTTTGAAAACCACTCTGTGACCAAGACTTGGGTCACTGTGGTAGCACGCTGATCTCTAGTGACCACTGCCAGAGTGTACTTGCTAAAAACATCAGTCATGACCAAAACATTGTCAATACCTCTTACGGTGGGCTCCAGAACTGAGAAGTCACCTGGGACCGCTCACACTGGCTGCACCAGTCTTCCACCTCAGATGACATGCCAGGCCAATAGCAGCGTTGACGAAGCAGGTCAAGGGTCTTTTCTATACCCTGATGACCATGCTGCTGATGAACTGCTGTCAATACTTCCTCCTTCAGAGAGCCAGGAAGTAAAATCTGTAATACTGCTTCGCCCCCATCCTCCCGAAAGACTCTTCGGTAAAGGACCCCACCATGCTCGACCAACCGGTTCCACTGTCGAAGCAGGGCCACTGTGGGTGGCAACAACTGCAACCGCTCCGCGGCGTTTGGACAGGTATGCCGTTCCCAGAAGGGCCAAAACTCCTTCAAGACAGGGTCAGCCCTTTGGAGCAAAGCAATGACTGAGCGGCTATGATGGGGCAGAGCAGCCACCGTGGCTTGGGTTGCACCAACAGCCCTAGCCTGTTGCTTTTGTTGTACTGACCTGGGCAGTCTGCTACCTGGGAGGACAGCCTCCCAAGCCTGCATGTCAGGAACTTGCTGCTGTGACAAAGAGTCTGCGTTCCTGTTGCTGCGCCCTGAGCGATACCTTATCTCAAGGTCGAATGCAGCCAGCTGAGCTGCCCACCGTTGTTCCATGGCACCAAGCTTGGCCGTGGACAAATAGCGGAGGGGGTTATTGTCTGTATAGACAATGCATTTCTGCCCCAGAAGATACTGCCTGAATTTCTTTGCAACCACCCATTTGAGTGCCAAAAACTCCAGTCTCATGGAGCTGTAGTTGATGGGGTTCCTCTCGGTGGGTCGCAAGCCTCGACTAACATAGGCTATAGGCCGCACCCTACCATCTTATTCTTGTGAAAGGACTGTGCAGAGGCCCCCATTGCTGGCATCAACCTCCAAAATAAAAGGGCAAGATAAATCTGCGTAGGCCAGCACGGGGGTTGAAGTCAGCTTGGTTTTTAAAGCCTCGAAGCTGCACTGGCACTCCTCAGTCCAGTGGTTCTTTATGCCACGTTCTGATCTTTTCCGAACCTTGGTGCCCTCCAGCTCTGCCACCAACCGGTGCAAAGGTGCAGCCAACTTAGCAAACCCCTTCACAAAACGTCTATAATAGCTGGCAAAGCCAATAAACGACCGCAGCTGGAACACGGTGGTAGGGGGCTGCCAGTTAGCCAGCGCCTCCACTTTACCAGGGTCTGTAGAGACTCCTTGATCTGAAATCACATGCCCTAAATAATGCACCTGTCGCTGGAAAAAGCCACATTTGGTGAGTTTAACATTAAGCTCCTCCTGTTGCAACTTCTCCAACACCAGCTCTAGTCGCTCCAAATGTTGGTCAACTGTGGAAGAGAAGACTACAATGTCGTCAAGGTACAACAGCAGGGACTGACCTTGTTGTTCACCAAACATCCGCTGCATCAGACGCTGAAAGGTGCTAGGGGCATTGCAGAGGCCGAAGGGCATGTGGTTCCACTTGAAATGGCAGAACGGTATACAGAACACAGTCTTGGCACAATCTGCCTCTGCGACCTGATGATAACCGCTGGCCAAGTCCAGAATTGAGAACCAACGAGCCCCTGACAGGGCATCCAAGGATTCCTCTATGCGAGGAAGCGGAAAAGCATCCTTCCTGGTCCTGCTATTCAAATGTCGATAGTCCACACAGAGGTGAAGACCACCATCTTTTTTACGAATGAAAACAATAGGGAACGCAAAGGGGCTGCTGCTCTCACGAATCACCTGGGAATGAAGCAAGTTTTTAATATGCTCCTTTGCTGCCTCATAGTCCTACGGAGGAATACGCCTGTAGCGTTGCCGGACTGGAGCATCATCTACCAAAGGAATCTTGTGAGTGATTAAGCTGGTACACCCCAAGTCACCCTCATGCATCGAAAAGACAGTTGAATATTTTTCCAGGAGGGCACGGACCTTTCCCTGCTCTTCCGTAGAAAGTGGCGAGAGGTCCACTGATTCAAGCTGTGCTGGAGGCAGGGTAAATGCTGCCTGAGCCACCACCAGAGCTGCTCCTGACGGTACCTCAGTCACCCCCTTGGGTAAACTTACAACCCCAACTGGGGCCAGCGTGCCCACTAGGGTACGTGGGTGGATTCTCACAGTGGTGGACCCAACATTGATGAAGGGAATGTAAGCTGTCCCCTGATCCACTCTCACCAATGATGGGGGTGCTAAAAGGCCTGCGGGGAGGCCTGAGCTACATGGCTCAAACAACACCACTGAGCCTGAGCACTGTTCCGCATAAGTTGCGGCAACGACCGTTAGGACGCCGCCAGGAATCCAGCAAGAGTTTTGTCCACGACACGCTCAAAACTGCAGGGGCTGGATTTATGGGAGACAGCCTGTGCGGTTATCTGGAGCTGTGAGGCCATCCAGAAGTGCGCAAACAGGAAGCGGGCGGTTTCAGTGGGCAAACGATCCCATGGTGGCCAGTGGGGGCCTTGGCCCTTTTATAGCACCCCAAGAGGCCACTGCCCGCAATGATTTAATTCCACGCACCTGAGCTAATTAGTCCTGCTACACTAGCATCAATGCTTCTGATCCTGGTGAAAGCAATGGTAAGACTATTTGAACAATTTCTGGAATTTGCTCACACTGATCTCAGCCTACACAAACTCACACTCACTTATTGCTCCATGTCATTGCTGCTTTTGAAATGACTAAGATTCACAACTGCAGCACACTGATATGTCAGAATACACACAGTGAGGCAAAAAAGATGCACATATTTCAATGTATTCAAGTTTTTTCTCTGCATTAGAAAAAAAAAATTAAGTAATAATTTTATTGTTTATCACTCTTTTTAATCTTTATGGAAGCATCTTGTATTCAATTAAAAAGGGGTGGTCTTTTTTATTTAAATGCAATACGCTACAGTAAAAAAATATTTAAAATAATTTGAAAAGAAATACTGTTGACCTCACCCACAAAGCGCCAGCAGGCCACCCACGGACTTTACTGTTTTGTGTCCAACATTGTCTTCGGGATTGACTCACAAACAAAAGAGAAAACAGTTCATGCTGATGAATATTTAATTGTTCTCCAACGTTTTGCTGTGTAACATTTGTACAGTTGATGATTTAAAGAGAAGTGTGTGTTCAGAGATCAGAAGTGTCTTTTGTTAAACATTACATTTCTGTAATGTTATAACACCTGACATAAGACTACACTTTCAGTTATTTTAGTGCTTTGTTTTATGAGAGAATAATCATTAACTGAAACTTTATAAATGGGGAGAAAAACTGTTTTACTTTGAAATTCAGAAATTATTTTTCTTATAGCTGTTTATTGTGTTTGTGTGCGTGTGTGTGGGGAAATGTTGAGGACTGTGTATTAGTTCTTGATTTTTTGTTCTTTGGTTTGTTTCTTCACAGGTTGGCTGTGAGGTTCTTTGTGGAGAGGTCACACTTTCTTGTATTTAGTGTTAATTTGTTCTGACCTTAAGAAGCTGTCCCTGAATTTTGTGTGTTTTAATATTTTGTGTGATTCTTCTACAGCCTGATTGCAGCCCTCACACAAAGAATTTTCTAGTTTTGCCAATTAATTTATTTTTTTGTCTTTTTTCTCTGGAGCTTTATTCCCCACCTGTGTGATTTGTTTCCTTACAACTGGGTTTTCTCTTGATATTTACCTGTAACATTTAACATAAGTGTTTTTAGTTTTCTTAGTGAAATCAAATGTTAACACATTTTAAAGATTATTAACCGTGTATATAAAGACGATTTTTATCTGTTTTAAATGTTTAAAAATCTTACGTGTCTTTTTCCCACGTAGAACAGCATTTTGATGCTTTTTTGTTTTTGCTTATAAATGTTTTTGGTTTTTCTAAGAGAAAACATCATTGTCTTCCTTTCACACCATGTGCTCCTGTAACCATGACGTCACTGAAAAAAATCTGCTTGATATCTCAATATCAACGTCATTTTTACTGGAATAAAATTTTGTTTTTAAATTATTCTTAATAGGATTGTAAAACCAAAAGAGACAAAGATTCAGTTAAGATTTAAAAATATTTAAAAATTCAGATGAAAAACTGAAGGTGTCTAGAACGTTTAAGGGACACCCTCAGGATTCTCCGGACCAGCTGGAACAGCATAGAAACTCAATGGAATATTAAAAATTAGCAAGTGCCTAAATTATCAAAGACTGAAAAAAAATAGTTAAGGATGCCTCTCACTATGGAGTAACAGCGATACTTGACATGTAGAGTTGTTAGTAGAGGGCAATAAAGGTTTTCACACATAAGTTGGAATAAGGAACGTTGGGAAAACAAAGCATCACAAAATTACACTGGAGTCAATGTTCACGACAATTACACTCTGGCACCAAAAAAACTAAAAGAAGGGGCTTTAGTAGAGACACAAATGGGAGAGATGATATAAGAAACTTGGTGCAGAGAGAAAAGATAGAGCAGACAGCAGAAGTACAGCAGCTCTAAAATGACATTAGTATTTTAAGGTGGGAGTCCTAATTTGTATTGCATTTGTCTACTTCAGAGTGCTAGTAATGCGGGACAGAATAAAACAGTTTTACTAAGATCTATTTTCTTACAAGAAAAAAAACTTCAAGTCTAAAACAATTAGCAGTTTTAAATAAAAGTTGTCATACAACTAAACTCAATACAATCAAAATAGCATTTCCAAAGACACAGGAATGATGGCAAATCATTCTAGTTTTGTAAGTGTAACACAGCTTCAAATATTTCGCTCAGGAAGATGGTTGACATGAAAACCTCGAAAAGATTCTCTGTTAGGTCTCAGGTATTTCAAATTATTACTTGTGACTTTCTGTACAGATAAGCATTTTGATATGCTTGAAAATTTGTTTCATCTTCAGTCCATATATGATTGGGTTAAACAAGGGCTGATATATTATAATCTGTAGTATCACTGTTAAGTGCAAACCTTTTGGATATGCAGACCCAAAGAAACCTAGGATGACATCAAAAGAACCCAGACATGAAAAGTTTATCAAAACTAACAAATGAGGTAAACAGGTCTGTGCAGCTTTACTTCTAATTTCTTTGGAACTCAGATATGAAATTATTAATATCCTTATGTATGTAAAAAGAATGAAAATAAAAGGCAAAAGTGCAACATTGACAAGAATCATCATGTCCAAAACAGCGAGTTCTTCTAAGCTTTTGCATAGAAGTTTTTGAAGAGCGCTGTTACAAAAGATTCCGTCCAAAATGAAGCTGCAGGGCCTTTGATTGATGATAACTTTCCCTGACATTGACACCGTGAGTTGAAAAAGAGGAAAAATCCACGACAACATCAACATAACAATCACCCTTCTTTTGCTCATGAGGGTTTGATATTGCAGAGGTTTACATATAGACACATACCGGTCAAAGGACATGGCTGTCAACAGCAAAAATTCTGATGCACCCAAAGAGTAATACACAACATGTTGCAGGAGACAACCATAATATGTTATGACCTGTCTCTTAGATACAATGTCGACCAGAAGCTTTGGGTAGACAGCAGAACTAAACATGACAGAGTTTGTTAACAGAGCTGCAATAAAAATGTACATGGGCTCATGAAGGCTTCTCTTAACTACAATAATATAAACAATTGTACAGTTACAGAAAAGTATTAAGATAAATACAGTAAGCACAATCAGAAAATACAAATACCTATATTTTTCTATTTCTATGAATCCATCAAGACTTATTAGTGATCCATTGAATTCCAGCTCCATTAGGCTCTTCCCAGGTTATGCATTAAATACAAACCAGTTTTCTATAGAATATAGAAATGAATGTTGTTTTTGCAACACCTCACCAATCTAGGACTGGACACCAGAGGAGATCTTCTTTGTAGCACAGAGTGAGGGGTTTGGGCTTATCTAAAACACATTTATCCTCTATGGAGTCCATTAGTCATCTTGTGAACCAATGAGAATTAGAAGGTGTGCACGCACACACTCACACACACACACATACACACACACACACAAAGTGAATATTGGGCAACTCCAGGTGAACTAAATTTTGTTGTGAAAGTGTTTTTTGTTTTTTTATTTTTTCACAGGATTTAAGAGTTTTCGTACATTGAAGTAATACAAGTAAAAGTTCATGGAATGGTACAGTATGCTTTCTTGTCATGGAGGATGATGAAATTGAAGGTGGCCAACATGCCAAAGTGCAACAAGATCATAATTTTATTTATTAATAATTTATTTAATATTTTTTTAAATAATAAAAAAAAAAACATGTATAAATAGATACATAAAGAATGACTGATTGATCACAGAGTATCATTAAGGAGCCTGATGGACCAAGGGGAAAAACAGTTTATTAATCTGTTGGTCCTGGTTCTGTGGGACCTGAATCTCCTCCCTGATGGCAGCAGTTGGTAAAAAAGGTGGCCAGGGTGAGAGCAGTCTTTAAGAATTGTATTAGCTCTGGCAATGCATCATGTGTTAGCGATGTTACTGTGACTTTCAGCATTGAGATCTGGTGACTGTGGAGCCCACTGGAGTTCAGTGAACTCATTCTCATGTTCTCATGTTCTAGCAGACAATGTCTACAGCTGGCAGCATGAAGCCGAGAGCAGAAGATAGAAGACAGGCTCAGCAGGTCAGCTGGACGTAAGGCTGAGTGGCGAGCAGAACAGGTAGACAAGCTGGCAGAATTTATAGAGCAGGTGAGTTGACTGAATGCTTGAAGTGCAACGATCCGGCAGAGAGTGAAGGGCAGAGATTTATAGAAGCAGGGCACAGATGGAGGAAATCAGGGATGATTAGCAGCAGTGGGATAGCTACTGCCATGACAGCCTCAATCGGGGGCTTCCATCAGGATCTCACCTTGTGGGGTCAAAATGATCACAAGATTGATGAGCAAAAATCCCAGATTCATTCGGGGGGGAGAGACTAGTGATGACCTGCAGAGAGCTGGGAACAAAGTAACAAAAGCTACCATCAGTAACACACTACATCAGCAGGGACTCAAATCCTGTAGTGCCAGACGTGTCCTCCTGTTAAAGCTGGTACGAGGGCAGGCCCGTCTAAAGTTTGCTAGAGAGCATTTGGATGATCCAGAAGAGGATTGGGAGAATGTCTTATGGTCAGATGAAACCAACAGAGAACTTTTTGGTCAGGACTCTACTCGTCGTGTTTGGAGGAGAAAGAATGCTGAGTTCCATCCAAAGAACACCGTACCTACTGTAAAGCATGGGAATGGATATATCATGCTTTGGGGCTGTTTTTCAGTAAAAGGACCAGGATGATTGATCCATGTAAAGGAAAAAAATGAATGAAGCCATGTCAGAGTTTGAGTGAAAACCTTCCATCAGCAAGGGCATTGAAGATGAAACATGGCTCGGTCTTTCAGCATGACAACGATCACAAACATACTGCCCTGGTCACGAAGGAGTGGCTTCATAAGAAGCATTTCAAGACCCTGGAGTGGCCTAGCCAGTCTCCTGATCTCAACCCCATAGAACATCTTGAAAGTCTGTATTGCCCAGCAACAGCCCCAAAACATCACTGCTCTAGAGGAGAGCTGCATGGAGGAATGGGCCAAAATACCAGCAACAGCTTGTGAAAACTTTGTAAAGACTTGCAGAAAACGTTTGACAGCTCTCATTGTCAACAAAGGGTATATAGCAAAGTATGGAGTTGAATTTTTAATTGCCCAAATACTTATTTTCCACCATAATTTAAAAATAAATTATATATATTTTTTCAAATCACACTGTGATTTTCTGGAAGTTATGGTTTGGTTTCTTTTTTCTGTCCTTGTGGTTGTTTTGTGCTGATTTTGTCCTTTTGTTTTGTTTCTACAGAGTAGTGTGTGGCAGGGGGCGTGGCTACCTCTAATCCTGGGGCTGCCTCTTTGCAAACCTGCTCCTCATCATCAATGTTCCCTCTTTATAAGCATGTTCTTGGTTGCTTCTCCCTGCTGGATTATTCCTTATGATTTTGGTTTGAATAAACGGTTTCTCCTACTCATCTGACTCTGCTCTGGGATCTGCTTTCGTACCCTGACACTGGTTTTTACTGTCTCATTTTGTCTCTCATATTTGAGGTATATCTATGATGAAAATTGCAGAACTCACATCTTTTTAAGTGGGAGAAGTTTCACAGTTAGTGGCAGACTAATTACTTCTTTGCCTCACTGTATTTAAAATATTCAAATACTTTACAAGCACAAGTGACAGAAATTTAGTTTGACCATAAGTATTATTTTTTATCAACTAACAAAGGTGGAGTGCTTTTTGAATATCATCAGAAGATATCACTACATTATTACAGAAATCCCGATAACACATCAGACGTCAAGTACCAGTTACAAAAAGTGGAGTGCTATAGAATATCAGAAAAGATTATTGCATCGTTCAAAAATCTTCACAAATAACTCATCCTGTAACAAAACAGAGTGGTTGTTGATTATCATAAGGAAAGATTATTTTAATGCTGAAATTTATTTTACTCTTGTTAACTCTGTTCACATTAAGTTAAAAGTCCTCTTGATCTTTCATCATTCTACTGTAATCAAGAACTTTTTCAACTTCTCCATATTGCTGACTACCACAGCCTTGGCCTACTCTGGTGTTCCCTTTAGTGTGGTCAATATTGTACTGTTTCTGTCCAATATAATGTGGTGTTTTGAATGTTCTTCTGCTTCTTCAGTAGTTTGAGGTTTTCTGGTAATTTCCACATTGCTTTAGCTCAGATGGTCATTCATGTATGTGTCAGTCCCCTTTATTTTCTTTCCTTGCTTCAACAAAACTAGGTTGTTTTATTAAATCACACCCCTTTGGATGATCATTAGTTTATCAGACTCCCTTCTACTGGGGGGATAGGAACGGGGGTGTAGGCCTTGAAAGAAGCTTCTATCTGGTGCTCCATGAAGCTCCTCTCCAGCTCACCGGCCTCCTCTTCGTTGTCGGCAGTCACTGCACTCACATTTGACCTTTTGTCCAGAGATTTTCATGTTGTTAATTCTGGAATGTTGCTCCAGGTAGTCCAGTTGTTTCATGAGTTAGGCGCCTCACTATATTTCTGCTTGTTCGGGGTAGCCTCCTCCCTTCTTTCAGTAGCTAATCCAGTTGCTTCTGCTGGTTCTTGAGGACTGACATATACTTAGACAAGACATCAAGGGATTGTTTGATGTCTTTCCCTTCATCTATAACTGGGCATTTTCTCTTAAAATTTTCTGATACAGTTTAATTGGGTTGGTAATGGAAGCATTAGCCTTTAGGATAATTCTCTAAATGTAAAGAGATAAATGACAAACTCTTGATTTAATAAAATCGTCCCCAATTGGAAATGAATGTGTTTGTCTGCTTGAAGGGCTTGTGTGACTGAACAGAAACAGAAACTATTTTTTTACAAAATCATTCAAGTCTAATATTTAGAAGTTTAAAATAAAAAGTCATTAAACAGAATTCCCCAAAGACACAGGAATGCTGGAAAACACATTAGTTCAAGATGTATGAGTGTAGCAAAGCATAACAACTTTCACCTAACAAACCAACAGACTTTGAAACCTGGAAAACAGAATCTCATTGAAGAAAACAGATTCCGTCTTTTATGTCAAGCATTTTAAATCATCACTTGTGACGTTTTAGTAAAGATGAGATTTTGATTTTCCTCTTTGGAGGAAGCCGGAAATACATTAATTAAAAAAAAAAATAAAAACAGTCAAAAGACACCCTCATCTGCCTGCTTTTTATGTTTACTCACTTTTAAGAAGCCAGCCTGAAGTTAATTTATGTCATCCGGAAAATAATCAGGGAGGAATGATGAGCTGAGATCTGAGTCAGAAGAATTTCAAACTCAGATTTACCACCAAATATTGAGATTGAATTATTTGGAAATATTAATTATAGCTTCATTTGACATCTGTTGACAAGCTTTTAAAGTCTGTTAACAGTATATTCTAAATATGCTACGGCCATATCCCTCTGAGTTGACAGTGAGATCACTTTTTGTATAAAGAGTGTGTATGTGTATAACTACTCTGATTTCTGCAATACACCCAACATCTAAAATCTTCAAAATACACTTAAAAAACAAAGCAAGTTGCAATAAAGGTTCATGCTAAAGAATTTAGTAAAATTTTTAAGCATCAGAAAATTTTTAATAAAGCAGAAAAACTCGACATCGGCAGTTCTCCCCTCTGTCTGCTGCTGATGCATTCACTGCCCACTCTGAGGAACTCACTTTTTTTCCACAGAGATCCTCAAATAAATAGAGCATGCACAACTTATGTGACATTTGCATATGAAATAAGAAGGAGAAGCTTGTTTAAGCATTTGCATGAACAATATTCTGAACTCTCAGGAGAGAGGAAAAAAGAACAGCTCCCAACAAAATGTAACTCTTTTCCCATCATTACATCTTAGCTGTACAAAACAATCACAAGATTACAACTCAAGCTTTTACCTACCCCAGATAAGCATTTTCACATGTCTGGAAATTTGTTTCATCTTCAGTCCATATATGATTGGGTTAAACAAGGGATGATATATTATAATCTGTAGCATCACTGTTAAGTGCAAACCTTTTGGATATGCAGACCCAAAGAAACCTAGGATGACATCAAAAGAACTTAAACATGAGAAGTTTATCAAAACTAACAAATGAGGTAAACAGGTCTGTGCAGCTTTACTTCTAACTTCTTTGGAACTCTGATATGAAATCATTAATATCCTTATGTATGTAAAAAGAATGAAAAACGAAGGAAAGAGTGCAACATTGACAAGAATCATCATGTCCAGCACAGCGAGTTCTTCTAAGTTTTTGCACAGAAGTTGTTGAAGTGTACTGTCACAGAAGATTCCGTCCAGAATGAAGCTGCAGGGCCTTTGATTGATGATAACCTTGCCTGAAATTGCTACCGTGAGTTGAAAAAGAGGAAAAAGCCACGATAGCATCAACATAACAGTCACCCTTCTTTTGCTCATGAGGGTTTGATATTGCAGAGGTTTACATATAGACACATACCGGTCAAAGGACATGGCTGTCAACAGCAAAAATTCTGATGCACCCAAAGAGTAATACACAACATGTTGCAGGAGACAACCATAATATGTTATGACCTGTCTCTTAGATACAATGTCGACCAGAAGCTTTGGGTAGACAACAGAACTAAACATAACAGAGTTTGTTAACAGAGCTGCAATAAAAATGTACATGGGCTCATGAAGGCTTCTCTTAACTACAATAATATAAACAATTGTACAGTTACAGAAAAGTATTAAGATAAATACAGTAAGCACAATCAGAAAATACAAATACCTATATTTTTCTATTTCTATGAATCCATCAAGAGTTATTAGTGATCCATTGAATTCCAGCTCCATCAGGCTCTTCCCAGGTTATGCATTAAATACAAACCAGTTTTCTATAGAATATAGAAATGAATGTTGTTTTTGCAACACCTCACCAATCTAGGACTGGACACCAGAGGAGATCTTCTTTGTAGCACAGAGTGACGGGTTTGGGCTTATCTAAAACACATTTATCCTCTATGGAGTCCATTAGTCATCTTGTGAACCAATGAGAATTAGACGGTGTGCACGCACACACTCACACACACACACACACACACACACGCACACACACACACACACACACACAGAACACTGAAGACTTGACAAATCTGAGGGATCATTATTTGGCAGACAAGAACATTTCATAAAAAATAGTTCTTCGTTGAAAATTATAAGATTTACTAGGTAAACGTTATTTGTCGTTTCTAAAAGATCATTTATTAACTACCGGTAGTTACTTTGAACACTGATTTTCTAAAATAAAATGCATCATCTCTAAGAGCTCAAAATGTCCACTTATGACCCTGAAGAATGCCTAGATTGTCAAGTATGCCATTGATTATGCCCATGCATTACCGTACAGTTAAAATTGTAAAAGAACTTTATCTTACAATGCTACTTCAATCCAAATACATTTTTTAGCTTTTTACTTTCTGACACCCTTGTATGGGCAAATACAGTCATGTTTAAATAACAATATTAACAAAAACAGAGAAACTTTGCAGAAAAAAATATGTTTTTTTTTTTTTTAAACAGTATTGTTTGTTTACTTTTTTTAGTCCATTCATGTAACCCATGAATCAGATTTTTTGCAGTAATGGGCAGATTAAGCTTTTTTGAAGCATTGAAGCCTTACATCCAGTGGGGTTATCTTTTACAATGTTTTTAAGGCTTCGTAAAGGCCCTTATTGCCAGGCCTCAGCCGTCCTCTGACCACCAGAGAGAGCCCTCTCCTGTGTACTGATCCTCCCCATCTCCAGCAACTGTGTCTCATTACACTCATTATGTGCACCTTATATATAGGCCCTGTTTCGACTTTGCTCCTTGTGAAGTCTTGTTTTGCCCAGCATTCTACTGTTGATTGCCATCTAGTGTTTTGATCTTTGCCTGTTTTCCATGACGCCCTGACTCGCTCCTCTTTTCTGACTTTTGACTTCGTCCTGTATATGCCCTTTCCCGTTGTCTTTAATGAACCAACCTGCCTGCAAAAAGATCTGAACGCCTCCACATCTTCGTCATACTTATACATCTGCTGGGTGCAAATAATACCAAGTATCATTGGTATGAATTTGAAGTGTGTGGCATTTTGCAAAAAAAAAAAAAAACAAAAAACATAAAAAACAAAGTTGTTTGTTTAATTTAATAATGATTTACTTCTTTAGTTAGGTTTTGTATTTGTAGTTCCCTCCCATTGTGTCACTGGTCTGATCAGTCAGTATAAAATGTCCCTAAAGTTTCCTGTTGTTGGGTGAGTTTTGGTTTCAGCTTTTGTTCCCGATTCTCTTGGTTACATTTTGTTAAGTTGACCCCATTTTCATTAAGTCCCATGCACTTTCTGTGTTGGGTAAAATAAAAATTCTTCATCTAAAGATGTTTTTTGTCCTGAAACTCAATCCCCAGGGCTGAGCAGCCGATGACAAGTAGTTTCTGTTTCCTTTAACACAGCAGCACAACACAGCTAAAAAAAATTCCCCACCCCCCGATACCCTCCACAAGGAGAGCTATGTCAGTCAAAACCTGTAGTCTCAACTACCTGAGATAATACAAATGGTCTTCTTAATTAAAAGGACAATAAAATTGAATAAAAATTTCAAAAAGAAACTCTACGCAATAAATGGTATGAACACGTCTTTGACGTAATCTAACTAAACTCAAATAAAATGTACTAAGAAAACGAGAACACATTTACTAGAGAGGGACAGATTGACGAAAAATTCCCTCTTTTCATTGTTCTGCTTCCATATACGTATGCAGTGGAGCAAAAAGTATTTATATAAAAGTATTCTGTCTTCTGTAAGAGGATCCTCTGTCCTCTACTCGTTACCTGTATTAATGGCACCTATTTGAACTCCTTATCTATTGTCCACAACCTCAAACAGTCACTCCAAACTACACCATGTCCAAAACCAAAGAGCTGTCTAAAGACACTTAAAAACAAAATTGTTGACCTGCACCAGCCTGGGAGGCCTGAATATGCAATAGGTAATCAGTTTGGTGTAAAGAAATCAACTGTGGGAGCAATTATTAGGAATTATTAGGAAATGACCACTAATAATCTCACTTGATCTGGAGCTCCCCACAAGATGTCACCACGTGAGGAAACTCATCTTTTTAAGTGGGAGAACTTGCACACATGGTGACTGACTTTGTACTTTATTGCCCCACTGTATACTAAATAAACAATAATTAAAAACAGCCTGAGAACACAATGGTTCAGATTCTTGCCATTATGTCATTGACAACAATAAAAGCTGTCTGAGACATTACCAAGGTGAAGTGGGGAGGGGTATTTTTCAGCACGTCATCGGCTCTGTTGTGAGATGTTGCTAACAAAGTAGCATTCACTGCGGATTCATGTCTGTCATCATATTTACAAAATATATTTTTTTATTAATTTCCTTTTAATTATTTCATTGTATTTATCTGCCACAAGTCCAGTCCGTGACAATATTGTCTGACATTAAACCAAAATATTAGCAAAAGGAGGGCTGATAAAAATGTTTTGCGTAAACGTTTACACATTCGCTTTCTAACGTTTACTCACCCACCAACCACTTTTGCTCGTCATCAAAAAGTACACGACAAATACCTCATTTGCAGATAGCAAACTTTTGCAGCCAGCAAGAGCGAATCCCCCGCCTGTGAGGCCCCTACTAGTTGGTAAGCCTGTAAAGCGGAAATGTGTAGGGGATGACATGTCCATCAAACACTTATATAGCATCCAGGGTAAAGTGTCCGAGAAGCCCCTCCATGAACCGCCACCTTAACGTGGTGGAGGGGTTTGAGTGCTCGAGGGATCCCAAGAGCTATGCTGGCTGGTGCTTCGGCTCCTGGTAGAGTCTCCCATGAAAGACAGGTCCTGGGTGACGAGCCAGACAAAGAGCGGTTCACAAACTCCTTCATGAGAAGACACATCACAGATCCAGTTACATCGCCAGTTGCATCATAAAAACTTAACTGCCCGAATCTCAACAAACTGTTGAGATTTTCTTTGACCCACAGAAAGTTTATGCAAATAGCTAGACAAGTTGTGTGCTTGTCCTGAACTGAAAAGTTTTTTAAAAAGTTATTATAACATTCATCCTGGAGTACAATGCAAACATTAAGAGAGCAAAAAATATGCAGGTCTTGTTGCATAAAGAGATTAAAAAAAACAGAACTGAATCCTTGGAGGTAAGTTTTGGTTATAGAAACAAAACAGTACACAATTCCACTTTTATGAAACTGATGCAAGTTTTAAAAAAATGGTTACATGTACAGGATAAAGCAGTTTTAGTCAGGAGTCAAAAACATTACAAAATATAAAAAAAAAAAGTAAAACTAGGAGGAACATTTTGTCCCAGAATAACATTTATACATTTTGAAAAATTCTTTCTTAGATCGTGTTCTCATGATAAAAGAGCCTCTTCTAATATTTAGAAATTTCTTTCATCTTTAACCCAAATATAATCAGATTGAATAGGGGGTGGCATATAATTACTTGTAAAGTCAGACTCAAACGAACGGAGTTCGATAAATCAGAGTCCAATTTAACTACAGTAACATCGTAAGTTAGCAAAAAAGTGAAATTAAACAATGGAGTTTATGAATGGAGTTATTGCAGAAGATTCCCTTTAGAACAAAGTCACAGAGTTTCATGTTTGCACTTACAGCTACAGGTACTGCAATCTGACAGGCAGGTACAAGCCAGGCAAGGCTCAAAAAAAGCACCACTGTTGTTTTCCCCATGATTGCTGCATACTGCAGAGGTTTATTTATGGATATATACAAGTCATAGGCCATGGCAGATGCATTTAAAAAGTAATATAAGAAACACTGAAGCAAACAGCATGAATAAGTCGTGGTCTTTTTCTCTGATAAAAAGTCAAGCAAAAGCTTTTGGTAGAGACTTGTGCTGTAAAGAATGGAGTTACATTACAAAGCTGCAATGAATATGTACATGGGTTCATGTAAGTTTTTATGAATCCAAATCAGGCAAATGATGGTTGAATTACTGCAGAGTATGAAAACATAAATGACCAACAAGAAAAAAAAATACAGAAATCTGAATCTGTGCAAATCAATGTGTCCACCTAGGGTTATGACAGTTGCATTGTACTCACTATCCATCAGAATTATTGCAAGAGGAAGTCAATCAAGCAAAAAACTGACTGTGCAGACTATGAATTGGTTCAAAAAATTCAATTCCCAGGTAAACAAAGAGTTTAATCAAGAAATCTGTACCTCAAATGTTCATATAAAATAGTAGTAAACGGTTCAGTTCCCTCTGACAAACTGGATCCCTGCCCCCAAACCTAATAGACAGACAGACCTGCTAAGAGGTGAACATTGTGACTAAGGTGACCTCAAATTATAAGCAAAAAGTCCTCTGAGAACGTCTGCCATGGCAGCATCAATGTTTTCCATCAACAAACCTGCTCTGTCAGAGCGCTGAGATTTACTGATCCACAGCGCATCATTTCCGCAATCAAGACTCAAAGTTAAGTCAGTTGTGTATCACTGTTCCATTAACCATTGTTCGATTTCTTTGATAATTAATCAGATGAAACTACTCTAGTCAGTGAATGAAGTCAGAATATGAAAACAGATTTCCTTACGGAGGGATTTATTTTTATAAAATAAAAAGAATATAATAGAGTAATATACACAAAAATATAACCAAGACACTTTTGTTTTTGCTCTCATTTGTCATGAGATGAACTCAAAGATCAGAAACATTTTCAAAAAACACAAAATAACCATTTTCTCAAATACTGGTCACAAATCTGTGATAGTGAGCACTTCACCTTAGCTGTGATAATTCATTCCACCTCAGAGGTGTTCCATATCAAGATCCTGATCAGATTATTGCACATGTGTGCCTAAGACTGGCCACATTGAAAGGCCACTCCAAAATGTGCCGTTTTGCTTTATTTGGGGGTGGGGGGTTTAGGAACTCAGAAAACCGGTCAGTATCTGGTGTGACTACTATTTACCTCATGCAGTGCAACACATCTCATTTAGGGATGTTAAAAACGAGACTGCATGAAACATCGAGTCAAGTTGACAAAGTAATTTATTGACACTTTGTGTTGAGGCTGTTTGCAGACCGTAGAATGAGAGAAATTATTCTCACAGATCATGCCGTCCTTGTCTCTTCTTTGACAGTATTTTTTCAAATATAACTGATTAAACTGGCATACCCCAATCCAGACCATCCCAACTATGCTCAAGGGGGGGAGTGGGTCATGTCCATAGAGTATGCTGGCAATGCTAGAACTGGGATGCTTTCAGCTTCCAAGAATTGTGTACAGATCCTTGCAACATGGAGTCTGCATTCTCATGAAGCAACAGGAAGTGATGTTCTTGGTTGTATGGCTCAACAAGGGACCTCCTGACAATAACTATGTGCATTCAAAATAACATCAATAAAAAGTACCTATATTCTTTGTCCATAACAAACCATCACCCCATCGCCATCAAAGGCCACTCGGTCCACAACTGTCAGATACTGGTGGTGTAGAACCCAATATGCAGTAGACCAGGTTTGGTGACAGGAACATGACATAACCATGGGAGTCTCAAAAAATGTGACAAAGCAGAACATGTGGCCTGACAAGAATGAACTGAAAACTTGAGACTTGAAGTAAAGGCAGTTAACTGAAATGAAGACAGCTGTGGATCATGAGTAACCTGAAACTGGAATGATTGACAAAAGGGCAACTCAGAATATGACCACAAAAAAAAAAAAAAAAAAAAACCTCAACGAAACCACAGAACCCTTTAGAACAAAACTGACTTAGGAAAACCACTTATCCATACGACGTCACACATGTTGTCTGCCATCTGCCTTGAACAGTGTATATTGGGATTCTTCCATGAGGAGAACACTTCTCATTGAATGTGAGCATTAGCCCACTCGAGTAGATTACGACGACAAACTGGCGTCAAGTCACCCAGACGAGAACAATAAGCATGTTTGGGATGCTCTTGATATGCGTAAATGACAGCGTGTTCCAGTTCCTGCCAATATCCAGCAATTTTGCACAGCCACTGAAGAGGAGTGAAGAGGACCAACATTTCAGAGGCCACAGTGGACAACCTGATCAACTCTATGAGAAGGAAATGTATTGCACTGTTTCGATGTGGCTAAAAAACGGGCCGTCTCTCCTTCTCTCGTCATTGCTTTTCCTTTCCTGCTCCAGTGAGAAGTGGAGGGACCGCTCACTCTCCCACACTCAGACACAGGTATTCCTCAGCTGACAGTGACAACTAAGGCACACTGATGGCAGAGTGGCTGTGGGCAAAAAGGCCCAAAGTGTGGCTGTATTTTGCCAAAGTAGATGCAGACAGCTAGCTCTGTCTCAAATGTAAAAAAAAAAACGTGGCTTGAAAGGGCGGTGACACCAGTAAACTATCCAAACACCGTACTAAAATACACCAGATTCTAGTGGTCAGGTGTGTAGTGTTTGACCATCCAAGTGTGATGTCTAGTGGCGTTATTATTTTAACAGGTGTGTATGCTAGCTGTATTCATGTGTAGCATATGACTAAAGTGTTGTTTATCAAAGATAAGTGCATGGAATTGAAATAAAGAGGGAGAAAATGAATACGGCTACCAGCGCTGTAAAAAAACTGATCATGTAATATTAACATGCTGAACATTTCTATTGTGCCTCAATAATAATAAATAACCCAACATACAATGTAAAATGTATTAAAAAAAACAACACTATTTCTACTTCTCAACCTTTTGCCACAAACCCTCATTCCTCTTGCTGCTACCGGAAAAGGCCAATAAGCTGATATTCCTATAAACTGTGTGAGATGATCATCCTGAATTTGTATTGCTCTTATTCTTTGAATTAATAAGGTCATTTGATTAAGGTGACAAAAAAGCTCCAATTGAGGACCACAATGCACAGTATAAGTGTATATTATTACAAAGACATGTTCGCATTTATTGATTATTTTTATTTTAACTTTGCAATAAGCATAAGGCTTTAACACAAAATATAGTGTTGAATTTTTTTTCTAAAATGAAAGTGTTACGCCCACAAAGGTCTAGGGCTACATGGTCACGTAACATAAGAACACAAAAATAATATAGTTGAAGATTTGTTATCAAATCTAAAGGGAGGAGAGGAGGTAGGGACTAAGGCTGAGCCAGAGGAATGAAATAAATAAAACACAGCCTGGCTTTCTTTTTCCTAAAACAAAAACCAGAAAACAAAAGTCTCTCTGACTTATCTACAAAATAGTGATCAAAACCCACAGGTGGTGGCACCAACCAACTTACCTAGTGTGTGGTATGTGGAACGTAGTGATGTGACGTTCTGTGTGACTTTGAGTTTTGTGTAGGGTAGGAGGAGCGTCTGTGAAGCGCATATCGAGGCTTGCTTCATATAGGGGAGGAGCTGAAAATGATGGCGTCTGAAGCCTCGCTGCCTGGCGGTACCACCTGACTGAGTAATGGAGTGGTTCAGATTGTGCTGCGGGTTTGACAGCTACATGAATCCAGCAGGCTCCATTCAGTGACAATTACGGGAGTTTTTAAAATAAATAAACCAATGTGTTTCAAACAATAATCACTGGCCACATCGCAGTGTCACAAAGCGTGATCATTACCAACAGTGGTCCTTCATTTACTGCAGAGTTACGTTCCAAAGAAAACCTATGATAAAAAATAAAAATTTCTTCAAACGTCAGGAAAATGAAAGGTTTTTCATTTACAGGTCCTCAGTGGACTCTGTGTGCCAAAAAGCACCTAAAAAAATGGGGCTAAAATAACCTGGTATTTGGCCACTCATAACCTCCGGACCTGATGTGGTGCAACTCCTATTCCCCAGAGAAAGTGAAGTGGAAATCACACCCAAGTGTCCTTAAAGAATTAAATAGAAATGTCTAAAAGTGCGTGTTTTTTATTAAAAGAACAATTTGGTCACAAGTCTGGTCAAATTGGTTATAGTAATTTGTAAAGTTTCCACAATTCCACATGATCCTGGTGTCATAATTTTGCCTCAGATGAGGCAAACTGCAGAGAGTGAGAACAGTTATGACTTGAAATCAAAAACTATGCTGGTGGTAAAGTTTTACCGTCACTTTGCTGACAAAGGTGAAATGTGTTTGAGATTTTTGACATGTTTCTCTGTGTTCTTATAAATTCTATTAAACAGTCTTTCAAAACCCACCAGCACCAGGTGTACATAGCTTTTCTGCCAATCATGTATTACACACAAAAGCCTGCTACAACATAGTTTTTATATTGGAAAAATCCATCCATCCATCCATCCATATCCTTCTGCATTTCTACCAGTCACGCCCCGCCAGGTGCTACTGTTGTTGCCCACGTGGGCATTGAAGTCCCCCAGGAGGACGATGGAGTCCCTCGTTTGGGCGCTTTCCAGTAACCCTTCGAGAGACACCAAGGTCGGGTACTCCGAATTGCTGTTTGGCCCATAAGCCGAAACCACAGTGAGATACATGTCAGTGATGCAACTCTCTCGTCCACCGGGGTGAACTTGAGATTCAATGTTGGCTGGGGGTTCCATGCCAGGACCCTTAAGCTTAAAGTAGAACAGTCTACTGGACCAAAACACCTTTCAAAAACACCATGCCGTGAGCATTTACATCTTCCAAGCCAATAGATGACCTACTTTACTTTTGTTGGCAGAGCTGGTGTGTCTTCAGTCTGTAGAAACTGGGTTTGGTCTTGTTTGAAAACTGCAATCTATGATGTTTCTTGAATAACAGTTAATGATTAAAATAAATGTGACAGTTTACATTTAAGGATGTTTAAAACAAAAATACATTTAGTTTAAATGTTTAAACATTAAAATCTTTAGTTGGGTATAAGGCAATTATATACTGTGTTCATTACTCATCTGTTCTTTGTGTTCCGTGGGCTGTAGATTTACTTTGAGAATAGTGCTTCTCAAAGTCATCAGGACCCCTGACCTGCATGTTTTAGATAAGGCCTCCCTAACCCTTTTTCCTGTGAGCTACTACCCAGCTTGTTTTGCAGATCCATTTTACCAGTAATTACTAAAGCAAGTTAGCTGTAAAAAAAAAAAGCAGAGCGTTCTCACAATGAGGGTTGGAGACCCCTGATGTTTTCCTGTTTCACCACATCTGATTATATACATCTCAGTAAAAGGAGCTTGAACTTCAATCAGGTGACTCAAATGTGTTCAGGAAAACTAAAACCAATGAATGGAATGGAGAAACTGGTTCATTGCAAAGAATGCACTGAATGATGGATTTGTTGATCTGTTTGTAATGTAATTTTGTTTGCTGTTGCAGTGTTCAAACCATGTAGCTACATTTTGTACTGGGTTTCAGTATACATACAAAAAAAAGAAAAAACAACTTTTGTTTTTGGTCAGGACTCTATGAAGTCGATTTCCTATTTGTTACAAGCAATGTTTTCATGTAATGCAGTGCTTGCAAATACATTTCCATGCTATGAGACTGAAGACTTGAGAGGGTCAATGGGTTCCTACAGCAGTCCCATCTGATCATTTGTGAGTGGGCTGTCAGACCCTGGTGCTTGCACTGCAGCTTGTGGATCAGGAACGAGACCACTACGCTCCCTGTCTATAAGCGGGATTGTCATACACGTGCATAAGGTAGTTTAAAATGTTATAGATTTTGAAAAACATTTGAAATCATTAATATAGTTTATTAAAGTACCTCTGGCTCAACAAAATTTAGGGCTGCCCATGAATACTTAAAAAGCTGGACATGGATATTACTATAGAATATAATTTTTGTTAGTGCCGTCAATAATTGTGGCCTGTAATTAATTTGATTGATTTTTTATTTTTAACCTAATAATTGCTGCAGAAGTCTCATTTTGAGGTAGTTTCATTTTCATTTGTGAGATTGCAGCTCAATAAAAGACCAAAATAAAACTGAAAATGGCTTTATAAAGTTTATTATAACAGACTTCCAACTTTACTTGTATGGCATCAAGGTCAATTTTTCTCAATCTCGAACAATTTTTTAAAAATTTTAATCAGGACCAACCAGTATGCAGGCTGAAAGGGACAAACAATACTTCACACTGTGTGTGGTCCTGAGCAGTTCTTAAGTATCCAGTCCCTGATTGACTGATGAGAGACAGGTGAGGAGTCATCAGACAGTGTGCCGTCAGTGAAATCAGTACTCTGGAGATGGCTCCCATTGGTGACCTGAGGGGGAGACAGAGCGCTGACTCCTAACAGCCATGAAGCAGAAAAGAAAGAGAGAAGAGAAGGAGGAAATGAGACATGTTGATAAAACATTAGGAGAATTGAATTAATTACACTCTGTTTCTTTGAAAAAAACTGTTTGCTTTATCATCTGGACAAAAACATGTGGGAAGAAGAGGCAAACCTTCCCTCTGAAGTGATGCTTTGTTTATTTTCTCAAGACAGTCGCTTGCAGGAAGGAGGGAGCAAGAGAGCTGTGTGCTCTCGCTGCGCGCTTGAGATGTTACCATGACAACGCCATTAATCCCTATTGTTTTCAAAAATGACCATGGGACGGGCCGGGTAATGTTCTTCCAGGTGTGCATTTCAGACAGAAACAAAAGCAAGAGATTAACTCGATAAAAAAAATAAAAATAAAATAATTGCGATTAACCCGATAATTTTAAGTCTTAATTCTTGTACGTTTCATCCAGCATTTCTATTGAAAAATGCCCATTAATTTCCATGAGCCAACTAGTAGTATAGAAAATTAGAAAAGTTCTAAAGCTATACAGATGAAACCGAAAAAAAATAAATAAATTGTAAAATATTGATTTCGGAGAACCCTAACAAACATGTCTTCAACCTATACTATGTTAAGCTCCAATTATTCTGCTCAAAATGTAACATGAACTTATTTATTTATATATATATATATATACATTTTATAGAACATTTGCTGTCACTTTTACTAATGCAACATTTTAAATAATATATATAATATAATATATATATATATATATATATATATATATATATATATATTAGTTTAAAGACTGAAATTACAGGTAAAAAAAAAACATTTTTTGTGAAATTATTGCAAAACATTTACAAAAAAGCCCACCTGATGAACTTGTGATTTGTATATATTTGCACTAGGTACTTTAGACAGGGCACTGAAAATGTTTTCTGGACAACACATCCCAACTGAGTCATTCTAGATAATACTCCAATGCTGTCCACTCGGTACATTGAGGCTTTGACTCTGTCCAATCCCAGGTGACATCCTTGTGCCTTCAAGGTCCCTTTTATTAAACAATATCCAGCATGTGACATTCTGGCTTATATTTCTCTGACAAGTGCATCAAGTTAAACGTCTGTACATGTACTGCAGTAATTACGGACTAAGTTTTTTCTCTGTCATTCTCCTAAACATTGGAGCACGTGACACTCTCCTTAACTTATCAATAGTGTTCAAAGAAAGTCCAGTTTCAAGCAGATGAACCAAATGTTCAATATAGATATCGTATCTACTTTTTCATAGTCTTTCAATTCCAACACATCCTGTTCTTGGCTGTTTCTGTGGTGTTGAATCGCTATGTTTCCATCAGTCAACCTCTCTGCGACATTCCTGTGTTGAGACAGCGTCAATGAAAATCATTGCTTGATTAAAAACAAACTCCAAATAGTCTATGTCCAGAGGCATGTGTTGCCCTACATGTGTGACACAGTGATGTAGTCTCTCCAAGATGTAATGTTTTAACAAGTTCTAGGAAAGAAAGAACAGGATTAATACAGTTTTGAAAATTTAAATCAGCTACAACACACAACTAATAAATAGACCATGCTTTGCAGTAGAAACACAGTGCTTAACCACTTACATATGTTGTTGGTTTCTGTCCATATCATTAAGTCCTTGAAAACAAAACAATAAAAAGGGTATGAGAAGAAAGGTTAGCTTAAGTGCAGCATTACACTGTAAACACAAAAAACAGGTTTGTAAAGACAATGTTACAGTATTTGCTTCTTTTTTTATTAATGTCCAGGTTAAACGTTTACATGCCATTGTCTTGCCTTTCGATCCTGCAGCCTTCGCCGATTTGCTGTTGGATCACGGCAGAAAGCTTCATTGTCTCACTCTCGCCACTGATGCTATTGTGGGGTGTCTGTTTACTGCTCCAGCGCCGACACCGTCTCCGCCTATGCCTTCCGCACCGGAGCCTCCCATGCAGTTACTGGACATAAAACAGGTTAAAGAGACTGCTGGAGCGTATTCGCTACGCTTCAGAATGCTCGGCACTCAGAGGTATTGGACTAATACCACTTTGAAGACGGTTTTCCGCAAAGGACTCAACCTGGATTTGCAGCGCGAGATCGCCTGCCATGACGAGGACATGCCCCTGGATTAACTCATCTCGTTGGCTATTTGTTTAGACAATCTACAGTGGACCAGGAAACTCAAAACCATTTAAGCCGACCCTATGGTGTCTCCTCCGTGGTCGTCCCGAGCAAGTCGACATTGGGGAGCCCATGCAGCTGGGTTTTACGCGCCTCACGCCAGAGGAGAGGAGCAGATGCATGCGTGAACAATTGTGCCTCTACTGCGGAAAAGCAGGCCACCTGAAAGCTTCCTGCCCCGATCGCCTCGTCGGGCCGGTGAGAGAACGTTCACTTACTTTTGATGTTCCTGTTTCTTTTCCTCTAGCCGGTAAAGTGGTCTCTACCACTGCTATGACTCAGGGGCAGCAGGTAATTTAATTGGGATAGCATTTGCCCGAGGTAATTCCATCCCTCTGCTTACCTGTGACTCGCAGGTGGCTGTATCCGCTTTGGATGGACGTCCCCTGGGCTCCGGACGTGTCCAGGACCTGACACAGGACCTTCAACTTGTCACCCGAGGCCAACATCAGGAGCGAATTCGCCTCTTTGCCATTGACTCTCCTCACTGTTCCGTCATCCCTTCGACTACCATGGCTGGAGACTCACGACCCCACGATAAAGTCGTCCTCAAAGTGCCTCACGTTTGACTCACCAGCCTGTCTTCAGCATCAGCTATCTTACAGGGACCTCATAGACCGCAAATCCTGTGAACTAGTGTTACCTGCCTCAGACATCCTGGCTCCCATCCAATGGAACATCACCACAGAGTTAGAGAAGATAAACTGCAGTGAACCTCAGTCACCCTCGTGTCCGGACAATCGTCTCTACGTCCCTCCATCTCATCACCAACAGGTTCTACATCTTGTGCACGACTCTCCAGCAGCAGTTCATCCCGGCATGGTAGGTACCCAGCTTCTCCTGCAGAACTCCTTCTGGTGGCCTACCATGCAGGTAGACGTGACCCAGTTCGTCATGCAGTGCGGTCCATGCCAGACCTCTAAGACATCACATCAGCTCCCCGCCAGACTTCTACAACCCTTGCCGACTCCTCAACGCCCCTGGTCTCACATAGCAGTGGACTTCATCACTTTTCAATGTGTTTTAGGGTTTCAACCTTCGCTGTTCTCCTGGTCTGGGGGTCCCACGGAACTACCAGCTGTGGATGACTGGTTCAGCCACAGTGAAGAAACCTGGGCTGCCGCTCACATCCAGCTACGTCAAGCTGTTCGGTGTTTCCAAGAACAGGCCGATTGTCACCGCCGTGCAGGTCCCAATTTCCAACCTGACCAGTGGATTTGGCTTTCCACCCAGGATCTACGTCTCTGCTTGCCCTGCCGAAAACTCAGTCCAAGGTTTGTGGGACCTTTTCAAGTTGTCAAACAAGTAACGCCGACTCTTACCGTCTTGCCTTGCCAACAGAATACCGGATCTCTCCCACCTTCCACGTCTCGCTCCTCAAACCCGCTGTTGCACCATCTCCTGGGCAGTCACCCCCTCTGATCATAGATGGCGAGGTCGCATAGCTCGTCAATCACCTCCTGGACTCCCACCGACGGGGTGGTCGACTTTAGTACCTGGTGGAGTGTGAGGGATACGGACCCAAAGAACGCCCCTGGGTGTTCTGGGACGTCCTTCTCAATCCCTCCCTCATACTTGACTTCCATCGTGACCAGCCTGATCGCCCCGCTCCTCGTTCCCGGGGCCGTCCCCGGCGTCGCAGGCTTTCTCACTCCCGGAGCAGCATGCGGGGTTTGTGTGTGTGTGTGTGTGTGTGTGTGTGTGTTCGAGTGTGTGTCTTTGTCAGGATTCAGTCTTCCAGCCCCACCTCCTCTAATCGGAGGGAACTCTGATGAGAGTTGCCTCCTCTCTCTCTCCTACGTCCTCCCAGCTGTTTGCAATCACCTCATCAACTCCACTCCCCTTAAACCCGACCTGGACTCAAGTCTGACGCGAAGTATTGTTTTGCTCTGCAGACATACCAAGCACTTAGCTGTCTTGTCGTTCTCTGGTTCTGACTCCTCGCCTGTTCTGCGTCTCCCAGCCTCGCTCCATGTCCTTGACTTGTGCCTGCCTTTTGTCTCTGTCTTTGCATCTGCCACTGTCTACTCAGTTTGCTGTCTTATTAAATCTATTTTGCTACTGCATACGGATCCAAACGTCTCTCTGTCCTGGTCTCAGACCTCACAACGGCTCTGATGGGAAAAATTAATCACGTGCACAACATCAGAACACCAAGATTGATTTACCTCTCCCAATTTATGAGCTTCACCTGTGGACATGTTTTCTTTTTCAAAGCCAGAACCAAAGGATGCACTATGTCCCATCTAGTACAGTTGGGGTTCTGTGGATTGGTGTTAGTCATTAAATCAACAATACAGTCTGAATCCAGGGGTCCTGGGACCACTTTGACTAGTGGCCTGGGTCCCTGACAACCAAACAATCCCTTTGGGACCCACCTCTCCCAATGGCGTACTACTGGATACCCTGAGATCCCAGCCACAGCCTCAATCTGTGCAGCCTCAGGTGAGGAACAGCAGGATGCCATTGCCTGTCTTATGTCCCCCAAAGCCAACTGTTGTCCTGCCATGACTGAGAGTAACTTATTCAGCTAGGCCTGTCCTCCCAGGCGCATCCTAAGAATTTGGTCAGTCAGGACCTGCAAATCACGAATTCCCAGGGGTTCATACCCCTATAATCTGCTACCCTGTGTTTCCCTCTTTCGCGTGTGTGCGTGTGAGAATACGAGTGCTGTGGGATAGGATGCGATCCTGTTCTGTATTTATATTTTGTGGTTTTCTTAACTTCACAGTGTAATGTTTCCTGTTAAAGAGCTGTGTTTCCCTGTGCTGACCAAGCATCTACAGATTCACATTCACTTTTTGAGCCACTGTGTGTCCTACTCTTCCAGGGCCCTCCATTCCTGTTCTCCCTGTAACCTTTTTTGCAAAACTCTCTCTAGTCTTTGATCTTTTTTTTTCTTTCTTGTTTTAACTGATGTTCACGCACACTGAGCTGTGGCAAATCCATTCCATCTGCACTTCCCTTCTCAGTTGTGTGTATGTACTCTGGACCCTTATTCTTTGCCTTTGTCTGCTCACCACCACTCCCTCTGCACTAGGTGTGTGTGTGTGATTATCAACCTTAGCTAGAGAGGAGTGCGGCGGCCCCTCCTGTATGTGTATGTGTCTGTGTGGGTGTGGTTGGTGGGGTGGAATCACAACCAGAGGTGTGCTCGTGACACAGCAGACTGCTGCCCCCGTGACCTGGTTCCGGATGAGCGGAAGAAGATGGATGGATGGATAATTCTTAACAAGTCATTAGCAAGTAGTTTAGCAACAGCTTCTTTATGATCTATTACTAATTAATAAGGTGCAGTTAGAAATCATGAATAAACAGGTAACAGGCCATTTATAACTCACTAACTAAGAGCTTGTTAGTTATTTACTATCTATTAGGTACAAACTGTTAACTGTTATTTAACAAGTCATTTATAACTCAGTAAGTAACAGTTTAATAATGACTTGTTAACTAGCTATAATGGGTAGTTTTGAATAAAGTATTAACATCTTTTTTTTTTTTTAAAGTTACTCTTGAGTATATGTCGCATCCCTGGCCAAACTATGGAAAAGCAAAATTCAAGACTTACACTACAAAAAATATGGGACCCTTCTTTGTGAAGATTGTATGTTTTCCTTGTGCATGAGTGAGTTTATTTCGGAGCTCTCCAGTTTCCTTCCACAGTCCAAAAACAAGCTTTAAATTAACATAGTTACTCTAGGTTGCTGCTAGGTGTGCATGTGAGAGTGTGTGGCCCTGCAACACACTAGTGACCTGTTCAGAGTGAATGCCACCTTGCTACTGTTAAGCATGGACATGGTACACCCTGGACAAGTCACCTGTTGCAGGTCTCAAATCATTCACTTGAAAAACACTCAATCAATTTAGACTGTGGGAGGAAGCCAAAGTGTCTGGGAAAAGAAAAAAATCACACAAGAACGTGAACTCCACACACAAAGGTCCCACCTGGGACTTGAACTGGGGCTTTCATGCTGTGAGGCACTGTAATTAAACAGGAAATACACAAAATTCAATGATTTTATTTTTAAAAATCCTTTAACAATTAAAATCATACAAATAAATTGCATTTTTAGCACAGATCAGTGGGCATTTTTATTTTATTTAATAGTATAGTGTGCATCTGCGGGTGAGGATGATGACAGGTCTGGCATCCCTTCACCTCCCTCCCCTGACCACACATATCTGGATTTTTAAAAATAAAAATGCTCATGCCTCAAGTTTACAAAACAAAAGCAAATCTATTGCACACTGATTAGAAGAAGACGACAGGGTGACAGAGTGACAATCAGCCCAACCTCAATACATGGATGTACAAAAATAAGAATTTCACTAACTCAAAATTCCAAAACCATAGTCCAACAGCAGAAGAAAACAGGATGACAGTTAACTCTGTTAACATGAGATATAACAGCACAGAATCTTCAGCTCAATAATATGTCAAGCTTTTTTTTAAAGAAAAGTAAAGAAGCGTAGTTTTTTAAAAAAACTTACTGCAATGTGAACCAAAAATTATACAAAATAAAAGAAAATAGGCAAAAGCAGGAGGAAAATGCCTAAATTTTGTCCTAGAATAACATTTGTACATTTTGAAATATTGTTTCTTAGATCGTATTCTCATGATAAAAGAGCCTCTTCAAATATTTAGAAATTTCTTTCATCTTTAACCCATATATAATTGGATTGAATAGGGGGTGACATATAATTATTTGTAAAGTCAGACTCAAACGGACAGAGTTCGACAAATCAGACTCCAATTTAACTACAGTAACATCATAAGTTAGCAAAAAAGTAAAATTAAACAAAATTAGCAGATGAGGCAAGCAGGTCTGTGCAGCTTTTTTCCGGACCTCTCCGCATTTATATGTTAAAATAAATATCCTAGTGTATGTGAATAATATGAATAAAACTGGGATCACTGAGAGGTTTATCAAGGAAATCACACCATACACAGACATAGCTGCTGAACTTACACAATGGAGTTTATACATGGAGTTATTACAGAAGATTCCCTTTAGAACAAAGTCACAGAGTTTCATGTTTGCACTTACAGCTACAGGTACTGCAATCTGACAGGCAGGTACAAGCCAGGCAAGGCTCAAAAAAAGCACCACTGTTGTTTTTCCCATGATTGCTGCATACTGCAGAGGTTTATTTATGGATATATACCTGTCATAAGCCATGGCGGTCAACAGCAGGAATTCAGATGCATTTAAAAAGTAATATAAGAAACACTGAAGCAAACAGCATGAATAAGTCGTGGTCTTTTTCTCTGATAAAAAGTCAAGCAAAAGCTTTTGGTAGAGACTTGTGCTGTAAAGAATGGAGTTACATTACAAAGCTGCAATGAATATGTACATGGGTTCATGTAAGTTTTTATGAATCCAAATCAGGCAAATGATGGTTGAATTACTGCAGAGTATGAAAACATAAATGACCAACAAGAAAAAAAAATACCGAAATCTGAATCTGTGCAAATCAATGTGTCCACCTAGGGTTATGACAGTTGCATTGTACTCACTATCCATCAGAATTATTGCAAGAGGAAGTCAATCAAGCAAAAAACTGACTGTGCAGACTATGAATTGGTTCAAAAAATTCAATTCCCAGGTAAACAAAGAGTTTAATCAAGAAATCTGTACCTCAAATGTTCATATAAAATAGTAGTAAACGGTTCAGTTCCCTCTGACAAACTGGATCACTGCCCCCAAACCTAATAGACAGACAGACCTGCTAAGCTGTGAACATTGTGACTAAGGTGACCTCAAATTATAAGCAAAAAGTCCTCTGAGAACGTCTGCCATGGCAGCATCAATGTTTTCCATCAACAAACCTGCTCTGTCAGAGCGCTGAGATATACGGATCCACAGCGCATCATTTCTGCAATCAAGACTCAAAGTTAGGTCAGTTGTGTATCACTGTGCTGTTCACCATTCCTAAACATTTTACATAAAAATATGAAAATAGTAATACAAATCTCTTTTTCCTCATTACTGACTTTAGAGCTTATGAATTTTCTACTTTCAGCATTCAGAAAAACAACTAATTATCCCTTTTTTCTGAAAAGTTGGAAGATAAAGAGTAATCCTTTTGAATAGAATGTACATTTTTGTCAACAAACAGTAATTTTGTCCACAGCAAATGTGTACACACATATTTAAATTCCATTATATGACTGATTTATCTCTTTGAATTTAACAATGAGGTTGGGCATTTGTATCCATATCCAAGGGGCTAATTTGAATCAGAAATTTAAAAACTTCCAATCTTCTTAGATTTTTAAATTGTATTTTATAAAACAAAAAAGGTGAAGAAGGACCCTGGTGTAAACAGGTTCTTAACTTCTTAACTTCTTCAGGTACATCCTGTCTTTGGTTGTAAATTTGTAAGGGACATGTACTGTACTGTATTATTAACTGTACAAAATAATTAATAAAACTCTCAGTCAATCAGCAAAGACATAAATAAATAAAAACATATTTAGGTTAATAAATCAATAATAAATGTCAGTTTTCTATTCAGTCTTTAAAACGTTCATATTAACACAGTTCAATTAACACTGTTACATTTTAACTGTTACAGTTCTTTAACCTCCACCAGTGGGTTCTTCTTAACATGGTTTCTCTTGCCTACTTCTTACTGGACACTTGGCTAACTCCATGGCTGAGCCACATCTGGTTTGAGAGAGGACGACGGGAGCTTGGGTAGAGGTATCAATCGGCAGGCCTTGGAGAACCGATCGATCATGGTCAGGATGTTGGTGTTGTTATTAGACCTTGGGAGATCTGTCACAAAGTCCACAGCCATGTGGGACCAGGGTCGCTGTGGTATCGGCAGTGGTTGGAGGAGGCCCGCCGGACGCTGGCAAGGCACTTTCATACTCTGACAAGTGGAGCACCGTGTGACAAAGTGGGCCATGTCCACCTGCAATGTGGGCCACCAGAGGAGGTTGGTCATAAGATCTTGTGTGGCGGAGATACTTGGGTGTCCAGCTGTGGGTGGGGCGTGAACCAGATGCAGGACTTCCTGGTGATAAGAGGGAGGCACGTATGTCCGTTCGGCTGTGCGTGATGGAGGAGGAGGATGCTGTGTGTTGAGGTCAGCGATCTCTGTCATGATGTCCCATTGGACAGGAGCCAGCACGAGTGTGGGTGGAACCATAGTTTCAGGCACCTTGAGGATGTCTGCTGGAGTGTCGTGGAGCCGGGAGAGAGCATCCGCCTTGCCGTTCTTGGAACAGTAGATGATTTAGAAAATGAATCCGGGAGAACAACAGAGACCAGTGAGCATGACGGGGGTTGAGGTGCTTGGCTAAACGTATGTACTCTAGGTTGCGGTGATCTGTCAACAGAAGAAAGGGTTCAGCAGCACCCCTCCAGCCAGTGTCTCCACTCATTGAATGCTGCCTTCATGGCCAACAGCTCCAATCTCCGATGTCATAATTGCTCTCAGCAACGGTCAAGTTTCGGGAATAGAAGGCACAGGAGTCTTTTGAGGTTGGCTTTGGCATTGAGACAGCACCGCTCCTATCCCGGTGCTGGAAGCGTCGACCTCCACGATGAATTGAGTCATTGGATCTAGATGACATAGGATGGGAGCTTGTGAGATGCAGGCTTTAAGACCGTTGAAGGCTTGAGTGGCCTCAGCCGTCCAATGTAGCTGTCGAGGACCGCCTCTGAGTAGTGACGTGAGCGGTGCTGCCACAGTGCTGATGCGTCGAATGAACCGCCTGTAGAAATTAGCGAAGCCCAGGGACCGCTCAAGCTCCCAAACAGTAGTGGGCTGGGGCCGCTAAAGCACTACCTCCACTTTCTTTTGGTCCATGGCCACCCACTTAACACTGATGATGTAGCCGAGGATTGACACACGGGTTTGGTAAAGCCAAACCAGCAAACCTGGCTGGGTTAGAGGGGCTAGGGATTCCCACTGCTGGATCCATGTCTGGAGAAGCATTCTGTAGTGTTTTATCGTAGAACACAGGGCGGTGTTAATCAGGAGGTGGCAGGGACAGACAAGGGACAGACAAGGGTCAAGGCAGGCCGTAGACAGGCAGGAGTGGGTTCAGAGCCGAGGTAGAGACCATACCAACAAAAGGATGAATGCTCATGATTGCCATTTAATGAACAATGCTTTGCACCGAGCAGAGCTGAGGTGCTGACAAAATACAGTGGTGGTTGATGAATGATGAGAAACAGCTGAGGGACTTCTGGGAGTGGCTGCAGGGGTTGCTGGGTGGTGTAGTGAACTGGGAGCAGTCAGTACTCTGGAGACTGAGTGCGCAGGCCACCAGAGGGGGAGACAGAGGCCCTCCGCCTGACAATAGACTTTATCATCTTGTCCACACATGCCAAATGAAGCTATAATTGAGATTTTACAAAGGATTTAAACTCAGGGTGTATTCAGACTGACAACTTTGTTTGGTCCAGTCCGAGTACACAAATTTGTTTCAGACAGATTGAGTTTAGTCTGTATTCAGACTGGCGTCTACGGGAGATTTCTGTTTTGGACCAAAGCTTGTAAACAAAACCATGTGACTAAAGATCTCTTCAGTCATGAACAAGGCAGTACAATCAAACAACAAGATAAATTCAGAGGTGCAGCTCTTTACAGTCCTCGTCAGGACGGTTAACTTATTAAAACTTTATATTTTGATTACTAGTTTTTACATGTTACTTACGTATGTTGGAGGAATGCTGCCAGACGGTTACTGGCAAGAACTATGCCGTTTGTGCTTTAACTCAGAGGATGTTAGCAACTGCAGTACTGAGGAGATGTTGGCTATAAATGTAGGATGATAAGTGTTTATGATAAATAGATTGTCGGGGAAATATTGAGAAACAATGTGTTTCATGTTAAAATTTGTCTTAACCTGCCCGCATTCACCGCATAGCATTTCAATGAGTTGCTGTGTCTCACTCTTGCACTACAAGCTACAAGCTAGTTTTTAGGATGAGGTCACAGGGGTCACGTGACGTAACGATATGACGTAATGTAATTTTACTCTATTGAAAATAATTTTATGTCCACAGTTGATGTATGACTACATTTATTCATAGACTTGACCTGATCTCCCTCTTTCTTATTTCATATTATGACACATAGAAAAAAATGATGTTTTTTTTCAAGATTCTCTGCAGTTTATGTTTCGACCACCATAAAAGACAGTACCACCACTTCCTGTTGGCCACTTAAAGCACTAAATGTTACACAGCCTTTAACTCAAACAACCGACAAAAACATACCCGACAACAAATTTTTATAAAAAGTAACTGGATAGCAGTTCTATGTATTAAAGAGCATAAAAATTACTAAATCTTTGAAAAAAGCATCAGCTGTCAAGACTGTTCAGAGGCCAGAGCAAGACCATAGAGGGCAGCAAATGTAGGAGTCACAACAGAGCAGCTGCTTTCAAAGAAAGCCAAGAAAACAGATTTTAAATGTGCAGGCTGGTAAGCAGAAAACAAATATATTTGTGTTAGCCAAAATCTAAAGCTGAATTGGCCTTTGCATTTATTGCTTGTACTGATAAAGGTGGGTTAAATATTATTGCCTTCTTCTGCTGCTCCAGTGCTGTGTACATGTTTTGTTTATGTTTTACTTTATTAAGTTGTCTTTTTGTTACCTTTATTATTTGTATGTTTTACAAATTAGGTATTAATTTTTAATATTATTTTTTTTTTTGTTGCAAATTATTATTTTTCCTTTTATTCCTTATTTACAACTAAACAGCTAAATGAATACTATTGTGATACCAATTGCAATATTCAAAAGAGTGCAAATAATTTTTTTATATATCATTTATTTGTTTTTTCAGATATTCAATAAAATTACTTTAAAGTTGAATCCATTACAGTGTTAAAGTTGTTTGTACATATGATTTTATATGGACATGGAGTTATCACAGCTCAAAATTCCAAGAATTTAATTATTTTTGAGGAAATTAAAGCAAGTTTAATGTCAGTGGAAAGAAAAAGAAAAGAAAAAAAAACATGCATCAGAAAATTACCTAACTTCTCAGTTTTTTTCCATCAACCCACATTTTGATGTATTTATATATGGCCTTCATTTTCAGGCCATATATGACTGGATTAAGAAGCGGATGACACATTATTATATGTACTGTCAGTATAAAATTGATTATATCCGGTAAACCAGATGCCACTCTGACAACAACACCATGATAAGCAATAAGTAGAGAAAAGTTAATTAAAACCAGCAAATGAGGCAAACAGGTTTGTGCAGCCTTTTTCTTGACTTTTCCACAACTCTTGCAAGAAACTATGAGTATCCTTGTGTATGACAAAAGTATAAAAAACAGTGGACAGATCCCAATGTTTGTTATAGTCACAACACCATAGATATAAAGCATTTTTGGAATTGCGCAATGCAAAGAAGTAAAAGCGTTGTTGCAAAAAATTGCTTTCAGTGTTAATCTGCAGAGTTTTAAGTTCACATTTACTGCAATCTGTACTACAAAATGGCAGGCAGGCATCAGCCAAGCTAAAGACATTAAAGTACTTACAGTTGCTTGCCTCATGATTATTGGATAACGGAGGGGCTTACATATAGCCACATACCTGTCAAAAGCCATGACCGCCAGCAGTAAAAGCTCTGAAAAACTTAAAGAGTAAAATATATACATCTGCAAAAGACAAAATTGATAAGATATGGTCTGTTTTTCAGATAAGACGTCAATCAAAAGCTTTGGGTATACATTAGTGCTGAAAAAAACAGAGTTGACTAACAAAGCGGCTATTAAAATGTACATGGGTTTGTAAAGCTCTTTATGCAAAACAATAATGCACACAATTGATAAATTGCAAAAAATAATTAACACATACGCTGATAACAGAACCATGAAATAAAGCCACTTATATTGATGTATTTCCACATAGCCATCTAAAGTTATGTAAGTTGCATTTGTATCAGTATTCATATTAAAAGGAATACAAACATTTTTAAAGCTTAAAAAAAAAAGATTCCCATCTTTTCTGCTTCCCGACAGTAACTTTCCTAAACCCTTTAAGGCTGTTTATCAAAGCCGTTGAAAAGATCAACAGGTTCACTTATCGCCCACATGGATTTTTATAGGAATCTGCTTTGCACATCAGCAGTAATTCTGTCCAATCCTTGTTCTCCAAGCAAATTGATGTAAGAGAGAGAGAGTACCTAGTCTAAAACAGAGCAAGAATATTTCGCTATTTTTTGGGCTCCAGAGATATAGAATTTATACCCAGAGTAGGGTCAATTCACTTGAATTTATTTGGCTCTTTAGAACTCAGAAATACAAAACTAGGATTTATTTATAAGGCCTTATACCTGGAGGAGTTTACTTTTACAGTAAAAAAAAGGAAAGAATGACACTGTAGCTTATGCTCTGTGAAGAGTTCCTGTGCAACTCTTGCTTGTGCCACTCTGCTACATTGAAAAGGAACACATAAAAAATCTTCAAGTCAAAGATTGCAATGCATGCCATTTTTTGTGACAAATTTAAAGTTATTTTGGAAATAATAAAATGGACCAGAATTAAAATTAGGATTTAAAATGTGTCATGATTTCACTGTGGATAAACACAAGACGCAGGGGGGCTGTAAATAAAAATTAGAATTAGACGCCATAGATATATTAGCAAATTATGTTTCGAAGGGACATCTGAACACTTCCAGAAGGTACTTTATACAACAGTGTTTAAAAAAAAGTAAATACATTTTACTGAAAGCAAAAAAGAATATTTAATGAAGAGAAGAAAACATGATAACAAAGAAATAAAGAAAAACCTCTTCGCATGAAGTAGCACAAAAAGACTTTAAAGTCTTGCTTTACTACCGCAAAGCCGTTTTTCTCAGCAGATCAGCAAATGCACGTTGATCGCTTAAGAAGTTATGACATGAGAACAAGCGTAATAGGTTTTGACAAAGATGCCTCAACCCTTGTTAAAAGTTAAGCGTTAAAATGCAAAAAAAAACGTAACTGCTTTAGGTTATGTTATGTTTTATTATATTTTTCGATCAAAAACGAGTGTTTTAGACCGAAATATGCAACGCTTGCGGGGGGGGCGAGGGGTGTTCTAGCCGCCATCTTTTCTGCAACCAGATTCCCGTTGTCCTAAATGAACAGAGAAGGTATCTGCCTTTTGAAGGAAGCAATTTCTTATTCACTCGCATTTATAATGTTTAATCTTACGCCAAATATATGAACCGAAAATTTGACTCCTATTTGACGTCTGCACGGTGGCACAGTGGTTAGCGCTTACACAACAGTTCAAATCCAAGGTACGTTTGAATGAGATAAACAAAACTCTCATTTAATTTTGTTTCCCAATTGCCAATTACTGAAATCATGAGTCCAGTAGAAAAAACATACAAATCTGCCCCACCACAGCAGGATATGTAGTGACCCTAAGTTTACTCTAATGGAACATGAGAGTTTTTATTCAAAAAAAACAAAAAGTTATGTCCCTTCTGTAGAAGCTCTTGCCTGAACAACCTTTAGGATTAAAATAAAACAAAAATTAAAAAAAGGTTTTGAGGCTGAGTTAGACTCCAACAGCCCCATGACTCTGAAAGGGACAACACAGGTCTAGAAAATACATGGATGGATGGAAGGAAAATTCATTTTTATGCAGAAATCTTCACTAGAGGTTTAGTTTACAACTACTAAATTACTAAAAAGTGCTAAAATCAAAGCCAGGAGAAAGCATCAGGTATCCCCAAAGGGTGTCAGTTGTTGAG
Organism: Oryzias celebensis; assembly: GCA_014656515.1. NCBI lineage: Eukaryota > Metazoa > Chordata > Actinopteri > Beloniformes > Adrianichthyidae > Oryzias > Oryzias celebensis. Next base: position 4,652,557 of record BNCR01000017.1, on the reverse strand, counting down.
GATATTGACTGAAATCCCCACCTTTACCCCACTGAAGAAGCTAAAGTATGACTTCTCTGCCGTCCAGTGAACCACTGGAATGGTTAGCGGCGGTCTGGTACGATGGTTCATTCCTAAGAGGCCATCACTTGGTTGCTTCATGATGTGTTCCATCACTCTGTCGATGGCAAGGACTCCAGGGATCAGCTGATGGACGTCAAATAGGGCAGGGAGATGGCTGCTGCCTACTCCCTGAGGTTCTGGACCCTGGAAGTGAAGAAAGACTGGTCTCCAAGCAGTTTCAAAACAGTGTTCCTTCAAAGTCTTACTATGGTGCTTTGGGCTCCAAAGTATTAATTCATTTCTTAATAATGTAAGTCTAACCAGGTTTAATGAGGATTAAAGCTCAAACTCAGACTCATCGCTTTCATTGTCTGAACTTCATGAAGCTTTGTTGCTGATGCCCAACAACAAAGCTCCAGGGCATGATGGCTTTCCTTATGAATTTTACAAAGAATTCTGAGAACAGCTGGTACAATTTTTTTTATAAAATGGTCAAATTTCTCAAGAAAAGCCAATCACTGCCACCTCAGATGAATTCAGCCAACATAATCCTCCTTCTCAAACCAGCAAAAAGATCCCACAAATTCTTCAAGCTATCGCCCCGGGCTACAGCTTGCTTAGACTGCCGATACCTGTCAGCTGCCTCTGGAGTCCCAAAACAGAGCGCTCATGAGAGCGCATGAGTTCTGTTATGTTTTTCATCTAGTTTAAGTTCCAAATTGAGTTTGTATGTGTTCTTTTTACTTACCAGAAACCTACCAGAAGGCCTCATCCAGGCCTTAAAGTAGTGCTCTTGCCGGCACTCCTGGGTTGAGAGTGGCGTCAACCACGAACAGCGTATTGAAACCTAAAATCTCACCCACAGTTAATACATAATAGAATTTCTAAAAGCACAGTTGGAGTTAGAGCCTTTAGCCACCAAGCTCCAGTTTTATGGAATAAGCTCCCAGCTCATGTAAGAGAGGCTGACACAGTTTCTACATTCAAAGTAAGGCTTAAAACATTCCTCTTTGGACAGGATTATTGCCAGGCTAGCTAGCAATCAGAGACTACTTAAGTTACTGCTCTTCTACCTCACCTACTGTAATGAAGTTTACCACACTGGCTCTACTAGCTCCTACTCACTCTTCGTCTGCCTCCTACACCCCCCCCCTTCCTCTCTCCCCTACCCTAACCCGGGTCTGCATCCTTCTCCCTCCCCCAATACCCCCTTCCTCTCTCCCCTACCCGAACCAGGGTCTGTATCCTTCTCCCACCCCCACTCCCCCCACCTGCATTCTTTATTACATCACTTGTCATCTGCCATTGCATTATTTTATTTTGTTTGTCATGCCTCTGTTTGGTGCAGTGAGATTCACATGTTGTCCCTCTTTCCCACTCCCCTACGGGGGAGCGGAAGAGATTTCTGATTCCAGGTGGATCGTCTGTTCTCCTGTCTTTGGCTGTGACCTCGCCTATTGGCTCTTCCCGCTCCTGTCTTTGGCCGTAACCTCGCCTTTTGCCCTCCCGCTCCTGTCTTTGGCCGTGACCTCGCCTTTGGCTCCTCCAGCAACCCCAGCTGTTTCCACAACTACCTACTGGATGAAGCCCATCTGATAGACTAGTCAAACATGTCTGTGTTTATTTAATACTTAGCTGTTATCTTAACTTGTAGCTGTTTATCTACACGTCTTTGTTTATTAGACAAATACTTGTTATTCAACCATGTAGTTATAGAATTAATTAAGTTCACTTTTCTTTAATAGTTCTAGCACATCACCTGTCCATCCAGGGTTGAGAATATCTCCTTCATGTGGGCAACCCTAGGGTTTCTCAGTTTTTTCCCCCCTAAAAAAGAGCGTTTTTCCTCACCAAGAAGAAGGGTGTAAGGGCAGAGATGTTTGTTCAGCTTACTCTATTTGACAACCAGCTATTGATTTCTTTAACATGTTTGATTTTTTTGTTGTTTCTTGCAATATACTGATATCAGTCCAATGAGATGGCTATGGCTGTGATATTGGGTTATATAAATAAAATTGAATTCAATATACCAAATGGTTCCAGAGGGTGGCTGTGTTTGCGTCTGCAGATCACTACGCATGGTGCTCTGGGTGAGGGACAGCTAGCGGGACTTTAACATTAATTACCCACAACCAATAACAGCATTTAGCCTTGGATGCACTTAAAATTCGTGCAGCAATCCAACAATCTGCATATGTAGTACCTATTATGTGTCGCCAAGACGTGGTGTGTGCATAGGGGCCGCATGGTATCCCAGGCTTGAGCCTGGAGGGTGTGGGTGGCGCAATTAGGTGGGGGTCTGGCCTGGCTTAGGGGGGTGGTTTCTTTGCTTGTGCTGGGGGGGCACTCGAATAGGGGTGGGGGCGCTCGGGCCCCGGACCCCAGACACACATTTTCTGGTCCCGGGTGGGGCAACTCTCTTGGGGTCCGCGGTTGCTTATTCCCTCCCACGCTGGGGGTTGGGGGGGGGGGGGGGGGGGGGGATTGGAGTTTTGTTGGGTTGCGATCTCCACTGAGGCTATCACTGTGGGCCTGACGGTGCCTGACCAGAGATCTTACAGGGGCAGCGCTTGGGTGTGTGGGCCAGGGCTTGCCCCTGGGAATGGTTCCCTCTTGGCTTCTCTCTCCTTGTGTGGCGTGGGGGTGTCTCTTTATTCAATGGGGCCCTTGCGCTAAAGAGAGCTAAAGAGACCTGGGCCCAATGCTGGAGGTGGGTGGGGTCACCAATCAGGGATCAGTTTGGCAGCTGTCCAGCTCCTACCCTTCTTCCTCATACAACCACTTTTTGGAGGGGAGAGAGGGGGTTGGCTTGCAATGCTTCTGGCTGGGCTGGGGCTTGCACTCTTTGTGCTTTTGTGCCTCACTGCTGTCGGGCGTTGGGGCCTCTTTGGCAGTCCAGCAGGCCCTGGGTGCTTTGCTCGACTGTCGGGCGGGTGGATCTCCTCCATCGGCCCTACTGTACGGGTGTGGGGGAGCCCTAGTCACTGCTACTGCTTTGGCAGGGGTCTTGGTGGATGGCCAGAAATTCCCCTCTCCTTTTTAAATTTTTTACATATCACCCACGTTAGCTTGATATAAAGATTCACCTGAGTGCAGGTGTCAGCTCACCTTTGCACAATTAGTTTATGTGACATAATTAAATGCTTTACATGTGTTGGTTTGTATGCATAGGTGTGCATGTGAACTGTAGTTGCATTGTGTTTATGTGTACAAGTTTGCATGTAAAGATGCTTGGAGCCAACAGGTATGTTTGTAACATCTGAGTGAGTGGACAGGCCTTGCCCATTTTAGACTAACATTCACACGTGACTGTAATGATTATAAACTTCCAACATCTTATTGTCTGTTGTTTTATGATTCAATGCCCCCTCACCTGTAATCATACAACAATTTCTTTAACCCACCCTTTTTCCTCTGTCTTTTCTTCCAATAACCCCCCGCTCTAACATCACTCTCTCTTCTTCCTCCTTCTTCTTTTCTGTCTGGTCCAACAAAAATGATACAAACATAATCAATATAAATAAATTTCTCTTTAAATTACAAAAGGGGTTTATACAAATATACACCTTGTGTGACCGAAGATTTATAACCCCAGATTCTAATAGTAAAATATGTCTAACTCAAGAGGCTCTCAGCTCATATCTGTTTGCTATGCTGTTGGTCAGCTTGCACAGGCATTTGTAAAACAAAATAAAAATAAATAAAAGTTGTCCTGATAATCGGTGACTGGCCTGTTGAGACATGTCATCTCAGACTCCAGCGCAGCAGGCAATTTCATCAACTTGGTATTTCTTCATCAGAAAGGAGGATGGTGGTCTCCGGCCCTTCATTAACTTCTGTAACCTTGGACATCACTGTGAGCAATCAATATGTCCTCTCAGTGATGCCAATTTTAACTGCACCTTCATATTCTACCTCAGCCTTGGTGGTCTGAGACGGTTTATCTGAGCCAATGAGGTCAAAGTGAAATACTGGTACCTGTTGCCACTGATTCCCATGGACCTGTGCAGTACATACAACCTGAATCAGGCCTCTGCCTTCTCCTCTGACAGCCAGCGGTAACCTTCCCCAAAATACTGACCACCTGGCTCCCGCTCTCATTGCACTTCATCTCCCATCAACCACTGCTCGATTGCCTGTATATCCAACAGCTGTTTCCCATTCTGCAATCAACCTGCCTTATTTAATTAGGGCACTGAGCTCTGCTTGTTGTGAAGTCTTGTTTGTGTTCGTGCCAACAGTCTGAGCATCTTTATCTGATGTATTCCCTGTGTCTGACCCTTGACTGTCTGACCCTCTATTCTGTCTGACCCTTGCCCTGAGATTCTCTTCTTCATTAGTGCTGAAAGGCTCATTTGTTACCTGTCTGCAGCTGCTTGCTCTGTGTACATGTATTAAATCTTGTTGCACATGGATGCAAACGCCTCGGCCTCTAAGTCAAACATTTACAGAATACTTAAATGTAGTGGGCAGCAAAATGTATCACCAATAACACCTGCAATAACATGCTGTCCCCCTGGACTATGTAATCATTAGAGGCGAAGAAGGCAACCTGCAAAGAGAAATCTATAGGATTGTTAACTTTTGTTTGATTGACACCCCTCCAAACTGGGAGTAATAAAAACTTTGAACAACAGGGCAAAACAAATCCCCAACACAACATATGCTTAGAGTAAGGAAGAGGTTGATTTTAATTGGGCTCTGAAAAACTGAGGATATCCCAAATAGGCTTTCAAAGGGCAACCTCTCACCCCAGAGGGAATACAGAGGAAGGCTGTCCGGACAAAAACATTGTCCTTCCGTATGTCACCAGTGTCTTGAACAAATGTAAGAGAATTTTTGATAACCAAACACAAACTCAGTTCAAATATAGCAATACACTGAGGCAAAAGCTGGCAATAGAGAAATTAAATAGCCAAGAGGATTTATCTGCGTAGATAGAAAAACCCCCCAGGACCATTTTCTGCTGTTTATTCTATTTTAAAAGACAACAGACATTTAAAAGACATTTGAAGACAACAATGTGCAACTTGTTGACAAACAAGATTTATAGTTCAAAAGAAGCGTCAGAAAACGAACACATGAACAAGTTAATAACTCTTCCATCAACAGCGAGGAAGACCTCAGGCACAATTAGTCTCTTGTTTACCATGTTGCCCTTTCATTCCTTTGTAGAAAAAAAACAAACTCCAACGATTATGACAAAGGGAATTACAAGATGCAACTCTTTGTTTCCCTTTAAAGAGCCATCTACATGTAGGAATGTGGCTGCCCTACTCAGAAAATTCAAATGTGGATTGAACCCTGCACTCAGACTAATGAAGCCGCTTGGATAAAAAGTAAAACATTTCCAAGAAGACATTTCAAATCCAGTTAATATGACTCAACTGCAAGACAGATACCATGTTATTAATATGATAAAAAATGTGAAGCTGTCTTTCTTTGGTCTCTCACAAAACATTTATTATTTTATGTGATTTTTACAGAATCAGATAAAAGAAAAAATTAATCTGTTACTGTTGATAAAAACATTTATGAAAACAGAAACACACATGCAAAAAATCAAAATGCTGTATGTACATATGATGCAATGGCTATAAATGAGAAAAAAGCTGACACATTTCACTGACAATAATATAAAAAAGCTCTTTACTTAAAAAAAAGAGTAAGTGCTGAACAACAATGATAAAACATGTAAATGCATGTATTTCAATTTCCTGACCTTTCAGAAAATGGTACCATAAAGAAAATACTAATTTACTATCAAACATTTATTTTGAAGCACATCCTAATGTAATTAAAAATTCTCAATAGTTTCAAAAATCCAACAACACAGTTGCTAATCAAACATCTATTTTAAAGCACAAATTGATGTCTTGCAACAAAAGTCTCTTCAGGAGTTCAGAGATCTTTTTCACCTTTACACCATAGATAACTGGGTTAAAGAGAGGATGGTACAGCACCACTTGTAAAGTCATAATAAAACGTGCAGTTTTGTGCAAATCAATTTCCAGTCGAGCGATCACGATGTCATAAGAACACAAACAGGAGAAACTGATCAGGACGAGCAGGTGAGGCGAGCACGTCTGTGCGGCTTTTCTCCTGATGTTCATGCTGCTTCGATAAGACACTAGAAATATTTTAGAATACGTAAACAATATAAAAATCATAGGAATTAATATAGTAGTAAGGATAATAAATACACCATAAACAACATACATTGTTGCGGAGTTCATGCAGTAAAGTTTAGAAATCCCATTATTACAAAAAATTCCTTTTAAAGAAAAGTGACAAATTTTTAAGTTACTTATCATAAAAAGTGACGGAACGAGCTGACAAGCAGGCAAAAGCCAAGCGAGAACCAGCAGAACAGAGACTGTGGATTTTTTCATAATGCTTGCATATTGCAGAGGCTTGCATATTGACACATACCTGTCATAAGCCATTGCAGACAACAATAAGAATTCTGCACCACACAGGGTGTAATAAATAAAGCTCTGCAAGTGGCACAGAAAAAGAGAAATGATCTGTCGGTCAGATAAGAAGTCAGTTAGAAGTTTGGGGTAAATATTTGTGCTGAAAAGAAGAGAATTCAGCAACAGAGCCGCAATGAAAATGTACATGGGCTCATGGAGACTTTTATGAATACAAATGAGACAGAATATGGTCAAATTAGCAAAAATGATTAAAACATATACAATAAGCATGATGACAAAATACAGAAATCTGTAACTTTGTAAGTCCACATGCCCTGCAAAAGTTATGTATGTTATGTTTGCGTCATCCATCATAAAAATGCAATGCTTTCTTATGCTCAACAAGGACTTTGTGTTTCTTCAACTCAAAGCGGAAAGCTTCAGCAGGTGAATGAGTTTTATCTGATCCTTTCTTTCTCTACGGATCTCATTAGCTTGTTGACAAAAATGACAACAGATTAATTATGTCGTGGAGACTGAACACCAGATATCATGTTGTTTTACATCTGCAGAGTAAAGTACATTGATTATAATTCATTTTATCCCAAACAAAAAATACATGTAAAGGAAGAGCACAGCAGAATAAAGAATGCTATGAATAGCTGTATTTTGGTGGTTATTTTTATTGTTTTTTAGTTAAAGGACAAAAAACTTGCAAACCAATTGCTAAATTGTATTTTATTTTTTCAAAAAATACTTGCTGTTTTATATTATGTTAGGCCTGGCTTGAGGAATTGGAGAATCCACGTGTCACAAGTATTAGCATTTCTGACAGATTTAAAGAATTCTAGGCAAAGCAGGAAGTTAATCGAGGGACAGGAAGCTATTTTGGTCTCTGGTGACAGGTGTTCTCAAAGTAAATTCTGGGATCAACTTGTGTGTGGTAGCATTCAGTCTCCCAGGTTAAACACCATGGCAGTGATGAAGAGAAGACTTGGGATGCATGTGGGGAAAAAAAAGTCCTCTAATCATTTTGCATCTATTGCAAAGTCATTCACAATGGTCTTTTAATGACTTTTTTTTGGCCAAAATAAAATAATTACTAGAATTTAGTTTCTGCAGAGCGGCAGGAGTTTATTAGAAATTTGCGTCTAATCCAGCACTCATTTTCCATAATCTCTTTGTTTGCATTCTTTCCTGCTAGCTTACAGTCCCTCACAACCCCAACCTAACATTAGCGGTGCAACAAAAATGTTGAGCAATATTGGAAATATCTAGACATTTTAAGAGAATTCCAGTTGAAATGAAAGATACAAAGACATACATGGATCTCTGTGTCTGCAAAGAGATGCATCAGAATGGAGCAGAAAAGGGAGCTTTTAATTGTAGCTTCATCACAAGATTTTTCAAAAGGCTTTATGTTGTCTGCTCCGGATTCATCACTGTTTGAATAAAGGAATACTCAGAAACAGTTTTCCTTTTGACTCATGAAACTCATAAAAAATGCTACAAGAACATGTTGAAAACACCAAAAACATTTTTATTTATCAGGTCGGCAGATGGCACTGTCAATCTGGTCCTCCACTTCATCCTCCAGAATCTGGACTCAGCAGGAACCTAAGTCAGGAACCTGTTTGTGGATTTCAGCTCTGCCTTCAATACTATCATTCCGACTTTGCTAAAGGAGCAACTCTCCCAGCTGAGTGTGCCTGACTCCACCTGCAGGGGGTTCGCAGACTTCCTGTTTGACAGGAAAGTGTATGAAGTGTATGAAGCTATGAAAACACATCTCCGACTCACGGACCATTAGCGCTGGATCCCCCAGTGCTGCGTTCTCTTTTGTTCTTCTCCCTGTAAACCAACAGCTGCACATTCCAGTCACCACTCCGTCAAGCTCATGAAGTTTGCGGATGATACCACCCTCATCGGACTCATCTCTGATGGTGAAGAGTCCACCTACAGGTGGGAGGTTGACCGCCTGTTGCAACCAGAGCTTGAGCTTAATGCTTTAAAGACAGTGGAGTTGGTTGTGGACTACAGGAAGAACTCAGCTCCATCTGTCCCCATCACCCTCTGTGACTCCACTATTGACACTGTGGAGTCCTTACGCTTCCTGGAAACTATCATCTCCCAGGACCTTAAGTGGGAGCAGAACATCAGCTCCCTCATCAAGAAAGCACAGCAGAGGATGTTCTTCCTGAGCAGCTGCGGAAATTCAGTCTGCCAAAGACAATGATGGTGCACTTCTACACAATTTTCTCTATATTGAATTTCCTCTAAATATTGATTTTAAAATGTGCTGTATGTACGGAGAACATGATAAAGCAACAAGAAAGACCAAAGACATGCAACACAATACAATAGTTCAGCATCACCACACAAATTTTCCGCTTCCGCCAAATAATGAGTTTGGGTGCAATCTCGTGCGGTGGATGGGTGTGTGTGTGTGTGGTAAGCAGGTTATGCTGCTGATTGGTAGGTTGTGCTAGGACACGCCTATTCAATTAGGAGGTGGTGCTTTGAAAGCTCTCCTCCTTTGCCTTTTGGAATGAGCTGTTTTGATTGCCGTAAACAAGCCACCAGAAAGTGAGTGTGGGTGCGCTGGCAGTTCCCATGTATATTGCCAGTCAGCTGGTTTCGGGCGTGCATTGTGACGTCAGTAGGTGACAAGCGGGATTAACTGTTTCACCTATACCCACTTCCTTAACGTGCCGATTTGCTGCTGCACACAGTGCTTTCCTCCCCACAAATAGGGGATTGAAGCTGCTGCTCTGCCTTACCCGTTTTTACTCTTGGAACACATACGGGTTTCCCCCTTCCTCCCGCCGCGTTGGGACAGAGTCGGACCGACATGCCCCGCCGTACAGAGGAGACTGCATGTCGCTATGGCCTCGTGCTGAACTTTGGACTCGACTGAAGGACTCTCATTGATGCCAGCGGCGCCCGTGGGGGGCTAACTTCATTGTGTTGTTTTATTGTGTGTCTTTAGGAAATTCATTTTTATTATTTTGGTTTTTATTCTTTTACCCCGGTTTGTTTCAGGAGATTGGAGCCCGAGGTAGGGATTGCTGTTGGGTGGTGGGTTCGGCGTGCCGTATGGTTCTCCTTCCCCACGTGTGCAGTGCATCACACTTTGGGTGTTTGTTTTTATTTGCAGTGCTAGCCACCTCGGTAAACTCCGTCTCCTGAACCGTTCGTTTTAACCCGTCCTCTGATCTTTTATGTTTTTTATTTTACTATAATAAATTATTTTTTAAATTGATTACAGCCTCTGCCTCTGTTAAAGTAAGACTTATGCGTGCCTTGGTTTTTGTTTAATTCCTGGGGCCGAGCAGCCCCAGGTGGCGCTGTTGGTTCACCCCCTTTTTCTAAATCCCAGTTTTGCCACATGAGTGTCTGTGTTCCAGTTCTTGACTTCCTTCTAGCTAATGATTTTAAGCCGTCATCTTGTCTGCAAAAAAGTCCCCCTTCCATTTACTACAACTGCAACTTCAGTGATGGAGCAGTGAAATCTAGCTACGTTATTGCAAACAAGTTGATGCAAACATCCATTCCATTTTCAGATGGTGAACTTGAGAAAAAATTCACGCTGAAAGCTGCAGAAATCGTATGTCCCGAAAAGCAGTCAACCTTTGCCACGATAAGTGTGTCAAGGATTATGATTGCAGCTACAACATCTTTCAGGAGACTTGGGCAGCCAAATGGACAGAATCCAGTCATTGATTGATGAAAACACCAACATCATAGCTATTACACAACTGTGCATATTTATTAGAGGTGTTGATGAGGATTTGACTGTCACTCTGTGAAGTTACTTAAGTGGGTTGCTATGACGGACACAACAGCTGATGTCAGCACTCTCATTACTGCGCTGGACAAGGTGGAGTGAACGGGTCATGTCTGTCAGTCTGGCCAGTGATGCTGCCTCATCAATGGTCAGGCAGGTGTTGCTACAAAATTCAGGCAGAAAGTGCAGGCAGCCAACATAGGAAAATGTGTTTGGACATGTCATTGTATTTTCCACACTTGAATGACATGAAATGTGATGCTACACAAGATTTGAATTCTGATTTTGATGTAGGCCAAACCACGCCAAGTTAACTCCAAATTTTTGTTATGTTCACAAATGTTTGCAAGCTTAATTTAGTTTCATTTTTGGTTGATTTGCACATTTATATTTTAGGCAGGGTGTTTCTTTTCCTGCAGCCCCCTCTTGAGTTTACTATTGATATTGCTTCAATGTCAGATGTAAAATATTCAGAATTTAATACAAACTTTTTTCATTTCGGTGAAATGCATTTTATTTTAAATCCATTGGCCTGTGTGAACGAATCTCTAATAATAGCACAAAAACTCTAAGTAGTTTAAAGGCATTTTTACCTACTGAGAAGAAAACAATAAAAACAAAGCCACAGATAACAAGTTGACCATAGGTTATTTTGCTATTGTGTTACTGGTCCGGCCCACTCGAGATTAGACAGGTTTAATGTGGTCCCTGAACCTAAATGAGTTTGAAACCCCTGGTAAACAACATTTGAGTGACTGGTATACCCTGTATTTATGCTGCATTGACCCGACACTTCCACCGTAAAAAAAAAAAAAAAAAAACAAAAAAAACTTAAAGTATTTGCAAATGGTGAAGGAAGAGGAAAGGAAATTCCAAATGAAAGAAAAAAAGAGCGAGATGAGGATTAGCGGATGGTGGGATAATAGAAGGAGGTTGAGAAAAAGTGGAGTGATAGAGGGAAAGCAAGTGAGAGAAGAAAAGATGAAAAAGGAGAAGGAAAAGAAAATGGAAATAAAAGAAAGGAAACGGTAAGTGAAAGACAGATAAAAACAAGTGAAAAAAGAAAAGAGACAAGTGGATAAACAAAAACCAGTGATGAAGTCTTTAGGGAAGAGACAGATCAGATGAGAGGTACAGTAAATACAGGAGCATGACCTTTCCTAAAAGTTACAAATGGTGGAAATCAGTTCATGTTTATCCTTTTTTCCAGATGTGCAACAGAACTAGTAGTGGAGAGAAACAGCAGCAGTGGAAGGAAAGCGCAGCATAAAACTAGATGATATGTATCTGCAGACACAGAAGGCTGCCTTGCAACCTAACAAAGAAATAGTATTTGTGATTGTAAAGAAAAAAAAATGTCTCTAATATCAAATTTGAAAATGTTGTCTTCCTTAAGATCATTACTGATTTGAAATGTTGTTTACATTATCATGTTTAAGTTTGAAAATAAATACATTTTAAAGTGTACATGCACTGCATGTTGCAGTATTTGTCAATAAATAAGGTACCACAAAGCTCAAGAAATTTTAACTAGAAAGCTTTATTAAAATTCTGTAAAAACACTGTCTATCAGCCCCCAATGTTACCAAGCCCAAGAAACACCCCTGTTGAATACCCTGTGATTTAACAAGTTCTCCCTGTCATGGAGGAGTCTGACACTTTCGTCTTAGGTGCACGTCCACTGTGAGAGACATAATGTAAAAATGAATCTGGAAATCACATTGTACTAAAAAGTGAAAACATGTATTTGTTTGCCACTGCTGCAAATACGCATTTGAACACCAGAGAAAGTTAATGCTAATATTTGGTTCAGTGATCTTGATTTGGGATTTCACAGGTCAAACATTTCCTGTAGTTTTCATCAGGATTCACCAGGTCAATTTCAGACTCCTCCTTGATTTCTTAGTGGGAGAACTTGCAAAATTACAGGGTGTTCAAATATCATGTTTCGTTTTTTTTTCTTCCAAAAAAAGCTTATCTCAGCTCACTTCAAAATAATATAAGTATATAGTATATACTCTTAAAGTAGATACTCTGTTCTCTTATCCTCTACCTCTAGCCAGAGCCAGACATTCTTTCACTCCTAAGGCTCTTCATCCTGTCTAACCCTCTGACCACCCTTGCCTGTATTTTCTATTTGGAGCACCCTCTCTGCATTTCACTCTCTTAAAATGGATCTTACAAACTCATCTTTGACTTGGATGGACAGCATTTTTTCCATGCTAGGGAACAAGAAAGCTGACTCTTCCTGACTGGATGGAATCTTAGTGGCTAAATACACCAACAAAATCATTCATCACCAAAAAATCATGGAGCAAGTCTCATGGAGTCGACTCTCTGTGGAATTTGCATGTTTTCCTCCATTCGTGAGTTTAATCCAGGCACGTTGGTTTCCTCCCACAATCCAAAAACAGTTTTTTAGGTTATTTGGTGACTGAAAATTGACCTTCAGTGTGAATGTGAGTCTGTGCAGCACCATGTTCAGAGTGAACTCTGCCTTTGCCCAACAGTAGTTAGGGTAGGACCCAGCAACCCTGTGACCATGAAAGGGATCCATCAGATTATAAAAACAGATGGAACTAATCATTTTATTTCATGAATGTGACTAAGTTAACATTTAAAAGAAAAAAAAAAAAAAACAAATATATGTTTTCTTAAAATCCTGCTTGATGATTACACTTTACAAGAAATGCAAACATTACACAGAGTTGGAAAAGTACTGACAGATAAATAATATTTTATAAGTAAAAATAATGTCCAGTGAGACTGGGACTATCTGGAAACTATAGCTGTTCAGTTTATTCCTTAAACCTGGATTAGATGGTAAGAACTCATTTGAAAATCCAACTACACAACTGCTTATCAAACATCTATTTTAAAGCACAAATTGATGTCTTGCAACAAAAGTCTCTTCAGGAGTTCAGAGATCTTTTTCACCTTTACACCATAGATAATTGGGTTAAAGAGAGGATGGTACAGCACCACTTGTAAAGTCATAATAAAACGTGCAGTTTTGTGCAAATCAATTTCCAGTCGAGCGATCACGATGTCATAAGAACACAAACAGGAGAAACTGATCAGGACCAGCAGGTGAGGCGAGCACGTCTGTGCGGCTTTTCTCCTGATGTTCATGCTGCTTCGATAAGACACTAAAAGTATTTTTGTGTAGCTGAAGATGATAAAAATCAAAGGTAAAAATATGCTATTAAGAAGCAGAAACACTCCATAAATGACATAAGCTGAGGATGAACCCATGCAGTAAAGTTTGGAGATCACATTATTACAGAAAATGCCTTTTAAATTAAAATTGCAGACCTTTATACTACTGATCAAATAAAGTGACGGAACGAGCTGACAAGCAGGCAAAAGCCAAGCTAAAACCAGCAGAACAGAGACTGTGGATTTTTTCATAATGCTTGCATATTGCAGAGGCTTGCATATTGACACATACCTGTCATAAGCCATTGCAGACAACAATAAGAACTCTGCACCACTCAGGGTGTAATAAATGAATCCCTGCAAGTGGCACAAAAAAAGAGAAATGATCTGTCGGTCAGATAAGAAGTCAGTTAGAAGTTTGGGGTAAATATTTGTGCTGAAAAGAAGAGAATTCAGCAACAGAGCCGCAATGAAAATGTACATGGGCTCATGGAGACTTTTATGAATACAAATGAGACAGAATATGGTCAAATTACCAAAAATGATTAAAACATATACAATAAGCATGATGACAAAATACAGAAATCTGTAACTTTGTAAATCTACATAACCAGTAAAAGTGATGTACGAGACATTATAATTATCCATCATTTGATTCTTAGCAAGTTGAGAGAAAAGTATGGTTGTTTCTTCTGCTCACAGAAAGGACTTTGTTTCTTCACCTCAAAGCGGAAAGCTTCAGCAGGTGAACGAGCTTTATCTGATCCTTTCTTTCTCTATGGATCTCATTAGCTTGTTGACAAAAAAACATATCAACAGTTAATTAGGAGATCTGAGATTTGTCAAGAAACTTTGTCAAGATGTATGGAAATTGAAACACTTGAAGTTTAGAAGGTATAAATTGCCAAAGACTTAACTATTAAAGATGATCAATAATTTTTCATTTGTATTGTTCAAAGCAGATGAGGACATTACTTTTTTTTAGCTATTCTAGTAAAAACGGTTGCACTTTCAGGTATATTAGGTAGGGTTGTGGATTGTTACATGGGTGGCAATCAGAATCAGTCCATAAATCAAGATCCACAATTTACAGATCGATCCTTGATTCTTTATATTTAATAACTAATGTTTGAATAGTTGCTTTATGTATGCCTTACGGGATGTGTGAAAATTCAAGTAAAACGTATTTAATCACCATTACATATACCTTTAATTAGCAGCTGGATGTCTCAGTTGACTGGGTGCAGGACTGGCACGTGGGAAACCAGTGTTTGATTCCCAGGATTCACAATGAGCCTAATCCAGTGTGGGGCTTGAGACAAGACCCTTCAGGCTACTGCTTAACAGTGTAGCCACAGTCTGGGTCTTTCTGTGCCAGTCCCCAGGTTTGTGTCAGTAAGGGCATAGAAGTCTATGCCAAACCAACTTCACAAACAACGAAAAGGTGCTTTGCTGTGGCGACCCCTGGCAGGATGCACTGAAAGGTGAGCAAAGAACAATAGTTTCACGCTAAGAAAGACCACTACAGATGCAATATGTGCTTTGAGGAAGTTGATAGAGAAGTACTGTAGACTCAGTGGCTCCAATGAAAACCAGGAAACCTAGTTCAAGTGCAGCAAGGAGGGAATGTCACAAAGCAGAGTCCAAGTGGAAGAAGGGCAGGCTGCAATTTCTTTCCAGATCTTGGAACAGTTAGACAGACGTTCCTTTCATTAAACAATGGACCCTATCGTCTCCAAACGTACCTTTGTTCATTGCAGCCAAAAAGTTCCATTTGAACCTGGTCGATCCACAGAACTTGTATCTAACAGACATCAGACTTGTTTCTATGTTCATTTGTGAACTTCAAATGTTGAGGTTTTCGTCTTGTGATTCTCCTCCTCATCTCGCTCTTTTTTTCTTTCTTGTGATCTTCCATGAAGACCATATTTGTAAAGTATCTCTTGACAGTAGAACAGTGTAGAACAACAGAGTCTGCAGGTCTTTCTGGAGGGATTCTGCAGTCAAACGTGGGTTTGGATTTGCTTTTCTCACAATCCTGACAGCTGCTCTGTCTGAGATTTTTCTTGGTCTTCCAGATCTTGTTTTAACTTCCACTGTTCCTGTTGACTGACATCTCTAATGACATTCTGAACACAGAATACTGGCCTCTGTAAACACTTTGCTATCTTATTATAACCTTCTCCTGCTTTATGAGCATCAACTATTTTCAGTTTCACTGTTCAGGACAACTGCTGGAAGAACCCATGATGCTGATTTGTTGGGTTAAGGTCAGATGGCTCAGATTATTTACAATCTTTGAGAGTGAAATCACCTGGTTTTTGCAAACCAGAAATGTGAACAATCCGTTACGCTGTCAGGTTTCAGCTTTTCCAAATGGGAAGGTGCATACAATGAATTCTACAGGGTGCCCAAACTTTTGCACATGTCATTAGTTTGTTTTCTGTTATTTTGAAAGGGTAAATGATGGAAATAAAACCACATTTTTTGACACATTAAAAGAATGCCTCATCTGTAAACTGATGCTTTTTATTTTATCTGGGGTGCCCAAACTGTACAACTGTATAATTTTATCCTAGTTTGTGGACTTAAAACCCAGGAAAGAATAAGGAAGCCTACAGAATAGTCCAGGATATTCCATCCAACTTCAGTGATGACCACTAAATTAAACTCAATAAAAAAATGTAAATGGCGTTTACTTGTTTGCGCTTTTCTACCTTCTTTGAAGGCCTGAAGCGTTTTACAGTCACAGTCCCATTAACACACTGATGGTGGTTCTGCTGCCAAACACTGATGCCAACCTTCCACCAGAGGCAATGTGGGGTTCAGTGTCTTGCCCAAGGACACTTTGACACGTGGGTGGGCAAGGTAGCAATTGAACCTTCTGAACCCCCATTGACCTCCACAGAGAAAAAAACAGCTATTACTCAGTCATTCTATTTGTCAGAATAACAAGTCTTACTCTGATATCTGCTTTTTAATGTGTTCTTTATTTTTTTTTCACAATATTTGTTTTTCTGTAGAGCAAGTTATTCAAGTTATAAACTGACTGAGAGATATGCAGTCTCTCACCACATGTTCTTGGTATTTGACAGATTCTCCCAAGCCCACTTTCAGTGGGAGCAGTGTGGTCTTCTAACATGCTCACTCCTGATTGGGGAGAGTGGTTGTCAGAGAAATGTAGACTCAGACCGACTCGGACCAGTTACTGCTCATTGATGATTTCAGGCTCCAACATGACGGAGACCGTATCACCAAAAATTGGCAACTGAACTGACTTCATTTCTTTGGATACATAAGCAAATCATTTTTTACTCAATCCAGTTCTCTTATACAGTCAATGGTTCCAACAAATTGAATGAAAAATCCCCAAACAGTATCTGAATGGCAATAAGCAGATCTTTCTTATCGTGTTACCACGGCTATTTTTAATACATTTTGTCTGATCATCTATGTAACTTTTATTAATTTTTTAATAAAAGGGCTTTGAGTGTAGTTTTTAGTCTTTGGTATGAGCCAGCAGTTGATTTCAACCCACAATCTTTCATTCTGACAGACAAACTACCCACACGCCACTGAGCTGGTCGCAGATTTGTTTTAAGAGGCTCAAAGCCACTAGTTGTTGAAAAACAGTGACATTGACAATTTCTAAGCAAAAAAAGAAAAACAAAACGAGACAATATTGTCTTTTTCCTGTGATTTTTTTTCATTGTGTCAAAAATGCAAATAAATAAAAGAGGAGAATTGATGATTTTTGAAAGGGTTCACTTTAAGGCTTCTGTGGAAGTCTTTTTTAGTCATAATTCAAAGAAATGTGTAATCCTCAACTGACAATTCAATTTGTAATTGATCATTCAATTTAAAAATGCATTTTTCAATTGACCATTTAATATGCAAGTCATGGGAAATAAAAACTAAACTTTGCAGTTTGAATTCTACAATAAAAATTACAATTCAATATGACAGTTTAAAAAATCAAATATTAAATAAAACAAAATTAGTTGCATTTGAAATTGTTATGGGTTTTAATGTCATAGTTAAAATGAAAATGCAGCTTGCTATTTACAATTCAACATCCAATTTGACCTTTCATTTTGAATACAATACAATAAGTAAAAAGGACATTTCAATGCATGGTTTGCCTTAAATTCATTTTAAAGTAACTACAGTAAAATAAGTTTAAAGTAATCAATTGTAGTGTGATGTACAATGGTGTTTTTGTGTCAAAATTCATTACCAACGAGGGGTAATTAATTTTCATTTGCTTAGCCTCACGCCTTATCTGTGTCAAAATTCAAACCAAAATGCAAACTGTCAGACTCTCATCAGGACGGGGCCTTCCACCTTCCTAAATATACTGAATCCCGTCTCCACTTCCCTTAGTCGACCAATTAAAACAAAAAAAACACTCAACAAGTTATTTAAAACTATACGGCATTGAGGGTGAGACAAACAATTCTCCATCTGATAAAGAATAAGCTTCTTTGTTTATGACTATGACTGAATTTACTGCAGCTCTTAAAGACAATTTTTGGAGCACAACTTTAGGGCTGCTGTGTCCTTTAACACAGTGGTCCCCAACCTTAGGTTAGTACCGGTCTGTGGACTACTTGGTACGTAGTCACAGACAGAATAAAGAAAAATATTCTTTTTTTTTCATTTTTTTCTGAATGAATGAATAAAGAAAAATAAATGTATATAAATATAAATGCATCTCTACATTCTATGGTTAAGATTTAAACTCAGTCCTCAAGATCTGCAGTAGGAAGAAGAGACAGGATTTAGCAAATCAGTGTAAGTTTATGGTTTTTATTCAAGCTCAAAAGATTTAGGGCTGATTCACATTTTGACATTTGGTCTTACTTTAAATTACCTTAGTCTGCAGTAACAGCAGTTGCACTTTTTATTTTTGACAGTGTTGATTTCATTATCCGTAAAAGGAGGAAGTACATTTTTTCAGCATGTAACCCCACATAGCCTTGTTACGTTGTGCTGAGATGACTCTTCAACTGGTATGATGTGTTTAAAATCCAAACAACAAACCCAGAGACTGACGATTCATGAGGTATTCTACTCCTAAAGTCACAACTCCTGTTCATTTTCTCATTTCAGTGGATTATTTTTAAAAAACAATAAAATTACTTTTGCTTAATGTTCCATATATGTATTTGTTTTGTTTGTAAATGTTTTGTTTGCAACTAGAAACATCAATAAACCATGTAAACAAAGACCCAGATGATCAATCATCAGGTTCCTGACCAAAAACATGATCAACGATTTGAAGCTTGTTGCTACCTTCCAAACGTGTTCAATGTGTTCTATTTCACAAAATGTGAACACCGAAGTGAATGTCAAACAAAGGACATCAAACTCACCCAAATACTACAAAACCTGCTAAATAGGCATTGTTTTCATTCTATATAGATATTAGGCATTCTCTGTGTGTTTGATTCGACACAGCAACTTCGTTAAATATTTCGATATTTCTTTCATTTTAAACCCATATATAAATGGATTGAATAATGGGTGATAAAGTATCATCTGTAATGTCATAATAAAACGTAAAGTTTCTGGAATTTCAGAATTCACTCGAGCTACAATGACATCATACAACACCAAGCAGGAGAAACTGAATAAAACCAGCAGATGAGGGAAGCAGGTCTCAGCAGCTTTTCTCCTGAACTCTTTACAGCTTTGATAGGAAATTATAAATATCTTTGCATATGTAAAAACTGTAAAGAGCATAGGGAGAATCGCAAGATCTACTAAAGCTACTATACCAAATATGGTCAAAAACTTTGAGCTCAAACAATGAAGTTTGTACATTGTGTTGTTACAAAATATTCCATTTAAATCAAATTTGCAAATTTTAGCTTTGGCACTGAGAATTGTTAAAACTGAAACGTGAAGAGGAGGTGCAAGGCATGCAAGAATAATCAAAACAATAATGTTTTTTTTCTTCATGATAGCTGCATATCTCAGAGGTTTACATATAGACACATATCTGTCATAGGCCATGGCTGCAAGCAGTAAAAACTCTGAACCAGAGCCACAATAAAACATGAAAAACTGAAAGAGGCAAGCAGAATAAGAAATCTTTTGCTCCTCAGACAGAAAGTCTATCAAAAGCTTTGGGTAAACAGTGGTGCTGAAAACAGAGCAGTTCAGTAACAGCGCTGCAATAAAGATGTACATGGGCTTGTGGAGGTCTTTATGAACACAGATCAGATATACAATTGTTAGGTTGCTACACATTATCAAAGAATAAATTACAAACATTATACAAAAGAAAAAGTATCTGAATTTGTCGAGTTCTACATATCCACTCACGGTAATGTGGGTGAGATTATACTCATAATCCATAAAGGTTAATGTAAAGACTGAGACTCTCAGTCTATGAATGATTACGCATTCACTCCAATATCTAACCTGGACTGGTAGGAGGAAGGACAGAGTTCTTCAGATTATGACTCACATCTTCAACCTAAATTTGTGAAAACTTGCTTTTATTTAGACTCCCTCCCTCTCGTAGGGTTTCATCTCTGGAGTACTGCTTCTGTTTTTGCTCAGTTCAGCATGACGCAATATTCTCCACCCAGGAGAATGTTGTCCTTCAAGTTTGACATTTTTCATGGTTATTAAAAACAATAAATTGCCATTCAGAAGAAAAAAAGGTCATCAAAGAATCTAATTTTGGGGACACTAGATTATAGCAAGTATTGCTGCATGAGCGATGGGTGAATTTTTCTAAAAGTAGTGCTGCATTCATATAGAAAAATCAAGTTCTTTATGTCGTTTCTGTGCATTTACCTCTGACCTGTAGTCACATTGTCTTCCTCTTGACATGCTCTTCTCCAGGGATGACAACCAGATTTTGAAATCTGCAAAATTCAGTTTGCATGCAGTTTCTTTTTTTCTTGAGGCACTGAGACCACAAGATAAAACCAAAAGACTAATCCAGAGTTTTCATTTGGTCCTGCTCAGCTAGTTTACATGACAGAAGGTATAGGAGCTGTTGATGTACTGTCAAATAACTAGGATGAAGAGACAAAACAAACTGACACTGGCACAATTGCAATAAGGTCTTAGTCACAACTGTCCTTACAGGTGAATCCAAAAACCTGCAGAACCATGTGGGTCAACCCCTGCACGGGTGCAAGTGACTAAGACTAGAGAAGGATCTACTTCCTTTTTTAGGGTGTTCTGTCACTCTACATGCCATTATCAATTTGGCCTTTCTACATTTTCTTTACTTCTTAGCCAACCACAATCACATCTTTTCTTTGAAATTTGTGTCTGTTTTTTTTCTCAGAATTTGAGATGGCTCACTGGAAACCCTACATCTTGTTGTTGCCTGCTTACAATCGTCCCACTTGGGTATCTCTGGTCATGGGTTCCCCATTGCAGTCTCAGGTTCCTAACCCAGCTTCTTTATTCACACCAATGTCTCTGCAGAACCAAATAATCATCATTTATTTGCAGTAAGTGTTGATATTGCCCATCCTTAGTTATATTTGATGCTTCTCTGGCTCTGATCGGTGCCCCCCCATCCAAGTCTGATGGGGATTTGTCCTGTGTCTATCTTAGTTCTTTTCCAACAGGCTGCTTTATGTCACAGCTACAGCTGTAGTTGAACTGGTTGATCCTGGTCACAATTTTGTGCTCCTCCTGTGATACTAACGGGCATTATCCCTCTCTTTACCCTTAGTTCCTTCCCATCTCATTTTGTTTGTCCTGTACCAATTACTACCTGTTGCTGTTGCTGGTATTTGCCAAGAGTGAACTGGCATCCAATCTGCAACAGCTTTAACGATGACATTTGGTTTTTCTCCAACTTTGCTTATCTCTGTTTGTGTAGCAGTTGCCACAAAGCTGGCTCCTGGTCTATCTCCAGTAATAGTGAAACCTTCCAAGAATCCAACCTGTCATTGCGCATGCACTGCTGGTGTCCTGTCTTTTTACTTTGACTCTGCTTTCATGGATCACCTCTTCACTGATTTATCTTTAGGTGTCGTGTTGTTTGCTGAAATTTGCATTCTGCCATTTCAGCCTTGGTAGCAATGTTTGCTCTCCTAGCTGTCAGGTGTAAGGAGGCTTATGAAAAGGGTTATGTAATAAGGGGTCTTTTCCATATCAACGTTCTGAGTGTTGCCACCTTAAAGGGCCTGGAGTTTGACACCCCTGCGTTGATGGAACATGAAAATCCAGAGATTGAAGGTGGGAGAAGTATTTCTTTGAATCTTCCATTTACAAAGTCTGAATTCAACAGGAGTTTGTTCAATATTAGAGACACAGCCCTGGGTAAGGACTGTAATTGCTATAAAATGTTAAAAAATTTGAGTGAGCCATTTAAGGATTTGATTTTAGTTTTGTTTAGCAAAATACGGGTAGAGGGGCAGTTGCCAGCTATGTGGAAAGAGGCCATAATTGTGCCTTTTCATAAACTGGGTAATTACCCGGTAATCATCTTTAACATTTTCATCGTTAACATTTTTCATCTTTTGCCTTATTTATTTTATTTTTATATACTACAAGTAATTGCCATATTCTCCCTTTCATTCAATAAAATCTCAATCACAGATTAGTAGAATAACAAAAAAGTTCATTTAAGACAGTTTTATGATGCTGATCTCCCAGCGGCTTGACAGGATGGCTGAGGGCGCCTATTCCAAAGGATTAAGTACTGGCCTTCTATAGCCTTTGTAAAGCTTTATATGTTTCCTAAGAAGTGGAAAGTTTACCCACCTCTCTTCTTTAAATCCAAAGTTTGACATTTTTTTTCTCATTTACTCTTTCACTTAGTTTTATAATTATTATTTAAAACATACATAAAACAAAGGAGGGTGTTGTTAATTCATAAGAAATAATTTCCTGCTTTATCTGTATACTGCCACGCTATATTCTTCTTTTTTTCCCTTGGATTTTTCCCTTCAGGGGTCACCACATCATATCCACTTCCTCCATCTAACACTTATGCTGCATCCTCTACTCTACAGCCAGCTACCTTCTTCTAACTTTGTTCACTGCATCCTCCGCATCCTCTTTGGCCTTCCCCTAGAACTCTTACCTGGCTGCTCTAGAATAAACATTCTTCTACCAGTTTATTTATAGCTGATTTTTTTATTTATTTTTCTTTGTCCTATCCAACAGCTGAGCAAACAGATCAGAGCTGAAGGACTCTTGTGTTGGACAGATTTGACAAATCTGTGGGGTTGTGAATCTTTTGACATTCAAGGTGTAGATTTGTATAAACCCCTTTGTTTTGAGGCTAAACTTCATTTAAACTGATTACGCTTGCATACTTTTTTGATTTTGTTGTACCAAATGGAAAAAACGAAGAGAGAAGAAGAGAAGGGTGATGTTAGAGACAGAGGGACATGGGTACAAAAAGAAAGCGTAGGGTTAAGGTAGTTGAAAGATGATCATAAAGCAACAGGTTGCTGGAGGATTATCATCATTACTTCCAGGTAGAGATGTTAGTCAAAAGGCGCGGGGCCTGTCCACACGCACTCAGATGTTACAAACATACCTGTGGGCTCCTAAAATCTTCACATACTAACATGTTAACACGTACACAATGCAACTACAGCTCACACGCACACTTATGCATACAAACAACACATGTAAAACATTGTGTTCTGTCACACATACTATTTGTGTACAGGTAGCATTTATTTAGGGAAAGACACTTAATTTCATGTTGTTGGTAGCAAACATCAAATCATAAACTTTAGTTAATATTGCTTTATTGGTACAGTGAGTTTATATCTTATCATAGACACATTTCTAAATTCTGTTCTTAATACATGTTCAACTTTTAACATGATGTACCTTTTCTGTAAGTTACTGGTCATCCAGATCAGGGGTCTGCAACCTTAAAGGGCAAAAGAGCCATTTGGTCCAGTTTCTTACAAATCAAAACACACAGGAGCCGCAAAGCACAGTTTTGGTTTAGAAAAATACCCTTTATTTATGTTTTTGTGACCATTATGCCATTCATTTCTAAAAGGTGGCACATAATTATCAACTTAAAACAGTGTCATATTTCTGTTACATTGTTTTTGATAGCAGCACATGCATTGAAAACCAAATACATTCCGTTTCAAAGAAGATCCTCCTGCTGCAGCAGATTAACCTGTAATTACACTTTGAGAGCTTTGCCTTTTAACTACGAGCTTTAAACTTACTTTAATAAAAAAAAACATTCTGACAGTGGATTAAACCTTTTACCATCATTTTGCTCAGGTATCCAACATGTGTGAATTTTGAAGGAAAGGTAAATCTCTCAATGCGTCTTGATTTAGTATAACTCCAACAGTGGTTTTAAAAAAAGAAAAAAATAACTTTAGAAAATAAATTAAAATGCAGTTTGATTTAAACTTATTGAACCTATTATTTTTTTCTGATTTCTTCAAAGCCAAAGCGCCATAATAGAGGGATGAAAGGTCTGCATGTGGCTCCAGAGCCTCAGATTCCAGGCGCCCGATCTCGATAAACCAGATTTGGGGCCTGGATAGATAAGATGAGGCAAAGCAAAATATGTTGAGGGAAATCAGGACAAAAGCCATTGAGGCCTTTCAATCCCTGCCTTAGATTATTGACATGTTTTTAAATCAGACTTAAATTCCTATTTGTATAAAGTAATAATGACATCAGAATTCATTAGCTCAGAAGTCTTGTTGAATCCTTTCCACCTTGAGATTTTACCATTTTAGTTGATGTATCTTAGTCATTTGTTTGTTGGATTGTTGATAAAGAAATGTTCCAAGTGTGCCATTGAACAACCACGTTTGTTTGTTTATGCTCTAGATCCACACATAGTTTACAAATATGGCAAAAAAAAAACCACATTTTTAGTAAATGATGTGAAGGATGCTTAAAGAACTACGTATGTTCTAAAAAATTTCAGTGTACTCGGCTTTTACCTCCTTTTTTCTTCTTCCTCTATGCAGCTTCAGGCCCAGTTTCCCACGAGCATTCACATGTTCACTGTATGAATTGCTGGTATAAATGTCCCATTTAATTTAGGAGTTTTAAAAAACCAGAAGCCAAATCTGTTTACAACGATGTTTTGCAATGAGACAGGAATGTGTGCATTAAAATGTTTAGATAAAGAATTTCTTTTTAATTGTTTACAATGCAATGGTTTGATTAAAACTGCAACAGAAATGGAAATTGCACACATAACACAAAACATCTTGCTCAACGTAGATACCCTTTCAAGTGTTTAGATATTTCTTTCATTTTAAGCCCATAAATAAATGGGTTAAATAATGGATGATAAAGAATTGCCTGTAATGTCATAATCAACCGTGCGATTTTTGGAATATCTGATTCCACTCGAACTATAATAACATCATAAAACACCAAACAGGAGAAACTGAATAAAACCAGCAGATGAGGGAAGCAGGTCTCAGCAGCTTTTCTCCTGAACTCTTTACAGCTTTGATAGGAAATTATAAATATCTTTGCATATGTAAAAACTGTAAAGAGCATAGGGAGAATCGCAAGATCTACTAAAGCTACTATACCAATAACAGTCACCAATTTTGAGCTCAAGCAGTAAATTTTGTACATTGTGTTGTTACAAAATATTCCATTTAGATCAAATTTGCAGATTTTAGCTTCAGCATTTAGTATTGTCAAAACAGAAATATGAAGAGGAGGTACAGTCCATGCTAAAATGAGCAAAGCTGTCACTATTTTCTTTGTCATGATAGCTGCATATCTCAGAGGTTTACATATAGACACATATCTGTCATAGGCCATGGCTGCAAGCAGTAAAAACTCTGAACCACCAACAGAGTAAAACATGAAAAACTGAAGGAGGCAAGCCGAATAGGAAATGATTTGTTCTTCAGACAGGAAGTCTATCAGAAGTTTGGGATAAACAGTGGTGCTATAAGTGAAACAGTTCAATAACAGTGCAGCAATGAAAACATACATGGGTTTATGAAGGTCTTTGTGACTACAGATGATGTAAATAATTGCAGAATTGCTGCACATTATCAAAAAATAAACTGTGAACATTATGAAAAAGCAAAGATATCTGTATTTGCCGAGTTCCACATACCCGTTCAAAGTAAAATGGGTAATATTCAACCTGTTATCCATGAAAACCTTTTCAAATTCAGCAAACAGAAGCTCTAAAGCTGTTAATCCCTCAGTCTCACAGACGTCCGGTAGACTCTATCATTACTGTAACATCACCTTGCACCACTTTCTCATCTACAGCTACAGACTGACTAAGCTGAATCTGCGGAAAGCATTTTTATCTAGTCTGACTCACACACATAGGAATTTAGTCTCTGGAGTGCTGCCCCGATCTTCAATATGTTTTAAATGTACAGAATAGTTTTATGTGCCATTCTAATTGTGATCTATAACGTGCCTGTAAGACTAACCTTCCAAAATTCACTATTATATGCATTTTGTTCATTTGTGTACATGTTTTTTTTTGTTTTGTTTATTAAGAGCAATTATGTAAAAGATGCAAAAGATATGTGCATGCACGATAGATGTCATGCATGATAAACTATGAGGGTGCGTTGCCATTTAGAGGGGCAATCAGATGACGCCATCATTAAAGGACATTTGAATGTGCTAAAGGCCTATTGTCACAATAGTTTGAAGTGTTTATCGAAAAATCTAGTGTCTGAATTGACAAATTGGAAAAGGCAGACTGACTAAAAAATTATTTGCTCTTCAGACATGAAGGCTGCCAAAACCTCTACGTGAACAGCGGTTCTGAAAACAGAGCAGTGAGTAGCATTACATTGAAGATCTGATTGAAGATGAACACAGACCAGGTACACAATTGTAGAGTTATAGCACATTATAAAAGAATAAATTGTATACAATACAGAAAGGAAATGTTTTGAATTTACGGAAATCCACACATAGTTCACACATAGTTGTAATCCTTAAACCTTTTAAAAGGTGAATCTGAAAACTAAGAAATCCTGAGTCTCTGACAGATTCCACAGTCTATGAGAGTATCCATCAAAATTCCAGATGCAGGAAGATCAGAGTCCAAAACGATGTTTTAATACTCCAACATAGGTAAGAATAATACACAGGAAAGAACCAAAACATCTTAAAACTAGTGACAATTAGTATACCTCAGAAACAATAACTGACAAAAAACAGCTGCACTGATCAGGAAGGCACCACTGTCTGCTTTAATGAACATCCACAGACACCAAACCAGTGACATTAACCCCAACCACCCCTCTGTGATCAGTTTCCAAACAGCTCCAAACAGATCGGTAAATCAAGGAGCAGTCAAACTTGTGTGGTGAGCTGGAACCAACTGGCAATCCGCAGGACCATAACCCTCTCAGTCTACTACATACTGAAGTCTTTGTTTAACCCTGGGGAAAACCAAAATCTGACCGACAGTGACAGTGTAAACCGGTCCCCCTCCACAAAACAAAAAAATACAGAACTGACAGGAACTCACACAAGGCAGACATCTCCCAATGATGAAAAAGGAGAGGCTGATACCTGTAGGATGTTTGGAAAGGAGAAAACCCATTAGAATTAACCAAGAACTTGTGAACATATTCTGTCCAAGGAAGGAGTTTTGACTACGGTGGGGATCAAAAATGTGTGTACCCCAGGTAAAATATTTTATTATTGTGCATAAAGAACCTGGATCTGACCACACGTTCTCAGCGTAACCATGACTAGTGGTGTACCATTGGTAAGCCAATAAGAAGCTTTCTGCTGACAGGCTTCTGACCAACTCTGAATGGATGGCCTGGCTTGCCATGCTACAGAAGACAACTCCCCATATCTAAATCCTAAATCTTTTCTTGACATCATCCTTCACCAGGTAGGGGCCAAACAGCTCAATGCTGGTAGATTGAAATGGTACAACAGGTTTTGTTTTCTTAGGTGGTAAGTCTCCATCTATTCATCTAATTCACAGGAGGCGTTGGGCAGCGACTCCTTCATGACCTTCATAGTTTTGCCATAATTTTTTCTGAAGACGAACTTTTTTTTTCTTGCTTCTAAGGAAATATCTTTAGCAGACTTCACAAGTCACTCATTTTCTGAGTGGTACAAGAACTTTTCTGCCACTCTTAGTTTTTTGTCAAATATTCAGGACCAGCACCTCTTGTGACGATATTGGATATATTCAAAGAAACAGGGATTCAAAGCTAGTCTTGGACTTCTGTGATCCCATGTACAGTATCTCCCCAATTCAATTGGCAAAGAAGGTCTGGCCCCGTAAGTTTTCCTTTGAATTTTTCCAAAGACATCTACAAGTTAATGAATCAAGAGTCTGGAATCTGACGTTTTCTTTTGAAAGGTTTATCACCAACTTCATTTTCTTTTTCTTGACCCAATGCTTGGTTGTTCATTTTGTAAGACCATAGTGCCCAGATCAAGTCTTTCTTGAGATTAACATCTGCTTTGCTAACACTGACTTAAGTACACCCACTCCTTCAAGTGAAACACTCCTGTTGGGGTTCCGAGTTGATATGGCCCAAAACCACCTCCTCCAGTTCCCTCCTCCTTAGCCTCCTCAAAAAGAAAGGTTCAAAACTTAATGCACCATAACAGAACTACATGTATCAACTGTTTCGTTTGAAATGGATTTTAAAAGAGAAAAACACGTTAGTGCAGCGGTTAGCGCTCTTGCCTCACAGCAAGAGGGCCCCCGGTTCAAGTTACAGCTGGGGGACTTGAAATAGTGTCACCAATGGGGGAGTTTGCATGTTCTTCACATACATGCGTGGGTTTTCTCTGGGGCCTCCGGCTTCCTCCCACCATCCAAAAACATGCTTCATAGACTGGCCACTCCAAATTGTCCCTAGTTGTGCATGTGATTGTGGCCTCTGCGACAGAGTGGCAACCTGTCCAAGGGTGTCCCCTGCCTTCACCCATGAGTGGCCAGGTTAGACTCTAGCAGTCCCTTGACCCTGAAAAGGAAAAAAGCAGGTATTGAAAATTTATAAAAAATTGAACTTGAATCATTAAAAAATGTTTTTTTTTGTTTTTACATGATTTTAAGTTCATTAAAAAGACAGGAAAAATATATATTTTTTAAATAGGTTACTAAAGTGAGTAAATAATATTTAAAACTTCATGCCACAAATACTCAAAATACATATCTGGAAATGTAAAATCAAAATAGATGGACTCTTGCTGATGCTTAACTCGATAAAGATGCAAGACTGACTCAGTAGTGGATTGCACGCATGCGTCCACATCCGCATAAACAAAGAATACTGCTAATTTGAAATGCCAACTGACAACTACCTCTGCAGGCCTAACTTATGGATTATACAAATGTTTCTTCAGCCTCAACAGATGCATGAAAAAATTAACAGGAAAAAAGTAACTTTCAGCGTGAGGAATAGATATGTGGCGTGAGAGAGTGAGAAACTAATTCAATCAAATAAATCAAACAAATCCATGAGTCTCATAACCAATGTGTGAGAATTGGCAGCCCTGTACCATTTATGTACCATCAATAGCACTACTATTTATACTATAATAAATAGTATAATAAATAGTATATAATAAATAGTGTAGTATTTATTATTTTAGCAGTATATTTTTACTATGGGTTGTACTTGAGACAATGGCAAATAAAGATCTCTCTCTGTGTCTATGGAAAGAGACTCACCAAACCAGTGTTTCTGGAGAGACCGATCCATGAGACAGTCACTTTACTTCAAGCTGACTAGAATAACTTTCACATCACATTCATGTAAGAAATCACAAGTGATTCAGTGGTCGTGCAGCTGCCGAGAAAGGCAACAATAATGTTTTTTTGTTAATAAAATCATTAGAGTTAAAAAGAGTAATTCATAGAAAAAGTGTTTTCTAATCATTTGAGAAGAAAAAGTAAAATTTTACAATCAATTATCAATAAAAGTTTGGTTTTAATCAATTAAAAAATTGGTCAAAATAGAGGGACCTTATCTGTTGTTGTCTTGTAATTTTTTGTTGCAATGGGTCATGTTTTACAAGTTACCACTCCTGAACTGTCTCTCGAGGTCCTGCACAGATATGAAATCCGTCCCTCTGTCTAAATGAACACAGTGGCCACACCCACATAGAAACACATACATGCTGGCTCACACATAGACGTATCTTATTGCACATCTATGTTTTCTGTAGTGTGTTGTATTCTTCTGACACTACTAAATGGTTGTATAAGTGTCCACACATGTAGTCATCTGGCCCCAGTTAAGTAGAATTACCTACTGTGGTAATATAGCCCAAACTGTGTTGTCCACATGTGTGTACACCAAGTCTTAAGAGATTTTATCATTTTGACAAAACAAACATTCTAATTTAAATTGTTTGCTTTTGTTTCTTTAATTTTCTTGGTATAGTTTAAGTGAATTCATTTTAGATGAAATAAATGTGAATGTAAATGTGAAGTTAATGGAAGAACCTCTGTGAAATGGATTGTAAAACTAAGTATTTCTGAGATTAAATGTTTTTGAGTAAAATGCCTAATTAAACTGCCTTTGTGTGAGTAAGGTACCTCTATATATGCCTCTTATGGCCAATCCTGAGAGTGAGTGGATAGTGAGTGGATAGAGAAACAGGCAGAAGAAGTGCCAGTCTGAAGCTAAAACACAAAGGAGGAGATCAGGAAAAACCTGTTGGATTTTTGTGCGTGTGTCACTTTATTTCTTTATTTTTTGTATTCTCCAAAGACTCAAAGAAATAAATTTATGAAATCTTGCCTGGCTTGCCTACAAGTCGTTGATGTTTTTCCTGGACTTCCTGAAAGAATTCCGAGACAGACACGACCCTCTCATCCACCAGAGTGAACTCCAACACTTGGCGGCTGAGCTGGGGCTCATGAGTAAGCGCCTCCGGCTCGCAGCTTCTCACCAAGAGCAGCTCCTGAAAGGTGGAGTCCAACCCCTCTCAAGGGACTCAGTTTCGGGGCCTGAGATGTGCGTGGAGGTTTCCACAACAATGTGTAGCCGGTACCTCTCAACCTGACCAGGACCTGACCAGGACTTGTGCGAAGACGTTGGCCAACAGGTCTGGCTCCAGAGTTTGAATCCAGCCAATGCTGCTGCTCACTTATTCCCGCTAACAGGCAGGACTTGCTGTGTCATGTGGGGGTCGGGTTCTCCATCCTGACCTCGGTCATCTCCAGCTATGTGGCTGGTTGCTCTGGAGACCAACATAGAACAGAAAAAAGAAACAAGCAGTTGTCTGGTCGTGGAAAATCTTATCAAGCACTAATTAGAGCAGAAAGATAAGTTGCTTCAATACTTTGAGAGTCTGGCAGGTGTGATCTCGTCTCCTCAAACCAGTAGAGGGCCTCTGCTACAATGGGCTGGGGAGGAAAGGTAGACACGTCCAGGTGAGTAGAAGTGAGGATAAATCGGAAGGACCATATAAGTCCAACAGTCTGTAATGTAAAGTATAAAGCCTGCAAAACAGGAAAGAAAAAGATGACCTCAGTGGAACATTTTCCATAATGACTTTCTGAACCGCTCTTAGTCCGGCTTGTCAGCTAAGACCTGTTTGCAATGGGAGACCCTAACAAGAGAGTTAACCCAATGCAGCACAGCTTCTAGCATCACTCAAGCCCTCAAACCCCTCCACCACGGTAAGGTGGCGGCTAACGGAGGGGATTTTTTTTTTTTTTTTTTTCTTAATTCGTTTTATTCTTTTATTTATTTTTTTTATGACACAATGAAGTGGAATTTGCAGCATTGTGTGTCCCAGCAAACCAAGGGCGGTATGTTCTGTTTCTCTTAGTTTTTCTGACGTCTGTGGCGTGGCGTGAAAAAGTTTTTAATGCGCTTCCACAGTGACCGTTTCTTTGGTTTAGTCTGATGTCCTGACTCAACTGCTGGAACAGGGTCCGATGGTGGGTTGACTTCTTTCTCAGAAGGAAAGTCAATGATGGTGGTGTCTGTTTCCTCAGCCTCCACCTGTTCTGAGACCACATGTAGTTCCAATGCTGCATTTAGTGGCTCTTCATTTTCAGTCTGAGGGGGTATGATGGTGTCCGTTTCCTCAGCCTCCACCTGGTCGTTCACTTCTGGATCTGACACGGAGTTTGGTGTTTCAACTGTAGAAACAAGTGGAAAAGCATCCTTCACCTGAGACATTTTTCCGAACAGCATGCCATTGTTGGCTGATGTTTCCTTTGGTTTTTCCAAACTAAAGTCCAGAGTTTGTGTTGCAACGGTTTCTTTTTCAACACTAATTTGAACTTTGTTTGCAGTCTTCACTGAGTTTATGATCTTTTCCATCTTCGGAATAGTATCCTCTTCTGCTTCCTCTTCCATTTTAAGCTTTTTTGTCAGTTCCAGATTGCGACGAGTTTTTTCCTGCAGCTCGTTCTTCAGCAAAGCCAGTTTGAAAATTGCCAGCTTATGAGCCTCGTTTGGTTTCTGCTCCAGTTCTGCCTGCTTTTCTTTAGCAGCTTGACTTAGTTTGTCCAGTTTTTCTCCAAGAGCGACAACGGCACATCTACACTCTTTCCTGTATCTGCACTCTTTTTCCAGGGTTTCGTATTTTTGATAGAGCTCTATCTCTTTTTCGTTGCAAATCTTTTTGACTTGGCGTGTTTTCTCTTGCAGTTCAGAAAGATATGCTTGTTTCTTATTTGGCGTTTTCTTCAAGACAGCTACCTCTTTTCTTACATCTTGCACATTTTTGCTTGATGTCTTGTCCTCAATGGAAGCCAAATCTGCTTGATCATTCTGGTTTTCATGATCCAGATTGGGGTTCCTGTAAGGAGAGGGAGCCGGTGGGCATGGGGGGTTGTTCCTTTGGGGTGGGGGAACAGGGTTGAAGGGCACATGGTGATTTCGGTGTCCCCAGTTTGTGTTCATGTGGTGTGGGGGAGGTGGTGGGTACGGGAGGTTCCTCCACTGGGGTGGGGGAACAGGATAGAAGGGGACGTGGTGATATTGGTGTCCCCAGTTTGGGTTTCTGTAAGGGGGATAGAATGGTGGATGAGGGGGGCTCATTCCAGGGGATGGAAATGCAGGGTTGAATGGAACACGACAGTTTATTTGTTCCAGAGTGGGACCTCCATGGTGCAGGTGGAATCCCTGGTTCGGGTGGGATCCGTGATTTCCAAACATTTTCTTTTAGTTAACCATTCGTTGCTTGTCTTGGTCTTGGTTAAGTCATAATATTTTATTATTTCTAAAATTAGAAAGTTACTCTTCACAGCCTCACAATTACTCTCCAAAAGCTGTTGATACAGTACTTGTTTGACTGTCTGTTATGACCATTGACTGTATTAGAGAACTGGACGAGTGAGTGTTATGTTAACCATGGAGAATGCCTTCCTTTTGGCTCCAACCAAACGAAGTAAATTAATTCGCCATTTTTCGGGGATACAGACTTGTTGGAACCAGACAGCATTAATAAGCAGTGACTGGTCCGAGTCGATCTGCATCAACATTTCTTTGGCAACGACTCTCACCAATCTTGAGTAAGCCTGTACGAAGGCCACACCCCCTCCACTGGAAGTGCGCTTGGGAGAATCTGTCAAACTGTTTTAACAATTGACAACAGACCACTTATTTTTAATGAGGCATCTGATTGGTCAGTTTTTAAGTTGAATGAGGGACTACAGAAAAATATGAAAAAAAGGTCCCCACACGACGCAGTTGAATGTCTTCTCCAAATCCACACAGAAGGACAGTCACAGGATGAGCAAATTCCCACGAACCCTCCAGCACCCTGAAGAGGTCGTGGAGCTGGTCCACAGTTCCATGACCTGGATGGAAACAACACTGTTGTTCCTGGATCTGAAGTTTTACATTTTAATTGTTTATTATCCTTATTTTTTTTTAACTGTTATAATGACTGCATTGTAATTGTTAAGCACTTTGGCCATCATGATCTTTGGTGAAAGGGTCTTACCCTTGTAAGTTCAGTACAGCTGACCTGCTATCAATGGGTCACCCACTTGGTGCGCCCTTCTCAAGGAACCACAACCAGATCTCAGATTTGCAAATGCATTGCCGTTTTTTTTTTTTTTTTTTTTAATCAAGACAAAATAGAAACACTGAGGACAAAAGATCAAACCAAAAGGCTAAAATGTCTGTTCTGCAGAGCTAGTTTGTAAATGCCCCCAGTTATCTGATTTTTGTTAGCATGAAAACGGGACCACTGTAACTAGAACCTTGGGCTTTATGGTTGGGTAATGGTTAGTGCACTTGCCTCACATTGAGAAGCTACTGGTTCAAATCCTGGCTGACACTTTTTGTGTGGAGTTTGCATGTTCTCCTTGTGCATGGATGGGTTCTCTGGCTTCCTCCCACAATCAAAAGACATGCTTCATAGTTCATTGGTGTCTTTACATTGCCTCTAGGTGTGTACATGAGTGTGTGGCCCTGCAACACACTTGTGACCTGTCCAGAGTGTATTACGCCTTTGCCAAGCAGTCGCTGGGCTGAGGCCAGCAGCCTTTTAAAAGGGGAACCTTTGTTTGTATTCCATGCTTATTAAACCCTTTTTTAACTCATCCAACAAGTGGAACCTTTTTCGCACCAGTTTCTGTTTTAAGTAACTTCCTGGTCATTTATTTCAGGAAACTGATGATCATACAAAGAGCTTTAGTGCTGGATTTTGAAGTTTAGCCCTGATAGCACTGGTTTTCCTCTGACAAAAAGCCTGGTCCGTCTTGGAGACTTTCCTTTTTCCCCTTCTGTAGGCTACATGATTTTTCTTTTTTATTTTTGTGAAAAACATCTAGTTTGTCATTTGTTATAGTTTTGTATGTGAGGCTAGCACTTAATTCGTACTTCAATGCTTACGCTCTGATTCAACTAAAAGGTCTAAAACCAACATTTTTGAGTGGTTAGTCAATCTGAATTAGAAAGAGTTTTTGATGTTGTGAAAAAACTGCAATTTCTCCAAAGCGCATATATTTTACAAAAACGGTGAAAAAACCCACACATTAACATCTAAAGTAAACAAGTTTAAGGATGTTTGTAGAAACAACTTCGAAACTACAATGTATAAAATGAGAGAATAAATATAAGAACATTTCAATATTAGTTTTTGAGTTACAAAAAAACCCGAAATCTCTTTAGGGAGTTTATGCAATGAAGGATGGTAATTAATTTGTACATTAAAAAGTTTCAGTAACATTTTTTTCCATTGAAATATTTACAAAAGAAAAGTTTGATTAAAACTCCAACAGATATGGAAATTACACATCACACAAACCATAGCTCAACGTAGATAACTTTTAAAATATTTTGATATTTCTTTCATTTTAAGCCCATAAATAAATGGGTTAAATAATGGATGATAAAGGATTATTTGCAATGTCATAATTAATCTTGCAATTTTTGGAATCTCTGATTCCACTCGAGCTATAATAACATCATAAAACACCAAACAGGAGAAACTGAATAAAACCAGCAGATGAGGGAAGCAGGTCTCAGCAGCTTTTCTCCTGAACTCTTTACAGCTTTGATAGGAAATTATAAATATCTTTGCATATGTAAAAACTGTAAAGAGCATAGGAAGAATCACAAGATCTACTAAAGCTACTATACCAATAACAGTCACAGATCTCGAGCTCAAGCAGTAAATTTTGTACATTGTGTTGTTACAAAATATTCCATTTAGATCAAATTTGCAGATTTTAGCTTCAGCATTTAGTATTGCCAAAACAGAAATATGAAGAGGAGGTACAGTCCATGCTAAAATGAGCAAAGCTGTCACTATTTTTTTTGTCATGATAGCTGCATATCTCAGAGGTTTACATATAGACACATATCTGTCATAGGCCATGGCTGCAAGCAGTAAAAACTCTGAACCACCAACAGAGTAAAACATGAAAAACTGAAGGAGGCAAGCCGAATAGGAAATGATTTGTTCTTCAGATAGGAAGTCTATCAGAAGTTTGGGATAAACAGTGGTGCTATAAGTGATACAGTTCAATAACAGTGCAGCAATGAAAACATACATGGGTTTATGAAGGTCTTTGTGACTACAGATGATGTAAATGATTGCAGAATTGCCGCACATTATCAAAAAATAAACTGTGAACATAACCAAAAAATAAAGATATCTGTATTTGCTAATTTCCACATATCCACTCAGCGTAATGTGGGTAATATTCAACCTGTTATCCATGAAAACTTTTTCAAATTCAGCAAACAGAAGCTGTAAAGCTGTGAATAATTTCACAGTCACACAGACGTCCAGGAGACGCTTTTTCATTACCGTAGCAGCACCTTGCAGCACTGGGGGATTCTCGTCTACAGCTACAGGCTAAGTCTGCGGAAATCATTTTTATTAAGCATGGCTAAACCTCATGGGACCTAATCTCTCGAGTGCTTCCTCACTCTTCGCTACCTTTAAGCAAAGTTTCTTTATGTAATAGTTATATTTGGGCAGCATGTGTAAAATAATTCAGAATAATTCCAGCTGCCATTAATTAATTTTTAAATGTAGAGCAGATGGCTCTGGTAACCCTGTGACCTGTTACCCTAATAGGGATTAAAGTTTGGAAAATACATGGATGAATGGTGGACATGAGGATTACGGAAACTAACAGAGGAAAACAGATAGTTCATGTTTTATCTGCTGTATAACCTGTGATGCTGTTTTCTCACATGTGTATGGTTTTAGCAAAAGTTTGCTAATTTTCTGTAATTTGATCATTGTTAAAAGGCAACCACAATACAAAATTAAAATGCGCAAAACCAGATCAAAAAAAAAAAAAAAAAGACCTGTATTCACAATAAAGGTTTGCATTTAGAAATCCAGTTTTGAAGAAGTTCTCAGGTGTCTGTACAGGTTGGTTGTGGAGCCTATTTTAGATTAAATGACTTCCCGGCAGACTCTACACTCTTCCTTTGTCTTATCAATAAAATGAAATGCTTCTTGATTTTGATTCTTTTCCTGCTGTCACTCATTTTTTTACGTTTGGGTGTTGCTGTAGTTTGTAGTTGTTGCACCTTGATCATACGAATTCATGTGCTGCTGTGCGTGTAATCCACCACCCGGCGCACGCCTTTGCTGAGCGCAACATTATTGACCTCTTTTGCTTTTTTGTTTATTTTTTTTTTTTATATGAGCTGAGAGCCTCTTGTGTTAAGACATATTTTACTGTTACAATCGGGGGTTATAATTCATGACCCCTTTACCCCTTTTGTCTGCCACTGAGTAAACACTATCCCACTCATGCAAACCGTAGGAAAAAGCACATATGTATTGATGTATCAAGTGCAGCTTGAAGAGAGAAAAAAGCAAGAGGGTGAATTCCTTTCTTTATTGGTCATAGGAAGGAGCCACGGTTGTTGCTCACTCTGAAGAGACACCCTTAAAACCGTTTCAATTGGTTGGCTCCCACTCCCGTCCAACTCGTAAAAACTTTCTCCCTTCCCAGTCTTGTGATCAATGGCAGAGATGACTCCTATCCCACGGGAAATGCGTGACCTGCGGGAATCCCAAAAAAATGTAATCCTTTACTGCAATGAGGCGACTGCGCCAGGTCTCAGTGTCATGCAGCAGAGGGCGCTGTTTGACATTTAAATTCACCTACAGATAAGGAGAATGAGCGAGGTCCGCTCTTTATGTTAAAGAAACAAACTTTTTCGTGCTGCCCCCAGGAAAATGTCGCCCAAATGGAATCTTTATAGTGCCAGTTTCTTTTTTAAATAACTACTTGGTCATATGTTTATGAAAATTGATGAGACAAAAAGCTTTGGTGCTGTATTTGAAAGCCCAGCCCTGGTGGCACTGCAAGATATCATCTGACAAAATATGTAGTTCCCGTTACAGAATTCCCTTCTTTTTTACATGGTTTTTCACTTATGGTTGGAAAACATCTAGTCTGTTTATATGCTTTTTTATGTCAAGCTCCTTGTGTTCAACAACATGTTGAGGAAAAATGCTTTATAAATAAAGGGGTTGATTTAACCGACTTGGGACGTTTCATCTGCCACTAAAGGACGAAGCTTCACATCAGTTGAGTTTACTGTTGTCCTGTTTTTGTTCAGACTCAAAATTATGAAGTCATTTTGGCTCCAGAATTAATTTTCACAGAAATCATAGTTGAAAAATGTAATCGAGATTTCTTTAGTTGTACTTGATTTTTTTTTTTTGGTCATATTTTTGTTCTTTTTGTTGGATCTCTAAGATTAATAATTTCTAATATTGGCTTAAAACAAGCATTTTAAAGTTTTTAGTCAATCAAAATTAGAAAGTGTTTTTGGTGCATTGAACCACTGTAATGTCCTCAAAGCACGTATAATTCACAAATTTAGTTTAAAAAAACACATTAACATCTTTAGTAAACAATTTCAAGGATTCTTAAAGAGCTACTAATGATATAAAAAAATGTTTCTTGCTTTGATTTTAGTTTGCGCAGTTTTTACCTCCTCTTTTCTCCTTCTATGAAACTTCAGGTGATACTCACCGTCTGATCTACATGTTCACTGTATGAAATGCTTGAATACATTTAAGATTTTTTTTTTATTTTAAATTTTTGCTCTGGAGTGTTTAAACTCCAAATCTCTATATCATCCA
Source organism: Oryzias celebensis (assembly GCA_014656515.1). Classification (NCBI taxonomy): domain Eukaryota; kingdom Metazoa; phylum Chordata; class Actinopteri; order Beloniformes; family Adrianichthyidae; genus Oryzias; species Oryzias celebensis. The sequence continues at coordinate 4,614,643 of BNCR01000017.1, read as the reverse complement.
ATGATTCAATGCAATGAAAGATGGCAATGTGCTCATAAAAATTTTGAAAAGTACTTTCCTTTTGAAATCCCTACAATACAATACAAAGGTTCAATTGAAACTGTAACAGAATTAAAAATTACACGTCACATAAACCATTTAGCTCAACGTAGATACCTTTTTATGTGCTTAGATATTTCTTTCATTTTGAGTCCATAAATGAATGGATTCAATAATGGATGATAAATTAATGCCTGCAATGTCATAATTAATCTTGCAATTTTTGGAATCTCTGATTCCACTCGAGCTATAATAACATCATAAAACACCAAACAGGAGAAACTGAATAAAACCAGCAGATGAGGGAAGCAGGTCTCAGCAGCTTTTCTCCTGAACTCTTTACAGCTTTGATAGGAAATTATAAATATCTTTGCATATGTAAAAACTGTAAAGAGCATAGGGAGAATCACAAGATCTACTAAAGCTACTATACCAATAACAGTCACCAATTTTGAGCTCAAGCAGTAAATTTTGTACATTGTGTTGTTACAAAATATTCCATTTAGATCAAATTTGCAGATTTTAGCTTCAGCATTTAGTATTGTCAAAATTGAAAAGTGAAGAGGAGGTACAGTCCATGCTAAAATGAGCAAAGCTGTCACTATTTTTTTTGTCATGATAGCTGCATATCTCAGAGGTTTACATATAGACACATATCTGTCATAGGCCATGGCTGCAAGCAGTAAAAACTCTGAACCACCAACAGAGTAAAACATGAAAAACTGAAGGAGGCAAGCCGAATAGGAAATGATTTGTTCTTCAGACAGGAAGTCTATCAGAAGTTTGGGATAAACAGTGGTGCTATAAGTGAAACAGTTCAATAACAGTGCAGCAATGAAAACATACATGGGTTTATGAAGGTCTTTGTGACTACAGATGATGTAAATAATTGCAGAATTGCCGCACATTATCAAAAAATAAACTGTGAACATTATGAAAAAGCAAAGATATCTGTATTTGCTGAGTTCCACATACCCGTTCAAAGTAAAATGGGTAACATTCAACCTGTTATCCATGAAAACCTTTTCAAATTCAGCAAACAGAAGCTCTAAAGCTGTTAATCCCTCAGTCTCACAGACGTCCGGTAGACTCTATCATTACTGTAACATCACCTTGCACCACTTTCTCATCTACAGCTACAGACTGACTAAGCTGAATCTGCGGAAAGCATTTTTATCTAGTCTGACTCACACACATAGGAATTTAGTCTCTGGAGTGCTGCCCCGATCTTCAATATGTTTTAAATGTACAGAATAGTTTTATGTGCCATTCTATCTTGTGTATTTTGTGTGAAATCATAATTGTGATCTGTAACAGGCCGGTGAGATGAGTATCTTAGTTTACGTACTCTTTTTGTATTGCTTATGAACAACAACTAATGTGCTTTGCACTTAGTTTGAACTTTTTGGAAAAATGAGAAAAGATTCCCATGTTAGAAAGACATTTATTACCATTATTATCTAAATGTAATCTAATACCAACTTTTGCTTTTGAGATCTAAGTTGTATTTACTCCATAATAGGTTTGGTGAAACGTATTAGTGAAGCTTTGGCGCAATTCCTTTCGGAAGATCTACTTCACCACAGGCATGCTGGATGCTTATTCATCACTCCTAATGTCATGAGTTGGTCTCCACTCTGAGCCAATAGCTGAAGTCCTTACTTTCTTCATGGCCAATCACAATCAAATCCCTGTCTTTAAATTCAATAAAGTTTGTTTATCCCCATTCCAGACATTGCTCCGGCTGTGTTCCGCTTCCTCTGCTTCCGACAGTGATTCCATCTTTGATCCAGACTTTCATTATGTGGCCTCAATCTTTCCTTGGGTTCTTTATGCACAATAATATAACTTTTTACCTGGGGGGCCCAAACTTTCCATCTCCACTGTATACTTGTTAGTCACATTGAGCATTGAATGTCATCCAACCGACTTGTTAATTAGCTTTTTAGTTAAAGCAGGTTTTACGTGTAACCAGGTGAAGTGAGCTTCCCTTTTTAGTTGGGTGGTGCTAGGAGGGGCCAGTGTGTGGCGCTGTTGTTTTTGTTGGGACGCGGGGTCCACGGGCGAATGCGTCGTCACGCGCGGGTGTGGGGGTCGCAGTATGGCAGCCTGACGGTCCTGGCTCGTCACATGTGCGCTAGTAAAAGAAGGTGTTCGTAGATTGTGGTGGGATACAAATGTAAGTTGCACTTTAGGAGTGGAAAAGTTCTTGTTAGTCGTTGTATTAAAGAGTTCTAGAGCTGCATGACGGCGCATGGTGGGGTTCTGAAGAAAGCTGCAGTCCATGGAAAGAGCGCTAGCTAGCAAGGATAGAGCGGAGTTCTGAAAGGCTGCGGAGCTGCAGGACGGCGTGAGTTTGTTTTTTTATATATATATATACCGCTGATCCTGAACAGTTCAATTTTATTTTGGCTTGACCAGCAAATGTTTAAATGTATGTTCTGCATAGAGGGGAGACAACATTGTCAGGATTTCTCGTGGGTTAGACCGCGCCAGTCAGAGCGGCCATTTGCCATCACTTTTCTGTGAGTTTGAATTTCTTCATTATGTGACAGTGTGCTAGCATGATACTGTAAACATGTGAATGACCAGTTGTGTTTTTTTTTTTGTTTTATTTTAGAATAAGACCGCTGCTGTTGTCTTGTTTGGGACTCTTTTTTTTTTATTTGCTCCGTCTTCAGTTTTCTTTTTGCTGCACAACCAAATCAAACTAAATTAATGCTTTTCCCTTTCATTGGAATAGTCGGGAAATAAAGTACCCACATTATTTTGGAGCTGCTTGTGTCTTGCCTCTCATTCTACACCGGGCTACACAACGCTCCTTTTGTGGTGTCAGAAGTGGGATTCCCAGATTGATTTGGTCTATTAAGCACTTTTTCTTTTCTTAAAAAGTTTATTGCTATTGCGCCAATATTGGCGTTAGCCTTTAATGACAAGACAACAGCAGTGGTGAAGAGGAGTCCATTCCAGCAAGACGGAGATTGCTGCCACAGTTTCAGGAGCTGCAAAGAATTCTGAGTTGAAAAAAAAGGGGACACTTCATGATGTCAGAGGGGGAAGAGAGTCTGGACAGGGAGATGCCTGGCCCCAGCCAGGCAGGAAGTGATGCAGCTACACCTCTGTTGGAGAGCGGTAACCAAATACTGGAGATACAGAGAGAACTCTGTGAACTGAGTAGAAAACATGATGCTATGATGTCCAGTCTTGCTTCCTTGAGTGATGTACAACCAAGGTCCATTGTGTATATACCAAGGGAAAAACAAATTGTACCTTTTCATGGTGACCCAGAGAAAGATGTACACTCTGTTGATGAGTTCATTGAAGAAGTAGAGCGAACTATGAGTCTAAGGGGTCTAAAGGAAGTTGATCAGGTAGATTTTATTCTGTCACATGTTAAAGGACCTGCGCTAGAGGAAGTTAAACTACGTACTCGCGGACTGACGGTGAGACCTAGTGGTCTGTTTTTGTACTTACGAGAGGCATTTAGAGAGAAACGCACTACACCTCAGTTACTACACACGTTTTATGCACGCAGACAGTTGGAGGGAGAAAACTTGAGAGATTACTCACACGCTCTTTCTCAACTCCTCAACTCTGCTCTTTTAAATTCTCCTGGCATTGTTACTGATCCACAGCTTGCAATACGAGATCAGTTTATTGAAGGGGTGCGTGACTCTACCCTCCGCCGTGAGCTCCGAAGGCTCATCAGAGAGAAACCCCTGTCCAGCTTGTTTGATGTTCGAGAGGAGGCTATCATGTGGACACTCGAAGACCAACCCAAGAGTTCAACCATAGCAAGGAGCAGGAAGCTAATTGGAGAGGCTCTTGATGGACAAGGAGTAAGTGTTAATTCTCTGTCTAACACCGAAACTGATTTAGCTGTGACGCTCCAAGAAGTTGTGAAAATAATAACTCAGCAAGGGAAGGCCATAGGGGAGTTAACTAATGCTGTGCATGAGCTCACCACCCAAAAAGCTAGGTTTAGTGGAGGTCATTCTACCAACAAAACGAAAGTGATCCCCAGATACACTGATGATGGTCAACCTATCTGCCTAAAGTGTGAAAGAGTAGGACATATAGCTAGGCAATGCAATGCATGGAGAAACCAAACCCAGACTAATGCATCACCTGCTGCTGCGGTACAGGGAAACGAGAACCCTCGGTTGCTAGGAGTCGGGCAATGCGAGGAAAATCTGAAGACTCACCAAAAATCTTAACCAAAGAACGCTTCTTGAAAAATGCTGTTGGCAAGTGCCCTGTTGTAAACATCCAAATAGGTGGCATTCCTCTGAATTGTCTTGTGGACTCAGGAAGCAATGTAAGCACTTTAACTGAAAGCTTTTTCAGAGACCACCTCCATGGGAAGGATGATGACATGCACTATACATCTAAATGGCTTAAAATCACAGCTGCCAACAAATTGCCATTACCTTATCTAGGTTATGTCAAGCTGGACATCCAAGTCATGGGCATCATCATTCCAGAATGTGGGTTCTTGATAATCAGAGATGACAGTCAGCCAGATAAAAATGAGTTTGATTCATCCCCATCTGGAATAATCGGAATGAACATTGCCAAACGATGCAAGGAGTTGATTCTCACTGAGTTTGATTCAACTCTTGGAGGGGAGCTGAATTCAGATTGGAGAGAAACCTTCCAACATATGCATGAGGCAGAACTTGTGAAAAAAACTACCATTGCACGAATAGCTCGAAAAGACAAACACCACCTGCCTGCTCAATCAGTCTCTACAGTGTACTTGAGAGCCCCTAACATAGATTTTAATGACACTTCTAGCCTCATGCTGGAACCAGGAAACACCTCACTACCTGGTGGAGTTATTGTTTTGGCCACGGTGATGGCAGCCAATAGATCAATTTTTCCTGTCCAGGTGATCAACTTTTCAAAAGATGACGTGTGGCTCCCTGCTAAAGCCAGGCTAGGCTTTCTGACTCGGTGTCAGTGTGTTGAAGGCGAGCCCTATGAAGTTACATTCCAGCGCATATCTGCGTCACATGAGGAAGTCACTGTCAGTCAGAGGGCTAATGTCGGGCCTGACAAAGACATGGGGGACCTTTTTAACAGGTTACGCCTAGGTGGCACACCTGAACAACAAACTGAGCTAAGGGCACTTTTAGTAAAATACGCAGATGTTTTTGCAGTGCAAGATGAAGACCTAGGCTACACTAGACGTGTCGAACATGAAATCCCTGTTTTGGATGAGACTCCAGTTTCCCAGCCATACAGGAGGATCCCACCGAATCAATACAAAGAAGTGAGGGAACATATTTCAGAGCTGTTGAAGAAAGGTGTTGTCCAGGAAAGTACAAGCTCATACGCATCCCCAATTGTTTTGGTGCGCAAGTCAGATGGCAGTCTTAGGCTATGTGTGGACTACCGAAAACTAAATTCAAAAACCAGGCGTGATGCATTTCCTCTGCCACGTATTGATGAAAGTCTAGATGCACTGAGTGGTGCAGAGTTCTTCTCGAGCATAGACCTTGCTAGTGGCTACCATCAGGTTGCGGTCCATGAAAAAGATAGGCACAAAACAGCTTTCACTACTCCATTTGGATTATTTGAATATCTACGGATGCCTTTTGGATTGTGTAATGCGCCTGCCACTTTTCAACGCCTCATGCAGACAACCATGAATGACCTTATATTTCAGATTGTACTAGTCTATCTTGACGATCTACTTGTGTATTCTCAGACGTTTAAAGAACATCTCGAGAGACTTGAAATAGTTCTTAGGAGGCTAAAAGACACAGGTCTGAAAGTGAAGGTTGAGAAATGCCACTTTCTCCAGTCTGAGGTCAGGTTTTTGGGTCATCAAGTTTCTGCTGAGGGTGTTGGTACTGACCCAGATAAGATCAGTGCTGTGAAGGTCTGGCCCACTCCGGACTCTGTAAAAGAGCTTAGGTCCTTTTTAGGTTTCTGCAGCTATTACAGGAGATTCATTGAGGGGTTTTCACAGGTTGCAGGGCCTCTTCATGACCTTGTAAATGTCTGCATCAGATCAAGTAGTCCAGCCAAGGCCAATCAGTTGTTCCAGTCAGCTTGGTCGCCAGCATGTTCAGAGTCTTTTGAATTACTTAAAGACAGGTTGACCAAAGCGCCCTTGCTGGGGTATGCAGATTTTAAACTCCCTTTTTTTCTGGAGACTGACGCCAGCAACCTCGGGTTAGGGGCAGTACTGTATCAGATTCAAGGAGGGAAGAGAAGGGTTATAGCCTATGCGAGTCGGAGACTTAGAGGGGCTGAAAAGAATGACCGGAACTACAGTAGCATGAAGTTGGAGCTGCTTGCATTAAAATGGGCAGTAACGGAAAAGTTTAGGAGTTATCTACTTGGGTCTAAGTTTACTATCCTGACTGACAACAACCCGCTATGCCATCTATCCACTGCTAAGTTGGGGGCTACCCAGCAGCGCTGGGTTGCTCAATTAGCTGTGTTTGACTTTGAGGTTAAGTACCGGCCAGGTCGCTGTAACTCAGCGGCCGATGCCCTCTCCAGGAGGCCTATGTTAACTGAGTCAGATGCCATTGTTGAGGACACTGACTTTGATGGTTGTATCACCCTCTGCAACAGTCTCAAATCAGGTACTGTCATAGGCTCAGAGATAACGGCTGCAAGGAAAGACTTCTTTCAGGTGAGGCAGTTGCATGCTGCTGACCCCGATCAGGGAGACAGTGCTACATTACTTGTTAACACTCCCACACTCCCCAGTTACACAAAAACTGAGCTCCAGATGTTCCAGTCATCTGACCCCACACTCACAGTTTTGAAACAGTTCTGGGACAGAAAACAAAAACCTTTGTTCCAAGAGAGAAAAGTCCTACATACATCAGTACGATCCCTGTTGAAACAGTGGTCCAGGCTAGTGGAGAAAGATGGACTTCTTTATCGTGAAATTAAAGATGCGAACCTTGGAACCTGTCATCAGTTGTTGTTACCTGCCTGTCTCAAAGAAAAGGTCCTCACCAGTGTGCACAATCAGATGGGCCACCAAGGAATAGAACGGACACTTGCACTCTTAAGGCAGAGATGTTTTTGGGGGGGTATGCATGAAGATGTTGAGCAGTGGGTGAAAAATTGCAAGAGGTGCATACTAACAAAACTGCCACAACCAAAGGTTCATGCAGCCCAAACCCCATTTCTAGCTACCCGTCCCCTTGAAGTGGTAGCTGTGGACTACACAACTCTTGAACGTGCGAACGATGGACGTGAAAATGTCCTGGTGATTACTGATGTTTTCACTAAGTTCAGCCAAGCATTTCCTACCCGAAACCAGAAGGCCGACACAACAGCTAAAGTCATCCTGAAAGAGTGGTTCATGAAGTATGGAGTGCCTGAGCGCTTGCACTCGGATCAAGGCAGAAACTTTGAAAGTGCCGTCATTGCAGAACTTTGCCTGTTATATGGGGTAAAGAAGACCCGTACCACACCCCATCACCCGCAAGGAAATCCCCAGTGTGAGAGGTTTAACCGGACCTTGCACGACCTCTTGAGAACACTTCCCCCTGAGAAAAAACGCTGCTGGCCTGAACACTTAGCAGAACTTGTCTTTGCTTACAATGTCACCCCTCACTCGTCAACTGGTCACTCCCCATACTACATGTTGTTTGGAGTTCAACCCCACCTACCTATTGATGCGCTCTTAGGGCAAGAAGACACTGGAGGCGGAAGCACTGACTGGCTCACCGTTCACAGAGAAAGACTCCAGGATGCTCATGAGAGAGCACGAGCATTTTCTCAACGGAAAGCGGCAGAAAGAATGGCCCGGCAGAGTTCAAAAGTAAATTGTACATCCCTGGAGATCGGACAGCACGTGTATCTTCGCCATCGTCCGGTCGGCAGAAACAAAATTCAGGATGCATGGTCACCAAAGGTGTACCGGGTCACAGATGTTCAAGGAACGACTCACACAGTCGTCCCCATCAATGGAGGACAAACAAAGAGGGTGCATAGGTCAAATCTGCGCCTCTGTGTTGGGCCTGTACCGCCCCCAAGGCAACGCTGCCAGGCAACTCCTCTTCCCCCTGAATCTGAAGCTGAGTCAGACTCGGAATATGAATCCATCGAGTCGGATCCTGAGTTCCTGTTGTTTGAACAGATTCATGAACCTGTTGGTCCAAGGTTAGAAGAGTTGGAAAGTCATCTAGAGAGCAACCACAGTAACGAGGCTCAAAGTGCATCACTGCCTGATCTGGATGGAGGCGACAGGCCCACTGAAAAATCCTCCTCTGACTCTGAACTAGGGGTGAGAAGGACAAGCTTAACTGGTGAACTGCATACAAGGCCAGTACCAGTGCCGCGGCGGGGGGTAGAACAGCGAGATGCAGAAAACCCCATGCCGCCCCTGCGTAAAAGCATCCGAACGACAGCCAGGTAAAAATAGAAACCCGTTTAGGTTACCTATGACCGCGTGTAATAATGCTGTGTCATTGACGCCTGATGTGCTGTCCCAAATATTAGCCGGAATGGTCCATTACACATCACAGCTGAGGGATAAAAACTGACTGTTCGGGAGTCACCGAGACGTTGACTTAAGGCAGGGGAGAATGTAACCAGGTGAAGTGAGCTTCCCTTTTTAGTTGGGTGGTGCTAGGAGGGGCCAGTGTGTGGCGCTGTTGTTTTTGTTGGGACGCGGGGTCCACGGGCGAATGCGTCGTCACGCGCGGGTGTGGGGGTCGCAGTATGGCAGCCTGACGGTCCTGGCTCGTCACATGTGCGCTAGTAAAAGAAGGTGTTCGTAGATTGTGGTGGGATACAAATGTAAGTTGCACTTTAGGAGTGGAAAAGTTCTTGTTAGTCGTTGTATTAAAGAGTTCTAGAGCTGCATGACGGCCCATGGTGGGGTTCTGAAGAAAGCTGCAGTCCATGGAAAGAGCGCTAGCTAGCAAGGATAGAGCGGAGTTCTGAAAGGCTGCGGAGCTGCAGGACGGCGTGAGTTTGTTTTTTTATATATATATACCGCTGATCCTGAACAGTTCAATTTTATTTTGGCTTGACCAGCAAATGTTTAAATGTATGTTCTGCATAGAGGGGAGACAACATTGTCAGGATTTCTCGTGGGTTAGACCGCGCCAGTCAGAGCGGCCATTTGCCATCACTTTTCTGTGAGTTTGAATTTCTTCATTATGTGACAGTGTGCTAGCATGATACTGTAAACATGTGAATGACCAGTTGTGTTTTTTTTTGTTTTATTTTAGAATAAGACCGCTGCTGTTGTCTTGTTTGGGACTCTTTTTTTTTTATTTGCTCCGTCTTCAGTTTTCTTTTTGCTGCACAACCAAATCAAACTAAATTAATGCTTTTCCCTTTCATTGGAATAGTCGGGAAATAAAGTACCCACATTATTTTGGAGCTGCTTGTGTCTTGCCTCTCATTCTACACCGGGCTACATACGTAAATGTTTTTTTTCCCCTCAACAGCAGATTTAAGTTTGAAATGATGAATCACCAGAGAAATTATTTAATTGTTAAAGAATTGATTATTTCAGGGAAGTAGTTGCGTAAAGGATAATTTGTGCAATATTGGAACCCTTTTTTTAATTTCTTTTTGTAAATTTTGCAAATTTATGGAAAGACAATTTCGGTGCTTACCACATCTCTTTTAAAGAACACATTTTACAAATATTAGAGAAATAAAATTGCAAAGACCTTTAATTGGTAATATCTATTTTCAATCTTCAATACAAAATTTTTATTGTATTTGTAAAAATATAAAGTAAAAAGATTGCATTCCATTTATTGTTTTACTCAAAGCTAGTGATGGGTCGGACAACATCGAGCCCTCGGCGCGTGTGCTGAGCAAAAAAGGTGAAACCCCATGTCGGTGCGCATGTCACTTTAAGGAAAGCCACATGACCGATACAGTTCCTGTATCGATTGGTTTTGCTGTGCCAAATTGTATTTCTAAAAGAAGAAAATGTGTCGATACATTGATCGGTGTTGTTGGATGGAGTTACTTTGTGTTATTCGTTTCGCATAGGTTTTTGGCTTGTCTTTGGATACCATGGATCAACCACGGAAGAGGAAGTTTTCTCCCGTGTGGGATCATTTTGATCTGAGAATAAGGTAAATGATCTTTCCAGAACTGATCATATGTCTTTCGGGTTAAGACAGTTAAATTACTTTCTGAAGGATACTTTAATTAGTTTTATATGGATTACCTTTTCACTCCACTGTAGGTGAAATGTAGGATTTGCTCCCATGCAGGAGCTTGTCTTACTTGAAAATGGGACACTTCTATGATGCTGAAGCATTACCGTGCCCAACATGAAAAGGAAAGACATGTTGACAGCCCCGTGATCAACACTGGAGCAATTGATGAAGCTATCATCTATCGTGAACATGATTATTAAAGACTCTCAGCCACTTCTCCTTGTGGAAGACGAGGGGTTCTGAGAGCTGCTCCAGCCTTCATATGTTCTCCTGTGCTGAAAGGTACGTCAAACCAACTAATGTACTCGTACTTCTTCGCCAATGACTGAAGAGCTCTTCAGTCATGTGGTTTTGTTTGCAAGCTTTGCCCAAAACATAAATCTTTGGTAGACGCCAGTTTGAATAGAGACCAAAAGTAAACTGTAGGACTCAATCCGAAACAAAGTTGTGGACCCGGACCAACCCAAACAATTTCCCCAGTCTGAATACACCCTCAGAATGTCTCGCAGCCAGACTTCGGTTAATAGTGGTTGAAGTGATTTCCAAAGTAACAGGATTATTTTATGAGCTATGAGAGAGGCTAAGGCAATGACAATTGTTGAATGCTTGTGGTGTGGACGTTAACTGGGGGTTTGCCAAATTTAGCAATGTCTGGGTGTCACAGTTCAGCCAGCAATTCAAGGATCCAGCCACCAGAAGGAGCTCTCGTCTGAGTTTTGAGCTCTTTAGTTCTTCACTCCATTTCCCATCAGTCATCTCCACATACATCTTCCTGCTCAGCTATTGCTCATTGTCATCATTGTCATCTGGCATTTATCCCACCTCCAGCCTGCTCACCAGTTCAAAGTCCAGTCTGAGCATTTATTTCCTAGTTGGCTTTCCTGATGCCGTGACCCTTTGCCCGTTTATTGTTCTGCTGCCTTGTCATTGTGTTTTTGACCTTCACCTGACCTCTGACTTTGGTTATATGTGGTTTGCGAACATCTACTGCATTTATCATTTTTTTCCAGATCTAGCTTTAACAAATTTACTTTACTCTATCTTGGTAAAATAATTATTTTTATCATCTGCTAGTGAAAGTGACAGGTAATTCCATCTTTGTAAATCAAATATGAAAAAAACATTTTTGTTAATCCTTTAAATTAACAAAAATGTTTTATAATCAATGATTCAAAACTGTTAAAACTCATTATTTTCTAATGACACAAATATATTTTAATTCACAGACAATGATACGAAACATAGCAAGGTAGCATCTTTTTGGGACTGTCAAAAAATTAACGAGTGCATGATATGTTTTTTTTTTTTTATAAAAGACATCGAACGAAATCACTAGATTCTTAAGCAGAAATGTTTTGCAAGAAGAAATGGATTAAAACTAAATATTTCCTAATGATGAATCAGGGATCACTTCACATCTGAATCTGGGGGTGTCTGTGTCCCTGTGGTGCTTGTTACAAGGCTTTTTGATTCCCCCCACTTCTCTTGGGCGTCTTCCTTCTGGGTGGAGTTGGGAGGCCATACCTTGCTCTCCATGACCTCCTGCCGGGTGGGCGGGTGGTTGCCAGAAGCGTGGGGTGGGTCTCCCTAGGGGGGTCCTGGCTCGTGCCTGAGGGTGGGACCTCCAGAACTCCCAAGTGGTGGTGTGATGATCGTGTGGGGAAGCTTTCCAGGGGGTGGGGCTCCCCTGGTTTGGCAGGGGCCTAATTTTTCGGCTAGGCTGGAGTTTGCCTTCTACATGCTGCATGCTTCCCTGCTCTTGGGCGTTGGGGGCCCAGCAGTCCTTCTGCCCCTTGAATGGGTGGCTGATGGGATTGTCCGACAAGCGGGCATCCTGGCTACCTGGGCAACCGCTGTTGGTCCCTCTTTTTAATTTCATTATCCACCTCAACAGAACAAACACTTGCCTGAGCACAGGTGTCAGCCCACCTTTGCACAGTGTGCATGACAGAACAAAATGCCTTACATGCTTTGGTATGTATGAATGGGTTTGCATGTGTGAGATGCAGTTGTATTGTGTGTATGTTAACATGTTTGTGTGAAGACTTTTGGAGCCAGCAAGTATGCTTGTTACATTTGAGTGTGAGTGTGGACAGGCCCTGCCCTTTAGACTAATATTTAAACCTGACAGCAATGACGATGATAAACCTCCAGCAACTTGTTGCTTTATGATACTAACAGCCCCCCGCTCCCCCTCCTGATACACTTCTGTAATCATCCTCCAACTTGCCTAACCATTTTTTCTCCCTTTTTTTGTGCCCTTGCCCTCCATCTCTAACATCCTTCTCTCTTCTTTTTTTCCATGTGGTATAACAACACAAAAAGTATTCACACGCAATCATTAAAAATAAAGTTTAGCCTCAAATACAAAAAGTGAATATAAATGTTAGCGCTGTTAACATTAATGTGTTAACGCCCTGGATTAATTAAAATAAATTAAGGCTTTGATATTTGATAACATTAATTAATTTTTATACTCTGAGAAGGAATAGTCCTCCGTTGGTTCTGCGGTGTGCATAATTTTCTGACAAAAACACAGTTCGTCAGGCACTATCCCACTTATACCATGGTCACTTACAAAAAAATTAATATTTAACTTTTTAGTAATTTCTTCTTGTTGTATTGCAGCCATTTGTATTGTTCGCTCATTAATGTGCACACCGCCCCCAATATTCACAAAAAAACCACGGAATGTTTGCAGTTTTATTAAAAAAGAAAAACTGAAATATCATGTTAAATCATGTTAAATCATAAATAATCTGCAAAAATGTCTTACGTTAAATAACCTTGACAAATGATTTTGGCAAATGGCTGCAATATAACAAAGAGTGAAAAACGTAAGGTTACATAAAGTATCAGTTCAGACAAAAAGTTCACCTCTTACTGCTTGTTTTTGTGCAGATCAGGAAGGAATGTTTTTTTTTTTTTTTAAATAAGCCTGCACATGTTGAACATTTTGACTGGTACTTCTTTTTTAGGCACGTTTCCACACCCAGCAGCCAATCAGAATAGAGTATTCACCCAGACCATTTAAAGTGCAGAAACACAATGTTTCTTATGGTTGTATATCAGCATCCTTTGAGTAACTGCAGACATTTAAGTCTTCACAGTTCTGCTTATCTTACTGTTGATGTGTTTTGTGCAGAAAAATTTAACTTCTGAGTTAACACTTTATAAATGTAAACATTTGAGACAAAATAAATGAGGGGAAACGTTTTCTCTCTGGCCTTTTTTCATTCAAAAGCTGCATTTTGTATAATATTTAGCCCATAAAACATTGTGATTAATCACAGCCTAAAAGTGTGATTAATCGCAATATTTGTTTTAATTGATCGACAGCTCTAATAAATATACACATTGTGTCAGAAGATCATAACACCCTGATGTAAGAAGAAAATCTGTCCAAGAAGCCTTCAGCTCATGTCTGTTTGTTTAGTTGTTGGACAGGACAAGCTAAAAAAAAACAAACATTTGAAATAGGATTAGAAAAAAAAATGCCCGAGTACCGTCAAAAGCCTCATTGACTCAGGCAAACACAAACATGGTAGACGCCATGCAAGATGCAAAATGAATGGAAGCATTGTGTGGTTCACTCTTTTGCCCTCGGACACTTTGAAACATGCACAGAGTCCCCAGCCTGTAACCTTCAAATCAGGAATCGTCCTTTCCCACGCTGTGCCACAGTTGCACCACAGTTTAATTTCTCTTAACATGTCCATAAATGAGAGAAGTACCAGAGAAAAACATTGTTTGAATTATTTTTATGTTTTTTTACCACAGTAAACACCAACACTTTTGCTCATTTCTTACCAAGCCATCTGGATGTGGGTCAGTTAATAGAGCATCAAATGATAAATTGACATCAAGTTCAGTTAAACCCTGGAAACCGCTATGGTGAACAGTAATATCTGAAAAAATGGAACAACTTCTTCAAGTGTTTATAAATTTCTGTCATTTTGAGTCCATAAATGATTGGATTGCAGAGAGGATTATACATGATCATCTGCAGAGTAATTATAAAGCGAGCAGTCTTTGAAAAATCTGACTCCAGCCTTATTATGAGCATATCATAAGTCACCAAACAGGAATAGTTGATTAAAACCAGCAGATGAGGAAAACAGGTCTGAGCAGCTTTTCTTCTGACTTCTCTGCAGCTTTTATAAGCCACTATGAGGATCTTTGCATATGTGAAAATTATGAACAACATGGGAAGAATAGCAATGTTGAACAGAGTAACTAACCCAAATGTTAACAAGGCTTTAGAACCTGCACAGAAAAGATAATTAATAGAGTTGTTGCAAAAAATACCTTTTAATGTAAAGCTGCAAAGTTCTAAATTTGCATTTACAACAATAATTATAACAATATGACTAATGGGTACAATCCAGGCCAACCCCAGTAAAATCACAACTATCATTTTTTTCATAAGGATTGCATATTGCAGAGGTTTGCATATGGACACATATCTGTCATAAGACATGGCTGCCAGCAGTAAGAATTCTGAACTGCCAAATGAGTAAAAAACCAGAATCTGAAAGAGACAGGCTTGATATGAAATCATCTGTTTTTCAGCTAACAGGTCTGTTAAAAGTTTGGGGTAAATGTTAGTGCTGAAAAGAACAGAGTTGATCAGCAGTGCTGCAATAAAAATGTACATAGGCTCATGAAGGTTCTTGTGAATCACAATCAGAGAAACTATCGCACAATTGCTGCAGACAATCAACATATAAACAGTTAACATCATAAGGAAATAAAAATACCTGTACTTTTCTATCTCCACAAAACCATCCAGACTTATATATGTTACATTCATATCAGTGTTTAAAATGATTATCAATAAATGATGAGCATTAACTTAATCAGACTGGTTATCAAATGGACATTCATAGGAAAATAAGCTTTAAGTTTCTCAAAGAGAAGACCTCTGTGTTGCTCCTCAAACTGTTTATAAAAAGACCCACTTTATATCAGGGTATATCTCCCCCCCCTAAGGATCTCATTAACTCAGTAACTAAGTATTACAATGAAAATAACTTCATTGAACAAACAGGTCAAATGCCTGGTTTCATTTGTTGTTAATGTGGTTAATGTTGTTTAGCAACTGTTGGTAGCAGGTAGAAGAACTGTAGTAAAGTAAAAAAAAAATTGTAGGTAATATTACTATGTATAAAAAAATCTGATATCTAAGACATCTCAGCTAGTCCTGGCACCCAGGCTTATCACCTTTACTGCAAGGGAGCATCCAGCTATCTTGCTGAGGAAACTCAGTTAGGCTGCTGAAATCCAGGAACATGTCCTTTCAGTCATGGCCCAAAGTATATGAACATAGGTGGCAGTACAAAAGTAGATCAACCTGTAAATTCAGAGCGTTGGCTCATCTCCCTATTGTCCACAACAAACCAGTTCAATTAATACTTTACTGCAGACACTGCAGTGAGCAGTCTATACGTCCAAAACACTACCTGCCCCTCACATGTTAAGAGGAACCGAAGGTACTTCAACTGAAACACTTCTGTAGAAAGATTTGGCCTACCTCTCTTTACCAATGTGTTGAAGACACACGGCCTAGGTCTGACAAAACAACAGAAAACTGAATGATTAACCTTCTGCTTAGGGTTCACTAGGGATATATCCACTGCTTAACCAAACTGGGCCATCAGAAACAGAGACGCAGAAAAGAGCTAGTCCTGTGGATTCCTGGGTGGCAGGTCAGTTGCACTGTATGAGCCCACTAGAGAACCTGGGACCTGAGTGAGCTGGGGATGAAAAGTTTGTTAGGGGGACCCCCTCCTGGGTCCAGCTCCTGAACCTGGGAAGCCTTAACATCCTTCTCCAGCTGCCAGGAGAGGGCGCCCAGCACACAGGAGGAACGAAGTATGGTGGCTGTTTGGCCGTTCCTGATGCTGGGAAAGGGCATCAGGTTTCACATTCTTTGACCCAGAATGATCGGACACCACAAAGCTGAACCAGTTGAGAAACAGACCATCGTGCCCAACTGGAGTTCAGTCGTTTACCAGTACAAAGATATGACAGATTTTTATGATCAGTCTAGACCAAGAATGGTGTTGCTGACCCCTCCAACCAGTGCCTCCACTCTTCGAGAGCTAGCTTAATGGCTAGCAGTTCCTTATCTCCCACATCATAATTTCGCTCAGACAATAGAGCCTGCTCTTAAGCAGAGTGGTGCCGGGTTGGAGGTCAATGGCGCAGTCATAAGGCCTGTGAGGCGTCAAGGAGAGGGCTCAGGACTTAGAAAACTTCTCAACAAGGTCATGGTATTCAGACAGAACACTGGAAAGGTCAGGTGAGGGTGGCCGCCCTACTGGGACGGCAGGGTCTTCCCCAGGAGGCAGAGCTGAATGCCAACAGGTGGTGTGTCACCTCTCACTCCAGCCGGGTCTCCGGCTAGAGGTCCAGTCGATGACTGGGTTGTGAACCACAAGCCAGGGGTAACCCAGTACCAGTGGGTTCTAGGCAGAGGAAAAAAAAATGGGTGTGCTCGTGGTGATTGCCTGAGACAATTAGATGAACTCAGTTATGCTTGAAACAGTGGCTACTTCTTGGCCGTTAAGGGAGACCACATGCATAGGATGGGACAGTGACTCAGCCTTAAGACTGACCTGTTTGGCTAGCTCGGCATCCATCATGTTCTGCTCTGCGTGGCACCTCCAATGGGATGAGTCTGTCCTTTAGCTCCTCGGAAAGTCCCTCCACGAAGGCATCCGTGAGCGGGGTTGTGTCCCACCAATTCGCAGAAGCCAGGGCCCGGAACTCAATGTTGTAGTCAGTCACCCATCGGTCCCGCGTTTTAATCTCATGAGTGCCCAAGCCGCCTCTCTGCCTGGTTTTGTATGGTGAAAAACCTGCTGGAACGCCTCCAGGAATGCAGAGAGAGAAGTGCAGGTGGGGGCTCCACGCTGCCACTTGGCGGTGGCCCAGGCTACGGCTCTTTGTGAGGTGGGAGATCACAAAGGCGACCTTGACTTACACTGTGGGGTAGTGAGGGGCCTGTAGCTGGAAGTGAAGCTCACACTGGGTGATAAAAGTGCGGCAGTCCCCAGAAAACCTCTCCGGTCAGGCCAACTGAGCAGCAGGGGCGACAGGGATCCCATCCAAGGTCCCTTGGACTGGCATGGGAGGCAATGGGTATGCTGAAGGATGGGTTTTTGGATACGCACCGCCAACTGCTCAGATCAATTACCAGACACAGGTAGTTGTCGTTCATGATAATTTGACGTCTCCAGCAAACCTTGACGAAGGCAGGACATCTGCTCCTCTTGCTGTAAGAGTACTCGCTCCTGTGTGGTGAGCAGCGCCCGTAACGTATTCGCGTCTGCTGTGTCCATGTTTACTGTTCGGGTGGTAAAGTCAGGGTTGTGGTGAAGACACAAAATACAAATAGCACTTTAACAGCAACGTCTCTAATTTATTTCAGTCAGATACAGATAGCAGCACATGAATTCCTGTTGCTACCAAAAACAACAGGCAGCAAGTCCAAGGGAGACAAGGGCTTTGTCCGAATTCATTCACTACTCACTAATTCACTCAAAAAAAGCATACCGGGTGTTTGTTATATTAACATATATCTAAAAAAATTGCCCCAACCATCATAATTTGAGTTTTGTGGTTCTGCGTTATTAAATTTTGCTCATGTAACAACCCAACTATTTACTAATAGAGCTTTTGCTTACTGTACTTAATTGTAATAGGTTGAGAGAGCAAATTTAGTATGTTCCAGAACAGAAGGGAGCAGTGTGGTACAAAACCGCTCTGAAACAGGAGGTGGATTTGTTTCCTGACATCATTCCGCTTCCTGCTAATTTTCGCGCTGCTGCTGAAAAAATCTCAAGGCATGGAGTAGGAAAGTGTAATCTTTCAACATCCTTGGAAAACTTAACTATATGAGTCTAGAAGTGTTATCCAAAGTTTTTTTGTATTATCTTTAACACTTTGAGTTGTGTTCGGATGGAGCATTTTCAGTATTTCAAAGTACTAATATGTATTTGATTGCTGCATGTGTTCTGTCACAAAACGTGGTGTGAATTTTGATATTTGAGCCCAAAAGCTTAACTTACATGCAGAAATGACTGGTAACTATACAATGCACACTAATTTTCTTATAATTTAGCAATATCATGTTTTTGCCAGTAATTTCATGGCTTGTTGATTGACTTCTTGCTAACAAAACGTATATCTTCCTACATAGGGCATTTATTGAAAAAAAAAAAATCTCAGCCATTTGATAGACAGGCATCTGTGTTTATTTCATCACAGACGGAATGGTGATGGCTAATGGGCTCATTTTATAGGGTGAAATCTGGTCACAAAATGCAGACCACACCAGACGAGCGTTTCAGGATTCTTTAAATGAGAAATTGTCTAAATGTCACCCCAAAATTTGGTGCAGATTCCTCACCAGAATGTTCTTGGCAAATTCTACCACACAAAATTAAAACAAAATGGAATGAGCCATGCTGCACTGGCTCACAACATAAAAGCCAGACACCCAGCCTCTGCATGAAACACTATTTTTTTCCTCCAAATTTACAATATATATGTTTCTAATTTAAATGATATTTTTGTAATTTACAATGTGTCATTTATAAATGTCATTTCTAGATTTCTAAATTAGAAAGTGTTTTGGTGCATTGAACCACTGTAATGTCCTCAAAGCACGTATAATTCACAAATTTAGTTTAAAAAAACACATTAACATCTTTAGTAAACAATTTCAAGGATTCTTAAAGAATTATTAATGATATAAATAAATGTTTCTTGCTTTGATTTTAGCTATAATAACATCATAAAAAACCAAACAGGAGAAACTGAATAAAACCAGCAGATGAGGGAAGCAGGTCTCAGCAGCTTTTCTCCTGAACTCTTTACAGCTTTGATAGGAAATTATAAATATCTTTGCATATGTAAAAACTGTAAAGAGCATAGGGAGAATCACAAGATCTACTAAAGCTACTATACCAATAACAGTCGCCAATCTTGAGCTCAAGCAGTAAATTTTGTACATTGTGTTGTTACAAAATATTCCATTTAGATCAAATTTGCAGATTTTAGCTTCAGCATTTAGTATTGTCAAAATTGAAAAGTGAAGAGGAGGTACAGTCCATGCTAAAATGAGCAAAGCTGTCACTAATTTTTTTGTCATGATAGCTGCATATCTCAGAGGTTTACATATAGACACATATCTGTCATAGGCCATGGCTGCAAGCAGTAAAAACTCTGAACCACCAACAGAGTAAAACATGAAAAACTGAAGGAGGCAAGCCGAATAGGAAATGATTTGTTCTTCAAACAGGAAGTCTATCAGAAGTTTGGGATAAACAGTGGTGCTATAAGTGAAACAGTTCAATAACAGTGCAGCAATGAAAACATACATGGGTTTATGAAGGTCTTTGTGACAACAGATGATGTAAATGATTGCAGAATTGCTGCACATTATCAAAAAATAAACTGTGAACATTATGAAAAAGCAAAGATATCTGTATTTGCCGAGTTCCACATACCCGTTCAAAGTAAAATGGGTAATATTCAACCTGTTATCCATGAAAACCTTTTCAAATTCAGCAAACAGAAGCTCTAAAGCTGTTAATCCCTCAGTCTCACAGACGTCCGGTAGACTCTATCATTACTGTAACATCACCTTGCACCACTTTCTCATCTACAGCTACAGACTGACTAAGCTGAATCTGCGGAAAGCATTTTTATCTAGTCTGACTCACACACATAGGAATTTAGGGGGGCCGCCGGGCCCAGGAGACCGACACCCAAGAGACAAGGCCGCCGCTGCTGAAGGCCCTGTTCCCTCCACCAGGGATGGGGTAGGGGACAGAAGATCAGTAGTCCCACCTTCCTTGTGTAATATATTTGTGTGTGTGTTGAGGTGTGTTTCATGTGGTTGAAGGGTGTGTGTAATAAAGGGCGCAGTTAAAATTGGTGAGCAGGGCACTGAGGACATCTCGTGATTGCTTACAGGGATGTCCAAACGCCCTCTCACCAAGGAGCCCTAAATGTCTACAGTGCAGTTAAAATTGGAGGGTACAGCACTGAGAGGACATCTCCTGCTTGTTGGCAGTGATGTCCTAGCACCCCCCACCAAGGATGCTACATGTCTAAGGTGCGTTTAAAACCAAGAGAAGGGGGCGAAACTGTGCGTAGACCATGGGAGGCCCCTCGACGTATTCCGCAGGCACGCCCTTCCAACCTAAAAAGTGGTCGTAAGAAGAAGGAGGGAAGGTCGGGGACAGCTACCAAACTGACCCCCGAAGATGAAACAACCGTCCCCCCGCCCCCCCCAGCATTGGGCCCAAGTCTCCCCAGGGCATAGGCCCCACCCCCCGAAAGCCAACCCCCCAGACCCCACACCCCACAAAAAGAGAGAGGAGCCCAGAGCACCGCCCTTGTAGCCACCTGGTCAGGTAGCAGTAGACCCGAGGAAGCCCCTAGGGTCCTGTACCGGTAATAGACCACCCACCCCACCCCCCTCCTGCCTACAGATGTCCCCTCCCCTTGCCCGCTCCCCCAGACCTGGAGCAAACGCAGGCCCCAAGAGGCCCCAAGAGGGTTGCCCCACCCCGCCCCAGGGCCGGAGAAAGAGTGACCCCAGCCCCTGGGTGCAGCCGGGCCGCCCATCCAGCGCGGGCAGACCCCCCAGGGCCCGGGCCCCGTGCAAGCCCCCCCAGCACAAATATGACACAAATAGCAAGGTAGCAAAAATAAAAACAGGGATGAATTACACAAATTATCTTTAAATGTATAGTCACAATTTGATCTTCGCCGTACAAAAGAATAAGGGAGACAAAGCAAGTTTTATTACTCACAAAGTGTTTAACAGGAGAAGAGACAAATGGACTTCATTTAGCCTACAGGTAAAGGTTAACCAGCATGTGTAGGTTCACGCTGGTGAGTGTGTTTGTCAGTGCGCCCGCGTGTGTGCTGCAAGAGCACCCTACACGGCAGTGTCCCACTAAAAACAAAGGTTATGGTAACAGGGTTAGGTGCATGTTATGGGACACATGTTTCATGAATAATAATTTTTTAAAATGTTTGTATATTAAAACAAATGTTCCCACAGTTAGAAACTTCAATAAAACAAAATCCAAAACATAATTTTAAGTTTTGGATGATGATATTCGCACATATTCACGTGCGATCAGCACAAAAAGTGATGGAAATTGGCATTTTGGCCACACCTAAAACGTGCAGCAAAGATGCACATTACTGCATTGCCCGCATGTATATTAAGTGTGTCCATGGCTGGATTCTGTTGTTGGCTGCACTGATTTAAAGTCCTGTTAGCTGTCATACTACACTGTGGTGAAGTCAGCTTTATGTTGGATGTTTGACAGACATTCAGCCCGGATGTCTAGCAGCATCTTTTTGGGACCGTCAACAAATTAACGAGTGCATGATATGGTGATTATTTTATAAAAAACATCGAACGAAATCACTAGATTCTTAAGCAGAAATGTTTTGCAAGAAGAAATGGATTAAAACTAAACATTTCCTAATGATGAATCAGGGATCACTTCACATCTGAATCTGGGGGTGTCTGTGTCCCTGTGGTGCTTGTTCCAGTCCATCCCCTTAAACACTCTCCAAACTCCAGCTTGGTCGGCACATGTTTAAAAGGCTTTTTGATTCCCCCCACTTCTCTTGGGCGTCTTCCTTCTGGGTGGAGTTGGGAGGCCATACCTTGCTCTCTCCATGACCTCCTGCCGGGTGGGCGGGTGGTTGCCAGAAGCGTGGGGTGGGTCTTCCTAGGGGGGGTCCTGGCTCGTGCCTGAGGGTGGGACCTCCAGAACTCCCAAGTGGTGGTGTGATGATCGTGTGGGGAAGCTTTCCAGGGGGTGGGGCTCCCCTGGTTTGGCAGGGGCCTAATTTTTCGGCTAGGCTGGAGTTTGCCTTCTACATGCTGCATGCTTCCCTGCTCTTGGGCGTTGGGGGCCCAGCAGTCCTTCTGCCCCTTGAATGGGTGGCTGATGGGATTGTCCGACAAGCGGGCATCCTGGCTACCTGGGCAACCGCTGTTGGTCCCTCTTTTTAATTTCATTATCCACCTCAACAGAACAAACACTTGCCTGAGCACAGGTGTCAGCCCACCTTTGCACAGTGTGCATGACAGAACAAAATGCTTTACATGGTTTGGTGTGTATGAATGGGTTTGCATGTGTGAGATGCAGTTGTATTGTGTGTATGTTAACATGTTTGTGTGAAGACTTTTGGAGCCAGCAAGTATGCTTGTTACATTTGAGTGTGAGTGTGGACAGGCCCTGCCCTTTAGACTAATATTTAAACCTGACAGCATTGATGATGATAAACCTCCAGCAACTTGTTGCTTTATGATACTAACAGCCCCCCGCTCCCCATCCTGACACACTTCTGTAATCATCCTCCAACTTGCCTAACCATTTTTTCTCCCTTTTTTTGTGCCCTTGCCCTCCATCTCTAACATCCCACTCTCTTCTTTTTTTCCATGTGGTATAACAACACAAAAAGTATTCACACGCAATCATTAAAAATAAAGTTTAGCCTCAAATACAAAAAGTGAATATAAATGTTAGCGCTGTTAACATTAATGCGTTAACGCCCTGGATTAATTAAAAAAATTAAGGCTTTGATATTTAATAACATTAATTAATTTTTATACTCTGAGAAGGAAACGTCCTCCGTTGGTTCTGCGGTGTGCATAATTTTCTGACAAAAACACAGTTCGTCAGGCACTATCCCACTTATACCATGGTCACCTACAAAAAAGAAATTTTTAACCTGTTTTTTTTTAGAACTTTCTTCTTGTTATTTTTTTGCAAGTTTAGATAGCTTTTTCACAAAAGGCGGACACTCTGATACCGTTGTCAAGATAACAGGACAATGCGCCGCAGATCCAGTGGCGGCTTGAATTGCAGTGGCAAAGGAAAGTAATATACAGTGGGAACAGAAAGTATTCAGACCCCTTTAAATGTTCACTCTTTGTTGTATTGCAGCCATTTGCATTTTTCCCTCATTAGTGTGCACAAAGCACCCAATATTCACAAAAAAAGAAAAAAAGTTTTTGCAGTTTTATTTAAAAAGAAAAACTGAAATATCACATGTTAAATCATAAATAATCTGGAAAAATGTCTTTATTTATTTGTACAGCACCTTTCCTTCATTTGAGAACCCAAGGCCCTTTACAAAAAAAAATATAAGATATATAAAAATAATAATAAAAATAAAATAAGAATAAAAAAATACAATTACAATTACAACCACCTTTCCCTCCCCAGCTCCTCCATCCATCCACCCAGCCCCCACAATTAATGACACCCCCCACAGGAAATCTGAACAAAGACTAAAAACTACAGCTCTAAGGAAAAAGCTCAGTACTGCTGTGGAGAAACGATATTACGGGGATCCGTTTGTTCCAAGGTCCAGTCCAACCACAGGGGTCATCACCGCAGTGCCCACCCAACACTGGGCAGACCAGGGCCCACTCTACATGGACGTACCCCAGCCGCCCCAATGAGAATGAGCACCACAGCACCTGCTCACCCATAGGCAGGAGGGCCCCAGAACAGCGGATCCCCGAGAGGAAATCTTACGTTAAATCACCTTGGCAAATGATTTTGGCAAATGGCTGCAATATAACAAAGAGTGAAAAACGTAAGGGGGTCCGAATACTTTCTGTACCCACTGTCTATGCTGATCATCACGATAGGTTACACAAAGTATCAGTTCAGACAAAAAGTTCACCTCATACTGCTTGTTTTTGTCCAGATCAGGAAGGAATGTTTTTTTTTTTTTAAATAAGCCTGCACATGTTGAACATTTTGACTGGTACTTCTTTTTTAGGCACGTTTCCACACCCAGCAGCCAATCAGAGTATTCACCCAGATCATTTAAAGTGAAGAAACACAATGTTTCTTATGGTTGTATATCAGCATCCTTTGAGTAACTGCAGACATTTAAGTCTTCACAGTTCTGCTTATCTTACTGTTGATGTGTTTTGTGCAGAAACATTTAACTTCTGAGTTAACACTTTATAAATGTAAACATTTGAGACAAAATATATGAGGGGAAACATTTTCTCTCTGGCCTTTTTTCATTCAAAAGCTGCATTTTTTGTAAAATTTAGCTCGTAAAACATTGGGATTAATCTCAGCCTAGAAGTGTGATTAATCGCAATATTTGTTTTAATTGATCGACAGCTCTAATAAATATACACATTGTGTCAGAAGATCATAACACCCTGATGTAAGAAGAAAATCTGTCCAAGAAGCCTTCAGCTCATGTCTGTTTGTTTAGTTGTTGGACAGGACAAGCTAAACAAACATTTGAAATAGGATTAGAAAAAAAAATGCCCGAGTACCGTCAAAAGCCTCATTGACTCAGGCAAACACAAACATGGTAGACGCCATGCAAGATGCAAAATGAATGGAAGCATTGTGTGGTTCACTCTTTTGCCCTCGGACACTTTGAAACATGCACAGCCTGTAACCTTCAAATCAGGAATCGTCCTTTCCCACGCTGTGCCACAGTTGCACCACAGTTTAACTTCTCTTAACATGTCCATAAATGAGAGAAGTACCAGAGAAAAACATTGTTTGAATTATTTTTATGTTTTCTTACCACAGTAAACGCCAACACTTTTGCTCATTTCTTACCAAGCCATTTGGATGTGGGTCAGTTAATAGAGCATCAAATGATAAATTGACATCAAGTTCAGTTAAACCCTGGAAACCGCTATGGTGATCAGTAATATCTGAAAAAATGGAACAACTTCTTCAAGTGTTTATAAATTTCTGTCATTTTGAGTCCATAAATGATTGGATTGCAGAGAGGATTATACATGATCATCTGCAGAGTAATTATAAAGCGAGCAGTCTTTGAAAAATTTGACTCCAGCCTGATTATGAGCATATCATAAGTCAACAAACAGGAATAGTTGATTAAAACCAGCAGATGAGGAAAACAAGTCTGAGCAGCTTTTCGTCTGACTTCTCTGCAGCTTTTATAAGCCACTATGAGGATCTTTGCATATGTGAAAATTATGAACAACATGGGAAGAATAGCAATGTTGAACAGAGTAACTAACCCAAATGTTAACAAGGCTTTAGAACCTGCACAGAAAAGATAATTAAGAGAATTATTGCAAAAAATACCTTTTAATGTAAAGCTGCAAAGTTCTAAATTTGCATTTACAACAATAATTATAACAATATGACTAATGGGTACAATCCAGGCCAACCCCAGTAAAATCACAACTATCATTTTTTTCATAAGGATTGCATATTGCAGAGGTTTGCATATGGACACATATCTGTCATAAGACATGGCTGCCAGCAGTAAGAATTCTGAACAACTTAATGAGTAAAAATTCATAATCTGGAAGAGACAGGCTTGATATGAAATCATCTGTTTTTCAGCTAACAGGTCTGTTAAAAGTTTGGGGTAAATGTTAGTGCTGAAAAGAACAGAGTTGATCAGCAGTGCTGCAATAAAAATGTACATAGGCTCATGAAGGTTCTTGTGAATCACAATCAGAGAAACTATCGTACAATTGCTGCAGACAATCAACATATAAACAGTTAACATCATAAGGAAATAAAAATACCTGTACTTTTCTATCTCCACAAAACCATCCAGACTTATATATGTTACATTCATATCAGTGTTTAAAATGATTATCAATAAATGATGAGCATTAACTTAATCAGACTGGTTATCAAATGGACATTCATAGGAAAATAAGCTTTAAGTTCTCAAAGAGAAGACCTCTGTGTTGCTCCTCAAACTGTTTATAAAAAGACCCACTTTATATCAGGGTAAACCCCCCCCCCCCCCCCCCCCCCCCCCCCCCCCCCCCCCCCCCCCCCCCCCCCCCCCCCCCCCCCCCCCCCTAAGGATCTCATTAACTCAGTAACGAAGTATTACAATGAAAATAACTTTATTGAACAAACAGGTCAAATGCCTGGTTTCATTTGTGGACAAATGTCTTTAATGTTGTTTAGCAACTGTTGGTAGCATGTAGAAGAACTGCAGTAAAATAAAAAAAAAATGTAGGGAATAAAAAAAAAAAAAAATGTTGGGAATATTACTATGTATAAAAAAATCTGATATCTAAGACATCTCAGCTAGTCCTGGCACCCAGGCTTATCACCTTTACCGCAAGGGAGCATCCAGCTATCTTGCTGAGGAAACTCAGTTAGGCTGCTGAAATCCAGGAACATGTCCTTTCAGTCATGGCCCAAAGTATTTGAACATAGGTGGCAGTACAAAAGTAGATCAACCTGTAAATTCAGAGCGTTGGCTCATCTCCCTATTGTCCACAACAAACCAGTTCAATTAATACTTTACTGCAGACACTGCAGTGAGCAGTCTATACGTCCAAAGCACTACCTGCCCCTCACATGTTAAGAGGAACCGAAGGTACTTCAACTGAAACACTTCTGTAGAAAGATTTGGCCTACCTCTCTTTACCAATGTGTTGAAGACACACGGCCTAGGTCTGACAAAACAACAGAAAACTGAATGATTAACCTTCTGCTTAGGGTTCACTAGGGATATATCCACTGCTTAACCAAACTGGGCCATCAGAAACAGAGACGCAGAAAAGAGCTAGTCCTGTGGATTCCTGGGTGGCAGGTCAGTTGCACTGTATGAGCCCACTAGAGAACCTGGGACCTGAGTGAGCTGGGGCCGAAAAGTTTGTTAGGGGAACCCCCTCCTGGGTCCAGCTCCTGAACCTGGGCAGCCTTAACGTTCCTCTCCCGCTGCCAGGAGAGGGCGCCCAGCACTCAGGAGGAAGGAAGTATGGTGGCTGGTTGACCGTCTTGCACATCTGGTTCCTGCTGTCGGGAAAGGGCATCCGGTTTCACATTTTTTGACCCAGGATGATAGGGCAGCACAAAGTTGAACGGGTTGAGAAACAGACACCACCGTGCCTTCCTGGGGTTCAGTCATTTGCCAGTACAAAGACAGATTTTTATGATCAGTCCAGACCAAGAATGGTGTTGCTGACCCCTCCAACCAGTGCCTCCACTCTTCGAGAGCTAGCTTAATGGCTAGCAATTTCTTATCTCCCACATCATAATTTCGCTCCGCCGGAGTAAGCCTGCGGGAGAAGAAAGCGCAAGGGCGCAGCTTACCATTGGCTACACCCCGCTGAGACAACACTGCACCCACCCCCATATCAGAGGCATCCACCTCAACAATAAACTGTCTGGAAGGGTCAGGTTGGGCCAGGATAGGAGCAGAGGTGAAAAGACGCTTAAGCCTGTTAAAGGCGGCTTCAGCTGCCTCCGTCCAGTGGAACGGTGAATAGATAGAGGTGAGAGTCGTGAGGGGTGTGGCCACTGTGCTGTAGCCACGGATGAAGCGACGGAGAAAGTTGGAAAACCCCAGAAACTGCTGCAGTTCCTTCCGGTTAGCAGGTGTAAGACACACCACCACCGCGCTCACCTTAGCCGGATCAGGTCTCACCTCCCCCTCTGCAACAACAAACCCCAAAATTAAACAGACGAAGAGTGGAACTCGCACTTCTCCGTCTTCACATACAGCTTATTCTCCAACAACTGCTGAAGCACCAGACGAACATGCTGCCGATGTTCGCTGGCGTCCCTGGAAAAAAAAAGAATATCGTCCTGATAAACAAAAACAAATCGATGTAGAAAGTCTCGTAACACATAATTTGTCATGGCCTGAAACGCAGCAGGACCATTCGATGGGCCAGGTACTCAAAGTGACCTGAAGGAGTGGTGAAAGCGGTTTTCCACTCGACACAGGCTCTGATGCGCACTAGCTTGTATGCATTACGCAGGTCCAGTTTGGTGTAAAGCCTCTTGCAGTGCCTCAAATGCTAAGTTCATAAGAGGAAGAGGGTAACTGTTCCTGACTGTGATCTCGTTAAGCTCGCGATAGTCGATGCACGGTCGGACAGACCCATGCTTTTTACCAACAAAAAAGAAACCAGACCCCACTGGCGAAGACGACTGTCTGATAAGTCCAGAACTTAAAAAGTTCTCGATATAGCGCTCCATAACCTCCCTCTCGGGTTTGGACAGACAATAGAGCCTCCTCTTAAGCAGAGTGGTGCCGGGTTGGAGGTCAATGGCGCGGTCATAAGGCCTGTGAGGCGTCAAGGAGAGGGCTCAGGACTTAGAAAACACCTCAGCAAGGTCATGATACTCAGGCGGGACCCTGGATAGGTGAGGTGAGGGTGGCCGCCCTACTGGGACAGCAGGGTCTTCCCCAGGAGGCCGAACTGAACGCCAACAGGTGGTGTGTCACTTCTCACTCCAGCCGGGTCTCCGGCTGGAGGTCCAGTAAATGACTGGGTTGTGAACCATAAGCCAGGGGTAACCAGGTGGATTTGTTTCGTGACATAATTCCGCTTCCAGCTAATTTTTGCGCTACTGCTGAAAAGTTCTCAAGGCATGGAGTAGGTAAGTGTAATCTTTCAACATCCTTGGAAAACTTAACTATACGAGTCTAGAAGTGTTATCCAAAGTTTTTTTGTATTATTTGTATTATTACATTGTATTATTACGTTCAGACAGGTTATCCCTCAGATATAATGCATTATGTGTTTGAGGGTGTTGTCCCTGTGGAACTTGCTCATTGTTTGTCAGTGCTGATAACCAAAAACGATTTTAGTCTTGAGTTTCTTAACCAGTGTATTCGTAGTTTTCCTTTCAAATGGTCAGACAAGACCAGCAGGCCTCACATGATCCCAAATAAATTCTCAAAAACAATTGGGGGAATGCACATTAGAATTGGGCATGAATTAGATTTCTCCCATTGATTGTTGGCCAGAAGATGAAAAGGCATGGCAAATTCTTATGGTTTTAAAAGACATCATAGAGCTGGTGGTTTGTCCTTCATACACAGATGACTCCACCCCAAAGATTCCACAAACTTTTTCCTAGTGTGCAGCTTTTACCAAAGCACCATTACTTGGACCACTGTCCTGAACTCAGCAGGAAGTTTGGTCCTCTCATTGGTCACCGGACGATGCGATTCGATGCTAAGCATGGCCTCTTCAAGCAGGTCATTCGACTCTCAAACTGCTTCAAAAACGTGCCCTTATCGCTAGCTTTGAAGCACCAGTTTGTCATCGCTTATCACATGAGAGCATCTATTTTTGAAAAGCCCGTTTTTGAGATGACAAATGTTTCTACAGTTCCTGTAGATATTTTAAAAGAAGAAATTGCTGAGAGTATTAAACACAAGTCTCCAGGTGTAAGAGAGGTGTGCTTAACTACATCTGTGTCAACCAAAGGAGTATGTTTCAAAAAGGGCATGATTGTTGCTCATGGGTCTACCAGTAGCCATCCTGATTTTGGCCAGATTTTTCATAATGTTTTTATTCAAAAGATATTATTTTCTGCAGTTAAGAAACTTTCAGGGTGGTATTATGATCATTTTAGCAGCTTTAAGCTCACTACATGTTCTACCAAAAATACAGATCTTGTTGAGCTAAATGATTTAGCAGATGACTACCCTTTGACTGAATACTTTGTCGGACCTATCAGAATGGTGACCTTGAAAAGATACATAAACTCATAAGGTATGATCTCATGCAAACTCTAAATAATATAATTAGCTGCGGGGGTTTCTGTTCAATTTGGTTGTATTAAACAGTCCCGTGTGTGTGTTTGTAAAGTTGTTTAAGTGATTTGGTTCGATTTTGTATAGTAGCTGTTCTTACTAGGTTAAAAAATTACTAAATTAAATTTAATAACAGAGACCTGGATAAACCTGGATAAGATCAACTCTCCAACATTTTTTGTAAGGGAGGAATGGATCCCTTGTGCCCATCTTGTGCTAACATCATTTAAATCATTTGTCCATTTAATGCAATTCAGTCATCAAGATTGCGTATACCGTCAAAGTTGCTGCTTGATTTTTGTGATCAGTTGCATGTGTAGGGTAAATAGACTCACCCCCATTTGTGTGTGCGTAATTCGTGATTTGCAACTCATACAATGCAAAATTTTTACTTGCAATTGTGCATTCACTTGTTCAAAAATCACAAAGTTAAAAAAATACGATTGTACAACTTAAAATTACAACAGTTTGAAACTAACTACATAAACAAATCTGTAAAAATTACACAGGAATCGCTTGTTACGCAAACACAAAAGCAAATTTACTTACTGATTTGAAACTTCAAGATTCGTGTGTAAGTGATGTGTTTAAATGCTTCTACAATACTGGGTCATCGGATTTTCTTATAGCCGCTTTGAACTTATATTTTAAATAATTGGTGAAAACTTGATATTTTACCACTTTCTTAAACAGATATGCCCTGCTAATTAAGACCAAAAAAAATAGTCTAAATATGCATTTTTAAAAAACTCAACACTAATGTTGCTCTATCATTGCTCCATCGCGGCTACACCTTCCCCGCAGCACCTTTGCCAAAGTCGAACAGTTCAACCTCAGTTACCCTGTAGAGCTGCGACACACATTTGAAGCATTTCAAAAAAATCATCTTGGAACTCGGTGGAAACAGGCTGTCCAAAAAATTCAGTGTCTCAAAACAAAACTTGCACGTCACCTTGAAAGGAAAAGTAAGAGACCCATAACAGAGTTGCCATTTGGTATTGTGGTTGGTTGAAAGGGTTATCAATCTGTTCAATGTTAATTAAAGCAGCAATGTCAATGCTTTCATTTTACTTTTTCAAACTACTTCTGTATTGTTCTGAATTCGTAGCTCCAAGAAAGTCGTTTTTTGTTTTTTTCAAATTATTGGTTGGACATCTATAAACAAAACATGTTATTTATTGTTTTGGCTTGTCTTAGTATAATTGAGTTTGATAACCAGAGCTGGTTGGTTACCATGGTTGCCACATGACTGTTACAATGATCAGCCTGCGTGCTGCAAGCTTTCAATAAATTCTGTTGAAAATTAGCCACAATGCTTCAGTTTCTTTAGTGACTTCCATGAAAGGGGTTAGAAGAAAATAATGTTCTAAAATGACTAAAAAAAAAAATCATGCTAATAAAGAAAAATGTAAACATCTCAGAACTGGTGATTCTCTCAACATTTCAAGACCTGGGGTCCTGCCCTCTCCCAACATTCTGATCACAGGACTTAAAAAAAAAAAAAATGGTAATCACACTCAAGTTCACTGAGTGTTGTTTAAGCCTGGTTTCTATTTTCTCTTAGACAACAGATGGAGTTGAACTGGATTTATGTTGAAATTACTGAATGTCAATAAGTGATTCATGTTTTTCACTTTCAAACAGTTTATTTTTAAATCAATTTGGTTTTGCAGGGTTACCGTTAATTGTTTTAAGTTACACCTAACATTAACTTTCAAGTATGTCAGATTATATCTAGCCTTGTTACCTTAACCAATACAAATCTAGTTAAATTACAACTTGATGATCTTGTTACAGCAACATTAATAAAAAATGTTACACCAACATAATTAAATTCGGCCCTTCCAACACAAAGTTTTATTGCTGTATAAACACAATTGATTTAGAGGGAAATACTTTCCAAAATGTTATTATGTTCGTCCAAAAAAATATTTTTATGTTGAGATAACTTAGCAAGATTATGTCAGATTGTGTAGCTTTGTTACCACAATTTAAACAAATCATGTTAAACTGCACCTTAATTATCATGTTACAGCAGCATTAATACATTATGTTGCACCAACATAATTGCATTCAGATCACCCAACACAAATGTTTATTGCTGTATGAACAGATTTGATTTAGAAGGAAATACTTTTTAATTTTATTATGTTCGCCCAACAAATAATTGTATATAATGAGTGTATAGTGCACTATATAGTGCGGTTACCATTTTCTAGTGTTGTCCGAATTCAAAAGAAAAAAGAAAAAATCTAGTGCAGTAGAAATGTCCCAGATTCCTCTGCAAAAAATAAGTGTACATCGATGGTCACTACATTGGAGATAGAGCACAGGTGAGTGGGAGCAGAAAAAAGCCACAACAGACCTGCACAGAACAGGCAGAGAAAAAAACAAAATCACAACAAGCAGAACTCGTCATTGATAGAAATGTATATTGGCAAACACATTTAAATACAATATAAATGCATCTACAATTATATATCTGTATATATGGTCTTAGCAATTCATTTTAAACATACTTTACACCACTCGCATTTTTCCAGGCCTTAAAACACAGAGTCTCAAAAGAAAGTTAATCCATCATCAGTATTCCTTTAGAGGTTTGCTTTTCTGTATACAGTCTTCCAGTGCAAAACCCACAATGAGCTCCTCTGCTCAATTTGAAACCTTAGTCCTTTTTAGCTACATGGAAACCGCTTAGTGTCTACTAGGACCAAAATTGCAGTGTGCATAATGCAGTCGCTGAATTGACATGGCAAATATGATAACACATTGAAATGACTATAAAATTAAATATCATTTTCTTGGCCATTATTTCAGATTAACCCAATTAGTTCAATTTGACATAAAATTTTAAATATGAAATGCCCCAATGGGTCTTCTATAAACCCATTGAAACTACTTTTTTTTCACAAAGCTAAATGATTCAAAAGTGAGCACCTACCATCCCTCATCATTCACAACCATGTTCATCATCTCACTTGTGTCTCCTTGCATATATACTCCTCCACTTTTCTCCCTCAATTCTAGTAGTTTGTTAACTTGTTCGGGCAATTTTCAAGTTCATCTTTCTGACCCAGCTTTGTCCCCAACCACATCTCTGCCTTGTTCTTGGTTACTCATGTCTTTGATCAAGTTATTGTGAGTCTTCAAGTTGCCGACAAATTTCCCGTCCTTGACCAAGCGTCTGTGAATGCCCCCGTTTATCTATGCACTTCACAAATTGAATCAAGTCTTCCAGAGTTCCCGTGCTATCCATCCGACATATTCATGGCCCCCTGTTCCAACCTTGCAGCTTATACATATTTTGACTAAAAACTTGGCTGCAGGGAACCACAAGTTAAAATGATGTCCTATTTCCTCCTGGCTTTAAGAACCTCAACTCAGTATTTTCATGCCTTCCTCCACTGCCACCTTCAGAAAAACAAAGATTCTACTTCCACGGACAAATTTCAGGAATACATCTTCAGTAGGTCTGACAGTGGGTTGTGAATTTTCTCAGCATTCAGGTGCAACAGTCTGGTTGTTTAATTGTACAAAATGCAAATATATTGACTGATAAACAGGAATAAATCCAAAACATGTATTAGCATGCATAGTCACTGACAGTAACCTTTCAAAAAATGGGAAATTAGCAGTCATGTCTGACTTTATAGAA
Source organism: Oryzias celebensis (assembly GCA_014656515.1). NCBI lineage: Eukaryota > Metazoa > Chordata > Actinopteri > Beloniformes > Adrianichthyidae > Oryzias > Oryzias celebensis. The sequence continues at coordinate 4,581,178 of BNCR01000017.1, read as the reverse complement.
TAACTTTTTTACGTGTTTATAAATTTCTGTCACTTTGAGTCCATAAATGATTGGATTGCAGAGAGGATTATATATGATCATCTGAAGCGTCGTTATAAAGCGAGCAGTCTTTGAAAAATTTGACTCCAGCCTGATTATGAGGACATCATAAGTCACCAAAAAGGAATAGTTGATTAAAACCAGCAGATGAGGAAAACAGGTCTGAGCAGCTTTTCTTCTGACTTCTCTGCAGCTTTTATAAGCCACTATGAGGATCTTTGCATATGTGAAAATTATGAACAACAAGGGAAGAATAGCAATGTTGAACAGAATAACTAACCCAAATGTTAACAAGGCTTTAGAACCTGCACAGAAAAGATAATTAAAAGAATTGTTGCAGAAAATACCTTTTAATGTAAAGCTGCAAAGTTCTAAATTTAAATTTCCAACAACAGGGACAACAAGGTGACAAACAGGTACAATCCAGGCCAATCCCAGTAAAATAAAGACAGTGTTTTTTTTCATAAGGATTGCATATTGCAGAGGTTTACAAATGGACACATATCTGTCATAAGACATGGCTGCCAGCAGTAAGAATTCTGAACCGCCAAATGAGTAAAAAAACAGAATCTGAAAGACACAGGCTTCATATGAGATCATCTGTTTCTTAGATAGAAAGTCTGCCAAGAGTTTGGGGTAGATATTTGTGCTGAAAAGAACAGAGTTGATCAGCAGTGCTGCAATAAAAATGTACATAGGCTCATGAAGGTTCTTGTGAATCACAATCAGAGAAACTATCGTACAATTGCTGCAGACAATCAACATATAAACAGTTAACATCATAAAGAAATAAAAATACCTGTACTTTTCTATCTCCACAAAACCATCCAGATTTATGTATGTTACATTCATATCAGTGTTTAAAATGATTATCAAAACAATAATACTTCTATAAATAATCAGCGCTCTAGAAAAAAGCCTAAGGGTTTACAGAGAGCTGTTCTTGATCTGTTGCTCCTCCAACTCAAATCAGTTTATGTCAGAGCGACTATATAACAGATCTAATTTACCCTCTAAGGGTCTCATTTACTCTTTCATGACAAAAACACTACCTTGTAAACAAACTCATTAGAACAATCAAACTGAAACAAGGTTAAAAAATTGCTAATCCTCTATTGCACTGAATGCTCAGTACAGCTTCAAGTCAGGCCATCTGCAAATAAAGCATACATGTCTGAAGAAAAGCTGCACTGACCAAAGCAACAACATGGAACAAAAAACAATCCTGCACGGGGCATAACAGCAACAGAACTTGAATCTAGAATTTTATTTACACAAGTATTCTTTAATAATTAATTGCAAAGGGTTTTCAAAAGCCTATAGATCCTTAACGTTGTGCCTCATAAGTGTTTGACAAAGTAAAAGTGAAAATCTCCTGGTAACCACTATCCAGGATTAACATCCAAGATCCACAAATAATGTATTCTTTTTGCCCAGAGCATTTGTAATTTCCTCCACAGCATCAACTCACCCCCCCTCGGAGAACTGAAGGAATGAAACAATTAAAGAGACGATAAAGATCCGCTGAAAGACGTTGGAGAAAACAGAAACTTGAAATAAACTACCAATTGTACCAAAATCAACTAAAACTCTATAATCAATCAGTGAAACAAACCAGGAACGCATACTTTGCAAAGATCATCTTTGAGAATAAAAACAATCCCAGAGTCCTCTTCTCCACAATGAATCTTTGATCAACCCCGACTTAAATACAAACACAATGCCAGCAACCGTGTCATTGTGTGAGGAGTTTGTTGATTACTTCAGGAGCAAAATTGATTATTTCAGATCCAGTATCATAAATATTTATCTGTATTGTTTTGAATTTGTGGCTCGAAGAAAGTCGTTTTTTGTTTTTTTCAAATTATTGGTTGGACATCTATAAACAAAACATGTTATTTATTGTTTTGGCTTGTCTTAGTATAATTGAGTTTGATAACCAGAGCTGGTTGGTTACCATGGTTGCCACATGACTGTTACAATGATCAGCCTGCGTGCTGCAAGCTTTCAATAAATTCTGTTGAAAATTAGCCACAATGCTTCAGTTTCTTTAGTGACTTCCATGAAAGGGGTTAGAAGAAAATAATGTTCTAAAATGACTAAAAAGAATAATGCTAATAAAGAATAAAGTAAACATCTCAGCACTGGTGATTCTCTCAACGTGGGATCTAATCATTTCAAGACCTGTGGTCCTGCCATCTCCCAACATTCAGATCACAGGACTTAAAAAAAAAAAAAAAATGGTAATCACACTAAAGTTCACTGAGTGTTGTTTAAGCCTGGTTTCTATTTTCTCTTAGACAACAGATGAAGTCGAACTGGATTTATGTTGAAATTACGGAATGTCAATAAGTGATTCATGTTTTTCACATTAAAAAACGTTTATTTTTAAATCAATTTGGTTTTGCAGGGTTACCGTTAATTGTTTTAAGTTACACCTAACATTAATTTTCAAGTATGTCAGATTATAGCTAGCCTTGTTACCTTAACCAATACAAATCTAGTTAAATTACAACTTGATGATCTTGTTACAGCAACATTAATAAAAAATGTTGCATCAACATAATTAAATTTGGCCCTCCCAACACAAATGTTTATTGCTGTATAAACACAATTAATTTAGAGGGAAATACTTTCCAAAATGTTATGTTCGTCCAAAAAAATATTTTTATGTTGAGATAACTTAGCAAGATTATGTCAGATTGTGTAGCTTTGTTACCACAATTTAAACAAATCATGTTAAACTGCACCTTAATTATCATGTTACAGCAGCATTAATACATTATGTTGCACCAACATAATTGCATTCAGATCACCCAACACAAATGTTTATTGCTGTATGAACAGATTTGATTTAGATTGAAATACTTTTTAATTTTATTATGTTCGCTCAACAAATGATTGTATATAATGAGTGTATAGTGCACTATATAGTGCGGTTACCATTTTCTAGTGTTGTCCGAATTCAAAAGAAAAAAGAGAAAATCTAGTGCAGTAGAAATGTCCCAGAATCCTCCGCAAAAAATAAGTGTACATCGATGGTCACTACATTGGAGATAGAGCACAGGTGAGTGGGAGGAGAAAAAAGCCACAACAGACCTGCACAGAACAGGCAGAGAAAAAAACTAAATCACAACAAGCAGAACTCGTCATTGATAGAAATGTATATTGGCAAACACATTTAAATACAATATAAATGCATCTACAATTATATATATGTATATATGGTATTAGCAATTCATTTTAAACATACTTTACACCACTCGCATTTTTCCAGGCCTTAAAACACAGAGTCTCAAAAGAAAGTTAATCCATCATCAAGTAGTCCTTTAGAGGTTTCCTTTTCTGTATACAGTCTTCCAGTGCAAAACCCACAATGAGCTCCTCTGCTCAATTTGAAACCTCAGTCCTTTTTAGCTTCATGGAAACCGCATAGTGTCTACTAGGAACAAAATTGCAGTGTGCATAATGCAGTCGCTGAATTGACATGGCAAATATGATAACACATTGAAATGACTAAAATTAAATATCATTTTCTCAGCTATTATTTCAGATTAACCCAATTAGTTCAATTTGACATAAAATTTTAAATATGAAATGCCCCAATGGGTCTTTTATAAACCCATTGAAACTACTTTTTTTTCACAAAGCTAAATGATTCAAAAGTGAACGCATACCATCCCTCATCATTCACCACCAAGTTCATCATCTCATTTGTGTCTCCTTGCATATATACTCCTCCACTTTTGTCCCTCAATTCTAGTAGTTTGTTAACTTGTTCTGGCAATTTTCAAGTTCATCTTTCTGACCCAGCTTTGTCCCCAACTACATCTCTGCCTTGTTCTTGGTTACTCATGTCTTTGATCAAGTTATTGTGAGTCTTGAAGTTGCTGACAAATTTCCCGTCCTTGACCAAGCGTCTGTGAATGCCCCCTTTTATCTATCCACTTCACAAATTGAATCAAGTCTTGCAGAGTTCCCGTGCTATCCATCCGACATATTCATGGCCCCCTGTTCCAACCTTGCAGCTTATACCTATTTTGACTAAAAACTTGGCTGCAGGGAACCACAAGTTAAAATGATGTCCTATTTCCTCCTGGCTTTAAGAACCTCAACTCAGTACTTTCATGCCTTCCTCCACTGCCACCTTTAGAAAAAAAAAGATTCTACATCCACGGACAAATTTCAGGAATACATCTTCAGTAGGTCTGACAGTGGGTTGTGAATTTTCTCAGCATTCAGGTGCAATGGTCTGGTTGTTTAATTGTACAAAATGCAAATATATTGACTGATAAACAGGAATAAATCCAAAACATGTATTAGCATGCATAGTCACTGACAGTAACCTTTCAAAAAATGGGAGATTAGCAGTCATGTCTGACTTTATAGAATAACTTTTTTACGTGTTTATAAATTTCTGTCACTTTGAGTCCATAAATGATTGGATTGCAGAGAGGATTACATATGATCATCTGAAGCGTCGTTATAAAGCGAGCAGTCTTTGAAAAATTTGACTCCAGCCTGATTATGAGGACATCATAAGTCACCAAACAGAAATAGTTGATTAAAACCAGCAGATGAGGAAAACAGGTCTGAGCAGCTTTTCTTCTGACTTCTCTGCAGCTTTTATAAGCCACTATGAGGATCTTTGCATAAGTGAAAATTATGAACAACAAGGGAAGAATAACAATGTTGAACAGAATAACTAACCCAAATGTTAACAAGGCTTTAGAACCTGCACAGAAAAGATAATTAAAAGAATTGTTGCAGAAAATACCTTTTAATGTAAAGCTGCAAAGTTCCAAATTTAAATTTCCAACAACAGGGACAACAAGGTGACAAACAGGTACAATCCAGGCCAATCCCAGTAAAATGAAGACAGTGTTTTTTTTCATAAGGATTGCATATTGCAGAGGTTTACAAATGGACACATATCTGTCATAAGACATGGCTGCCAGCAGTAAGAATTCTGAACAACTAGAAGAGTAAAAAGCCAGAATCTGAAAGAGACAGGCTTGATATGAGATCATCTGTTTCTTAGATAGAAAGTCTGCCAAGAGTTTGGGGTAGATATTTGTGCTGAAAAGAACAGAGTTGATCAGCAGTGCTGCAATAAAAATGTACATAGGCTCATGAAGGTTCTTGTGAATCACAATCAGAGAAACTATCGTACAATTGCTGCAGACAATCAACATATAAACAGTTAACATCATAAAGAAATAAAAATACCTGTACTTTTCCATCTCCACAAAACCATCCAGACTTATGTATGTAACATTCATATTAGTGTTTAAAGTGATTATCAAAACAATAATACTTCTATAAATAATCAGCGCTCTAGAAAAAAGCCTAAGTGTTTACAGAGAGCTGTTCTTGATCTGTTGTTCCTGAAACTCAAATCAGTTTATGTCAGAGCGACTATATAACAGATCTAATTTACCCTCTAAGGGTCTCATTTACTCTTTCATGACAAAAACACTACCTTGTAAACAAACTCATCAGAACAATCAAACTGAAACAAGGTTAAAAAAATGCTAATCCTCTATTGCACTGAATGCTCAGTACAGCTTCAAGTCAGGCCATCTGCAAATAAAGCATACATGTCTGAAGAAAAGCTGCACTGACCAAAGCAACAACATGGAACAAAAAACAATCCTGCGCAGGTCATGACAGCAACAGAACTTGAATCTAGATTTTTATTTACACAAGTATTCTTTAATAATTAATTGCAAAGGGTTTTCAAAGGCCTATAGATCCTTAACGTTGTGCCTCATAAGTGTTTGACAAAGTAAAAGTGAAAATCTCCTGGTAACCACTATCCAGGATTAACATCCAAGATCCACAAATACATGTATTCTTTTTGTCCGGAGCATTTGTAATTTCCTCCACAGCATCAACCCACCCCCCCTTTGGAGAACTGAAGGAATGAAACAATTAAAGAGACGATAAAGATCCGCTGAAAGACGTTGGAGAAAACAGAAACTTGAAATAAACTACCAATTATACCAAAATCAACTAAAACTCTATAATCAATCAGTGAAACAAACCAGGAACGCATACTTTGCAAAGATTATCTTTGAGAATAAAAACAATCCCAGAGTCCTCTTCTCCACAATGAATCTTTGATCAACCCCGACTTAAATACAAACACAATGCCAGCAACCGTGTCATTGTGTGAGGAGTTTGTTGATTACTTCAGGAGCAAAATTGATTATGTCAGATCCAGTATCATAAATATTTATCTGTATTGTTTTGAATTTGTGGCTCGAAGAAAGTCGTTTTTTGTTTTTTTCAAATTATTGGTTGGACATCTATAAACAAAACGTGTTATTTATTGTTTTGGCTTGTCTTAGTATAATTGAGTTTGATAACCAGAGCTGGTTGGTTACCATGGTTGCCACATGACTGTTACAATGATCAGCCTGCGTGCTGCAAGCTTTCAATAAATTCTGTTGAAAATTAGCCACAATGCTTCAGTTTCTTTAGTGACTTCCATGAAAGGGGTTAGAAGAAAATAATGTTCTAAAATGACTAAAAAAAAAAAATCATGCTAATAAAGAAAAATGTAAACATCTCAGCACTGGTGATTCTCTCAACGTGGGATCTAATCATTTCAAGACCTGTGGTCTGCCCTCTCCCAACATTCTGATCACAGGACCTAAAAAAAAAAAATGGTAATCACACTAAAGTTCACTGAGTGTTGTTTAAGCCTGGTTTCTATTTTCTCTTAGACAACAGATGAAGTCGAACTGGATTTATGTTGAAATTACGGAATGTCAATAAGTGATTCATGTTTTTCACATTAAAAACCGTTTATTTTTAAATCAATTTGGTTTTGCAGGGTTACCGTTAATTGTTTTAAGTTACACCTAACGTTAATTTTCAAGTATGTCAGATTATAGCTAGCCTTGTTACCTTAACCAATACAAATCTAGTTAAATTACAACTTGATGATCTTGTTAAAGCAACATTAATAAAAAATTTTGCACCAACATAATTAAATTTGGCCCTCCCAACACAAATGTTTATTGCTGTATAAACACAATTGATTTAGAAGGAAATACTTTCCAAAATGTTAAACTGCACCTTAATTATCATGTTACAGCAGAATTAATACATTATGTTGCATCAACATAATGGCATTCAGATCACCCAACACAAATCTTTATTGCTGTATGAACACATTTGATTTAGATGGAAATACTTTTTAATTTTATAATGTTCGCCCAACAAATGATTGTATATAATGAGTGTATAGTGCACTATATAGTGCGGTTACCATTTTCTAGTGTTGTCCGAATTCAAAAGAAAAAAGAAAAAAAATCGAGTGCAGTAGAAATGTCCCAGAATCCTCCGCAAAAAATAAGTGTACATTGATGGTCACTACATTGGAGATATACCACAATGCATTGGGTTTGAATGCCTTTCAAGATGGCAGAAGCAAGTCGCTCAAGGGAGAAGACATATAAATGTAAGTATTTAAGTATCTGTAGTAGAATATAATATTGCTACATATGTAATATGATATATGTCGCATTAGGTGACTATTTTACTAACGATGTATATTATCCTGCAGCTTATCATTTTCGCTAACGCTACCATTTTGCTAACGCTAACGCTTTTGTTTTGCATTGAAGGCGGGAATATTCCAGCAATAGGTAGTACATAAAAAGGGAGTGATTTCTACTTAGTCATATGTTGATTAGACATTTTTTTTAATGTGTTTACACATGTAGGGTCAGACGAGGACGTCCAAAATTTAATCCGCCTGAGGGTGGAAAAAGAGAGCCTGTTCTCAGGCAAACGGTTTGCAGCAGCTGCCAGATGGGAGTACGTTCACAGCAAAAATGTTCATTTATTTTTCATTAAAGCGTTATTTTCTTTGTGGTAAAGGTTTTTGTTTTTACTTTCTATTTAGAGCAGTGATACAGGAAATGGGGCTGACCCACCTCAAAAGTCCAGCCAGAGCAGCCAAGAAGTGAGAAAACTTAAATAAAATATTTAAGGTTTGCTAAATGAAGGCCTAGATAGTTCCTCATAGTTTTATTCAGTTCTCCCACAGGCAGTGGCACAGAAGCAGGGCAACCATCTGCAGCTTCATGGAAGGGGTTCTCCCTGATGAATGAGGCCATAGGCAGCGGGGCGTCTGTGAGGCCTCCATATCTCATTGCCTCATCTGTTGTGGAGAGCCCTTCCACATTCGCTGCGCTGCATTCAGGTATAGGATGTGTTTTACTTGTGTTCCCTTTATTCTTTTGAGCAGTTAATTGTTACTGGTAGAGTCCAAAAACCCAGAAGCAGAGGAGGCTTGGACACAGATTCAGAGTTCAAAGCTTGTTTTAATGACACAAACAGATCGCCTAAGGACACAAAACGCTCCAACACAGGGAACTGAAACACACACTTAAGTAGACAAACACGCAATCAACTAAACATGATGCAGCTGTGAACATCTCCAGCAGGAGACACAGGTGAGTGGGAGGAGAAAAAAGCCACAACAGACCTGCACAGAACAGGCAGAGAAAAAAACTAAATCACAACAAGCAGAACTCGTCATTAATAGAAATTTATTTTGGCAAACACATTTATATAGAATATAAATGCATCTACAATTATATATCTGTATATATGGTATTAGCAATTCATTTTAAACATACTTTACACCACTCGCATTTTTCCAGACCTTAAAACACAGAGTCTCAAAAGAAAGTTAATCCATCATCAGTAGTCCTTTAGAGGTTTGCTTTTCTGTATACAGTCTTCCAGTGCAAAACCCACAATGAGCTCCTCTGCTCAATTTGAAACCTTAGTCCTTTTTAGCTACATGGAAACCGCTTAGTGTCTACTAGGACCAAAATTGCAGTGTGCATAATGCAGTCGCCGAATTGACATGGCAAATATGATAACACATTGAAATGACTATAAAATTAAATATCATTTTCTCGGCTATTATTTCAGATTAACCCAATTAGTTCAATTTGACATAAAATTTTAAATATGAAATGCCCCAATGGGTCTTTTATAAACCCATTGAAACTACTTTTTTTTCACAAAGCTAAATGATTCAAAAGTGAGCACCTACCATCCCTCATCATTCACAACCAAGTTCATCATCTCACTTGTGTCTCCTTGCATATATACTCCTCCACTTTTGTCCCTCAATTCTTGTAGTTTGTTAACTTGTTCTGGCAATTTTCAAGTTCATCTTTCTGACCCAGCTTTTTCCCCAACCACATATCTGCCTTGTTCTTGGTTACTCATGTCTTTGATCAAGTTATTGTGAGTCTTCAAGTTGCCGACAAATTTCCCGTCCTTGACCAAGCATCTGTGAATGCCCCTGTTTATCTATCCACTTCACAAATTGAATCAAGTCTTCCAGAGTTCCCGTGCTATCCATCCGACATATTCATGGCCCCCTGTTCCAACCTTGCAGCTTATACGTATTTTGACTAAAAACTTGGCTGCAGGGAACCACAAGTTAGTGTCAGGGTTGGCGCGAGGACACAAACGCAGACGGCAATTCGCAATGAAAAGTCTTTCATTTATTCGGTTGAAAAGACCAGTAGAAACATTCCTGGTAAGAACAGAACCACCCGACAACCCGTGCAAGGGAGACGAGGACTTATAACAGGAAGAGAGGATGAGGTAACTACACACAGGTGTGCCAAGAAGGAGGGAGGGAACACACACTAGGAGGGAAGTGTCAAGTGACCTGAAAGGCAATAGTGAACACATGAAAACACAACAAAATAAAACAGGAAGTGATAACAAAATAACAACAACTAGTGTCCTGGGTCCATAACCCCACAGTTAAAATGATGTCCTATTTCCTCCTGGCTTTAAGAACCTCAACTCAGTACTTGCAAGCCTTCCTCCACTGCCACCTTCAGAAAAACAAAGATTCTACTTCCACGGACAAATTTCAGGAATACATCTTCAGTAGGTCTGACAGTGGGTTGTGAATTTTCCCAGCATTCAGGTGCAACAATCTGGTTGTTTAATTGGACAAAATGCAAATATATTGACTGATAAACAGGAATAAATCCAAAACATGTATTAGCATGCATAGTCACTGACAGTAACCTTTCAAAAAATGGGAAATTAGAAGTCATGTCTTACTTTATAGAATAATTTTTTTATGTGTTTATAAATTTCTGTCATTTTGAGTCCATAAATGATTGGATTGCAGAGAGGATTATACATAATCATCTGAAGCGTCATTATAAAGCGAGCAGTCTTTGAAAAATTTGACTCCAGCCTGATTATGAGCATATCATAAGTCACCAAACAGGAATAGTTGATTAAAACCAGCAGATGAGGAAAACAGGTCTGAGCAGCTTTTCTTCTGACTTCTCTGCAGCTTTTATAAGCCACTATGAGGATCTTTGCATATGTGAAAATTATGAATAACAAGGGAAGAATAGCAATGTTGAACAGAGTAACTAACCCAAATGTTAACAAGGCTTTGGAACCTACACAGAAAAGATAATTAATAGAATTATTGCAGAAAATGCCTTTTAGTGTAAAGCTGCAAAGTTCTAAATTTAAATTTCCAACAACAGGGACAACAAGGTGACAAACAGGTACAATCCAGGCCAATCCCAGTAAAATAAAGACTATCATTTTTTTCATAAGGATTGCATATTGCAGAGGTTTACAAATTGACACGTATCTGTCATAAGACATGGCTGCCAGAAGTAAGAATTCTGAACCGCTTAACGAGTAAAAAACCAGAATCTGAAAGAGACAGGCTTGATATGAGATCATCTGTTTCTTAGATAGAAAGTCTGCCAAGAGTTTGGGGTAGATATTTGTGCTGAAAAGAACAGAGTTGATCAGCAGTGCTGCAATAAAAATGTACATAGGCTCATGAAGGTTCTTGTGAATCACAATCAGAGAAACTATCGTACAATTGCTGCAGACAATCAACATATAAACAGTTAACATCATAAAGAAATAAAAATACCTGTACTTTTCTATCTCCAAATGACCCTCAAGATTTATGTATGTCACATTCATATCAGTGTTTAAAATGATTATCAAAACAATAATACTTCTATAAATAATCAGCGCTTTAGAAAAAAGCCTAAGGATTTACAGAGAGCTGTTCTTGATCTGTTGTTCCTCCAACTCAAATCAGTTTATGTCAGAGCGACTATATAACAGATCTAATTTACCCTCTAAGGGTCTCATTTAATCTTTCATGACAAAAACACTACCTTGTAAACAAACTCATTAGAACAATCAAACTGAAACAAGGTTAAAAAAAATGCTAATCCTCTATTGCACTGAATGCTCAGTACAGCTTCAAGTCAGGCCATCTGCAAATAAAGCATACATGTCTGAAGAAAAGCTGCACTGACCAAAGCAACAACATGGAACAAAAAACAATCCTGCGCAGGTCATGACAGCAACAGAACTTGAATCTAGAATTTTATTTACACAAGTATTCTTTAAAAATTAATTGCAAAGGGTTTTCAAAAGCCTATAGATCCTTAACGTTGTGCCTCATAAGTGTTTGACAAAGTAAAAGTGAAAATCTCCTGGTAACCACTATCCAGGATTAACATCCAAGATCCACAAATAATGTATTCTTTTTGCCCAGAGCATTTGTAATTTCCTCCACAGCATCAACCCACACCCCCTCGGAGAACTAAAAGAATGAAACAATTAAAGAGACGATAAAGATCCGCTGAAAGACGTTGGAGAAAACAGAAACTTGAAATAAACTACCAATTATACCAAAATCAACTAAAACTCTATAATCAATCAGTGAAACAAACCAGGAACGCATATTTTGCAAAGATCATCTTTGAGAATAAAAACAATCCCAGAGTCCTCTTCTCAACAATCGAATCTTTGATCAACCCCGACTTAAATACAAACACAATGCCAGCAACTGTGTCATTGTGTGAGGAGTTTGTTGATTACTTCAGGAGCAAAATTGATTATGTCAGATCCAGTATCATAAATGAACAAAGAAGCCTTTTTATTGAAAATGTTGGCTTGATCTTACCCGGGGAAGCACTGGACAGTTTTGACCTGGTTGAAGCTGCAACACTTGGTCGAGTTTTCTCCCAAGTTAACCTAACAACCTGCTTTCTAGATCCCATCCCCACATCCCTTTTTAAAACATTTTATGGGTCTTTTGGGAGTGAGATTTTAAATATAATGAACTTCTCTCTTCAGACGGATATTTTCCCTGCTGCCTTTAAAACTGCCGTTGTAAAACCACTACTTAAGAAAACTACCTTGGACCCCTCAGTTTTTAATAACTACAGACCAGTGTCTAACTTGCCATTTTTAAGCAAGCTTTTAGATAAAGTTGTTTTTATTTATTGTTTTTGTTTCTCTTACAAAACAACATTTTTGAGACATACCAGTCTGGATTTAGAACAAACAACAGTACTGAGACAGCCCTGTTAAAGATAGTTAATGATATCAGGTGTGCCTTGGATTCAGGTCAGATCACAGTATTAGTCCTACTGGATCTAAGTGCTGCTTTTGAGACTGTTGATCACCTGATCCTGTTGAATAGACTTAAAAGTCTTGGCATATCAGGGACAGTTCTCAAGTGGTTCAAATCCTATCTCACGGAGAGATACTTTATGGTTAACATGGACACTTCCTTTTCTAGGGTCCACGAAATTAAATGTGGTGTGCCTCAAGGCTCCATACTTGGCCCCTTAATTTTTAACATCTATATGCTTCCTCTAGGGAATGTCATCAGGAGGCACAACATCAGCTTTCATAGCTATGCTGATGATACTCAGCTATACATAGCTATGTCTCCTGATGACACAGGGCCAATAGAAGCCCTTTTTAATTGTATTTTAGTGGTAAAATCATGGATGGCAAATAATTTTCTGTAGCTCAACCAGGAGAAAACTGAAATTTTAATTATTGGTCTGAAGCTAAGAGAGAGAAACAGTTTTTGAAGTTAAAATAACTTTCATTAGATTATTCAGAAACGGTAAGAAACCTTGGCGTTATTTTTGACTCTAAGCTTACTTTTATCCCACATATTAAACATGTGGTTAAAACGTGTTTTTATCATCTTTGAAACTTGGCTAGAGTCCGCCCACTACTCTCTCTCGATAATATGGAGATGCTGATGCATGCTTTTATCACAAGTAGAATTGATTATTGTAATGCCCTGCTTGCTGCTCTTCCAAAAACTAACCTTAAGAATCTTCAGCTTCTCCAAAATTCTTCTGCGAGGCTTCTTACCAAGACCAGGCAACAGGCCCATATCACCCTAATATTAAAATCCCTGCATTGACTCCCCATAAGCTTCAGGATGGATTTTAAGATACTTTTAATGGTTTTTAAATGTCTTAACAGTCTTGCGCCTTCTTATATGTCTGACCTTTTAGTTAAATATGAACCCTCGCGGACCCTGAGATTCTCTGTTACTGGTCTTCTAACCATTCCAGCTGTAAAAACCAATACTTACGGAAAGACATCGTTTCAGTGTTATGGCCCTCGTTGTTGGAACGGTCTGCCAGAGGAAGGGGCTGCAGAGAGCATAGATGTTTTTAAGAAAAGGCTCAAGACCGACCTTTTTAACCTGGCTTTCATATAATTTTTACTTTGTATCTTTCTACCTGTTTATCTATTATCTATTTTGTAATGTTTTATCAATTTACAATAAATTATTAATTTATTTTAAATTCCTTATTATAATGTTTTATTGTTGGTTTTTTGCTTTTATCATTATAATTACTTTTTAATTTTCATTTTGTTTCCGGTGCTTCCTCAGATGGGTTCTCTCTCTCTGGGTCGGCTGCCGTTCAGCCGCGGCAACTCTGGATGGGGAACTGCATCGCTCCCCAGCTGTGGTGAGGCGGGTCCCTGCTTGTGTCGCTGCAGTTGGTTGGCTGTGCCGCTATTCACAGAGAAAGAGGTCCCAAATAATTACGCCTGTTTCTCATTGCCAATCTCCATCAGTTAGGGGGTGGGAGATCTGAAAGGGGTGGGGGGTTGTGTACGGATCTGGGGAAGGGGACTTTATGTTAATTTATGCTTAGTTTTATATAATTATATTTTTTTATTTGCTTATTTAGTATCATTATTTTTTTGTTTTAATTATTTTTATTTTGTGTAAAGCACTTTGTGTTATGTTTTATATGAAAAGTGCTATATAAATAAAGATTGATCGATTGATGATAGCCAATTTTAACTGGAAATTCAGTGTGGTACCTACATGACACGAAGATATATTCACTAGAAAAGGTCCAGAATTTGTGTATAGCCACTGAGAAGACGGTGATTTGCTTTTACAACATTTGTTATTCTGATAGACAAAACATTTGATTAAATAATGTTTTTTATTTGATCATGAACTTTTCCTAGAATGTCTTTAATGTCTGCCTGAGGCTGTAATGGAGATTTTCATTTTCCATGCGTAGCCTGCAGTTTGTATTTTTTCATGCAGAGATTCATTAACATGACAAAAGTATAAGATTGGGCTATTTGTGTAACAAAGGCACCGAGGTGTGTGGATCCACATGCAACCTCTTTATTTTACACGGGCAAGACATGGCGAAGTCAAAGGCAGGCAAGGGTCATAACAAAGGAGCTAGGCGGAAGACGAGGAAACAGGAAAGAGTCAAACACTGGCAGGCAACAAGGAAACACCGCTTAGACTGAACCTCAAAGAGAGAACAAGACTACGCGAGGATGTAGACACAGAGCAGAGCTTATAACTGGTGGAGGTGACAACGGAATGAGGATCAGCTGCAAGGACGGGAACAGGATGTAGTGCATGCAGGGAGATGAAGTGAGGAAGCAGACGGTGATCAGAACTCTGGTGAAGGATCCCTCAGGTGGTCGGAGGATGAAGCGACTGGGTGAACCCTGACTATTTGATGAGAATTGCAACATTTGACTTGATCATTTGGTTTCCTTTAGATGCTCACTACCACATCATTGATAGATTTACTCAGAGGAATAGAACTTTGCTTTTCTTGCATTTTACAATTATCATGTACAAAAGAGTTTGCATGAATCCATAAAGTCCAAATATGCAGATAGAAGATAGTTAATACTGTTTAAAATTTTGGCCCCATCTATTCTATTTCATCATTAAAACTGTAACATTTAGAAACTTTCTCATTACTTGGTAGTTGAATACTAATCATTCTGCAAAGACCAGTTTTCAGTTACGTTCACCTTTAGTTCACGTCTATTATGATAAAGTAAATTTGATGTTATACTTTATCTACATATGACCTAAACAGGACAGAGAATAACAAGGACAGAGTATCAGACAGCAAGCAGGAGAAAGATGGTGGAGGCTAACATGAGTCCAATGTGGAACACAACGACAGGGAGCATCCCAGGTCTCAGTCACCCATGTCCACCTTTGACCACCAGAGGGAGCCCTCGCCCGAGTTTTTACTGCTCACCCCCTATTTTCCTCATCTCCCTGCGTGCACTGCATCTGCTTCCTGCCTGCCCAGCTGATCCTCATTTCTCGTAATCAACCATGCTATTCAAGCCAGTTCAACTCTCTCTTCTGTGCTTAGCCTGCCTTTACTTCTGCTATACAGTCTAAGCGGTTTTCTCCATGTCCTGGTTTTGACTTTTTCCTGTTTATTTGCCTCCTGCCTCGCTCCTGTGTTTTTGACCCTGGCCTGTTTTCTGACTTCGCCTTTGTCCTGCACTTTGCTTATTAAAATTGTTGCAAATGGATCCACACGCCTCAGCGCCTTCATTACATTGAGAAGACCTAGACTTCATCTAGTCTAGGTCTTCTCAATTCAATTAATGTTTTCCAACACAGGAAGCCGTGGCCCTGCAGTCGTTGAAAGGCTTGGACAAGACCATTGGTGTTGCTTAGACATTGTTTCAACACTGCAGGACGTTTGGGTAATTATTTTTATAAAGTACACACTTTTTCACCACACTGCATTTTTTTGGTGTGAAGCTATTTTTTGCAAGATGCAAACTGCACAAATACACAGGGTCCCCAAAGTCACCATGGAATCCCAGCTTTATCCAAACAGAATTTTTGTGTTGTTCTGTGATGAAGCCAAGAGGGTTGAAGAAATCAGGGAGAAGAAAAAAAAAAAAACCCGTTAATTAATTATCAAGATACAGTAGTCTTCAGAGGTTCCAACAGGTTGGACATTTATTGTGACTAAAACAGATTTCAGATAACAGGGCACAGCATACAGCACGATATCCTCATCTCTTTCACAAATGAACACTACCCCAGCATTTTATTTCCTGGCCTCAGCCGACTACTTATAGTGGGAGAGAATTTAGGACTACTCCAAGATTAAGCTTAATGTGCAAAACTAAAAAAGAACTAAACAAGCATCCAAAAAAAAGTACTGAATGACCATGTCACCTGCAAAAATGACATAACAGAAATTCATTGCAGTAATTTGACAATATTGGTTCATGATTGCACATACACAACATTTTGATATTTGAATTTCTTTTAACAAACACAATACAATGATGGCCACACAAAAAAATATGTACTTTATTGATTCAGAGACTCTCATTTCAGGGTAACTAGTGATTTTGACATAAAATTATAAACATACTGTAATTAGGCATAAAGGAAACATGACATTATTAAACTGTATAATTCCCTTTTTTCACAAAACTACATGCCTACTTGTTAACTATGAACAATCTGTAGATGTATAAATTAACAGTTATAACTCCAACACCTGAGTTTTAAATTGTCCAAATTTATGAGCATGCATAGTCATTCACACTAACCTTACAAAAAATGGGAAATTAGCAGTCATGTCTGACTTTATAGAATAACTTTTTTACGTGTTTATAAATTTCTAGCTTTAAGAACCTCAACTCAGTACTTGCAAGCCTTCCTCCACTGCCACCTTTAGAAAAACAAAGATTCTACTTCCACGGACAAATTTCAACAATAAATCTTCAGTAGGTCTGACAGTAGGTTGTGAATTTTCTCAGCATTCAGGTGCAATGGTCTGGTTGTTTAATTGTACAAAATGCAAATATATTGACTGATAAACAGGAATAAATCCAAAACATGTATTAGCATGCATAGTCACTGACAGTAACCTTTCAAAAAATGGGAAATTAGCAGTCATGTCTTACTTTATAGAATAACTTTTTTACGTGTTTATAAATTTCTGTCATTTTGAGTCCATAAATGATTGGATTGCAGAGAGGATTATACATGATCATCTGCAGAGTCATTATAAAGCGAGCAGTCTTTGAAAAATTTGACTCCAGCCTGATTATGATCATATCATAAGTAAGCAAACAGGAATAATTGACTAAAACCAGCAGATGAGGAAAACAGGTCTGAGCAGCTTTTCTTCTGACTTCTCTGCAGCTTTTATAAGCCACTATGAGGATCTTTGCATAAGTGAAAACTATGAACAACATGGGAAGAATAGCAATGTTGAATAGAGTAAGTAACCCAAATGTTAACAAGGCTTTAGAACCTGCGCAGAAAAGATAATTTAGAGAATTGTTGCAGAAAATACCTTTTAATGTAAAGCTGCAAAGTTCTGATTTTGCATTTCCAATCACAGGAACAACAAGGTGACAAACAGGTACAATCCAGGCCAATCCCAGTAAAATAGAGAGAGTGTTATTTTTCATAAGGATTGCATATTGCAGAGGTTTACAAATGGACACGTATCTGTCATAAGACATGGCTGCCAGCAATAAGAATTCTGAACAACTAGAAGAGTAAAAAACCAGAATCTGAAAGAGACAGGCTTGATATGAGATCATCTGTTTCTTAGACAGAAAGTCTGCCAAGAGTTTGGGGTAGATATTTGTGCTGAAAAGAACAGAGTTGATCAGCAGTGCTGCAATAAAAATGTACATAGGCTCATGAAGGTTCTTGTGAATCACAATCAGAGAAACTATCGTACAATTGCTGCAGACAATCAACATATAAACAGTTAACATCATAAAGAAATAAAGATACCTGTACTTTTCTATCTCCACATGACCCTCAAGATTTATGTATGTAACATTCATATTAGTGTTTAAAGTGATTATCAAAACAATAATACTTCTATAAATAATCAGCGCTCTAGATAAAAGCCTAATGGTTTACAGAGAGCTGTTCTTGATCTGTTGTTCCTCCAACTCAAATCAGTTTATGTCAGAGGGACTATATAACAGATCTAATTTACCCTCTAAGGGTCTCATTTACTCTTTCATGAAAAAAATACTACCTTGTAAACAAACTCATCAGAACAATCAAACTGAAACAAGGTTAAAAAAATGCTAATCCTCTATTGCACTGAATGCTCAGTACAGCTTCAAGTCAGGCAATCTGCAAATAATGTATACATGTCTGAAGAAAAGCTGCACTGACCAGAGCATAAAAGTAGGCCTGTAGAACATAAACGTTGTGGCTCAGAAGTGTTTGACAAAGTAAAAGTAAAAATATCCATGATTGAGGTTTATAGAAGACTTATGCTGCATTTTGCTCTGCTTGTGCTCAAACCAAACTTTAAAACATGGCTGATGTTATTCACCAGCACAAAAATTTACTTTGGCCACTGATAATATGTGAAGCCGAAATTTACATAGCTGCATCGGTCACAGTTAAGGTAAGTGCGTCCAAGGCAAAAAGTTGTTGTCTGCCACATATATTTTTTTATAGAATTTTTTCAACATATGTGTTGCTAGTATTGAACTTCTTTTTTTGGCCACACAGACCAGAGGAAGCCAAGATTGAATATAAAGCTCTCACTTTCTGCCTAGTGACATAAAACAAACACTGAAGAATATTTAAAAAACATTGAATGTTCTAAATAATTTCTAACTTTTCTTTTTCATTATGGTAGATTTTTACAGGTTGTTGCTTACATAACTGTATTTGTATGTCTGTTTTTTTGCTTTGTTCAACACTTTGAGGTGTTTCAATAGAAAAATGTCTGTCATTTAACTTAACTTTGGAAAGTTTATTAACCATTCATGCCATTGTACTTTATCAATTTCTCTCCTTTCTGGGCTTGGGTGACAAGCATTTGCATGTTCAGTTATATAGATTCTAGTGTGCAGGCAAAATAAAAAAAAATAATTTGACAGAAATGCATTACCTGTAACACTAGCAGGTGCAGTTCTTTCACTTTTTATAGATTATTCTTTAGAGATAATAAATATTTATGATACCACAAGATCCATTTTCTTCCAAGTTTTAATCCAAGCCATGTTTTATGAAAATGAGTTAGGAAATGAAAGAGCTAGCCCGACTTTTGTGATTGATGCCTGCTCCCCTCACTGGAACAGCAGCGTTCTGTTGATGTGACTCAATGCATAGCAATGGTGCACTTTTGTTTTAGTGACGTCAGTCACGTGACAACTTGCCCTGTGTCCCTGTGTATAGCAGCAAGTAGGCAAAGGCCAATCCAGTCATAAATATCAATGTTTTAATCCTTGTGGAAGCATATTGCATTAAATGAAAAAAAATAAAGGGTGTTGGTTTTTAATAGAATGCAATATGATTCCACAATAAAATTAAATCAAAAATCATTACAAAATATCTTAATAAATCAGACTGTAAGCAATAAAGTGGACCATGCCCACAATGTGAGCGCCCAGTAGGTCACCCACAAACTTTACTGCTTTATGTCCAATATTGTTGTCGGGATTGACTCACAAAAAGAAGGAACAGTTCACATTGGTCAATATGAAATACTTCCCCAATGTTTTGCTGTGTAATGTTTGCAGCTAAAATCAATGCTTTAAAGAAAGGTTTGTGTTCACAAAAAAGATCAAAAGTGTATTTTATTAAAATAACATTACATTTCTGTACTGTTATAAACCTGACATAAGACTACACTTTAAATTATTATTAGAGCTTTATTTTTGCAAGATAATAATCATTAACCGAAACTTTACAAATAAAGGAAATAACTGTTTTACTTTGAAATACAAAAATGCTTGGCTGGTAGAGTCCATTATTGACTGGGAGACTGGATGTTCTTGGCCACCCCAGCTAGTAACCAAAAAAGTTCATTTTGATGCCTGATCATATTAGCTAAATAACCATTCTATTTAAACATTTATGAAGCTGTTCTTCTTAAAAATTGTGGACATTCCCTTTGTCAAATGTGTTTTTCTGAAATTCTGAACAGAGTCAAGTGCATCAGCAGAAACAGCAGTTGCAACATCAGTCTGTCAGCCTCCAACTAATCCTGAACCAGCCTCAGAGCTCCTCCCACACCAGGAAGGAGGTGAGCAACTGTGTGTGGTCACAAAATAATTATGATAGTACATTTTACCACAATTAAAAAAAAAAACAAAGGTGAACCTGTCATAAGAATGATTAATTAAAGTTAATAAAATTCTATTTTATTGGTTTGAAAAAATAAGCCTTTTTATAAAAATGAAAAAGAAAATGTGCAATAACAACGCCAGAGAAAATCATGTCAGTTGTCATTTTATTTTGTCACAAAGAGGATAATAATAGTAAAAAAATAGCATCATGATGCCCAATTGTATGTAAAACAGCATCAAAAAATGTTGTCGCTTTTTAAGGGTCAGGAGTTTGCCCTCTGTCTTCCCCTCTGGTCACCGGCGGAAACCATCTCTAGAGTACTGACTGCATTGAATATCCCATCAACCCCAGCACACAGTGTCTGGACTGACCCGACTCTCATCTGCTTATCAGCCACTGGACAGTAAAGCATTGCTCTGAGCCACGCTCAGTGTGAAGTATTGTCTGTGCCTTTCAGCCTGCATAACAAGCGTTATGGCATCATGGGATTTGATCTTTGGTGTACCTGACCGCGTTTTGAGAAAATAATGTCCAGATGTTTTGATTTTTGTCATTTTGTTGCTATCTGGGTTACTTTATTTTTTTTTCTTTCTAAATGAGTATTGAAAAACATAAAAGATCTGTGGGCTGCTTTGCTTCTTATTAGTCTGATAAACAAATCCTGACCATGACCTGTATGAACTGTGGATGTAAATGTAGAGTCTGCTGAAGAATTTAAACATGCTAAAAAAAAACACTAAAATGCTGTATATACATATATACATACATAAACAAACAAAAGAATTACAAGATAAATGTATTAACTTAGAACTTGTGTTAGCTTTTGAAATTCGTGACTTCTGCTTTTTTTAAGTTTTTATTTATTGAGCCTTGGCGTTTGACTGGTCTGATATTACTGGTATATATGGTCTCTTCTATTTTCTTCAGTAAAATTTATGGTCAAAATAAGACCAATATTTTGTTTAAATTTTAGATCAGTGTCTTCAATAAAGGAAAAAAAAGTTGATAGAAGGTTTTTATGGCGTCACATCGTTGCCATTAATCGAAGGGCGCGTATTTTACAACTGACCGCGCAAAGCTCTCACCTCGGGGGCTCAGGTTTTTTTCGCCCTAACTGAGCAGCCGCGCAGAACTCGCCCGCTCAGTTTCAGGGGGCGGTAACCTTTCTGGTTGATCTGATTGGCCGAAATTTTTGGTCGAATCTGCGAAGCAACGGGGCGGGGCTTTCATTTTTTTTAAAAAATCTGGTTTAATTGAGAAAAGACGGCGGATGAAACGCCGATCTAGCCGCCGGAACGCGGTCTGACCGCCGGAACGACGATCTAGCCGCTGGAACGACGGGTCTTGCCGCCGGAACGACGATCTGGCCGCTGGAACGACGATCTAGCCGCTGGAACGACGATCTGGCCGCTGGAACGACGGGTCTAGCCGCTGGAACAACGATCTGGCCGCTGGAACGACGATCTGGCCGCTGGAACGACGGGTCTAGCCGCCCGAACGACGATCTGGCCGCTGGAACGACGATCTGGCCGCTGGAACGACGGTCTGGCCGCTGGAACGACGATCTGGCCGCTGGAACGACGGGTCTAGCCGCTGGAACGACGATCTGGCCGCTGGAACGACGGGTCTAGCCGCCCGAACGACGATCTGGCCGCTGGAACGACGATCTGGCGCCGGAACGCCGGTGAGGAAGGAGACCGCTATGAAAAAACAACGGGTTAACCATGGTCTTAAAAAACGTCAAAAATAGGTCTAACACACCATCTCCCCAGGTGCTCAAAGAGGAGGAATGCCCATAAGCGGTTGTTAATAATAATCATTTCAGAGAATAATAGATTAGGGTGAACTTGTCATATCTTATCCATGGGTGTCAGACGTATATTTGACGTTCATTAAGATCATGCTTTCACCCGTTTTTTCATAGTGCTCTCCTTCCTCATTTTTTATGTAAAGCACGGTGCTCTCCTTAAGTCGATAATGTCGCCCAACCGACGGTTACTAAAATCTGCATGTATATTTACCTAATAAAGTGATTTACACATGAGTCAACTTAAAGCACAAAAAACCTTCTTGTTCTTGGTCCTTCCTTAACGTTTTAATCCACGTTTCAACCGCCCCGGAATGAAAGCCCAGCCCCCTTGCCTCACGGATTCGACCAGAAATTTCGGCCAATCAGATCAACCAGAAATGTTACCGCCCCCTGAAAGACAAAAACGCCCCCTGAAACTGAGTACGCTTAGTTAGATCGAAAAAAAAAAACTGAGCGTGGGCGCAGAGCTCTGATGGCGCGCGCTCAGTTTTTTTTCGCCATAACTGAGCGCGCGCGGTGAGATATCTGCGCCCTTCGTTTAAAGGCAAAGATGTGATGCCATAGTTTTTGTACTGCATGAATGTAGCAGAGACAATTAACCCAAGATCTTTTCATTCAACAGGAACTGTGGATATCATAACTGAAACTGAAACCTTACATTTTTGAGCTCCTTCCTGACTTCCACACAATGACGGCTGTGATCAGAAACCTTCTGCATGGTTGCTCATGGCTAAGCACATGCACCACGAGTGAAATACTAGTTTTCAAAATACACCAACATTTTTTTTTTGAGGCGACTCATGTGAGTACATGTGTTATAATGGTTCAACATCCTAATTATTTTATAAGTTGGATAACTATGAGGCTTTAACAGGTTCAGGTTTAACAGCAACAGCCACCTGCTAAACATGTTAGTGTTCTGTCTCTGGCTTTGCCAGTTTTATTTCCTGTTAGTATCTTTCCAACTGGGAAGTCTTGTTAGAAATAATAACTAGAGAAGCAATCCTAGCCTAAGCAGGGCAAAAGTGGACTCCAAGTTGTTTATTCGTATAAACCCCTTTTGTAATTTAAACGAAATTTTATTTATATTAATTATGTTTGTATCCTTCTTTTAGTTGGACCGGATGGAAAATAAAAAGGGGGAAGAAGAGAGACATGTTAGAGAGAGGGGTAATGACACAAAACACCAAAAACGGAAAAAGGGTGGGTTTCAGTTTGGTGGAGGATAACCATGGGGCGGGCCTTTAGAATCATAAAACAACAGGCAACAAGATGCTGGAAGTTTTAAATCATTACAGTCGAGTGAGAAAAGTGTCCAAAATGGGCGTGGCCTGACCACACAGTCTATTGTTACAAACATATCTGTTGGCTCAAAGAGTCTTCGCAAAGTTGTCAACATACAGTACACCTATGCAAACCAACAAATGCAAAGCACCTCATTCCATCAAGCTAACCAACTGTGCAAAAGTGAGCCGACACCTGTGCTCAGTAGAATACCTATGTTTTGCTGAGGTGGATGATGAAATGTTAAAAAAAAAAAAGAAAAGAAGGTACAGCTTCAGGCCATTCACAAACCAAGAACCCCGCCAAGGCAGTAGCAATGACCAGGGCCCCCCCACACCCGTACTGTGGGGCCAACAGAGAAGATCCGCCTGCCCAGCCAAGCACCCAGACCGGGACCCCAAAACCCGAGATTAGTGAGGTACGGCAGCGCAGAGTGCAAGCCCCAGCCCAGCCAGAAGAGCAGCCCTCCCCCCGTGCCAGGGCCCCCCAAGGGAGACCCATCCCCAAGCTCCAGGCAACCGCAATAGATCTAGGAGAGAGCACGGCAGGGGGCGGCCACACCCACTTAGAGGAGTGACGCCCTAGAAAAGTGGGGGTCCCTGAAAATTGTAGAGAACATAGCCCGACCAGGATCTCCCAATGATGGGATTTAGAAGGGGCTCAGCACCTGGGGCAAGGAGCAGAACCCGCACATGCACATGCATTTCTTACTAGTTTGTGGTTTGTTTCTAGTGTTCAACTAGCCTTTTATAAATCTCAGATAAATAATTATCCATAATTTTTGTATCCTAGCAGTGTTTACCCCACATGGAAACAGAAACAAAGAAGTATTACTTTTTCTATTGATGGAGTCCCTTTAGGAAAGTCATTAAATTTCTAGTCGGAAAGGGATAGGTTCACTTTTGTTTTGTTTTTTTTACAACAAAATATTGAAGTAGGTCACATTTTATGCCCAGGCAACACAGGGGTAAAGATATATACTATTGATATTTGCATCTGCAGTTACTCACATTTTTTTTAATGTGGTCACAGAAATTAGAAACATGTAACTAGCAGCAACATCCACTAACAGCCATTAATCTACATATGTGCTAAAACACACAGGCTAACTGTTCTACTTTACTTTCTGCTGTTACCAAACTTTCTGTCTAATTTTACACACAGAAACACACAGATGCACACACTAGGGATAAAAATATGTTTCCTATAATTTTGAATATATTTTTTAAAAATGAATTACTAAAATGACTTTATTCTACCTTTGGCTAAGTGTTGCTGCTGTAGCTCCAGCAACCCCGTAACTCAGAACAAGAATTTAGCAAATTTCGAAAACAGATGGCAAGACCTACGAGATAGATGATAAAGCTGAGCAATTTATGGTCTCTTTTAATTTTTTTTTTCAGGTAAAAGATGTACAATGAATAGCTATTCGAAAGCTTTTTATAATCTTTTTGTTTTTATTTTAAAAAGGTTGCCTGGAACTGCCATGTGCTTTGAGTCCCAGTTCCAGGATCGGGTCACAGAAGTCCTTGGCTGTAAAAAAAGTAAGTCACATCACAAGTGTAAATCACTGGTGGTTTGCTGTGATGACCCCAAAACAGAGAACATGACAGGACAAGGAAAAGAGTTTTAAAATCACGATGAACAGAGGCATCTACAATTATAGAATAGTTTCCTCAACTGTTTATAAATTTCTCTCATTTTCAGTCCATAAATGATTGGATTGAAAAGAGGATTATACATGATTAATTGAAGTGTCATTATAAAGCGAACAGTCTTTGGAAGATTTGACTCTAGTCGAACTATAATAACATCATAAATGGCTAAACATGAATAGTTGATTAAAACCAGAAGGTGAGGTAAACAAGTCTGAGCAGCTTTTCTTCTAACTTTTCTGCAACTTTTATAAGCCACTATGAGGATCTTTGAATATGTGAAAACTATGAACAACATGGGAAGAATAGCAATGTTGAACAGAATAACTAACCCAAATGTTAACAAGACTTTAGAACCTGCACAGAAAAGATAATTAATAGAAGTATTGCAGAAAATACCTTTTAATGCAAAGCTGCAAAGTTCTAAATTTGAAAATCCAATAACAGAAACAACAAGGTGACAAACAGGTACAATCCAGGCCAATCCCAGTAAAATAGAGAGAGTGTTATTTTTCATAAGGATTGCATATTGCAGAGGTTTACAAATGGACACATATCTGTCATAAGACATGGCTGCCAGCAGTAAGAATTCTGAACTGCCAAATGAGTAAAAAACCAGAATCTGAAAGAGACAGGCTTGATATGAGATCATCTGTTTCTTAGATAAAAAGTCTGCCAAGAGTTTGGGGTAGATATTTGTGCTGAAAAGAACAGAGTTGATCAGCAGTGCTGCAATAAAAATGTACATAGGCCCATGAAGGTTCTTGTAAATCACAATCAGAGAAACTATCGTACAATTGCTGCAGACAATCAACATATAAACAGTTAACATCATAAAGAAATAAAAATACCTGTACTTTTCTATCTCCACAAAACCATCCAGACTTATGTATGTAACATTCATATCAGTGTTTAAAATGATTGTCAAAGAAGAGACAGTTAAGAATGAAGCAACATGTAAAAAAATCCAACATTAAGCTTCACAAAGAGCTACCTGTTGAGTTTGTGGCCTCCTAAAATTCCATTTGTTTATTTCAGAGCAGCTATATAACAATTTTTGTTACACTCTAAGGATCTCATTAACCCTTCTGTGATTCCAATGTCCCAACGTAAACAACTTCAGAATACCAGGACGACATGGAGAAAAAAAAGCTGTACTTTAACAAATATGTTGGTGATCATTTACAACAGTGGTCGTCAACCTTTTTGAGACCATTGACCAGTTTAATGTCAGGCTGGGTGTCCAAACTTCCAGTTTCCCTCAATTTTTCAGGGGTAGACTTCAGCATCATCCTCTAGTTGTGCACTAGATTTCATATAGGAACCATTAAAATGTGATGTAGATTCTTCCTGTTTCTTTTTTTTCTATATATATATACCTGAAACAGATATTTTTTAAACATTATGATAAATGTGAATCCACCATTTGAGCAACATAATCAGCAGCATCCATGTAACATTTATCCATGTTATGGTTCAGGGAAACAATTATTGAAATAAAACCATATTTTAGGTAAAAATACCTGGGTTTTGTCGGTTAAATGCACATTTCTTTTTCTTTTTACCAAAGACCAGACTCTCATCTGCTTATCAGCCAGAGGACAGTAAAGCACTGCTCTGAGCCACGCTCAGTGTGAAGTATTGTCTGTGCCTTTCAGCCTGCATAAAAACCATTATGGCATCATGGGATTTTATGTTTGGTGTACTTGAGACCGTTTTGAGAAAATAATGTCCAGATCTTTTGATTTTTGTCATTTTGTTGCTATCTGGGTTACTTTATTTATTTATTTTTTTGTTTCTAAATGAGTATTGAAAAACATAAAAGATCTGTGGGCTGCTTTGCTTCTTATTAGTCTGATAAACAAATCCTGACCATGACCTGTATGAACTGTGGATGTAAATGTAGAGTCTGCTGAAGAATTTAAACATGCTAAAAAAATACCACATGAGTACATGTGTTATAATGGTTCAACATCCTAATTATTTTGTAAGTTGGATAACTATGAGGCTTTAACAGGTTCAGGTTTAACAGCAACAGCCACCTGCTAAACATGTTAGTGTTCTGTCTCTGGCTTTGCCAGTTTTATTTCCTGTTAGTATCTTTCCAACTGGGAAGTCTTGTTAGAAATAATAACTAGAGAAGCAATCCTAGCCTAAGCAGGGCAAAAGTGGACTCCAAGGTGTTTATTCGTATAAACCCCTTTTGTAATTTAAACGAAATTTTATTTATATTAATTATGTTTGTATCCTTCTTTTAGTTGGACCGGATGGAAAATAAAAAGGGGGAAGAAGAGAGACATGTTAGAGAGAGGTGTAATGACACAAAACACCAAAAACGGAAAAAGGGTGGGTTTCAGTTTGGTGGAGGATAACCATGGGGCGGGCCTTTAGAATCATAAAACAACAGGCAACAAGATGCTGGAAGTTTTAAATCATTACAGTCGAGTGAGAAAAGTGTCCAAAATGGGCGTGGCCTGACCACACAGTCTATTGTTACAAACATATCTGTTGGCTCAAAGAGTCTTTGCAAAGTTGTCAACATACAGTACACCTATGCAAACCAACAAATGCAAAGCACCTAATTCCATCAAGCTAACCAACTGTGCAAAAGTGAGCCGACACCTGTGCTCAGTAGAATACCTATGTTT
This sequence comes from Oryzias celebensis, assembly GCA_014656515.1. Lineage (NCBI taxonomy): Eukaryota > Metazoa > Chordata > Actinopteri > Beloniformes > Adrianichthyidae > Oryzias > Oryzias celebensis. The sequence continues at coordinate 4,553,491 of BNCR01000017.1, read as the reverse complement.
TGCTGAGGTGGAGGATGAAATGTAAAAAAAAAGAAAAGAAGGTACAGCTTCAGGCCATTCACAAACCAAGAACCCCGCCAAGGCAGTAGCAATGACCAGGGCCCCCCCACACCCGTACTGTGGGGCCAACAGAGAAGATCCGCCTGCCCAGCCAAGCACCCAGACCGGGACCCCAAAACCCGAGATCAGTGAGGTACGGCAGCGCAGAGTGCAAGCCCCAGCCCAGCCAGAAGAGCAGCCCTCCCCCCGCGCCAGGGCCCCCCAAGGGAGACCCATCCCCAAGCTCCAGGCAACCGCAATAGATCTAGGAGAGAGCACGGCAGGGGGCGGCCACACCCACTTAGAGGAGTGACGCCCTAGAAAAGTGGGGGTCCCTGAAAATTGTAGAGAACATAGCCCGACCAGGATCTCCCAATAATGGGATTTGGAAGGGGCTCAGCACCTGGGGCAAGGAGCAGAACCCGCACATGCACATGCATTTCTTACTAGTTTGTGGTTTGTTTCTAGTGTTCAACTAGCCTTTTATAAATCTCAGATAAATAATTATCCATAATTTTTGTATCCTAGCAGTGTTTACCCCACATGGAAACAGAAACAAATAAGTATTATTTTTTCTATTGATGGAGTCCCTTTAGGAAATTCATTAAATTTCTAGTCGGAAAGGGATAGGTTCACTTTTGTTTTGTTTTTTTTACAACAAAATATTGAAGTGGGTCACTTTTTACGCCCAAGACAACACAGGGGTTAAGATATATACTATTGATATTTGCATCTGCAGTTACTCACATTTTTTTAATGTGGTCACAGAAATTAGAAACATGTAACTAGCAGCAACATCGACTAACAGCCATTAATCTACATATGTGCTAAAACACACAGGCTAACTGTTCTACTTTACTTTCTGCTGTTACCAAACTTTCTGTCTAATTTTACACACAAACACACAGAGATGCACACACTAGGGATAAAAATATGTTTCCTATAATTTTGAATATATTTTTTAAAAATGAATTACTAAAATGACTTTATTCTACCTTTGGCTAAGTGTTGCTGCTGTAGCTCCAGCAACCCCGTAACTCCGAACAAGAATTCAGCAAACTTTGAAAACAGATGGCAAGACCTACAAGATAGATGATAAAGCTGAGCAATTTATGGTCTCTTTTAATTTTTTTTTCAGGTAAAAGATGTACAATGAATAGCTATTCGAAAGCTTTTTATAATCTTTTTGTTTTTATTTTAAAAAGATTGCCTGGAACTGCCATGTGCTTTGAGTCCCAGTTCTAGGATCGGGTCACAGAAGTCCTTGGCTGTAAAAAAAGTAAGTCACATCACAAGTGTAAATCACTGGTGGTTTGCTGTGATGACCCCAAAACAGAGAACATGACAGGACAAGGAAAAGAGTTTTAAAATCACGATGAACAGAGGCATCTACAATAATAGAATAGTTTCCTCAACTGTTTATAAATTTCTGTCATTTTTAGTCCATAAATGATTGGATTGAAAAGAGGATTATACATGATTAATTGAAGCGTCATTATAAAGCGAGCAGTTTTTGGAAGATTTGACTCTAGTCGAACTATAATAACGTCATAAATGGCTAAACATGAATAGTTGATTAAAACCAGAAGGTGAGGTAAACAAGTCTGAGCAGCTTTTCTTCTAACTTTTCTGCAACTTTTATAAGCCACTATGAGGATCTTTGAATATGTGAAAACTATGAACAACACGGGAAGAATAACAATGTTGAAGAGAATAACTAACCCAAATGTTAACAAAACTTTAGAACCTGCACAGAAAAGATAATTAAGAGAATTGTTGCAGAAAATACCTTTTAATGTAAAGCTGCAAAGTTCTGATTTTGCATTTCCAATCACAGGAACAACAAGGTGACAAACAGGTACAATCCAGGCCAATCCCAGTAAAATAGAGAGAGTGTTATTTTTCATAAGGATTGCATATTGTAGAGGTTTACAAATGGACACAAATCTGTCATAAGACATGGCTGCCAGCAGTAAGAATTCTGAACCGCAAAATGAGTAAAAAACCAGAATCTGAAAGAGACAGGCTTGATATGAGATCATCTGTTTCTTAGATAGAAAGTCTGCCAAAAGTTTGGGGTAGATATTTGTGCTGAAAAGAACAGAGTTGATCAGCAGTGCTGCAATAAAAATGTACATAGGCTCATGAAGGTTCTTGTGAATCACAATCAGAGAAACTATCGTACAATTGCTGCAGACAATCAACATATAAACAGTTAACATCATAAAGAAATAAAAATACCTGTACTTTTCTATCTCCACAAAACCATCCAGACTTATGTATGTAACATTCATATCAGTGTTTCAAATGATTGTCAAAGAAGAGACAGTTAAGAATGAAGCAACATGTAAAAAAATCCAACCTTAAGCTTCACAAAGAGCTACTTGACTTTGTGGCCTCCTAAAATTCCATTTGTTTATTTCAGAGCAGCTATATAACAATTTTTGTTACACTCTAAGGATCTCATTAACCCTTCTGTGATTCCAATGTCCCAACGTAAACAACTTCAGAATACCAGGACGACATGGAGAAAAAAAAGCTGTACTTTAACAAATATGTTGGTGATCGTTTACAACAGTGGTCGTCAACCTTTTTGAGACCATTGACCAGTTTAATGTCAGGCTGGGTGTCCAAACTTCCAGTTTCCCTCAACTTTTAAGGGGTAGACTTCAGCATCATCCTCTAGTTGTGCACTAGATTTCATATAGGAACCATTAAAATGTGATGTAGATTCTTCCTGTTTCTTTTTTTTCTATATGTATATACCTGAAACAGATATTTTTTAAACATAATGATAAATGGGAATCCACTATTTGAGCAGCTTAATCAGCAGCATCCATGTAACATTTATCCATGTTATGGTTCAGGGAAACAATTATTGAAATAAAACCATATTTTAGGTAAAAATACCTGGTTTTTGTCGGTTAAATGCACATTTCTTTTTCTTTTTACCAAAGACCAGACTCTCATCTGCTTATCAGCAACAGGACAGTAAAGCACTGCTCTGAGCCACGCTCAGTGTGAAGTATTGTCTGTGCCTTTCAGCCTGCATAACAACCATTATGGCATCATGGGGTTTGATCTTTGGTGTACTTGACCCCGTTTTAAGAAGATAATGTCCAGATCTTTTGATTTTTGTCATTTTGTTGCTATCTGGGTTACTTTATTTATTTATTTTTTTTTTTTGTTTCTAAATGAGTATTGAAAAACATAAAAGATCTGTGGGCTGCTTTGCTTCTTATTAATCTGATGAACAAATCCTGACCATGACCTGTATGAACTGTGGATGTAAATGTAGAGTCTGCTGAAGAATTTAAACATGCTAAAAAAACACCACATGAGTACATGTGTTATAATGGTTCAACATCCTAATTATTTTGTAAGTTGGATAACTATGAGGCTTTAACAGGTTCAGGTTTAACAGCAACAGCCACCTGCTAAACATGTTAGTGTTCTGTCTCTGGCTTTGCCAGTTTTATTTCCTGTTAGTATCTTTCCAACTGGGAAGTCTTGTTAGAAATAATAACTAGAGAAGCAATCCTAGCCTAAGCAGGGCAAAAGTGGACTCCAAGGTGTTTATTCGTATAAACCCCTTTTGTAATTTAAACGAAATTTTATTTATATTAATTATGTTTGTATCCTTCTTTTAGTTGGACCGGATGGAAAATAAAAAGGGGAAGAAGAGAGAGATGTTAGAGAGAGGGGTAATGACACAAAACACCAAAAACGGAAAAAGGGTGGGTTTCAGTTTGGTGGAGGATAACCATGGGGCGGGCTTTTAGAATCATAAAACAACAGGCAACAAGATGCTGGAAGTTTTAAATCATTACAGTCGAGTGAGAAAAGTGTCCAAAATGGGCGTGGCCTGACCACACAGTCTATTGTTACAAACATATCTGTTGGCTCAAAGAGTCTTCACAAAGTTGTCAACATACAGTACACCTCTGCAAACCAACAAATGCAAAGCACCTCATTCCATCAAGCTAACCAACTGTGCAAAAGTGAGCCGACACCTGTGCTCAGTAGAATACCTATGTTTTGCTGAGGTGGATGATGAAATGTAAAAAAAAAAAAAACAAGGTACAGCTTCAGGCCATTCACAAACCAAGAACCCCGCCAAGGCAGTAGCAATGACCAGGGCCCCCCCACACCCGTACTGTGGGGCCAACAGAGAAGATCCGCCTGCCCGGCCAAGCACCCAGACCGGGACCCCAAAACCCGAGATCAGTGAGGTACGGCAGCGCAGAGTGCAAGCCCCAGCCCAGCCAGAAGAGCAGCCCTCCCCCGCGCCAGGGCCCCCAAGGGAGACCCATCCCCAAGCTCCAGGCAACCGCAATAGATCTAGGAGAGAGCACGGCAGGAGGGCGGCCACACCCACTTAGAGGAGTGACGCCCTAGAAAAGTGGGGGTCCTTGAAAATTGTAGAGAACATAGCCCGACCAGGATCTCCCAATGATGGGATTTAGAAGGGGCTCAGCACCTGGGGCAAGGAGCAGAACCCGCACATGCACATGCATTTCTTACTAGTTTGTGGTTTGTTTCTAGTGTTCAACTAGACTTTTATAAATCTCAGATAAAAAATTATCCATAATTTTTGTATCCTAGCGGTGTTCAGCCCACATGGAAACAGAAACAAAGAAGTATTACTTTTTCTATTGATGGAGTCCCTTTAGGAAAGTCATTAAATTTCTAGTCGGAAAGGGATAGGTTCACTTTTGTTTTGTTTTATTTACAACAAAATATTGAAGTGGGTCACATTTTATGCCCAGGCAACAGAGGGGTTAAGATATATACTATTGATATTTGCATCTGCAGTTACTCACATTTTTTTTAATGTGGTCACAGAAATTCCAAACATGTAACTAGCAGCAACATCCACTAACAGCCATTAATCTACATATATGCTAAAACACACAGGCTAACTGTTCTACTTTACTTTCTGCTGTTACCAAACTTTCTGTCTAATTTTATACACAGAAACACAGAGATGCACACACTAGGGATAAAAATATGTTTCCTCTAATTTTGAATATATTTTTTAAAAATGAATTACTAAAATGACTTTATTCTACCTTTGGCTAAGTGTTGCTGCTGTAGCTCCAGCAACCCTGTAACTCCGAACAAGAATTTAGCAAATTTCGAAAACAGATGGCAAGACCTACGAGATAGATGATAAAGCTGAGCAATTTATGGTCTCTTTTAATTTTTTTTTCAGGTAAAAGATGTACAATGAATAGCTATTCGAAAGCTTTTTATAATCTTTTTGTTTTTATTTTAAAAAGATTGCCTGGAACTGCCATGTGCTTTGAGTCCCAGTTCTAGGATCGGGTCACAGAAGTCCTTGGCTGTAAAAAAAGTAAGTCACATCACAAGTGTAAATCACTGGTGGTTTGCTGTGATGACCCCAAAACAGAGAACATGACAGGACAAGGAAAAAAGTTTTAAAATCACAATGAACAGAGTCATCTACAATTACAGAATAGTTTCCTCAACTGTTTATAAATTTCTGTCATTTTCAGTCCATAAATGATTGGATTGAAAAGAGGATTATACATGATTAATTGAAGTGTCATTATAAAGCGAGCAGTCTTTGGAAGATTTGACTCTAGTCGAACTACAATAACATCATAAATGGCAAAACATGAATAGTTGATTAAAACCAGAAGGTGAGGTAAACAAGTCTGAGCAGCTTTTCTTCTGACTTTTCTGCAACTTTTATAAGCCACTATGAGGATCTTTGAATATGTGAAAACTATGAACAACACGGGAAGAATAACAATGTTGAACAGATTAACTAACCCAAATGTTAACAAGACTTTAGAACCTGCACAGAAAAGATAATTAAAAGAATTGTTGCAGAAAATACCTTTTAATGTAAAGCTGCAAAGTTCTGATTTTGCATTTCCAATCACAGGAACAACAAGGTGACAAACAGGTACAATCCAGGCCAATCCCAGTAAAATAGAGAGAGTGTTATTTTTCATAAGGATTGCATATTGCAGAGGTTTACAAATGGCCACGTATCTGTCATAAGACATGGCTGCCAGCAGTAAGAATTCTGAACCGCCAAATGAGTAAAAAACCAGAATCTGAAAGAGACAGGCTTGATATGAGATCATCTGTTTCTTAGATAGAAAGTCTGCCAAGAGTTTGGGGTAGATATTTGTGCTGAAAAGAACAGAGTTGATCAGCAGTGCTGCAATAAAAATGTACATAGGCCCATGAAGGTTCTTGTAAATCACAATCAGAGAAACTATCGTACAATTGCTGCAGACAATCAACATATAAACAGTTAACATCATAAAGAAATAAAAATACCTGTACTTTTCTATCTCCACAAAACCATCCAGACTTATGTATGTAACATTCATATCAGTGTTTCAAATGATTGTCAACGAAGAGACAGTTAAGAATGAAGCAACATGTAAAAAAATCCAACCTTAAGCTTCACAAAGAGCTACCTGTTGACTTTGTCTCCTCCTAAGATTCCATTTGTTTATTTCAGAGCAGCTATATAACAATTTTTGTTACACTCTAAGGATCTCATTAACCCTTCTGTTATTCCAATGTCCCAACGTAAACAACTTCAGAATACCAGGACGACATGGAGAAAAAAAAAAGCTGTACTTTAACAAATATGTTGGTGATCGTTTACAACAGTGGTCGTCAACCTTTTTGAGACCAGTGACCAGTTTAATGTCAGGCTGGGTGTCCAAACTTCCAGTTTCCCTCAACTTTTCAGGGGTAGACTTCAGCATCATCCTCTAGTTGTGCACTAGATTTCATATAGGAACCATTAAAATGTGATGTAGATTCTTCCTGTTTCTTTTTTTTCTATATGTATATACCTGAAACAGATATTTTTTAATCATAATGATAAATGGGAATCCACTATTTGAGCAGCTTAATCAGCAGCATCCATGTAACATTTATCCATGTTATGGTTCAGGGAAACAATTATTGAAATAAAACCATATTTTAGGTAAAAATACCTGGTTTTTGTCGGTTAAATGCACATTTCTTTTTCTTTTTACCAAAGACCAGACTCTCATCTGCTTATCAGCAACAGGACAGTAAAGCACTGCTCTGAGCCACGCTCAGTGTGAAGTATTGTCTGTGCCTTTCAGCCTGCATAACAACCATTATGGCATCATGGGGTTTGATCTTTGGTGTACTTGACCCCGTTTTAAGAAGATAATGTCCAGATCTTTTGATTTTTGTCATTTTGTTGCTATCTGGGTTACTTTATTTATTTATTTTTTTTTTTTGTTTCTAAATGAGTATTGAAAAACATAAAAGATCTGTGGGCTGCTTTGCTTCTTATTAATCTGATGAACAAATCCTGACCATGACCTGTATGAACTGTGGATGTAAATGTAGAGTCTGCTGAAGAATTTAAACATGCTAAAAAAACACCACATGAGTACATGTGTTATAATGGTTCAACATCCTAATTATTTTGTAAGTTGGATAACTATGAGGCTTTAACAGGTTCAGGTTTAACAGCAACAGCCACCTGCTAAACATGTTAGTGTTCTGTCTCTGGCTTTGCCAGTTTTATTTCCTGTTAGTATCTTTCCAACTGGGAAGTCTTGTTAGAAATAATAACTAGAGAAGCAATCCTAGCCTAAGCAGGGCAAAAGTGGACTCCAAGGTGTTTATTCGTATAAACCCCTTTTGTAATTTAAACGAAATTTTATTTATATTAATTATGTTTGTATCCTTCTTTTAGTTGGACCGGATGGAAAATAAAAAGGGGGAAGAAGAGAGAGATGTTAGAGAGAGGGGTAATGACACAAAACACCAAAAACGGAAAAAGGGTGGGTTTCAGTTTGGTGGAGGATAACCATGGGGCGGGCTTTTAGAATCATAAAACAACAGGCAACAAGATGCTGGAAGTTTTAAATCATTACAGTCGAGTGAGAAAAGTGTCCAAAATGGGCGTGGCCTGACCACACAGTCTATTGTTACAAACATATCTGTTGGCTCAAAGAGTCTTCACAAAGTTGTCAACATACAGTACACCTCTGCAAACCAACAAATGCAAAGCACCTCATTCCATCAAGCTAACCAACTGTGCAAAAGTGAGCCGACACCTGTGCTCAGTAGAATACCTATGTTTTGCTGAGGTGGATGATGAAATGTAAAAAAAAAAAAAACAAGGTACAGCTTCAGGCCATTCACAAACCAAGAACCCCGCCAAGGCAGTAGCAATGACCAGGGCCCCCCACACCCGTACTGTGGGGCCAACAGAGAAGATCCGCCTGCCCGGCCAAGCACCCAGACCGGGACCCCAAAACCCGAGATCAGTGAGGTACGGCAGCGCAGAGTGCAAGCCCAGCCCAGCCAGAAGAGCAGCCCTCCCCCCGCGCCAGGGCCCCCAAGGGAGACCCATCCCCAAGCTCCAGGCAACCGCAATAGATCTAGGAGAGAGCACGGCAGGAGGGCGGCCACACCCACTTAGAGGAGTGACGCCCTAGAAAAGTGGGGGTCCTTGAAAATTGTAGAGAACATAGCCCGACCAGGATCTCCCAATGATGGGATTTAGAAGGGGCTCAGCACCTGGGGCAAGGAGCAGAACCCGCACATGCACATGCATTTCTTACTAGTTTGTGGTTTGTTTCTAGTGTTCAACTAGACTTTTATAAATCTCAGATAAAAAATTATCCATAATTTTTGTATCCTAGCGGTGTTCAGCCCACATGGAAACAGAAACAAAGAAGTATTACTTTTTCTATTGATGGAGTCCCTTTAGGAAAGTCATTAAATTTCTAGTCGGAAAGGGATAGGTTCACTTTTGTTTTGTTTTATTTACAACAAAATATTGAAGTGGGTCACATTTTATGCCCAGGCAACAGAGGGGTTAAGATATATACTATTGATATTTGCATCTGCAGTTACTCACATTTTTTTTAATGTGGTCACAGAAATTCCAAACATGTAACTAGCAGCAACATCCACTAACAGCCATTAATCTACATATATGCTAAAACACACAGGCTAACTGTTCTACTTTACTTTCTGCTGTTACCAAACTTTCTGTCTAATTTTATACACAGAAACACAGAGATGCACACACTAGGGATAAAAATATGTTTCCTCTAATTTTGAATATATTTTTTAAAAATGAATTACTAAAATGACTTTATTCTACCTTTGGCTAAGTGTTGCTGCTGTAGCTCCAGCAACCCTGTAACTCCGAACAAGAATTTAGCAAATTTCGAAAACAGATGGCAAGACCTACGAGATAGATGATAAAGCTGAGCAATTTATGGTCTCTTTTAATTTTTTTTTCAGGTAAAAGATGTACAATGAATAGCTATTCGAAAGCTTTTTATAATCTTTTTGTTTTTATTTTAAAAAGATTGCCTGGAACTGCCATGTGCTTTGAGTCCCAGTTCTAGGATCGGGTCACAGAAGTCCTTGGCTGTAAAAAAAGTAAGTCACATCACAAGTGTAAATCACTGGTGGTTTGCTGTGATGACCCCAAAACAGAGAACATGACAGGACAAGGAAAAAAGTTTTAAAATCACAATGAACAGAGTCATCTACAATTACAGAATAGTTTCCTCAACTGTTTATAAATTTCTGTCATTTTCAGTCCATAAATGATTGGATTGAAAAGAGGATTATACATGATTAATTGAAGTGTCATTATAAAGCGAGCAGTCTTTGGAAGATTTGACTCTAGTCGAACTACAATAACATCATAAATGGCAAAACATGAATAGTTGATTAAAACCAGAAGGTGAGGTAAACAAGTCTGAGCAGCTTTTCTTCTGACTTTTCTGCAACTTTTATAAGCCACTATGAGGATCTTTGAATATGTGAAAACTATGAACAACACGGGAAGAATAACAATGTTGAACAGATTAACTAACCCAAATGTTAACAAGACTTTAGAACCTGCACAGAAAAGATAATTAAAAGAATTGTTGCAGAAAATACCTTTTAATGTAAAGCTGCAAAGTTCTGATTTTGCATTTCCAATCACAGGAACAACAAGGTGACAAACAGGTACAATCCAGGCCAATCCCAGTAAAATAGAGAGAGTGTTATTTTTCATAAGGATTGCATATTGCAGAGGTTTACAAATGGCCACGTATCTGTCATAAGACATGGCTGCCAGCAGTAAGAATTCTGAACCGCCAAATGAGTAAAAAACCAGAATCTGAAAGAGACAGGCTTGATATGAGATCATCTGTTTCTTAGATAGAAAGTCTGCCAAGAGTTTGGGGTAGATATTTGTGCTGAAAAGAACAGAGTTGATCAGCAGTGCTGCAATAAAAATGTACATAGGCCCATGAAGGTTCTTGTAAATCACAATCAGAGAAACTATCGTACAATTGCTGCAGACAATCAACATATAAACAGTTAACATCATAAAGAAATAAAAATACCTGTACTTTTCTATCTCCACAAAACCATCCAGACTTATGTATGTAACATTCATATCAGTGTTTCAAATGATTGTCAACGAAGAGACAGTTAAGAATGAAGCAACATGTAAAAAAATCCAACCTTAAGCTTCACAAAGAGCTACCTGTTGACTTTGTCTCCTCCTAAGATTCCATTTGTTTATTTCAGAGCAGCTATATAACAATTTTTGTTACACTCTAAGGATCTCATTAACCCTTCTGTTATTCCAATGTCCCAACGTAAACAACTTCAGAATACCAGGACGACATGGAGAAAAAAAAAAGCTGTACTTTAACAAATATGTTGGTGATCGTTTACAACAGTGGTCGTCAACCTTTTTGAGACCAGTGACCAGTTTAATGTCAGGCTGGGTGTCCAAACTTCCAGTTTCCCTCAACTTTTCAGGGGTAGACTTCAGCATCATCCTCTAGTTGTGCACTAGATTTCATATAGGAACCATTAAAATGTGATGTAGATTCTTCCTGTTTCTTTTTTTTCTATATGTATATACCTGAAACAGATATTTTTTAATCATAATGATAAATGGGAATCCACTATTTGAGCAGCTTAATCAGCAGCATCCATGTAACATTTATCCATGTTATGGTTCAGGGAAACAATTATTGAAATAAAACCATATTTTAGGTAAAAATACCTGGTTTTTGTCGGTTAAATGCACATTTCTTTTTCTTTTTACCAAAGACCAGACTCTCATCTGCTTATCAGCAACAGGACAGTAAAGCACTGCTCTGAGCCACGCTCAGTGTGAAGTATTGTCTGTGCCTTTCAGCCTGCATAACAACCATTATGGCATCATGGGGTTTGATCTTTGGTGTACTTGACCCCGTTTTAAGAAGATAATGTCCAGATCTTTTGATTTTTGTCATTTTGTTGCTATCTGGGTTACTTTATTTATTTATTTTTTTTTTTTGTTTCTAAATGAGTATTGAAAAACATAAAAGATCTGTGGGCTGCTTTGCTTCTTATTAATCTGATGAACAAATCCTGACCATGACCTGTATGAACTGTGGATGTAAATGTAGAGTCTGCTGAAGAATTTAAACATGCTAAAAAAACACCACATGAGTACATGTGTTATAATGGTTCAACATCCTAATTATTTTGTAAGTTGGATAACTATGAGGCTTTAACAGGTTCAGGTTTAACAGCAACAGCCACCTGCTAAACATGTTAGTGTTCTGTCTCTGGCTTTGCCAGTTTTATTTCCTGTTAGTATCTTTCCAACTGGGAAGTCTTGTTAGAAATAATAACTAGAGAAGCAATCCTAGCCTAAGCAGGGCAAAAGTGGACTCCAAGGTGTTTATTCGTATAAACCCCTTTTGTAATTTAAACGAAATTTTATTTATATTAATTATGTTTGTATCCTTCTTTTAGTTGGACCGGATGGAAAATAAAAAGGGGGAAGAAGAGAGAGATGTTAGAGAGAGGGGTAATGACACAAAACACCAAAAACGGAAAAAGGGTGGGTTTCAGTTTGGTGGAGGATAACCATGGGGCGGGCTTTTAGAATCATAAAACAACAGGCAACAAGATGCTGGAAGTTTTAAATCATTACAGTCGAGTGAGAAAAGTGTCCAAAATGGGCGTGGCCTGACCACACAGTCTATTGTTACAAACATATCTGTTGGCTCAAAGAGTCTTCACAAAGTTGTCAACATACAGTACACCTCTGCAAACCAACAAATGCAAAGCACCTCATTCCATCAAGCTAACCAACTGTGCAAAAGTGAGCCGACACCTGTGCTCAGTAGAATACCTATGTTTTGCTGAGGTGGATGATGAAATGTAAAAAAAAAAAAAACAAGGTACAGCTTCAGGCCATTCACAAACCAAGAACCCCGCCAAGGCAGTAGCAATGACCAGGGCCCCCCCACACCCGTACTGTGGGGCCAACAGAGAAGATCCGCCTGCCCGGCCAAGCACCCAGACCGGGACCCCAAAACCCGAGATCAGTGAGGTACGGCAGCGCAGAGTGCAAGCCCCAGCCCAGCCAGAAGAGCAGCCCTCCCCCCGCGCCAGGGCCCCCCAAGGGAGACCCATCCCCAAGCTCCAGGCAACCGCAATAGATCTAGGAGAGAGCACGGCAGGAGGGCGGCCACACCCACTTAGAGGAGTGACGCCCTAGAAAAGTGGGGGTCCTTGAAAATTGTAGAGAACATAGCCCGACCAGGATCTCCCAATGATGGGATTTAGAAGGGGCTCAGCACCTGGGGCAAGGAGCAGAACCCGCACATGCACATGCATTTCTTACTAGTTTGTGGTTTGTTTCTAGTGTTCAACTAGACTTTTATAAATCTCAGATAAAAAATTATCCATAATTTTTGTATCCTAGCGGTGTTCAGCCCACATGGAAACAGAAACAAAGAAGTATTACTTTTTCTATTGATGGAGTCCCTTTAGGAAAGTCATTAAATTTCTAGTCGGAAAGGGATAGGTTCACTTTTGTTTTGTTTTATTTACAACAAAATATTGAAGTGGGTCACATTTTATGCCCAGGCAACAGAGGGGTTAAGATATATACTATTGATATTTGCATCTGCAGTTACTCACATTTTTTTTAATGTGGTCACAGAAATTCCAAACATGTAACTAGCAGCAACATCCACTAACAGCCATTAATCTACATATATGCTAAAACACACAGGCTAACTGTTCTACTTTACTTTCTGCTGTTACCAAACTTTCTGTCTAATTTTATACACAGAAACACAGAGATGCACACACTAGGGATAAAAATATGTTTCCTCTAATTTTGAATATATTTTTTAAAAATGAATTACTAAAATGACTTTATTCTACCTTTGGCTAAGTGTTGCTGCTGTAGCTCCAGCAACCCTGTAACTCCGAACAAGAATTTAGCAAATTTCGAAAACAGATGGCAAGACCTACGAGATAGATGATAAAGCTGAGCAATTTATGGTCTCTTTTAATTTTTTTTTCAGGTAAAAGATGTACAATGAATAGCTATTCGAAAGCTTTTTATAATCTTTTTGTTTTTATTTTAAAAAGATTGCCTGGAACTGCCATGTGCTTTGAGTCCCAGTTCTAGGATCGGGTCACAGAAGTCCTTGGCTGTAAAAAAAGTAAGTCACATCACAAGTGTAAATCACTGGTGGTTTGCTGTGATGACCCCAAAACAGAGAACATGACAGGACAAGGAAAAAAGTTTTAAAATCACAATGAACAGAGTCATCTACAATTACAGAATAGTTTCCTCAACTGTTTATAAATTTCTGTCATTTTCAGTCCATAAATGATTGGATTGAAAAGAGGATTATACATGATTAATTGAAGTGTCATTATAAAGCGAGCAGTCTTTGGAAGATTTGACTCTAGTCGAACTACAATAACATCATAAATGGCAAAACATGAATAGTTGATTAAAACCAGAAGGTGAGGTAAACAAGTCTGAGCAGCTTTTCTTCTGACTTTTCTGCAACTTTTATAAGCCACTATGAGGATCTTTGAATATGTGAAAACTATGAACAACACGGGAAGAATAACAATGTTGAACAGATTAACTAACCCAAATGTTAACAAGACTTTAGAACCTGCACAGAAAAGATAATTAAAAGAATTGTTGCAGAAAATACCTTTTAATGTAAAGCTGCAAAGTTCTGATTTTGCATTTCCAATCACAGGAACAACAAGGTGACAAACAGGTACAATCCAGGCCAATCCCAGTAAAATAGAGAGAGTGTTATTTTTCATAAGGATTGCATATTGCAGAGGTTTACAAATGGCCACGTATCTGTCATAAGACATGGCTGCCAGCAGTAAGAATTCTGAACCGCCAAATGAGTAAAAAACCAGAATCTGAAAGAGACAGGCTTGATATGAGATCATCTGTTTCTTAGATAGAAAGTCTGCCAAGAGTTTGGGGTAGATATTTGTGCTGAAAAGAACAGAGTTGATCAGCAGTGCTGCAATAAAAATGTACATAGGCCCATGAAGGTTCTTGTAAATCACAATCAGAGAAACTATCGTACAATTGCTGCAGACAATCAACATATAAACAGTTAACATCATAAAGAAATAAAAATACCTGTACTTTTCTATCTCCACAAAACCATCCAGACTTATGTATGTAACATTCATATCAGTGTTTCAAATGATTGTCAACGAAGAGACAGTTAAGAATGAAGCAACATGTAAAAAAATCCAACCTTAAGCTTCACAAAGAGCTACCTGTTGACTTTGTCTCCTCCTAAGATTCCATTTGTTTATTTCAGAGCAGCTATATAACAATTTTTGTTACACTCTAAGGATCTCATTAACCCTTCTGTGATTCCAATGTCCCAACGTAAACAACTTCAGAATACCAGGACGACATGGAGAAAAAAAAGCTGTACTTTAACAAATATGTTGGTGATCGTTTACAACAGTGGTCGTCAACCTTTTTGAGACCAGTGACCAGTTTAATGTCAGGCTGGGTGTCCAAACTTCCAGTTTCCCTCAACTTTTCAGGGGTAGACTTCAGCATCATCCTCTAGTTGTGCACTAGATTTCATATAGGAACCATTAAAATGTGATGTAGATTCTTCCTGTTTCTTTTTTTTCTATATGTATATACCTGAAACAGATATTTTTTAATCATAATGATAAATGGGAATCCACCATTTGAGCAACTTAATCAGCAGCATCCATGTAACATTTATCCATGTTATGGTTCAGGGAAACAATTATTGAAATAAAACCATATTTTAGGTAAAAATACCTGGTTTTTGTCGGTTAAATGCACATTTCTTTTTTATTTTGCCAAAGACCAGACTCTCATCTGCTTATCAGCCAGAGGACAGTAAAGCACTGCTCTGAGCCACGCTCAGTGTGAAGTATTGTCTGTGCCTTTCAGCCTGCATAAAAACCATTATGGCATCATGGGATTTTATGTTTGGTGTACTTGAGACCGTTTTGAGAAAATAATGTCCAGATCTTTTGATTTTTGTCATTTTGTTGCTATCTGGGTTACTTTATTTATTTATTTATTTGTTTCTAAATGAGTATTGAAAAACATAAAAGATCTGTGGGCTGCTTTGCTTCTTATTAGTCTGATAAACAAATCCTGACCATGACCTGTATGAACTGTGGATGTAAATGTAGAGTCTGCTGAAGAATTTAAACATGCTAAAAAACACTAAAATGCTGTATATACATATATACATACATAAACAAACAAAACAATTACAAGATAAATGTATTAACTTAGAACTTATGTTTGCTTTTGAAATTCATGACTTCTGCTTTTTTAATTTTTTATTTAATGAGCCTTGGCGTTTGACTGGTCTGATATTACTGGTATATATGGTCTCTTCTATTTTCTTCAGTAAAATTTATGGTCAAAATAAGACCAATATTTTGTTTAAATTTTAGATCAATGTCTTCAATAAAGAAAAAATAGTTGATAAAAAGTTTTTTTTTATTTGTACTACATGAATGTAGCAGAGACAATTAACCCAAGATCTTTTCATTCAACAGGAACTGTGGATATCATAACTGAAACTGAGACCTTACATTTTTGAGCTCCTTCCTGACTTCCACACAATGACGGCTGTGTTTGGCAACAGAAACCTTCTACATGGTTGCTCATGGCTAAGCACAAGTACAACATGCACCACGAGTGAAATACTAGTTTTCAAAATACACCAACATTTTTTTTGAGGCAACTCATGTGAGTACATGTGTTATAATGGTTCAACATCCTAATTATTTTGTAAGTTGGATAACTATGAGGCT
The DNA here is from genome assembly GCA_014656515.1 of Oryzias celebensis. NCBI lineage: Eukaryota > Metazoa > Chordata > Actinopteri > Beloniformes > Adrianichthyidae > Oryzias > Oryzias celebensis. The sequence continues at coordinate 4,537,279 of BNCR01000017.1, read as the reverse complement.
TTAACAGGTTCAGGTTTAACAGCAATAGCCACATGCTAAACATGTTAGTGTTCTGTCTCAGGCTTTGCCAGTTTTATTTCCTGTTAGTATCTTTCCAACTGGGAAGTCTTGTTAGAAATAATAACTAGAGAAGTAATCCTAGCTTAAGCAGGGCAATAGTGGACTCTAAGGTGTTTCAATCAATCAATCAATCTTTATTTGTATAGCACTTTTCATATAAAACATAACACAAAGTGCTTTACACAAAATAAAAATAAATAAAACAAAATAATGATACTAAATAAGCAAATAAAAACAAACAATAATATAAAAATAAGCATAAATTAACATAAAGTCCCCTCCCTCAGATCTGTACACAACCCCCACCCCTTTCAGTCCTCCTACCCCCTAACTGATGGAGATTGGCAATGAGAAACAGGCTGAGCATGACAGTTTGTTTTTAGAAACGCAAATAGTTGGGACCTCTCTCTCTGTGAGTAGCGGCACAGCCAACCAAATGCAGCGACACAAGCAGGGACCCGCCTCACCACAGCTAGGGAGCGATGCAGTTCCCCATCCAGAGCCTCCGCAGCTGAACGGCAGCCAACCCATAGAGAGAGAGAACCCAACTCAGGAAGCACCGGAAACAAAATAAAATAAAATTAAAAACTAAACATTGCTAAAAGCTAAAAAACCAACAATAAAACATTATAATGAGGAATTTAAAATAAATTAATAGTTTATTGTAAATTGATAAAACATTATAAAATAGATAATAGATAAATAGGTAAAAGATACAAAGTAAAAATTATATGAAAGCCAGGTTAAAAAGGTGGGTCTTGAGCCTTTTCTTAAAAAAATCTTTATCCGTATAAACCCCTTTTGTAATTTAAACGAAATGTTATTTATATTAATTATGTTTGTATCCTTCTTTTAGTTGGACCGGAAGTAAAATAAAAAGGGGGAAGAAGAGAGAGATGTTAGAGAGAGGGGTAATGACACAAAAAACGGAAAAAGGGGGGGTTTCAGTTTGGTGGAGGATAACCATAGGGCAGGCCTTTAGAATCATAAAACAACACGCAACAAGATGCTGGAAGTTTTAAATCATTACAGTCGAGTGAGAAAAGTGTCCAAAATGGGCGTGGCCTGACCACACAGTCTGTTGTTACAAACATATCTGTTGGCTCAAAGAGTCTTCACAAAGTTGTCAACATACAGTACACCTCTGCAAAACATCAAATGCAAAGCACCTCATTCCATCAAGCTAACCAACTGTGCAAAAGTGAGCCGACACCTGTGCTCAGTAGAATACCTATGTTTTGCTGAGGTGGATGATGAAATGTAAAAAAAAAAAAGAAAACAAGGTACAGCTTCAGGCCATTCACAAACCAAGAACCCCGCCAAGGCAGTAGCAATGACCAGGGCCCCCCCACACCCGTACTGTGGGGCCAACAGAGAAGATCCGCCTGCCCGGCCAAGCACCCAGACCGGGACCCCAAAACCCGAGATCAGTGAGGTACGGCAGCGCAGAGTGCAAGCCCTGGCCCAGCCAGAAGAGCAGCCCTCCCCCCGCGCCAGGGCTCCCCAAGGGAGACCCACCCCCAAGCTCCAGGCAACCGCAATAGATCTAGGAGAGAGCACGGCAGGGGGCGGCCACACCCACTTAGAGGAGTGACGCCCTAGAAAAGTGGGGGTCCCTGAAAATTGGAGAGAACATAGCCCGACCAGGATCTCCCAATGATGGGATTTAGAAGGGGCTCAGCACCTGGGGCAAGGAGCAGAACCCGCACATGCATTTCTTACTAGTTTGTGGTTTGTTTCTAGTGTTCAACTAGACTTTTATAAATCTCAAATAAAACAACTATCCATAATTTTTGTATCCTAGCGGTGTTCAGCCCACATGGAAACAGAAACAAAGAAGTATTACTTTTTCTATTGATGGAGTCCCTTTAGGAAAGTCATTAAATTTCTAGTCTGAAAGAGATAGGTTCACTTTTGTTTTGTTTTTTTTACAACAAAATATTGAAGTGGGTCACTTTTTATGCCCAGGCAACAGAGGGGTTAAGATATATACTATTGATATTTACATCTGCAGTTACTCACATTTTTTTTAATGTGGTCACAGAAATTCCAAACATGTAACTAGCAGCAACATCCACTAACAGCCATTAATCTACATATGCGCTAAAACACACAGGCTAACTGTTCTACTTTACTTTCTGCTGTTACCAAACTTTCTGTCTAATTTTACACACAGAAACACACAGATGCACACACTAGGGATAAAAATATGTTTCCTATAATTTTGAATATATTTTTGAAAAATGAATTACTAAAATGAGTTTATTCCACCTTTGGCTAAGTGTTGCTGCTGTAGCTCCAGCAACCCCGTAACTCCGAACAAGAATTTAGCAAATTTCGAAAACAGATGGCAAGACCTACGAGATAGATGATAAAGCTGAGCAATTTATGGTCTCTTTTAATTTTTTTTCAGGTAGAAGATGTACAATGAAGCTTTTTATAATCTTTTTGTTTTTATTTTAAAAAGATTGCCTGGAACTGCCATGTGCTTTGAGTCCCAGTTCCAGGATCGGGTCACAGAAGTCCTTGGCTGTAATAAAGGAAGTCACATCACAAGTGTAAATCACTGGTGGTTTGCTGTGATGACCCCAAAACAGAGAACATGACAGGACAAGGAAAAGAGTTTTAAAATCACGATGAACAGAGGCATCTACAATTATAGAATAGTTTTCTCAACTGTTTATAAATTTCTGTCATTTTTAGTCCATAAATGATTGGATTGAAAAGAGGATTATACATGATTAATTGAAGTGTCATTATAAAGCGAACAGTCTTTGGAAAATTTGTCTCTAGTCGAACTATAATAACGTCATAAATGGCTAAACATGAATAGTTGATTAAAACCAGAAGGTGAGGTAAACAAGTCTGAGCAGCTTTTCTTCTAACCTTTCTGCAACTTTTATAAGCCACTATGAGGATCTTTGAATATGTGAAAACTATGAACAACATGGGAAGAATAGCAATGTTGAACAGAATAACTAACCCAAATGTTAACAAGACTTTAGAACCTGCACAGAAAAGATAATTAATAGAAGTATTGCAGAAAATACCTTTTAATGTAAAGCTGCAAAGTTCTAAATTTGAAAATCCAATAACAGAAACAACAACGTGACAAACAGGTACAATCCAGGCCAATCCCAATAAAATAGAGAGAGTGTTATTTTTCATAAGGATTGCATATTGCAGAGGTTTACAAATGGCCACGTATCTGTCATAAGACATGGCTGCCAGCAGTAAGAATTCTGAACCGCAAAATGAGTAAAAAACCAGAATCTGAAAGAGACAGGCTTGATATGAGATCATCTGTTTCTTAGATAGAAAGTCTGCCAAGAGTTTGGGGTAGATATTTGTGCTGAAAAGAACAGAGTTGATCAGCAGTGCTGCAACAAAAATGTACATAGGCTCATGAAGGTTCTTGTAAATCACAATAAGAGAAACTATTGTACAATTGCTGCAGACAATCAACATATAAACAGTTAACATCATAAAGAAATAAAAATACCTGTACTTTTCTATCTCCACAAAACCATCCAGACTTATGTATGTAACATTCATATCAGTGTTTCAAATGATTGTCAAAGAAGAGACAGTTAAGAATGAAGCAACATGTAAAAAATCCAACCTTAAGCTTCACAAAGAGCTACCTGTTGACTTTGTGGCCTCCTAAAATTCCATTTGTTTATTTCAGAGCAGCTATATAACAATTTTTGTTACACTCTAAGGATCTCATTAACCCTTCTGTGATTGCAATGTCCCAACGTAAACAACTTCAGAATACCAGGACGACATGGAGAAAAAAAAGCTGTACTTTAACAAATATGTTGGTGATCGTTTACAACAGTGGTCGTCAATCTTTTTGAGACCATTGACCAGTTTAATGTCAGGCTGGGTGTCCAAACTTCCAGTTTCCCTCAACTTTTCAGGGGTAGACTTCAGCATCATCCTCTAGTTGTGCACTAGATTTCATATAGGAACCATTAAAATGTGATGTAGATTCTTCCTGTTTCTTTTTTTTCTATATGTATATACCTGAAACAGATATTTTTTAATCATAATGATAAATGTGAATCCACCATTTGAGCAACTTAATCAGCAGCATCCATGTAACATTTATCCATGTTATGGTTCAGGGAAACAATTATTGAAATAAAACCATATTTTAGGTAAAAATACCTGGTTTTTGTCGGTTAAATGCACATTTCTTTTTCTTTTTACCAAAGACCCGACTCTCATCTGCTTATCAGCCACAGGACAGTAAAGCACTGCTCTGAGCCACGCTCAGTGTGAAGTATTGTCTGTGCCTTTCAGCCTGCATAACAACCATTATGGCATCATGGGATTTGATCTTTGGTGTACTTGAGACCGTTTTGAGAAAATAATGTCCAGATCTTTAGATTTTTGTCATTTTGTTGCTATCTGGGTTACTTTATTTATTTATTTATTTTGTTTCTAAATAAGTATTGAAAAACATAAAAGATCTGTGGACTGCTTTGCTTCTTATTAGTCTGATAAACAAATCCTGACCATGACCTGTATGAACTTTGGATGTAAATGTAGAGTCTGCTGAAGAATTTAAACATGCTAAAAAACACTAAAATGCTGTATATACATACATACATACATAAACAAACAAAACAATTACAAGATAAATGTATTAACTTAGAATTTATGTTTGCTTTTGAAATTCATGACTTCTGCTTTTTTAATTTTTTATTTAATGAGCCTTGGTGTTTGACTGGTCTGATATTACTGGTATATATGGTCTCTTCTATTTTCTTCAGTAAAATTTATGGTCAAAATAAGACCAATATTTTGTTTAAATTTTAGATCAATGTCTTCAATAAAGAAAAAAAAAGTTGATAAAAAGTTTTTTTTTTTATTTGTACTGCATGAATGTAGCAGAGACAATTAACCCAAGATCTTTTCATTCAACAGGAACTGTGGATATTATAACTGAAACTGAGACCTTACAGTTTTGAGCTCCTTCCTGACTTCCACACAATGACGGCTGTGTTTGGCAACAGAAACCTTCTACATGGTTGCTCATGGCTAAGAACAAGTACAACATGCACCACAAGTGAAATGCTAGTTTTCAAAATACACCAACATTTTTTTGAGGCAACTCATGTGAGTACATGTGTTATAATGGTTCAACATCCTAATTATTTTGTAAGTTGGATAACTATGAGGCTTTAACAGGTTCAGGTTTGACAGTAACAGCCACCTGCTAAACATGTTAGTGTTCTGTCTCTGGCTTTGCCAGTTTTATTTCCTGTTAGTATCTTTCCAACTGGGAATTCTTGTTAGAAATAATAACTAGAGAAGCAATCCTAGCCTAAGCAGGTCAAAAGTGGACTCCAAGGTGTTTATTCGTATAAACCTCTTTTCTAATTTAAACGAAATTTTATTTATATTAATTATGTTTGTATCCTTCTTTTAGTTGGACTGGATGGAAAATAAAAAGGGGGAAGAAGAGAGAGATGTTAGAGAGAGGGGTAATGACACAAAAAACGGAAAAAGGGTGGGTTTCAGTTTGGTGGAGGATAACCATAGGGCGGGCCTTTAGAATCATAAAACAACAGGCAACGAGATGCTGGAAGTTTTAAATCATTACAGTCAAGTGAGAAAAGTGTCCTAAATGGGCGTGGCCTGACCACACAGTCTGTTGTTACAAACATATCTGTTGGCTCAAAGAGTCTTCACAAAGTTGTCAACATACAGTACACCTATGCAAACCAACAAATGCAAAGCACCTCATTCCATCAAGCTAACCAACTGTGCAAAAGTGAGCCGAGACCTGTGCTCAGTAGAATACCTATGTTTTGCTGAGGTGGATGATGAAATGTTAAAAAAAAAAAGAAGGTACAGCTTCAGGCCATTCACAAACCAAAAACCCAGCCAAGGCAGTAGCAATGACCAGGGGCCCCCCACACCCGTACTGTGGGGCCAACAGAGAAGATCCGCCTGCCCGGCCAAGCACCCAGACCGGGACCCCAAAACCCGAGATCAGTGAGGTACGGCAGCGCAGAGTGCAAGCCCCAGCCCAGCCAGAAGAGCAGCCCTCCCCCCGCGCCAGGGCCCCCCAAGGGAGACCCATCCCCAAGCTCCAGGCAACCGCAATAGATCTAGGTGAGAGCACGGCAGGGGGCGGCCACACCCACTTAGAGGAGTGACGCCCTAGAAAAGTGGGGGTCCCTGAAAATTGTAGAGAACATAGCCCGACCAGGATCTCCCAATGATGGGATTTAGAAGGGGCTCAGCACCTGGGGCAAGGAGCAGAACCCGCACATGCATTTCTTACTAGTTTGTGGTTTGTTTCTAGTGTTCAACTAGACTTTTATAAATCTCAGATAAAAAAATTATCCATAATTTTTGTATCCTAGCGGTGTTCAGCCCACATGGAAACAGAAACAAAGAAGTATTACTTTTTCTATTGATGGAGTCCCTTTAGGAAAGTCATTAAATTTGTAGTCGGAAAGGGATAGGTTCACTTTTGTTTTGTTTTTTTTACAACAAAATATTGAAGTGGGTCACTTTTTATGCCCAGGCAACACAGGGGTTAAGATATATACTATTGATATTTGCATCTGCAGTTACTCATATTTTTTTTAATGTGGTCACAGAAATTCCAAACATGTAACTAGCAGCAACATCCACTAACAGCCATTAATCTACATATGCGCTAAAACACACAGGCTAACTGTTCTACTTTACTTTCTGCTGTTACCAAACTTTCTGTCTAATTTTACACACAGAAACACACAGAGATGCACACACTAGGGATAAAAATATGTTTCCTATAATTTTGAATATATTTTTGAAAAATGAATTACTAAAATGAGTTTATTCCACCTTTGGCTAAGTGTTGCTGCTGTAGCTCCAGCAACCCCGTAACTCCGAACAAGAATTTAGCAAATTTCGAAAACAGAAGGCAAGACCTACGAGATAGATGATAAAGCTGAGCAATTTATGGTCTCTTTTAATTTTTTTTTCAGGTAGAAGATGTACAATGAATAGCTATTCGAAAGCTTTTTATAATCTTTTTGTTTTTATTTTGAAAAGATTGCCTGGAACTGCCATGTGCTTTGAGTCCCAGTTCTAGGATCGGGTCACAGAAGTCCTTGGCTGTAAAAAAAGGAAGCCACATCACAAGTGTAAATCACTGGTGGTTTGCTGTGATGACCCCAAAACAGAGAACATGACAGGACAAGGAAAAGAGTTTTAAAATCACGATGAACAGAGGCATCTACAATTATAGAATAGTTTTCTCAACTGTTTATAAATTTCTGTCATTTTCAGTCCATAAATGATTGGATTGAAAAGAGGATTATACATGATTAACTGAAGTGTCATTATAAAGCGAACAGTCTTTGGAAGATTTGACTCTAGTCGAACTATAATAACGTCATAAATGGCTAAACATGAATAGTTGATTAAAACCAGAAGGTGAGGTAAACAAGTCTGAGCAGCTTTTCTTCTAACTTTTCTGCAACTTTTATGAGCCACTATGAGGATCTTTGAATATGTGAAAACTATGAACAACACGGGAAGAATAACAATGTTGAACAGATTAACTAACCCAAATGTTAACAAGACTTTAGAACCTGCACAGAAAAGATAATTAATAGAATTGTTGCAGAAAATACCTTTTAATGTAAAGCTGCAAAGTTCTGATTTTGCATTTCCAATAACAGGAACAACAAGGTGACAAACAGGTACAATCCAGGCCAATCCCAGTAAAATAGAGAGAGTGTTATTTTTCATAAGGATTGCATATTGCAGAGGTTTACAAATGGACACATATCTGTCATAAGACATGGCTGCCAGCAGTAAGAATTCTGAACCGCAAAATGAGTAAAAAACCAGAATCTGAAAGAGACAGGCTTGATATGAGATCATCTGTTTCTTAGATAGAAAGTCTGCCAAGAGTTTGGGGTAGATATTTGTGCTGAAAAGAACAGAGTTGATCAGCAGTGCTGCAACAAAAATGTACATAGGCTCATGAAGGTTCTTGTGAATCACAATAAGAGAAACTATCGTACAATTGCTGCAGACAATCAACATATAAACAGTTAACATCATAAAGAAATAAAAATACCTGTACTTTTCTATCTCCACAAAACCATCCAGACTTATGTATGTAACATTCATATCAGTGTTTCAAATGATTGTCAAAGAAGAGACAGTTAAGAATGAAGCAACATGTAAAAAATCCAACCTTAAGCTTCACAAAGAGCTACCTGTTGACTTTGAGGCCTCCTAAAATTCCATTTGTTTATTTCAGAGCAGCTATATAACAATTTTTGTTACACTCTAAGGATCTCATTAACCCTTCTGTGATTCCAATGTCCCAACGTAAACAACTTCAGAATACCAGGACGACATGGAGAAAAAAAAGCTGTACTTTAACAAATATGTTGGTGATCATTTACAACAGTGGTCGTCAACCTTTTTGAGACCATTGACCAGTTTAATGTCAGGCTGGGTGTCCAAACTTCCAGTTTCCCTCAATTTTTCAGGGGTAGACTTCAGCATCATCCTCTAGTTGTGCACTAGATTTCATATAGGAACCATTAAAATGTGATGCAGATTCTTCCTGTTTCTTTTTCCTATATTTATATACCTGAAACAGATATTTTTTAAACATAATGATAAATGTGAATCCACCATTTGAGCAACTTAATCAGCAGCATCCATGTAACATGTTATGGTTCAGGGAAACAATTATTGAAATAAAACCATATTTTAGGTAAAAATTCCTTGTTTTTGTCGGTTAAATGCAGATTTCTTATTCTTTTTACCAAAGACCTGACATCCCAATCCCAATCCATCCCAGGATAGGGAGAGGCTGTAGAAACAAAAGCTCCAGGAGAGTAGATGGAGGTACAGACCATACACTCACTGGCCACTTTATTAAGTATACCATGTCCAACTGCTCGTTAAAGCAAATTCAACTCAAGCAAGTTTTCTCACAGCCAATCACATGGCAAACATGTAGACATGATCAAGATGATCCGCTGCAGTACAAACAGAATATTAGAATGGGCAAGAAAGGTGACTGAAGTAAATTTGAACATGGTTGGCATGGTTATTGGTGTCAGACAAGCTGGCCTTAGTGTTTCAGAAACTGTTTCAAAAACACATAACAGACATAAGAGTAACAAATGTCACATTGTTACATTCCTCCCCACCTCCAACAAGGTCACAACATATCAGTCCTCAGCAGTCCTGGACAAACAATCTGCAACAACATTATAACGGCCTGGTTTATGTTGTACTATAAAGTCATAGGATTGCAATGAAAGGTACCACCCTGCAATACGTGTGTTGGCATCTCTCATGCAGTTCAACCATTGCAGGGCACGATGATCTGTCTCCAGGATGAAGCGGCGTCCAAGCAGATAATATCAGAGAGAGTCAATAGGCCACTTCATCACTAGACATTCTTTCTCCACAGTGGAATATTTCAGTTCTCTGTCCAACAACTTACGGCTCAAGAACGCAAGTACCAAGAGTAAAAAGGGAAAGATGGTCTTTCCTCCACCTCTTGAAGAAGAACTGCTCCAAGGCTAACTCCTAAGGCATCGGTGTGTAAAACGAATGATTTGCCAAAGTCTGGTGTATAAAGCACTGGCTGTGTACAAACAGCTTCCTTGAGGTCGCAGAAGGCTTCATTGCAGACATTTGTCCAACACACTTTGTTTGAGGTTGATTTCTTAATTAGATTATGCAACACCACTGACCTTTCTGAGAAGTGGGGGATGAACTTCCGGTACCAGCCCACCAAGCTAATGAAGCTTCTCATCTTTCTCTTTGTGGTGGGAATTGGGAAGGAACGAATGGCGTCCAATGACAAAAACAAAGACAAAAACCTATAAGAAACAGAATAATGACCTGGGGAGGGAGACAAAAACACATAATAGACGCAAGAGTAACATATGTCACTTTGTGACATGAAGAAACACAATGTTTGTTTCTTATGGCTCTGTATCAGTATCGTTGTTTTTTTGGAGTAAAACTGCAGAAATAAAATTCTTTAGTTCTAGAGTTCTTTAGAGTTCTGCTTATCTTACTGTTGTGTTTTGAACAGAAATTACGCTTAGTTAAAATTGTATGAATTTGAACATTTCAGACAATAAAAATTCAGGGATTTTCTTTTTCTTGCATGTTTTTGTTCAAAGCTGCATATTGTCGGATAAAATTTACCTTGTAAAGCAATGTGATCAATCGTGATTAATCAGAATCCAAAGGTTTGATTAATCTGAATAAGTGTTACAATCAATTAGCAGCACAAAAAAAGTAGTTTCCTTAAACATGGAGGTTAGCCAGTAGCCTGCAGTTTATGTGCCCCACGTCATTCATTGTTTATCTTAGTGAAGATATTCATCTTGAATGCTTTTATGATTCAGTAACAACGCGCCACTCTGGCACAGACCAGAAAATCTGCTCCTGTAAATCTCTTGTTTCAGACTCTAAAACATTCACTGATGAATGGTGTATACTTACAGTATCGAGTTTTTTTCAAGTTAAAGGCCCAAAGCACTTTTCAGTCACAGTCCCACGCACACATACACACTGATGGCAGCTCCACTGGTGAACACTGGCGCCATCTACAACCAACAATGTGGGGTTAAGTATCTTGACTAACGAGACTGCAGGACATGGCTGGGGAGGCTGCGAACAGGAACAGGTCATCCTTCAGTTAGAGGTTGACCTCTTTACCTGTACAGCCTGGCCACCATTAAAGAGATCAGGGCTGGCGCCCTGGGCATAGGCAACATAGGCGGCTACCTAGGGTGCCATCTGCTAGAGGGAGTGTCAAATTACGATTACAATTTTTTTATTTTATTTTATAATTTTTTCTATTTGAAAAAACATAAATACAATTGGTCACGTTTTTAATGTAGTACCTTACCTGACATTCACTAAGCTAGGGGGAAGGGGCTAGGGAAGGGGCACACACACATATATATATATATATATATATATATATATATATATATATATATATATATATATATATATATATGGGCTGCACGGTGGTGCAGTGGTTAGTCTGGCTGGGTTGACTTGAAACAGTGTCACCAATGGGGGACCTTTCTGTGTGGAGTTTGCATGTTCTTCCCGTGCATGTGTGGGTTTTCTCCGGCTTCCTCCCACCATCCAAAAACATGCCTCATAGGTTAATTGGATATAATTATATAATTATAATTATAATTACATTGCAGCCGTTTGTTAAAATCATTTAAGTTCATTTTTTTCCTCATTAATGTACACACAGCACCTCATATTGACAAAAAACACAGAATTTGTGACATTTTTGCAGATTTATTAAAAAAGAAAAACTGAAATATCACGTTCCTAAGTATTCAGACCCTTTGCTCAGTATTTATAGCAGCATCCTTTTGATCTAATACAGCCATGAGTCTTTTTGGGAAAAATGCAACAAGTTTTTCACTCCTGGATTTGGGGATCCTCTGTCATTCCTCCTTGCAGATCCTCTCCAGTTCTGTCAGGTTGGATGGTGAACGTTGGTGAACAGCCATTTTCAGGTCTCTCCAGAGATGCGAAATTGGGTTTAGGTCAGGGCTCTGGTTGGACCATTCAAGAACAGTCACAGAGTTGTTGTGAAGCCACTCCTTTGTTATTTTAGCTGTGTGCTTTGGGTCATTGTCTTGCTGGAAGGTGATCCTTCGGCCCAGTCTGAGGTCCTGAACACTCTGGAGAAGGTTTTGGTCCAGGATATCCCTGTACTTGGTCCCATTCATCTTTCCCTCGATTGAAACCAGTCGTCCTGTCTCTGCAGCTGAAAAACACAGCATGATGTTGCCACCACCATGCTTCCCTGTTGGGACTTTATTGGACAGATGATGATGAGCTGTGCCTGGTTTTCTCCACACATACAGCTTAGAATTAAGGCCATAAAGTTCTATCTTGGTCTCATCAGACCAGAGAATTTTATTTTTCACCATCTTGGAGTCCTTCAGGTGTTTTTTTAGCAAACTCTGTTGGGACTTTCATGTGTCTTGCACTCAGGAGAGGCTTCCATCGGGCCACTCTGCCCTAAAAGCTGCAGTGATTGTTGACTTTCAACAACTTTTCGCTGCTCTACCACTTCTGGGCTGTAGTCTTCATAAATCTGAAAAGGCTCATCCAGATACTTCACATAAGTTTGTCTTCTCATTTCCCGGATCTGCAGCTCTGTGTTTTTCTCTGTTGTTTTAGCGGATTTAGGTGGCTTGACTGGGCTTAATGGACACATAGAAGTTAGAACAGGTTGTGCGAACACTTCACAACATGTTTCCCAAAGGGAGCACTTAAGTGGGTTTAAAAGGTACATGTAGCATGCAACAAAAAAAACACGTGGCTTCTCCATGCTCATCCAAACCAGAAGTCTGGTTTTGTTAATGGGCAATGTGTTCTAACGTAAAAATGTCCATAAGACCACACTTGTATCAAGCATCATGACCTGCTTGCCTCCACTGACCAGCAACCCCAAAGTTACGTACACACTGGGCATGTGTGGCACGTTGAGGACTGCACTAAAGGCAGGTTCTGAAATGTGGCTTTAGTGTAAGTGTTGCAAATCTTGCTCCATGTTTTTTTTTCACAGCTCTGTTGAAAAATAAATAAATGAAAGACTTGGTGTCATAGAATTCTTTTGTCATCATGAATTCTTTGTAAAATATTTTCAAATGGTTGTCACCTCCATGTTTTAAAAAGGACACTACTCATGTGTCACCATCAAATCTGGTCAAAGTTTAACTGGTGTAACTCAACTGCATTAAGTGGCCGTGCATATTGACGCAGAGCATGAAAACAGACCTAAAAATGCGTGAACACGAGGATTTTGAATGCAGAAGCCCAAAATGTGCTTATACATGAGTTTACATAGACTTTTCATTGGAAGTAGTCATTTTAATGCACGTTTTCGAGCCTGGCGTGAAAACATAAATCTAAAACTTTAATATAATGTATCAAATATTGCAAGTAGGTTTAACATGACAAGATTCATTCATAGCAAAAAAATGTCATTAAAGATCCTCATAAAGATACTGTTCTATGCATAATTTAAAAAGAATGACAAAAAAAGTGCAGTAAAAAAAAAAAAAAGTGCGGTAAAAGTCAGCCTGCTTGACAGAATGTTGACTTCAATATTTTCTCTGGAGATTAATTGTTATGAAAGACTTTATCATTCAAAGCGACTGCTCTGAGCTGATGAAACAACACTGTAACTTCATCTGTTTTCTGCTGTGGCCACCTGAGCGTGGTAAACAAGAGATCAGGTCCCAGAGGAACGGCCTGGCTACAGCCAGCCTTCCAGAAGATTCTGTAATTATGGCCCTGTGGCCACCCTGAAGTGAACTCCTGGGAACATCTTTATCTGTCAGCTATCATGATGGAACATAACAAACTGGCACCAGAAAATCTTGAATGTCCTTTTACAAGTTTGGCTGTTTGTATAGTTTCCAAACCATGTTTTAACTTTTTTGGAACCCTCAAAAAATGCTAATTATGTTTTTATGTTTCTTTAAAACATATAATGATGGACTTTTGCCCTATCATCACACCTTTTAATCAGAGCTACGCTGGCGTTGAAAGGGAAAACAAAGAAGATTTGGATTTATGAGTAAATCAATGCCCCTACCCTTATAAGTTTATATGTGTGTTTATATGTTCTCTTTTTTTTTTTCAAACAAAAATCTTTCCCTTTTTACTCTTGGCACTTACATAAAACTGTAGTGTTATGTAAGGTGGTGGATGGGCCCAACATGGACAAGGAAATGATAGTAGTATTTACTCTAAAAATGACTCTAAAAACCAGTCACTAAACAGCTCAAATAGTTTAAAGACATAACATCCACAAATCAAAACGCTGAAAACATTTTTCTCAATTGACTGAGTCAGGTAAAGACTCATGAAAATTATGTTTTGGGTGTTTTTAAAATGTTCTTGTGACTTTTTTGTGACTTTTATGAAGGAAATGAAGTTAAAAAAAATCATCAGCAGTTTGGCAGTGCAACAACACAGCAAAAAATCGGACTCATTGTGAATGTTTGGCTGCGCCAAACGCATTTAGGTATCTTTGGTGTAAAATTCACATCACATCAACCAATCATGGAGTCAGCTTTGGGCCATGACATGTTGGTCAGCAGGTCGGTTTCAAAAACCAGCATGGACGAGAATCTAATCGTTCTCCTCCTAAACTCTGCATTTTTATTTAGTGTAAGCTCAATGGCTTTGAATGTCAAAGCTCCACAAAGGTTGGACACACCTAAAGAAAATGTTTGCCTGTGCAAAAGTTATGGTTTTAGCAGATTCCTGTCCCTCTGTCTCCCTCTCCTGGTTATTTCGGATAGTGCTGTCTCCACAGGTGTGCTGGATGAATTGCAATGACTCTCGAGACACCTGGAAATGAGGGCTGCAGGATATTAGAAACCTTGTGATAAGTTTTATAATTGACCCATTTTGCTATGATATGACTTGGGATATATAAGCAAATAGCAAAACTAAAAACAAAGTATCAATCATTTCCATTTCACTGCAAAAGTTTCATTTAAATAAAGGCCAACCAGCAAGGCCAAGGCGGCCTGTGGTTTAAAAATGGGACGAAAATATGGGCCAAAATTTGGCTTAAGTTGGCATTCAGAAGGCTGGTCAGCCACTACCGGTCCGGCAGAGCAAGTGAGTGCCTCTGTCCAGGGGTCAGTAGAGCTAGCAGGGTCACTGTCACTGGGCAACCGAGCCAATGTGGGTAAACACAGGTGGGGCCACCACGGAAACTGCAGGCAAATCTATTTGGGGCCCACTTTATGCCACATGGGCCCCACTTGGCCTTGCTGGGTGGGAGGCTGATGTTTTTCGCACATATTTACGACTGATCAGCACAAAAAGTGATGGAAATTCATACTGACCACACGTAATGTGTGCAGCCATGATGCACATTGCTGCATTGCCCGCACGTATTGTAAGTGCGTCCAAGGCTGGATTCTGTTGTTGGCCACATGTATTTAAGATTAAAATGTCAGTCCTGTTTGTTATCACTCACCGAGTTGTGTGAAATGTGTTCTCTGCATTTGGTCCATGTCCTGGAGGAGCGGTGAGCTGCAGAAACAGCCGCACTCAAGAACCATTTGGTGGTTTAGTTAACAATACGAAGAGGTCTGTCTAACTGCTCACATGCTTGAAGGACTTTATTTGATTTGTTCAATACTTCAAGCTGCAACGAGATTGTTTTAGCATGTGTATAAATATTTAAGGTTACAATTTATCACTTTTTACACTATATGTTGCGTTATGCGTATTGCACTGACTGATATCCCAATGAGGATCCAGCCTTTTTTTGATTGACAGTGGTCCATTGCTATTCCGCGGTAGAGCTTGCCACACTAAAATATCTTCTTGATTGCCGTCAGACCTTTGTTTTCATTCTGTAATCCTGGGCTAAGGTTTGAGCTTACAGAGTTTTACCAATGTGTAGAAATGTTCATGTCTGTCTGAGAAAAGTATAGAAAGTGTGTGGTGAGGAGGCACTGCTACCAATACCAGTTCCTGGATTTCACTACCATCCTTTACATAAACAAACTGTTTTGTCTTCATCAGGCCCCATCCTCTTCCTTCAACATGACATAACAGCTGCTCATTCATAAAATACTGCCAGAACTAAAAAGAAAAATCATTGAAAAAATTCAGTGGATCAGAATGGAGATGTAATGTTTTTACAACTAAGATAACTTTTCATCCAGTGATTAATAATGATGTTTATACAGTACATGACTACTTTAAAGGGATAAAGTTATTTCCATTTTATTCAGGTTTTTCTGTCAGCACAATGATGACTCCTTGAGACAAATCTCTGATTTTAGACTCCAAGCTATCAAGTGTGTCATTAGTCTTCTCCACAGCAGTCCCCTGGTGCTCAGTGGTAAACAGTCTGAGTGCCTCAGGGGCGGTCTAACTGCAGCCAGTCGGGACACAGATAATTATGACCCAGAGGCCAAAGTGAAGTGGACTTATGGGATGTTTACAGATTTGTGTCTTTATTGTCACAAACTCCTGTGGTGCTTTTTGCTTCCTGGAGCTGGATAATTTGCAGTTTAGAAACCTCTTAACTAAATATAATATCACAGCAGCAGAGATTCAAACTGTGTCCTCAGAGAACAATTAACTAAGATCAGTTAGTCAAAGTTCTGTTCCTCACTGCTGAGTTCAACTTAACACTATATTGAGCCAACAGAACAAAAAAAACAACATGAATATAGTTGTTTACATTCCTGAAACCAGTCGCAAACAATATTTGTGAAACTAAAAAACAGATGTACATTGCTTGCCTGTTGTAAACTGTAAAATTAACTGTCAAAATAGTAAAAAATATTGGATGACTACTTCAAAGAACTAACCTATTGCATATCATTTTAAAAACAAATCAATCCCAGAAAAAAGCCAACAATAAAAACACAGAAACAGTTACTTAAATGCTGACAATTTCACTGAAGCACAGGCAGCTATGACAGCGCCATGGAGAACCACAGGAAGGGGCTGAGCATCTTGGAGAGACCTGAACAAACCAGGGAATGAAAATAAACTGGATCAAGACATTACCCAGAAGTAACAGAAGAGAAAAGATTACAACTGTCCACCAGTGTAAAATATATTTGTAATTCTTAAAGACTCACTCGAATGTGTTTTAATTCTCTTTTTGTCTATTTTTGTTTTCCTGGTTTTACTTCTGCTGGGCCTTCTTGCCAGGTCATCATAGTAAACTGTAAAAATAAAATGAAAATGGTGTTTTTGTTGTTTTTAACATGTTCGTGTAGCATTTTTATCATGATTGAGGACATACTGTATAAAGAAAATTAAGGAAAAAACTGCATTTCTGAGTATTTATTTGTTCAAATTGGGGTGAATCTGGATCAAACAAAAAACTACCATTAGAAGAAGCTCTCAGTTGTGATGTAGAAACTGAAATGGCCTCCCTGCTGCGCTCCATCCTGATGCAACCACTTGCAGACAAATTCACACATTCACGTCTTTGTTTTTCTTGTCTGAGATGGTATCTGAATGAAAACTGTACGGCTGAATAGTTCCAATATTGATCACCGTTTTTTTTGTGCCACTAACATTAGCTTGAGGCCGCGAGGGCCTGTAAGATAGAGTGTAAACAAAGGGATGATGGGAAATAAGTGGAGGCTAACTTCCGTGACAACAGTACGGAGTCCAAAACTTAGAGAAGAGTTTTTGATTAACTCTTGCTGTTCTGCAGGAACCTAGACTATGACACCAAACAGCATAATCGTAGAGTGGGGATCGAAAGTTTAGGCACGCCAGTTAAAATGTTATGTTTGTCAGGGCTCAGTCATCCATTCCCTCCTCTGACCACCAGAGGGAGCCCTCTCCAGAATACTGATGGTCTCTGGCACTCTTCCTCACTCCCACTCCCATCATGCACCGCCCACTGTTTCTGCCGTTACTAGCTGTTTGTCATCATCGTCACTATCACCGCTGTACACATTCCTGCTCTCTACTCTGTTCCACGCAAAGTCTCAAATTGTTTTCACTAACACTCAGTCTGAGCGGTTGCCCTCGCCATGTTTGACCTTTGCCTGTTTATTCCTGCAGTGCTCCTTGTGTTTTTTGACTTTTGCCTGGTTCCTGATTATGTACTACCTCGTCCTTGCCTGTTTTGCTAATAAATACATTTGCACATGGATCCAACTGCCTCAGCCCCTGCGTTACAATATTAGTGTTGGGCAGATGATGAAGCTTCATTTACTCTAGGAGGACATCTAGTGGACACAAGAGTTCAGTTCACACATGAATCAGTTGAATTTGAAGAGGAATTAAGAAAAGAAAACACAATACCATAACGAACAATATGCAAACAATTAAACATGTACATCTTTGTTAAAATAAATGATTAAACAAAATTAAAATAAATGTTCCAGTTGGAATATTCTCCGAATGTTCTTTATATCTTCATAGTTTAACTTTAAAAATCTGGATCACCTGTGTGATGTCAGTCACTTTATATTAAGAGTCTGGTGTTAATGCAGCAGTTCTGAATCCTGCCCCCTTAAATTATGATTTCAATAAAATAAATAAAAAATACTGAGAAAATGCCAACATGTTTTTTAACATGTAAAATAATAACTAGCTGAACATATTAATGTGAAGAGATTAAAAAATTATAATAAATTGAATTACTGGAATGAACAGAAATGATCATAATATAGAAATATTTATGGATGGAAACGTCAAATATAAAGTATTTTTTAGTACTTAATAGAGAAAGGATAACAGAGGACTCCCAGAAAGCATGTTAGAACAGTTTACTGCACAACAGCAGAACACAAACCAAAATTTAGCATTGATGCTAAAGCTAAACAAGAGGAAGCACTGTGTCCGAAATGTTTTTAAAATCCAGGGCATTGAATAGTCCCGCACTATGAAGTTTTTTAGTAGTTAGGGTGCAGGGAAGGAATTCAGACACAGCCAAGCTAAACACCAGATTTTTGTTCCCAGTCCACTTCGATCATCCTGTGTCAATCATAAAAACCGTGCCCCCTCATTGGACGAAAATAAAAGCTGTTTATAAAAAAATCTACAAGTTTAAAACCAACATTCACTCCCCCCAGAGTTGTCATGAAACAAAAATGCAACTAGATTAAATAAAAAGTTTAGGCACCAGGCATTAAAGAGGTTTATTTGAGGGTTGCCTCTCTGGTCAGTTGTGGTACTGCAATATTTGTTACTTCCTGATTGGCTTCACCCCCTGACCGCTAGAGTTACCGCTTCGTCTGACAGCAGGCCCAATGTTTCAGTGACCATCACTACAATATTAACCACAAATCCCATCATGCAGTGTATCAGCTGCCTTGCCGAACACCAGTGTTGCCAGAAGGGGCAGACTCCTGCCCAGTTGGGCGGTTTAGATTCTAAATTTGTGGGGAAAAAAGCTTTGGACAGGTGGATTTAATTTGGGCGGGTTCGGTTCAGACATTCCATATTGAAACAAGTCTCAGCAGGGACATGCGGTCAGGGGAGGCAGGTGAGCCACAACCTCACCTGTGAACTATCCTCGCCATGGTGACATACTAATAACACAGTAATAATGTGTCCACCCATCTGTATTTTGTGTGTTTGTTTTACAACTGCAGCACAGGCTGAGGTGAGAGAACACACAGGGAGCACAGCCTTGATTGAGCGATCCCTAATAAACTGGGTCATTGTGTCGCGTGTCTTTAGTTTGCTCAGCAGTATGCTACGAATGTTATTCTTTATTAACTATTTATACATTTTATTACATCGTTTTTCCATTTCATATCTATTTTATGTTTGTCATTTCTTTGGTGTTAGTATCTGACATAAAGCTGCACTGAAAAGACAGACGATGATGAAGGCAGTAAACAGCTGCGCTTTTTCAGATATTAATAACAGGGCAGAGTGCACCCTGGAAAGGTCGCCAGTTTGTCGCAGGGCCTCAATCACACACCCATACACACGTAGGGACAATTTAGAGCGACCAATTAACCTATGAAGTATGTTTTAAGGAAGCTGGAGTCCCTGGAGAAAACCTGCACATGCACGGGGAGAACATGCAAATTCCACACAGGAAGGTCCCCCATTGGTGACACTGTTTCAGGTCCTCCAGCCAGGACTTGAACCAAGGTCCCTCTTACTGTGAGGCAAGAGTGCTAACCACTGCACCACAGTGGAGCCCTTAAGTTAAAAAAGTAGCGCTTTTAAAGCTTTAACATTTAAAAAAATTAAAAAAGAAGCTTCGGTGTTCAATAAATGTTTGTTCTGTTCGGCCCCCGTAAGTATGTTTTGTATTATGGCCCCCGTGTGGTTGAGTTTGACACGCCTGATGTAGAACCTTTTACGTGGACTTGGCACTTTGCTTCAGGCATGACACCCTGATCTGATTCTGAAGGCCTTGGGTAGATGTTATGGATCCTAACAAAAAAAAGCTAGCTAAAATGTTAATAGGGGTCCTACTCCTTTTGACGACACCTTATGTTGTCCATAATTCTATTTACATGTATTTTTATTCTCAAAAACCAATTTAAGTTTTCTTCTGTTTTTTGGATTCAGCAAATCTATATTCAAATCTCCATAGAAATATGACCTTTTTGGAAATATTAGCAAACATGTTTTCAATGGCACGTGTTAAAGTTTCTATGATGCAGGGGCTCGATACACTTACAACAATGTTACTTTGTTTTTCCATACTAATCTCTAGAGATACGTATGCCATGACATCATCAAAACAATCAGACATTGTCTCCACAACTTTGTGTTTAAAACTGTTGTGTGTGTAAAGAGCCACCCCCCAACCCCATCTTGCTTATTTTTCTTGTTCACCAAGTGAAAATCATAGTTTTTGTTTGAGGGGGATTCTAGTGTTTCATGTTTGAAGATCTGCACGTGATTAGAATTCCCAGTGCAGACTATTGTCAGCCAGGACACTGATATATGTTAGAACGGAGAGAGCAAAGACTTCAGTTGCTGCTGCAGCAGTAGAACAGCTCCTGGGTTTACCCCATTCACATGATCACCACGATGGAATATTTTACACTGTCTGCCATCAACGATACCATCAATCACAGAGCTGCTGTCTTTTCTTTTACCTTGATACTTTATTTTCTGATTGTGTTTTGTAATGCTTCTCTGATTTTAACCATTGTTTTGGATGAAGGGCTGCATGAGCCCATGTATATTTTGTTATGTGTTTTCTGCATCAATGGACTTTATGGAGCGGCTGGTTTTTACCCAAGGTTCCTGGCTGACCTGCTGTCATCCTCTCAGGTCATCTCATATGGCGAGTGCCTCTGCCAAGCGTTTGTGCTGTACTCGTACGTCTGCAGCGACACGTCTATTCTTGCAGTCATGGCTTATGACCGATATCTGGCCATTTGTCTGCCACTGGAGTACCGCGCCATCATGACTAAGAGGAAGCTTTTTGAACTGGTGTGTTTTTCTTGGTTAACACCTTTCTGCATATTCTCCATCAACATTGTTCTCACGACCAGACTAAAGTTCTGTGATACAAAGTTACAGAGACTTCTTTGTGTTAACTGGATGATTGTAAAGCTGGCTTGTCCAGGAACAAACACAACTATAAACAACATCTATGCATTTACAACCCTCTCCATATATATTCTGCATTGGTTCTTCATTGTCTGGACGTACATATATATAGTTAAAACATGCTCGCAGTCTGCAGAAGACAGAGCAAAGTTCATGCAGACATGTGTGCCTAATTTAATCTCCTTGGCCACTTTTTTGTCATTGTGGTGTCAGATTTGTTGCACATGCGATATGCTGCAAAAGATTTACCGGAAAGTTTTCAAAACTTTGTTTCCATTGCAGTCGTCATTATTCCTCCTCTTATAAATCCTTTACTGTATGGATTCAAACTGACCAAGATTCGTAAACGGCTTCTCCTTTTGATTCACATGAGAAAAAAACAATTCTTACTCGTTTTTAATCCCATTAACAGACATTCTCATAAATGACTGTTTCCATCTGGTGTCTTTCTGTCTGAGGCTGACGCCTTAACACTTTTGAAAAAAATCACTTTAAAGCAAAAATACATGCTGAATCATGTCAGACTGGATGGAAATCAGTATGAGCAAATAAAAAGCGAACACTTATTGATGTGAAGTTTTTTGTGAGAGCAATGTTTGTAAAGGCACAGAAAGAACATTAACTCAGGTCACTGAACACTTGCTCTTTATTGTCGTTTTCATTTTTACTACAACTTGGATGTAAGAGAAGGCATAATTTAAGTCTTTTCAATATGAGCAGTTTTCTAAGGGCAATGTGCACATTCAGTAAGAAACAAGACAATTTACAAATCTAAAAACTTTGTGAAAACATTTTGACTAACAATGATGTGTTTTGGCTTTGAAGTAACATGGACTTTAAGAAAAACCAGAATCATTTCTTTTAAACTCCAATATTTCAGACCTTTAATCCATTAGAAAATACTGAGCAGAGGTTTTGATAATGAAACAGGGAATGAGCGTGATTTATTTCTAAAAGGTTAATTATTTCCTGTCTGCATTTTGATTTGTTACTTGAATTCAAACTGCAATGTCATTTAAGTCCCAGTTTGACTTATTAAAGTGAAAATTCATTGGTAAGTTAAAAAAAATTGCAATCTATTCCAACAAACACATTTTTCACAATATAATATAAAAAGTTCAAAGAATGCTATGATTTTATGTTAGTTTGTAGATAGAAACACAGAATTCCAGCTTGTGTTTTTGTTTCCATAATTCAAAATTTGTTTAAAACATTCAAAATACAGTCTTACCTACATAAAATGTCTGTAATTTTTTATTAAATCTGTTTTTTATTATTTATTTTTTTATTTGTTTATATCCAATTTACTTTGTCCTGGTGTTTTTCTGTATTTACTAAATGTGACAGAATAAAACAGTCTTCTATTAGTGTAATGCTTTACTGTGTGATTATTGGTGCCAACAAATGCAGTTATGTTTGCTTGTAATTTTTCTTTAGTTAGGTTATGTTCTAAGTTATCTTCTCTTTTTTGGTTTTGTGTTTTTCCCAGTAAGTTCCACTTGGTCAGGTTACCAGTGGACAGTCTTTGGTTTCCGCCATTCCTTTTTGGTTTAGTCATAGTAATCTTGTTTTGTTTGTTCTTTTGTCATGTTTCCATTTGGTTATTACATTTTAAACTCTTGCATCACTATTCCTGATATTCTGCTTGTCATCATGAAGGTTGAAAAAAGATCCCCGAGTGTCTGACCAAGGAGGTTCAACATCGTCATCTGTCCTGACCCATTCAAACCTTCAACTATTATAGAACGCAGCCGCATGTGTGCTGATAAGGACCAGAGAATGGGAAACTGTTAGAGTCATCCTGAAAACCGCTGCACTGCTCCCTGTGCAATTCAAGATTGATTTTATTATTATTGTAATTATTGATTTTCCTTTATTGGTTTATAAATGCTTTTATGGTCTTGGGTTGTCATATCTGAAAGTCATGAGCCCTCGTGGATCTCTAGGCCCTCTCTGATGCAGGCCACTAAAACCTACGGTGAGACTTTATTCAGTTGTTATTTCTAAGAACTTCTCAACCATTAACATGAAAAAATAATGGAGTGTGAGCTGAGGTAACATCACTTTAAGAGAAGATTTTGAGGTAGTTAGTGTAAACCCTGGTCCTGCTTTTCATTACTGAACTCAGTGATCTGAGGCGTGTGGTTTGTTGCTTTGAGTTGACCTCAGAATGGTCATCTGTTAGGTGACTGTGAGTGGGGCTGACCACATGCTTCATGTATGAAAACACCTGCTCACATGGATATGTAGACCCAGAGACAGAGAGCAGCGCTAGTGCAAGCTTTCCAAACAGTTGAATTTCTTAGGCATAGATGTGCCGCAGTAGAGAATGTGAGTGCTGTGATCTTACACTTGATCTCCAACTTTTTTTCTAAGTTCTACAAACGTTGTCATCTACAGTGGTTTCAGCTCAACCAGCTGCATCTCCAAATTCTCTGCAGCCATCCAGTCTATAAAAGTAGCATCCAAATCATGCTGGTCAAAGCAGTCAGGCTTGATCAGGAGGTTGAACAGAGGGGATACTGCAGAGCTGTTGATGCTCCCTCTCTCAGGTGTGGAAGATAGCAGGAAGCAGAGGTGAAAAGGTCATTTGTGCCGCGAGTCTTCACAGCGGCATGAATCCTGCAGGCTCCATTCAGTACGACTAATAGGAGATTTATGGAAAACTGTTGTTTTTATTTAAAATAAACCAGTGTTTCTCACAAACAATAATCACTGGTCATATCTCAGTGTTACAAAAGCGCGATCATTGTCCACAGCAGGCCTTCATTTATCACAGGAGTTACGTTTTAAAGAAAGCCATTGATAGACAATATCAGCAAAATTTTCTTTTTAATTTTTTTCAAATACTGGTAATCACAGATGTTTTAAGGCTGTAAAGCACCAGGTTTTTTCAGTGATGTGACGCTCTGTATTGATGCTTCACAGCGTGTGTGCTGGGCAGGGGAGGAGGAGTCACTGCGGTGTGCAGAGACTGCTTCATCTAAAACATGATGACGTCTGAAGCTTCGCTGCCTGACCGTAGGCTACCATGTGACTGAATCAAGCAGTGGTTCAGATTGTGCTGCAGGTTTGACATTTACATTTACAGGTGTTTACATTTTAACTTAGAGTAAGTGATACTTAAACACTTTTTCAGGTCATTGTCAGGTTGTGTCAAGCGGACAAAAATGCAGGACAGCTGGCAGCTCCAAGAAAAAACAAAGAGTCTTTATTTCAACAGTTCCACAATACTATGGTAGAGTCACTAAGGCAAAAGTCAAAAATCACTAGTCTAGTCAAAACTTCACAACTAGACCTCCAAAAATGGTTGTGAAAGACAAGAAGCTAGAGACCAGAGAAACAAAACAAACCTGCATAGAAGTGAGGACAGGAAACTCATTCAACAATGACAGGGGAAGAAAACTGACAACAAGACACAGGTGAAACGCATAAAGGAGGAGGAGGAGAGGGTCACCCACCCTGACCAAACAAGAACCCAACCTTTAAAGTACCGGTTCACCAATCTTTATACCTGAAACAAAAACATGAGGACCCTACACTCTTACAAAAAGACCTTGCACACCATACACAACCCCCAAAATACAGGAAACAAAAACGACAATGGCTATAACACAGCTGCTTTTTTAACCCAACTATTTGCTAATCTCATAATCAGTAATACTCAATGCACGCTTCTGGATGATACTGGGATGTCCTTTATTCATGTTTTTATTGTTTATTTATCTGGCAAGGTCCTAAAAATGGCATCTGTGCTTCTGAGAAAAGCTTCCTTAATACATTCACCATCAGTGAGTGGTTTTCCATGTTTTGCAATGCAAAGTGCAGTGGAATAACTTGCTTCTGTCCCAGTACGTTTAGAGGTGGCAAAATGTTTCAGGGAACTTGCCTGTTTTGCATACTTTGACACATCGTGTTTGTTAGACTGTTTTATCAGCGTGGTCTTTCAAAGTCTTGCTGTGTTTAGTCTGGAAATGTCATACCATACCATATACCAGCTTTACTTAAGAGCACTAAGAACTGTCTGTGCACACTGGAAGTGCTGTACAAATACATAACCAACAGTCCCACAATAAAACATGTCAAAAGTACATAGTAATAGTAAAAATAACAATGTCCATTAGATGACTAAACAATTAAATGAAAACATTCAAATTCACTAAAAGAAAGCCCCTTATGTTGTTTTAAAAGCCAGGTTATAAAAGTGGGTTTTTAATGAAGACATCAAATGGAAGATCGTTCTAAAGTTTTGGCGCTGCAGCAGCAAAAGCCTGGTCCTCTCTGAGCTTAAACTTTGTTTTTTTAATCCTAGGAGCAGCTGATCAGCCGACCGAAGAGAGCACGAGGGAACATGAGGTGGCAGCAGCTCAGAAAGGCAGACAGGTACCAAGCCAGGCAAGGATTTAAATAAAAGAATCTTAAAACAGACTCGAAAATGATAGTTAGTATATAACTTTAGTTATAGTTAGTATGCTATTGATAGTAATTTAAATGTTCCACAATTGGACACCGTCATCATACATTTTCTTCATCCCCAGTTAATGGAGTGGTGATCAGCTGTAGTATGAATTTCAAACCTGTTCACATTTCCTATTGACCATTGGCAGGACAGAAAGAAAGTCTGGGTGTAATCTCACCTTGCTTGGTTATTATTAAACAAACTGAACTCATAACACATTAATGTACATAAATGTCAGCCGCTGCGACACTAAAAACATGATCAAAAAACAAGCTGTGCAGTCATAAACGTGTGCTGCAGCAAATATTAAGCTTCATTGAAAAGAAGTGGGAGTATTTATAAAGGTGGGTGGGGTGACAGTGCAGCGTGAACGGGCCCTTTCTTTATGACGCCATAGGAGAAAAAAAGCTCATTGTGATTTTTTATTTCCCTTTCCCTCCGTGTGCCAACTGTGACCCACACGCCCCAGGTTGCTGACCCCTGATCTGGACAAACTTCACCACACATTTTATACTGCTAGATCAGTTTTCATGCTCCTTTGCAAACCTCTCAGATCAAGTGATGATGTAAGAGAAAGTGTCCAAAGAGATGCCACTATCAGAAATAATAGACAAAACCGAGGCGTGAAGCGTATGGCGTGAAGGTTGCTACCATGAAGGTCTTCTAAAGAGCTTTGAAACCCACAAAATGGTCTTACTCACAAATAATAGATCTTTTTTCTTCATGTGGGTATTTTTATTTTGTGCTTTTCTCACTTTTCCCATCGTGGGATCAATTAAAGTTCTATCTATACCCTTCCGGCACACTAATTGGATTTGGTAGAGATTACGCGAGAACTCTGCCCTGTGCTGAATGTGAGAGTGCATGTGTAACCCAGTTATAGTTATCCCACTTTAACCTCTATGCCGGGAATTTGTGGCTTACAGCTCCCTGCTCGTAGTCTAAACAATTGTGAGACTTTGTAATTGCATCTTGATTTTTTTAGAGATACACATTTGCAAGCTGCTGTTTAGTACATGTTTTGGGGCCAGTTTGTGTTTCTGAATTGCTGCAGGAAAGCTTGTTCTTTAAAAGGACCTCTTTCTTTGCTGCTACTGTTAAACCTGTCAAATAACTTTAGACTCCTTTGCTTTGTGTCAATTTACCTGAAGTTCCTTTTAGTGTAATAATTAATGACTTGATGATTTTTCATTTAGTCACGTTTCCATTGCCTCTGAAATTGCGCAAATTGGATTTGCGATAATAAATTTGCTTAATGGAAACACCACAATTTTAAAATAACTCGCATTTATCAAAAGCTTTTGGAGCTTGAAGAAGATGGTTTTTTGGTGCGTATCGAAATGGACAAATTTCGCAAAACAGCAATGGAAACACTTTTTTGTCAATCAAAGCGTTTCTTGGATGGAAGTAGCTGCGCTGAGCCCCGCACAGCGGGCGCCACGAGAGGTCCCGCAGCATCACAGCTCATTAAAAGTTGAATATTAAACGGAATCGTTGGAGTCACAGCTCCTCTGTAAAATCACCTACCAAGATTTCCTTCAAATCGTTTCATCTGTAGCCACTCCGGCCCGCTTGCAGCTCCATGGCCTGCAGACGTCTCCTTTGACATATGATGATGAGCGCTAGAGCCGGGACAGAAATCTAAATGGACCTTGTGTTATCAAACAGAGAAAATTGTCCAACTGCTTACTTGTTGGAATGGTTATTTTTTAATACAGCTGAACATGATGCTCTGCATATGTGTTTGACTCCTTTACAGTTCTTTAGATCATCAATGGTTTAGCTACGCTGCACGCGGTCCTCAGAAGTCGTGACGTCACCCAAAGGATCCCTTTTTGTGAATCAACTTAAAGCAATACTTGTTCTCATCCATCCCTGTGGTTTTGAAAGACTTATCGCGTGAGTTGCTTTGTGTGATGAAAACGCAGAGGCGTTTGGATCCATGTGCAGGCAGGTGTTTATTAAAGATAAAAACAGACAAAGTGCAAAGACAAGAGCGAGTCTGAGGCCAGGCAGGGGTCAGAGACAGGGCGGCGAGTAGACAGGCTGGGGACGGAACCAGGAAAGACAATGGCCACAGAATGCTCAGGATTGGTTGCAGGGCAAAACAATGATCGAAGGGATGGCGGGCATAATATACGGTGAGACTTCATGGGCAATGAGAGCTAGCTGGTATTTTATACTCCTTCAAGCCAGAACTGAACTTACTCCCAGCTTCTAAAATTTAAATCCAAATTCCAGTTTGGAATTTTTGGCACAAATCAATTTAGTGATTGAGCAAAATCCAGCTTTTATTTTGGTAGACCACTTCCGCTAATCACCAAGTTAATTTGCAAATAAACTAAACATTTAGCTCCAAACTGAATATTTAGGTAAAATTCTAAATATTTAGCTAATCTATACATTTAAATTAGACTTTAATATTTATCATTCAAACAAAGATTTAGTTACAAAATTTAAATATATATATTTTGGAAACTAAATATTTAGGTCAGATCTAAATATTTAGTTTGTAAATATTTAACTTAAAAATGAAAGATTTAGCTTTCAAGTTAAATATATAATTATAAAATAAATATTTAACTTTAAAATTTAATATTTAGCTTGCTAACTAAATATTTAGCAAAGTAATGTAACATTTGTAAATACATGAATTAAAAGATGAAAAAACACATTTGAAAAACGAAACCTATTGTTTTCTCATAAAAGAGGCTAAATAACCAAAAATATTGCTGTTAAAATTTTTCTACACAGGTTTAGTACAGTTTCCACATGGCGCCTCATATGGAACTGTTTTTTGAAACAAGACATTTCTGAAGATTGAAGATTAGTGTTATTGAAATTGATTGTATTCCTTATGTCTTTAAATTGCAATCATCCACTAATGATCAGTGACATTTTGGTTTCTAGACAGAAACAATATGGACTTGATTTATTTGTTGGTTCTGGTTATGTTTTTCATCGTGTGAATCGGATGGAGAACTATCCTGTAGGTCTTGAGCCTGAAGAAGATCATGTTTGACCGTCTGCCTGTGCGGTAGGAGGAGGCACAGCCTTTTAACTGCCCTCTCACAATGCCCAGGGAACAATCACAGGGAGACCCAGACTCCAAAGATTCCAAAATGATGCATTTTAAGTGAAATGCAACTTTGGTGTTCACATAACAAATAATTTTGTCTTTAGGTGTTTTTCAAAGTCATTAAATTTTAAAAACTGTTCAACACAATTGCATTTTTAACTTCATTTGAATAAACGTTTACTTTTGACTGACTGTATTGCTAAATATTCATTTTCAGAAAGCTTGTGGTCCTCTTTTCATCTGTTCTAAGCTAATGTTTGATGCATTTTCTTAGGTAAGAATTTTGTCTGCAATGAGTATTTTTGGCTAAGTAACTAGTAACTTTAATAAGATATTTTACTGTTGAACCCAACCTTATAAAATCAATTCTCACATGGATTTGCAAAGAATTTCAGTGATGGTTCTGTTCGTTAGGCTTGAACAAACACAACTAACACGAACAGATCACATCACCAGTCAGGCAGTTGCATGAGAAACACATTGTCTGTTCTCACATCAACAGTTTTATTGTTGTTCTAAGTGTTGTTGTTTGAGACACATGTCCTCAAACAACTTCAGGCTCATGCATTAAAATCCATACATACAGTGAATAGCAGCTGGTCTCTTGAACATCCAGATGTTGCAGTAGGATTTAATACGACACACAACTGTACTGTTAGTGTTTCTGTTTTGCTATTTTTTTGTTTGCTGCTCTAAAAAAAAGTTGTCTCTGCTGCATGTCTGTGTTCCGGTTCACCTGTCTTTGTAAGGACGCTGCAAGTTCCCTCATTCATGGACACTTTTAAAGTAAAGAAATTTGCTTTGAATCCATCTGTAGGATACGCCAGCAAACATCTACTTGTAGATTTAGAGTCAATTTGTGGACTCAATATGTTACTGAGAATTGAGGTAAAAGTCCATTATGTAAAGAATGGTTCTCACAAAGACAGGGGGATAAATGTGGGCTTTTGCTCTGAGTGTGTCTTTGTGGTTGGCTAAAAGAAGCAAAGGGTTAAGAGGCTTTGTGATCCATTGAAGTACTTAGAAGGAGTGAGAGAGGCAGGAAAGGTTCAAATTAGAAAAGACAAAAGCAGCTACAGAAGATACGCACAGAAGCAGAAAGTAGGATGATAAACAGATTGGATCCGAAAAATATAGTTTAAAAATACTAAAATAAGACAAAGGGGGGAAAGGGAGACTTCTGAGGGGGAGGGGTTGGTGGATTAATCTGGGTTTAGAAGGGATTAATGTCAGGTTTGGTTTGGTAGTAAACTCACATCCATGTCAGTCACTTCTGGCTGCTGCTGACGGACTGGTTCACCTATCTCAGAGATCCCACAGTGAGCCGTCACGAGAGGCGAAACTGGACCGCAGGAGAAGGAGGTGAGTTCATTGTCTTGGGTACTGTTGTTTTGACTGGGCTGTGTGGAAACAGACTAGGATTTATAAGTAAGCAAAAAAACAAAACAAAGGCTAAACTGACTAAAATCTGTTGTTAAGTGTAATTTAGGTTTAAATAACTGTGGAATTAGACTTTCATTCTGGGTGGATGCCCAGTCACTCTGTTCAATAAACTCCCCTCATTTCCCTTAATACTCCACGTGGGATTGTTTAGGTGAGTTTTTATAACCTGTAATTAAAGTTCTTCCTGGAATTGTAACGTAAGATGGAAGTGGGACGAAGATTAGATGCTAACACTACAGATCTGCTTGCAGTGACCGACTGCAGTATGACTGCAGATGGAAATGAATGGAAATGTTTAAAACTTCATTTAATGTCTGTTACTTTTTCTATCACTGTGTCCATTTTAAATGTGGGTTGTGTACACTACTGAACAGTTGCTAGTTTGTCAGGACTGTCAAACTTCGGTCCTTGATAAGTGGGATCTTGCTGGAATTCAGATAACCTTGTTCTACCTACTGATGATCACATGAACCAGCTGCAAAGCCAGAGCAAAAAGCTGATAGCTGATAACGCTGAAGCTGATGGATGAAAACGCTGAAGCTGATGGATGAAAACACTGAAGCTGAAAACGCTGAAGCTCATGGATGAAAACGCTGAAGCTGATGGATGGAAACGCTGAAGCTGAAAATGCTGAAGCTCATGGATGAAAACACTGAAGCTGATGGATGAAAACGCTGAAGCTGATGGATGAAAACGCTGAAGCTGAAAACGCTGAAGCTGATGGATGGAAACGCTGAAGCTGATGGATGGAAACGCTGAAGCTGATGGATGAAAACGCTGAAGCTGATGGATGAAAACGCTGAAGCTGAAAACGCTGAACCTGATGGATGAAAACGCTGATGGATGAAAACGCTGAAGCTGATGGATGAAAACGCTGAAGCTGATGGATGAAAACGCTGAAGCTGAAAACGCTGAAGCTCATGGATGAAAACGCTGAAGCTGATGGATGAAAACGCTGAAGCTGATGGATGAAAACGCTGAAGCTGAAAACGCTGAAGCTGATGGATGAAAACGCTGAACCTGATGGATGAAAACGCTGAAGCTGAAAACGCTGAAGCTGATGGATTAAAACGCTGAACCTGATGGATTAAAACGCTGAACCTGATGGATGGAAACGCTGAAGCTGATGGATGAAAACGCTGAAGCTGAAAACGCTGAAGCTGATGGATGAAAACGCTGAATCTGATGGATGAAAACGCTGAAGCTGAAAACGCTGAAGCTGATGGATGGAAACACTGAAGCTGATGGATGAAAACGCTGAAGCTGAAAACGCTGAAGCTGAAAACGCTGAAGCTGAAAACGCTGAAGCTGAAAACGCTGAAGCTGATGGATGGAAACGCTGAAGCTGATGGATGAAAACGCTGAAGCTGATGGATGAAAACGCTGAAGCTGAAAACGCTGAAGCTGATGGATGGAAACACTGAAGCTGATGGATGGAAACGCTGAAGCTGAAAACGCTAAAGCTGAAAACGCTGAAGCTCATGGATGAAAACGCTGAAGCTGATGGATGGAAACGCTGAAGCTGATGGATGAAAACGCTGAAGCTGATGGATGGAAACGCTGAAGCTGATGGATGAAAACGCTGAAGCTGATGACTGACATTGTTTGGGCCGGTATGGAGCATCTGCCAAAAGGCAGCATATGGAAATGGTGAAAACCGGGGTGATTATGATGGTGATTTTTGTCCTTCAGAATGTTTCTGGCTCTATGGAAGCAGTGAGAGTTGTAGATGGAAGTTATTGTAGGCAAAGAGCAACCAATGGCTTTCTGTGCATCATTGGTCTCCTGCGGTCTCTTCCTGTCACCCTCTTGCAGCTAGAGTGCCAAACTGACACGACAAAGGTCTGCATGCTCTCATGCTCTGTGGTGGATGATAGGTCATCAGCAGGTTTGGTGGAGTTGCTGCTTTTCAAACCAGGGCAGAGGTGCTGCTTGTCCTGCAGAAATCTGGACTTTGAGGAATTGGAAGAATTCAGTTCACACCTCCAGCTGTTTCACCATTGATGTGCAATGGAGCATAGCAGCTCAGTCCACCAGAAGGCAAGGAGGAGTTCTTTAGACTTGGAGATGTTTGATGCCAGTAACATTTAAATACTATAAAATAGCATGAATAAGATTAAAGGCAAATGAACTATTTATTAACAATTCTTTTGGGATTGGATACTGTCATTTATTTATATAGAAAAGGAATTCATTTTAAAGTTAAACCAAAGTTACTAGAAGATTTCTGATTTGAGCCTCTGAAGGTCAAGGAGCCACAGTTTGTTACCAAAGGTTTACCACGGCTCATAGCAATCACAATCAAGAACTCATACGCATAATTTTCAGAACGTGCTGGGGGGGCTCCATATTATTGATTTAATGACAGGAGCCGGCAAATTTAGCCCACGGGCCAGACTTTGGACATGCCTGAAATAGACTAACACCTGGTTTATGAGCCTTTAGAAAGTGGCACGGGCTTTACCTGGATCAAACGCACAGTCAAAAAGGACTCAATGTTATTTTTAAAGTCAAATTAACTCACAAACATTTGTTTTGTCCCAACAGAGCTTGTTTTCCTACACTGCTGCTTGAAAAGGTTTCTCTTACATAACTTCTGTCCCAAACTTGGTCTATTTTGAAAAACATATTTGTTTACAGAAAAAAGAGATACATTCTCTCACATCTCTATCAAAATGGTACAAATTTGGTAATGAATGCACATAGCTGATTTTGTCACAGAAAATACTGAAATAATGCAAATAAGGTGTAGATGGGAGATAGAGTACGTCTGAAGGGCCTAATAACAGTACAAATGTCAAAGGGAAAAAAACGACTTTAGCAAAAAGATGCTTAAAAAGTAATTAGCAGTTTTTTGAGAGTGTTGGTTTATTTATACTCCTTTTGTGTGGGTGTGTGTGTGTGTGTTTGCAGAACACGGGAAATACTTTGAATACTGTAAAATAAAAAAAAGATGACAATGCACTTTTGTGAAGCCCAGAAAACGTTATCAGGACAACTTGCTTTTACTGAAGCATTGCTAATATTTAGGGCAGTGGTCACAGCCGTCTGCCCACATGTTCATCTGCTCAAACAGCTGTCGTTGGCTCTGACAGAATACCACCCACCCGCCCGTCTGCCTCTCATTAAAGCAGGCAGCGTCCAGAACTCAAAATAAACACAAGGCTATCATTAATTAAGACAAAGAGCCAAAAACTCGCTCATTTTCTCCAAGTCACATTGGGTCAGTCTCACTGAGTGCCACTCAAAAAAACTATTATGCACAACTATTCTGTTAGTAGTCATTATGTTTACCTGTTTTAGTACTGTTTTTTTTTTTTTTTTTTACATATAGAATTCAAATTTTGATGCAGAGGTTCAAATGCATTATGCTGCAAAGATTCTTATGATTGAAAGCACTTAAATGGGTGCATTGGTTTTAGTAGGCTTGTATGTGAATGGAGGTTTACACAGTCAACTATATTTTTCAAAAAGCAAAGCTTTTTCCTTGTGTAATTATGACTTTTCTCTCATAATTTAACAAGTTTGGTCTTATAAAATTATGACTTTTTTTTCTCAGTAAGTGCAACTTCATTCTCATTCATTTATTTCTTTTGTTTTTAAGGTGGTCCTATAACTCCATTGTACAAGAACAGCAATGTCTGCTGTTTTATTTTTATGTCGTTTTCTTGTAAGAAGCGTGTATGAGACATGTAGGCGGCCAGAGCCAAATAACAAGGTCACAGACAGCTCAGTGACACTGAATATGTTGATGCACACTTCTTTCTTTGGGCATGCTCCAAGTGACAGGTCTTAGCAAACACTTTTACATATAGCACATACATAGGGGTGAAGTAAAAGAGACCCTAGTGCGTCAAAAGTTTTTCCTTTTTTTCAACACACCACTAAATTCTGCGGACTGCGGAGCCCATGAGTGTTGTTTTATGTAATAAAACAGGTTTGCTCATTTAAAAACCCACACACTGCTGTAAAGGCAGTTTTGGCTAATGCTTTACTATTACCATCATTATTACTTGTAATTTTACTATTTAACAGTGTATCAGATGAGAAAATACTTTTTTTTTCTGAAGTCAGATATGTTTTTAATGGTCACCACTGCATGTTTCTGCCCTTTTCCCTCCTTTTTTATTTATTTATTTTTTTACATTCCATCACCTAATGTTTAACATAAACATTCACTTGAGCACAGGTGTCAGCTCACCTTTGCAGTTGGTTTATGTGACAGAATTAAATGCTTTACATGTGTTGGTTTGTATGCAACTGTAGTTGTGTTGTATACATGTTGACAAGTTTCTATATGAAGATTCTTAGAGCCAACAGGTATGTTTGTTACACCTAAGTGTCTGGACAGGCCCCACCCATTTCTGACTAACATTCCCACTTGACTGTAATGATTATAAGCTTCTCATACCCTTTTTTCCTCTGTCTTTTGTGCCATTACCCCCTCTCTCTAACATCTCTTTCTCTTCTTGTCTTCTTTTCCATCCGGTCCAACAAAAAAAGACACAAACATAATTAATATAAATAAAGTTTAGTTTAAATTACAAAAGGAGTTTATACAAGTAAATACCTTGTGTGTCCAATGATTTATAACCCCTGATTGTTACAGTAAATCTGTCTAACACAAGAGGCTCTCAGCTCATATCTGTTTGCTCAGCTGTTGGACAGCACAAGTTAAAAAAATGTAAAAAAAAAACCAAACATCTTACATACTTTAAGATTCTTTCAATTTACCGTGAGCGTTTTATGTGGCCTTTATGTTTAACAAATCACTTTGTTTTTTTTACAGTATAAATAAAAACAACATCATGGCTTGTAACCAATGTGAATATAAAGACATTTCATGTCTTTACAGCCGGAGTTCCTTTTCCATCCTCTTCAGTGCTTTGGACAACTGGCATGAGACAAACTATGGAAGATGGTGAGGATGAACACACCACACATCCTGATTTGGAAACTTCTGTGAGGACAGTGAAGACACCTTCATGCTGATGGCTCGATCCTCATCAGGGCTGTCTGCTGTTTTCAACCAGTCTGCTTTTTTGGCACAGGTTAACACTGATCTGAGCTCTCCTGCAGACCAATCAAACAAACTCACACACATTTTTCAGAATGTAAATTTTTTTTCAGTTTCTCAGTACTCTAGTCATGACTGGTAATGTGTTGTCTGCTGTAAAACTTTGTTTTCTGTTTTTGTCAAACATGATGAATGATAAACACATTAGTTAACTAGTAGTCACCAATGCTTTGTTTCAGAGACCAGTGGTCATTAAACACTGAAAAATGTTGTAAAGTTTTAGAAACAGATAATAAGGGAAGGATTCTCACATTGACATGGTTTTTAATAACAGCTCTGAACTGTACATTTTCAGATTCTCCAAACATTACTGGTAAGTCATAATGTTACTAGGAATCTCTGTTGTGTTTTGAAAACCTTAGCTGTCCTTTGGTATGTCCTCTGTTTTGCAGGTGTCAGTGAGGTCCTGTCCAGCGTGGTGGAGGACATCGGGGAAGCTGTTACCAGAAACATCAGTGGTGCTCAGATTCTGCATGAACTACTGAGTGCCCCATGGCTGCACGCCCTGTTGAAGGTACCTGGTCTGAAAGTTCAATGGAAAACCTTCTGGACTTCACATCTCCAAACTGATCACATGTTCATCCTCCTCTCAGATGTATGAGTGCCTGATCCACTTCCAGAAGATGAAACCAAACCCCTTTCTGTCTTACGCCTCAGGACTGTCATATGAGGTTGGTAAACACGCAGATATGGAACGTGGAACAAGTGGAAAACATTTGGTCAAAGTTGGAGAAAAAGTTTGATAAAAAGTTAAGAGATACTTTTAATAGGGCTGTCAAATTACCACTTTAATTACGATTAATATGTTACAGACATTTTAACATGTTATTAATTATTTTTTTATTTATAAATTATTAGGTTAAACATATATGTGATTAAAATCAATAAATTAGAATCATTAATTAGAGGCCACAATTAATTATGGAACAAAAAAATTAATGTGCATGACAGCACTAACTTTTACGATGATTTCGGTAGATGGAAAAGAACGAAAGTATTACATTCATACACCAGTAAATACAGTTTAAAAGAAGAAACACTCCTAAAGCGACCTCAGCTAAACTGGGCCAGTTTCTGCAAGCTCTGAAATGGGCTTTTCCAGCTGCAGAGGAGCGGCTGATGGCTCTGTGCTGGTGCCGGGTGGTTCAGCTTTGAGCATTCAAAGGCTTTGAGTGTGTTCACACATTTAAACTGCTGAGGGATTGTGATGTTGTTTTGTCATCTAATCTGCCGTTATGCTACTGTAAACTACTTGTATGCTGGAAGTTCCCAATCCAAATTTAAAATCTTGGTTCTGGTGAAGTCCACCACATCGGCTGGACCCAAAGCTTCTTTCCTGATTGCAGAAATCTTTTTTCAACTTTGGCTTACAGTCCAGCTGCAACCATGCTAATGTGTAACAAGTGTCAATTATAAAAACATGAAGAAAGTGGGAGATTAAGCTCGTGTAAAATAAAAAGAATTGAAAACGCTTGTTAGTGCATAGTCTCCTGTGCATGTCAGCACACTGTGACCTAATGATCACTGATGTGAGGGTAGACTCAAAAACAATGGAAGGAAGATGATGTACAGTGTGTGAACTCACACTCAAGATAAACAGTTCAAATTCCACCAGGGAATTTATGTTTAAAGTTTGTCATTGAGTTTGAACAAACTAACAAAGCATTTGTGTCTTTTCATGTTTGTTCTTTAGATTATGACTCTAATACAAAGAGCTCCTCATCCATCCTCTGAAGCCAGAGAGCTTTTTGGCCTCCTCAGTGCACCACACATGCAGGTCTGTGGTTTGGTTCTTTCATCAACATGTGTGAAAGTCCTCTTTGACGTTGTGTCACATTATGTTTTTCACTGCATCCATCTATCAGGCTCTTCTGTCGTCACATGACAGTGTGGCACAGGCAGATTACCTCCCTGTTCTACCTCCACTGCCTGACGAGTTACCTGAAGATGAAGAAGCCATGAGGATTGTTTGTCTTGTGAAAAACAACCAACCACTGGTGAGACTGGTTTTTAGCCATGATTATCAATATTTTAATTGTTACACTAGATTCATGGTTCTGCCTCAAGATGGAGCCCCTGTATTGTAGACTCACATGTTTATTGCTTACATGTGTTAAAAGCAGATCAAAAATGGAAGAGGGCAGTGATGCAACTCAACAAACAGGTTCTAAAAAAACAAAAAAAAAATCTCAACACCCCCCTTAGAGCAAAAGCACGAGCTGCCTCATGAGTTGTGACCAGGGTCAAAGGTCACCTGAGAAATCCAGAACACAGCAGCTTCATTTTTCAGACTTCCCAACGTTCTTACACCAGTCCTCTTCATCCTTCAAAGTGTTAAGTTTAGGATTCATGTCTGTTTCACTTTCTGATACACTCATGAAGATTAAGAGTCCCTCCATTAAAACCCATGAAACTAATACAGAAAATTATATACATTTGCTCCAAGCAGACAAGACTGCACTATTTTATAATTTACGGAGTAGGAAAAGTCGTAAAAAAGACTTTTTGTTTCTCTGTTACGTGCACAAAGTTGAGTTTGAGCGTGCAGACAGAGCTCCCAGCAACGGGGAGGGGTTGCTCTGCGTCATATGATCCGCCCACAAACCAGAACTGTATATCTAATGAGCTACTGTTACTGGGCATAAAATATGTCTGTAATAAAACGACAAAGGCTTTTTGGTTTGGGCTAAAAACTGCATCACTAGAAAAGACTACTGGGAACGATTTTACAAAAGACAAAAATATGGTTGGAGTGAGGCTTGAAAACATTTCAGCATTTTGGTCTATAAGCCTTAATGTTTACAGCAACTAGACAGAGCCTGTGACCTATCCACTGTGGGCTCTGCATTGAGGACACATTATTATTGTTTAAATGTCGTTTTTGCATTATCAAATCACTAGTTTGATTTTGTTTTCACCAAGACAACATCTGAGCAAAGACGTATAGGTCATGGCCTGGGAGGTCTTCATTGCAGTTGGAACAACCTGCATTGCATCCCAATGGAGCGGCCTACCTCAACCAAGAGGGCGTGGTCAGGGGAGGAGCTCAGAAGGACTGAGATTGAAACCAAGCATCTGTCCCATCCTAAAAGAAGCCAGCCTCAGGCCTTTGCTACCCACTATGGGATGTCGGGAAATTGTGTTTTATGTCCACAACTCTGGAAGCAAAGACTCAACCTGTCAGATCCTGCGGTCTTTAGTCCCAACACTCCACCTGGTAAGAGGAAGACAAAGTTCACATGCAGTCATGTGAGTGAAGAGCCAATCCATCTACATGTTTCAACCTGAAGGTTCATCTTTTCATATCCTCTTTGACTTTCCTTGATGGTTTTCTCAGTCATGTTAATTATTCACTTAAACAAAACGTCTTTCATTTGTTGAGTTTCTTTCCTCTCCTCCTCATCTTTGCCACCACTTATGTTTCTCATCTTATTGTCTCTTGGCTTTAATTTGTGACTTTTAAATGTCTTTTGACGTTTTGGACCCATGACTTTTCATGTTTATCCTCTATCTTCTTTTTTTGTTGATTCTTTGTCAGAGAGATCCAAACTAGACAGGGAAGGAGATCCTTCAACTAACAGTGATGACTATGCTTATCCGCCCCCACCAGTGCCAGTTTATAGTCAAAGTCTCCCCAACTCTCCCCTGTTGTACAAAAAGAGAGGTAAAGGTGGGAACTTAAGAAATGCTCCTACCCTTAACAAAGCCTCTGCAAAGGTGCACACTGCCCCCGTCAGCCCTGCAGCTCAGAGTCCCAAGGAGCAGCAGCATATCAGCACTTTTCCCCTTTCTGCCAGCCATCATGGTTATAAAGCTGGATCTCACAACAAATCCCACGAGGAGTTTTTAAATCCTTTAACTTTCCACCAGTACCACCATCCCCCGTCCAATGGATGCAAAAGTCAGACACTACAGACACAAAAGGGGAAACAGGAAACAAAGGGTCACCAACCTGGAGCTCAGGTCAACAGTGTGGAAGAGCTAAGATCCACGGTTCAGACTGTGGTCAGTACCATTGAGCATAGCAGTCAGGACGTACGTCAACTTGGTCAAAAGATGGTGGCTGCAACGGAGATGATTGCAGACAGCGTGGAGGAGAATGCCCAGGCAGTCAATCTGCTCGCTGAGGTGGTGGAGAAGCTTCAGGGGATCATTGTGGCCAAAAAGCAGCACAGAGTGTCTCCCCCTACTGGACCAAAACAAAATCCTCCCACTCCTCCCCCAAGAGTCTCCTCATTGTCTCCAAAAGTGGTTCAAAAGCCTCTCACTCCTTATCCACGTCCTATTTCGCCATCACAACTCTCTTCTTACTCCTCTTCTTCATCTATCAGTTCTGGAGCAGAGGACTTTGGAGTGCCTCAGAGTCAGCATCAACTGAACAAAATCCATGGAGTGACTCAGAGAGCTGGAGGTAGTGGAAGTAACGGACACGTTTGGTTTGACAATGAAACTGTTTCAAGAGCTCACATGGAGGAGCAACAGGAGTCCAGGAGTACAGGCTGCTTACAAACCATGAAGAGGAGGAAGAAGAAGTAACTGGAATCAGTCCTCTCTCCGCTCTGGATCAGCAGTGGACACTTATCATTTACAACTGTAATGTTAAAATATACATGTTTCTCAGTTACTCGGGTGTTTGACTTTATAAACAAATGAACAAAAGCTTGTTTATAATCTTCTTTGTGGAGAAGTGCATTGAAAACCAAATGACCTGAAGAAATTGAAGCAAACTATAGGTATGATTAATAAACTATTTCGTTTTTCCCCTTCCATTTCATTCACTGGTGCTTAAAGAAATATCACATTTTCCTACTTTTAGTTAACTGTGTGCATCCACTGTGAGTAACTTGATCTGTAGAGAGAGCAGGAAGCAGGTGGAGGAACATCTAGAGAAATGGAGGTTTGCTGAGGGAAGGAGAGAAAGGATCAGCTGCAGCACCACAGAGTGTCTGTGAGAATGAAAGAAACTCAAGAGGAATGGAGAGGTTACGGGGAGGAGTGGAGGACTTTAGGTCCAAAGGGTCACCAGTTCAGCACAACAGAGTTTAGGAAAGAGGTGAAGAAGTGTCTGCAAGCAGGTCGGAAAGGGTGGAGGAAGGTTTCAGGTGTGATTTGTACCCACAGAAGGAAAGGAAAGGTAAAGAAGACTCTGTTGAGAGCGGCCATGTTGCTGGTTTAGAGGTTCTGATGCAGAGACAGGAGGCAGAACTGCAGGTAGCAGAGATGAAGATGCTGAGGTTCTCTTTGGTTGTGACCAGGATGGATAGAATCAGAAATAGGGAGGTTTGTGAAAAGGCAGGTTTAAACAGGTGGGTTTTCAGTCTGGATTTAAACATGGGTAACGAGTCAATGGTACGAAGATCCAGAGGGAGAGAGTTCCAGAGTTGGGGGACCGAGTGGCTTAAAGCTCGGCTCCTCATGGTGACCAGTTGGATGGGGGTACGGAGAGCTACAGAGAAGAAGACCGGGGGGAACGGGAGGGACTGTAAATAAGGAGAAGAACAGATAAATAAGGTGCGACCAGGTTATAGAGAGCTTTGAAGGTGGGGAGAAGTTTGAATTGTTTTCTGAATTTGATTGTGAGCCAGTGGAGTTGCTGGAGAACAGGGGTGGTGTGATGAAACAGAGTTCTGGAATAGATGCAAGCAGCTAAATTCTGGAGCAGTTGGTGTTTGTTGAGTGTTTTTGTGGTAAACCAGAGAGAAGGGTACAGTAATCAAGGTATGACGTGACCAGACTATGAACCAAAATGGAAGCGGGGTGAACAGTGAAGGCGATTGGTATTACACAGATGAAAAGAGGCGATCGAGGGACTTTATTGATATGGGGATGAAAGGAGAAGGAACTATCAAGGATGACACCCAGACTCTTTACCTGAGGGGAGGGGAAGACTGGAGTCAATAAAACGCAAGAACATTTTAATTTTAGGAAGGGTGGATTTGGAGACAACAAGTAATAATTCTGTTTTATCTTTGAGTTTAAGAAAGTTTTGAGTGCACCAGTTTTTAATTTCAAGCAAACAGGAGGGGAGGGAGGTCAGTGGGAGAGAGGAGTTGGGTCTACTGGAGAGATAGAGCTGGGTGTCATCCGCGAAACAGTGAAAGTTAATATTGAATTTACGGAAGATTTTTTCATTTGGAAGGAGGTAAGTGTTAAATAAAAGAGGACCAAGGACAGAGCCTTGTGGAACACCGGAGGAGACAGATGAGGAATGAGAATTGTAGGATTTTAGCTGAATGAACTGAATACGGCCTAAGAAATGAGGGGTTGAAGTAATGTCAAAAGTTCAGACAATTCAGTTCTTCTGAAGAACCGTTCCAGCTGCCGACTTCTAGCTTTTATTTTACGTAGTTCCGGGGTCAGCCATGGAGCAGATTTGATGATGGAAACACAGCGAGTTTTGAGAGTAGCAAGGAGGTTTAGTATACCAACAAGACTGTTATTGTTAAAAGAAACAAGTGAATGCACCGTGAGGGTGGTTGGTGAGAACAAGGAAGATGCAGACAAAAGGGTGAGATCAAGATGAATGATTTATTGTGATGATCCCTAAATTGAGTTGCCAAAAGGCAAAGAAGCTTTTTTTCATTGGAGAATACAGTTGCAACATCATGCAAGAAATGACCGAAATTGGATAAATACAAAACCAATAATCATCCAAAGACTTACAAGAAGAGTGTATCTACAGTGAGTTCAGCCAAGAGAATTTAAATGTTTCCTAGTGACTATGGTAGAAATGATTTGAATATGAACAATTATTCCTGTTAGCATTAACTTGGTTAATAATACTTGGTTTGCATGGACTTTTACGTTCTGCTGTGAATGGAATCTCCTGCATTTTCCATCTGTCCTTCCCCTTCATTTTTGCTTATACAAGATTCAAGTTACAAGACAACAAGTTAAGAGTAGCCACTGACAATGCTATTTTTCAGGGAGCAACAATACGTAGAGATGAGGAGACAGGAGAGATTTACATCGCCCGGGTCATTCATGGAGGACTGGCTGACCGCAGTGGTGAGATAGACCTTTATGTGCTCATGTGCATGAAGTTGCTTTTTGTTTTTTTGTGACTTGACTTTGCTTTTGTCAGGACTTCTGCATCCTGGTGATTTGATTGTAGAAGTGAATGGGAACCCTGTGGTTGGTCTGGAGCCAGCAAAAGTCATCCGAATACTAGTATGTGAATTTACGCAACGTTAAAGCTTTTCTGCGCTTAACTTTAATGTGTAGTAGAAAATCCCTTAATAAAATTTGTCATCTGATT
Organism: Oryzias celebensis; assembly: GCA_014656515.1. NCBI lineage: Eukaryota > Metazoa > Chordata > Actinopteri > Beloniformes > Adrianichthyidae > Oryzias > Oryzias celebensis. Next base: position 4,494,813 of record BNCR01000017.1, on the reverse strand, counting down.
ATTTTATTTTAAATGTGAGAACAGCTAGTGTCTAAATGGTTCAAGACAGTATCAGACAAATGTACTGTATGTGAAGAAAATCAAAGAATAAAGTTGATCGTAAAAGTGAAGATGATTTAAATTAGGAAGGAGAACAATTTCTAAACAAAACTCAGTGTTTTTTGCTGCTTTGGATTGTTTTAATTATTTTAAAAGGTATCACATATTTCTCCTGTTATTTTTTTTCCTTGTACTCTAATTAAATACAGGATAAAAAAAATATACTGTAAGGAGCAGGCAGAGGCAAATGGATCCATATGCAGAGATTTGTTGAGAGTGAGGAGAAAAACGGGGAAGTGCAGGGAGCTTGGCAGATGAGGACCGAGGCGGCAAATGGATACAGTCTTCCAGCTTGAGTAAGAGTACATCCAGGTAAAGAGGGCAAGGACTGATGGGAAACGTAGTAGGGAAACCAGGAAGTGGTGAGTCATCAAGTGACAGTTCCCGCTGATGCCAGAGGGTGTGACAGGGGTACGGTTCTTGACAGAGCCCCCACCCTGCAAGTGGCTCCGGAAGCGAGCAACCGACAAGAACAGGGCCGTTCAAGGGACAGAGGTGCCGGTGCCAAGGGATGGCGATGGTGGATTTTGTCAACAAGAAAAGGGTCCAGCGTCTCTGTTCACCCAAGAGCGCTCTTCGGAACCGTACCCCTTCCAGTCCAGCAGATAGAGTAAACTTCCCCTTCGGCGGCAAGAGTCCAGAGTAAGTAGCCCAGTAGACCTGAAGTAGCCCTGCAGGGCTCTGACAAGGAACCTTGGGCCTCTGGCAGGTGGAACAGCGGGTGACATACTCTGCCATGCATCCCTGTAATATGGGCCACCAGAACACATTTGCAGTTTGAGTTTGAGTGCCGGCAATACCTGGGTGTCCTGCAGCAGCCATATCATGGACCAACTGGAGAACTTGATGGCGATGGTATGGCGGAACATAAATCCGATTGGTTGGGCATGAAGGAGGAGGAGGATGTTGAGCGTTGGTTATGGCGAGTTCAGTCATGATGTCCTATTGGACTGCAGCCACAACAAGCCATGGTGACAGGATGGGTTTGGGATCTGTTGATGCGTCAGAGGAGGTGTCATGGATTCAGTACAGGGCATCTGCTTTGCCGTTCTTGAAACCCAGGCGGTAGGTGATTTGTAACTGAAACCAAGAGAAGAACAGAGACCAGCATGCCTAGTGGGGGTTGAGATGCTTGACAGTTTGGATGTATTCCAGATTACGATAATCAGTCAAAACCAAGAATAGCACTGAAGCACCCTCCAACCAACATCTCCACTCATTGAACGCTGCCTTCGTGGCCAATTGCTCTCGATCACCCACACCGTTGTTCTGTTTTGCATCTGAGCTTCCGGGAGTAGTAGGCACAGGGATAGGTCTTGGTGGGCTGGCTGTGACATTGGGAGAGTATTGCCCTGACACCAGTACTAGAAGCATTCACCTATATGATGAATTGGGACTTCAGGTCTGGATAATGGAACATGGGGGCTTAGCAGAAGCATGTCTTGAGAGTCTCAAAGGCCTGAGTGCCTGCAGGCACTCAAGACAACCACCGTGGAGTGCCCTTGAGCAGCAATGTCTGTGGTGATGCAATGGTACTGAAGCCCTTGATGAATTGTTGATAAAAAATGTCCCAATCCTAGAAACCTTTGAAGTTCCCACACTGTTGTTGGTAGCGGCCAACGAAGCACGGCCTGCACCTTCCTTTGATCCATGGCCAATCCCTCTGCATTGACATAACCCAAGAATGAAGTGTCTAATTGAATTCTGGTGAGTGGTGAGGCGTTGAAGGACCCAGCAGACGTGAGACACATGCTCTTTATAGTAATTTGAGTAGACCAGGATGTCATTGATGTAAACATTGACAAATTTGTGTAGCATGTCCCAAAAGGCATAATTGATAATGGCTTGAAACACTGATAGGGCATTGCAGATGCGGAAAGGGATGACCAGGTACTCACATTGGCCTTTGGTTGTTGAAAAGGCAGTCTCCCAACTTGTCACCCTCATGGATCTGAATGAGAATGAGAACAACGGGCAGAACGTAGTTGTTCTAGGACCAGAGGCAGTGAATAGGGGTATTTTATTGTGACAATGTGAAGATTTCAGATGTCTATACAGGGCCTGAGACCCCTGCCCTTTGTCTTCATGAAGAAAAATCCTGCAGACGGTGGCGACTTGGATGGCCAGATGGATCCTTTGGACAGTTCTTCCTTGATGTATGCCTGCATTGCCTTGGTTTCTGGTTGAGACAGAGGGAAGACCCTTCCTTGACAAGGGGTGGTCCCCTGCAGAAGTTTGACAACACAATCACAGGATCGAAGAGGTGGTAGCTGGGTAGCGTTTTGTTTGCTGAAGGCCTCCTGCAGATCTCTGAAATGGATGAGTAAAACACCTTCCTCTGCTGCCAAAGGCACCTTCTTAATCCTTGTGGGAAGGAGGAAGGTGGAAGAGAACTGGAGCTAACTGGATGACCAGATAATGGTGGGGTTGTGTTGCTCCAACCAGGGCAGCCCCAGCATGACTTGGGCAGCGAGGAGAGTCAAAAGCAAAAAACCTGAGGACCTTGTGGTGGTCAGAGAACATGGAATGGCTAATATCCTGGGTTACAAATGAAATCCCCCCTGAGCCCAGTGGTCGGCCATTGAGAACAGAAACTGCATTAAAAAATCAACATGTTCTTCCTTGTAATTTGAGTTGCTGTATATATGTATTGTTTTAGCAATTTTTTTCCAAAAGTAAAAGTAAGTTTTTCTCTTAGGCCTATGATCACTATGTGTTTTTCTTCCCATAAACTTAGTTATGATCAGGCTTAGGTTTTATTGTTCTATGTACAGTGAAGTCCCAGCTGTTTAAAATATTATTTTTCATTCCTTCACACTGATGGTGTGATCTTTTCCAAGAAAAAGTGAATTACTTGCTGGAACTCTCTTTTGCTGTTTCAGACAAATTCTACAGGCACAATCCTGTTTAAAGTTATCCCTAATTCCACTCAGGTCAGCAGCAACCAGAAGCCGGTAAGAAATGCTCTCATTTTATTTTAAATGTTTTTTTTTACATTTAGCTCACAGACAACTTCATGAAGAACTTTGACAGTAAACTGATCCCAGTGATTCCAGCGAGCAGTAAAACTTAGTCAGTTACTTTGTCAGGTTAACATGTTGTGGTTTAATTGTTGGATTATGCTTTGAGCCATTTACTGTAGAAAGATATTTGACTTTTGTTCCTTTTTATTCTTTGAGCATATCACTGGTGAAACTGCATAGTCAACACAAAGCACAAAAATCCTGATGTAAATTGAACAAAAAAATAAGCCCAAGTGACCATAGCTGTATACTGTACACTTCATACTCTGTAACACGTATGTGACTTTGAAAGGGATCTTTTTGACTGTGACATTTCATATTTCTCCAGCCTCCACTGGTAATTTAAGGAACTGCATTGTGCAGATTTTTTTAGTTTCATCTTGCTGCTGAATATGATGTTGATTCAAACTGGAAACAAGCAAGGCTGCCAACTGTTTTTTCAAAGCTAATTAGTAATGTATATATATATCATTGCTCTCAATTGATTTAACTTTTGGGTTGTGATAAATCACAATGTTTTACCAGGTACATTTTATTTGACAATATGCAGCTTTTGAACAAAAAAAGGCCAAATAGAACATTTCCTCCATTTTTTTTGTTTGACATGTTTTGAATTGTAAAGTGTTAACTCAGATATCCCAGAAATTTAATTTTTGTTCACAACACACATAACAGTAAGAGAGGGAGAACTCTAAAGAACTGTAAAGACTTTTATGTCTGCAGTGTTACTTCCACTCACATTCTGCTCCTCCACGTTCAATGGTCAGAGTGAATACTCAAATCTGATTGGCTGCTGTGACGAAGGTGTGGAGACTTTGTAGCCATACGCAATCAAGTTTAGTATCGACAGGCAAAAACAGAGTCAGAAAACAGGTCAAGGTCAACAGGAAGGCAACAGCCAAAGAGAAGAAAATGCTTGTAACTGGCGAGTGTTAATTTCAGACCCTTCAAAATAAAAGTAAAAGTAAAAAGTACTAAAGCGATATCGATAACTACTGTTTTATCAGTTGACAGTCTTACAATATGTATATAAAGTTTTCAAAAAATACATTTTGATAGGCACTTGTTAATATAACATTACATCACATTAACTGGAGATTTTTTTAAAAAGATCTTTTGAAATAGCACTGTACCATTTTGAGCATGAACTTGTCCTCACAAGAGCTTTTCAGCTTTTAATCTGATGATCCTTCATTCCAAGAATGTCCTCCGTGTATTTCTAAAAAAAAACACAGGTCTAGTCAAAGCCAGGATGCAAAAGCCTTTAAAGACACTATCTTCTCAGCCAGTGCATACATTTTTACCTTAAGTCAAGGGAAGCTTAAAATATTATTTTTGTTCATAGAAGCTTAGTGAAAATGTATGCAATCAGTTTTAAGAAAAAGCTAAAAGTGCTGTTGTGTGGTGCTGTGACGGAAATATAGAAATAGCCAACTTCTTCCTTTCTTAATAGAAACAAAAACCTGAAAATGTTTTCATTTTATTTTGGAGGCTTTTCTACTTCCTTCCATAACTCATCTGCCTGTAGGTGTACATGAGGGCCATGGTGGACTACTGTCCCCGAAAGGACTCCTCCATCCCATGTCCAGATGCAGGCATGTCTTTTAGCAGAGGGGACCTGCTGGAGGTGGTGGACCAGTCAGATGCTCAGTGGTGGCAGGCCAGGAAGCTGCCCTGTGGAGCCTCCTTTGCTCGTCTGATTCCTTCTGCAAGCACACTGAAAAGGTGGCACAGATATGAAGTCGCACACATGCTGATCTATAAGCCTTTGAGGGGAGAGGAAGTTCAAGGGGTTGTTAGCTCCTTCATTACTGGCAGTTCATTTCAATTAGATCTCTATGCCATCTATTTTTTGTTTGGATTATTATGTAGCTTTAATCCCATTTTCTCCCTCCAGGTCTGTCTGTAATGCTCTAAATGTGTAAAAACATATAATAAATGCCTTTCTGGCAGATTTGTTGTGACAATCTAAAGCAGGGGTTCTCACAGCATTTGTAGTGAAGGGCCAAATAAAGAACTTGACATTAGACTGAGGGCCAATTTTGGTGAATAAAATGGAAAAGCAGAATAATGTTGTTTTTAAAAACTTTAATGACCAAGTGTCATTTGTACCTTTAACACAGCATAAGAGCAAACCAAATAAGTTTGGAAACATTGTTTTAACTGAGAAATCTGAACATTTTTGGTCATCAACAGACCGGTGTGATGTCTTTATGAGCTACTTTCAGCAGAGATTCTTTTATAAACTCTCTGTCACTGAAGGCCAAGCCAAGTTCCCCCTGCCAGAATGTGTTTCTCCGCTCTAAAGCATTGTGGATTTGTTTCAAAACACTCATATTTTGTCCCAAAAAGAATTTAAAGAAGGTGAATGATTACAAAATATTTTTTCTGGGGCTTTTGGGATTTTATTGTCATATTTGCATATTTTTCCACATGTTCTATGTAAAACAACAGCTTTATGAGATTAAAAAGAAAAACTAAAATTGTTTGGCTTATTTGGGATAAGAAACGCAATTTATGAAAGTTTATTATGGAAGAATTTAACAACAGAAAATTAATAAACAGTTGTTGCTTCTACAGGGGGCACAGATTCAGCAGCTTGTCAGAATCTGTGCCCCCTCTGGTTGTTTAACGTAGAATATGTGGGATAAAGTTCTAACATGAAAATAAACTCCCAGAAGCCCCAGAATAAACTATATTGTAATCATCCACCTTCTTTTAACACTGTATGGCACAAAATGTGAGTGTTATCAAACAAAATTGATGCCTGAGAGCGAAGAACCACATTCTGGCAGGGAGAACGTACTTTGGCACAACTCCGATCCATTTCCAAAGCCACAACGTAGCTAGCTTCTGTCACAGCTTCTGTCACAGCTTCACTGGATTTTCCCATGTTTGGGTCTGCTGTGCAGCAAAGACTTGTTGTACTTGTTGGGCTTATTGTTGAGCTCCTCACTGGTAAATTTGTCATAGTTTTTATGATTTGTAACATAGTGATGATTTATGTTGAATTCTTTGTGCATGGCATTTACCTGCTTGTAAATTAGGCTCATGTTTTATCCAGCCAATGAGGTACGACCAATAAGCACTTAAGTTGAAAGTGCCTTTTCTACTAGTCAACACGTTTTTTCCTCAAAAGCCCCTGCTCTGGCTCTCTCCATTTCTACTGCCGTTGTCAAGGTCCTTTTCGCTGCGGAGACAGTGACATAAAAAAAATGTTTTCTGCCCTCTAGTGGTGATATTAATGCACTGCACCGTTAACACCTGGGTGTAATTACCTTTTTATCCTGCAGATGTCACCAGAAACCACAAAACAACAAATATTTTTTCCAAGCTATCTAGCTGGTTTAATAACCATCAATTATGATATATTGAGGGCCACAAAAACGCTTCTGCAGGCCACACTTTGAGAACCCCTGGTCTAAAGCATTCAATTTTTCTTAATCTACAAGAAAAGGTTGTTTTCTATGGGGATGGTTGTCTTCCTAACAAATAATTTAGAAGGAAAACACTTGGATCTGATCTGATGCAGTCGGACAATGTTCAACTAGAAACATTTTAAAGTGTATTGGACTAAACAGCAGCTCTTTGATCCTTCCATTGTCATTAAAGTGGAAAATACACAAGAATATACAAACTCATTTTTACTTACATTTTGAATTGTTTTAAAAAGAACATGAAGAAAACCTTAAGCGTAGCTTTTTCATTTTTTTTTTTTTTTTTACATTCTCACATTGCTCTAACTGCTGTTTCTGTTTGTCTGCAGTAAACAGAGAGAACACTGGTGGTGTCAACCGCTGCACGTTCATACCTGCATGCGACCCTGTAAGGACTCCCATTTGGCTTTCACCCCCCACTCAAACAGCATTGTAGTTGTGTTGGTAACTTGGTAGTAACTAGTTGTATTCACTTGAGTACTTTTAGTGAAGTAACTTTAGGTAAAACTAATTGTCAGAAGTTTTTTTTACATTTAACCCTCCAAACGGAGAGTAATGGAAAAAAAGTGTCTTCAAATTCTGATGTTACTACCCCTCGATGACATCATCAATAATAGCTGGTCACCTACATTAGTGCGTTGCTGCCAGCGCTCAGAAAATATATGTATATATTATAACTTTAGAAAAGTCGTGCTAAAACAACAAGCTTACATTTAAATGTAAACTTCTGTACTTCAAAGCACACCCATGTGAAGAAATACGTTTCTCCTCCATGGCACAGCGCAACATCCTACCGGTGGAGGGATGGTCAGACCTAAGTCCCTACGCCTTATCCTTAAAAAAAACCCTTAAGCTTCAAATGCTTCTGCAATTGGATGCAGGTAGAAGCCGGAAGGCTAAAAGAAGACTTTGGATTCAATCTTACTCACTTCCAATGTGTACAAATAAGTTTAGAATGACTAATATAATTAAGTAAAATATCCATATTAGTAGAAAACTGCATTAAAAGATAAACATGGATGTGAATCAGAGGAAAAAAACTCTGCTGTGACTGTAAACCAAACTGAATGCGTCTGTGTAACAACATGGTAGCAGCGGTGGTTCCTTTGTTTGTCCAGTGAAGACAAACAAAGCCGTTATTGATGCTGATCAGCTATAAACCCACACGTGTTTATAATCAAACACTGTGAACAACAGGAAGCTTTTTTTTTGTTTCATTGCATTTTTTTGTACTTCTGAAAGTTACATGAATTCAGACTGTCACTCAGTACTCTTCTCACCAGCTACTTTTTTCCTTAAGTAAATTTTGGATGAATGAGTTTTACTTTGACTTGAATAACATATTTTTGAGGCAATGCTACTTTTACTTGAGTACTATTTTTGAATTCTCCACGCGGCTCTGATGATTCATGACTGTGTAAATGAGTCTAAACCAGCATCTATTACCTTCATTCTTTGAATTAATTTATCTTTATCTTCATCTTTTTGGAGTGAAACATTGATCATTGATCAACCTACCAATCAATTATTCTGTCAATCAATGCATAAATCAGTCCATTTACTTCTGAAGCATTTTCAAAAAACAACCACAATAAAGTCCTGCACAGGCCAGAAATGTCAAATAAAAGTAAATAAATAAAGCTGAGAAGAGTCAAACTTAATAGCATAAGCATAAAAACAACAATGAAAGTTAAAAATACAAATAAAATGACAAATAAACACAAATGTAAACAGGTGTAGGTAGAGCAGTCAGGAAGATGAGCTCAACTATTGACTGAAAGCCAGTGAGTAGAGATGAATGTTGAACTGGGATTTTAAATGATCAAAAGCAGCTCGGATCTGTGGAGGAAACTTCATCCACAGTTTAGGTGCCACAGCTGAGAACTACTTTTCAATTTGCAAGATCCAGCAGCGTACAGGTGAGAGTTCTGCGTATACTTGTATGGCGCTTTTCTACCTTACTTGAAGGTCTGAAGCGCTTTAAACTCACAGTTCCATTCATCCGCACAGTGGCACCAGTGGCAACGTGGGCTTCAGTATCTTGCCCAAGGACACTGTGACACATGGGCAGGCAAGGAGGGAATCGAACCTATAATCTTCCGATCAGAGGTCGACCACCCACTGTGCCACAGACACCCAAACAAACATTTAAATGAAAGACAGGACAGGTGCTGTTGGTGCTCTGACGGGTTTATCAGTGAAGTCGAAACAAGCTGCAGCTCTGAGAGGCAGTTTGAAGAAGACATTTTACACAGGAAGTGCCGGTATTAGCCATCAGAAATGTTTGCTGTAGGTTAGAATGACTGCACCTGCATGTCAGCGGCATCGTCAGAGCTTTAACGCCTGCTTCTTTCCTGCATGCTGTCCTCAGTGACTGTGGCTGCTAATGGTGAGTGGAACCACTGCTGCAGCGTGGATGATCTACAGAGCGTTTAACTGACTTGAATGTGTGAAACACAGCTCAAGTATTTCTTTGTTTGCAAATCATGTTTGTCCAAGTGCAAACACAGCTTTTTCTGAGCTTTTAAGGACCATCAAGTTCTGAAAGAACCTTTGTGAACTGCAAAATCTGAATCCTAAGAAAGTAAAAAGATTCTTGTGACAAATACATAACAAGAAAGTTTTTTGATAGCAACGTAATCTTAGTTTCAGAAAACTTGTTTTATTTACTAGAATTTATTTTGGAATCAGAATTCTTGCTAAGACCATTGATGCATACCCCAATGAAAGTTTTTGCACATCTCAAGAAAGTGTTTCAGCCTGTTAAACCTGGGACATTTGCAGACTGAACTCTTGATTCAAACTGACTTCTTTCCTTCCTCTAGAAACTGAGCCAACATCCGACGACAACAAAAGCATGACAGCAGGTGAGGTGCAGTGTTACAGGGTTATCACCCACAGAATCCTGTCATGCATCTGTGGTGGAGGCTAACAGCTTCATTTACACTTTTCCACAGAAACGAACAATGCTCAAGACACTAAAACTGGTGGGTAAGTCTGTTCAGATCTATAGTTTACCTTGTTGTATGTCTCGTTCCCTCTCACATGATTCAAAATGCGTCTTGATCCATGGTCCATGAAGCAGAACATAAGAGATTCTACACATTTGGGTTCATACAGTCAAATTCTACTACCTAAATGGATACAATCTAGATATGTGTTATTCATGTTGTGTTTAAAACCATCAATGGAAATGTCTTTTATTAGAGAAACTCCTGTTTTTTTTCTTACTGGCATTTTTCATTTTAATTAACACAAACCAAATGTCAACATTTGGTTCAGATCAAACCTGCATTTCGGCTCTTTTAGACTGTTTTGATCTTAGTGGGTAAAGAAGAGGCTTCTATTAATGTATTCAGGTGTTGTTTAGACTGCTGTGAGTTATATCATATAAAATGCACGGCACACAAATTCCTCACAGTAAGTCAACTGCAGACAAGTGTAATTGGCCCAACTTGGTAGAAGCAAGCTTGTGATTGGACGTGTCTTTTTTTGCATCATATGTACATAAAAAAAAAAACACAACTGGAAGAAACATGTATAGTTTACCATAAACGGATTACTTAACTCCATATTGATTTGATACCTTTTTACCAACATGATCTTGTCTATATTTGTGGTTTTCAACTGATACTACTTTAACTCAGTTGTTTCTTCCATACATATTTTTTACATCACTAATTATTATGTGACTTCATAAAAACAAATGTGTGAGATTTTAAAAATTGTTTGACAAAATAAAAACTAACAAAACCTTCAGACACATTCATTTAAATAAATGTAAATTATTTTTAATTAATTGTCTTTATTTTAATGTATGTGCATTTAAAACCGAAGTCTGCCGTTGCTTAAAGATGTAAAAAACTGTTAAAAACACTGAAAAATCATTCTTTTATCAGATTTCTTTTATACATGAATGAATACGGATCATTAACTGACTTTTTTTCCCTTTAGTAAACACGTTTTCGTTTTTCCTGTAGATGGCAGAACTGCTTGTTAGCATTTGTGTCTCTGTTTTGCTTCAGATGAGGCTGACTCTGACTTTACTGAGGGAATCTACTTGGGTGAGATTGTTTGTCTGTTTGTCCTGCTGCAGTAAAGTATGATTAACCAAACAAAGACATAACTGCGATTGTTTCATCAGCTGGCTTTCGCCGAAGTTTCCATCTCATGAAAAGAACATCCTACAGGAAAAGGAGGCAGTCCTGCTCCTCCTGCTCCCCTAACAGCAGTGCTATGGCCACACCTTATGAGGAGGTGGTGTTGTACCAGCGCCCCCCGCAGGAAAACCATCGCCTCATCATGCTAGTGGGTAAGAAACATCTGACACTGAAACTCAGAGCATTTCAAAATTAATCATGTCAATTGTATATATTGGAATGCATTTCTTGTTTTGTCTTTTTGTTCTAAAGCAAACATTTTTGTGAAGAAAATGTATCAGAGAAATCAATATTGAATTGAATGAAATTGAATTAGAAGTTGCTTCATATTTTCACTGAATAAAATACACTGAGGTGTGATTCTCTGTCAGTGGAAGCTTGAGGGGATTTTGTTTTTGTTTTTTTTTAGTGAAAATCCTCCAAACAGCAGTGAAGTATGTGTGCAGTGTGATTGCAGAGTGCTGATCACAGACGGACTGAAGAAGATTAGTTAGCATCAAATCCAGCTGACCTGCAGCAAAGGTCAGAAGTGTAGATACCTTAAGAGGAGCAGAAGAGTCAGACGGATGGAAACGGCTTGTTTTTTTGTGTGACTCTAGTGAACCGATGTAGTGAAGCTGCAGACCAGTTCACGTGCTTCTGCACGACTTAACCCTTGCATGGCCACATGATTGTGGAAAACATCTTTCCGGTGGCAGCTTGAAGAAAAGAGCTCAACATTTGTGTCCATGAGAGCACTAGCAGACTCTTAATGTTTTATGTCCACACAGGTGCTTCAGGAGTGGGAGTGAACGAGCTGAGAAAGAGACTCATCAAGCTGAACCCCTCAACCTTCCAGGGACCTGTACCTCGTATGTGCAACCCACTGTTTGGAAACTTTAACAACTCCTAAAAGATATGCAAAAGAGTTATCATATACATCACTATAAATATTATTGAAAAATTATTGAGTTTTAACTCGAAAGATGAATGTGTTTTTCTTCAATGTGATTAATATAGATGTGCTTTTGAAAGATGTGACAAAAAGTCCAAAATAACCTGGAAGTCTTTCTAAAACAGGGAATCCAAGTTAAAATCCAAAGTAAAACGTCAGAAAAGATTTGTATTTATAAACGTCATCATGACACTAAGGCCGAATCCAAATTCCTTCCATAAGACTTCTCCCAATCCCTGCATTTAGCCTTCCATATGGAGATATGGAAGAATAATGTCTTCAAATTCAGATAGCGCTACCCCCTGATGATGTCATCATTAGTCGCCATCTATGTTAGCACGTGGCTGCCAGCGCTCAGAAAAGAAATAACAACAGTTTTCTACCTTCGTGCTAAAACAACAAGTCATTACTTCCATTTGAATGTGAACTTCTGTGCTTCAGAGCACACCCACTCGAAGAAATGCTTTCCTCCTCCTGCGGCACAGCATGACTATGAAGTGATTGTTATCCCGCCATGTTGCAAGCAAAAGTCACAGTTTTTAGATCAAAATTTCATAAGTTGCAAGAAAAATTGAACGTTTAAAAAATAAAACTTCATAATTTACAAAAGAAAATATTACATATTTACTTTCAAACGTTTTTTGGGGGGGTTTCAAGAACTTTTCCTATCTTTAATTTTGCTTTTTTAAGTTTCAGTTTTCACCACTAATAAATGTGCCACAGCAAACAGCCAATCACAGACAAGAGGGTTCATGCTGATGTACCAATTCTTCCAGAAATGAAGGGAGTAATGAAGAAAAAAGGTTTCTGTAAATGTTTAAACTTGTTCTAATTATCCCAAAAAACAGCAAAAATCTACAAACCGTCATACTGATGACTCTAGAGACTGATCACCATTTAAACAGCAGCATACTTCAGATATTTGCACGAGCAACTTATTTCCAGGTCCTTGTTTTTTTATTTTGTGGATTCACAGTTAATCTGCATAATTCTGTTTTGCTTCTGTCATGAAGTGTTTTTTTTGAGGACCCAAATTCAGGAGACCAATGAAATGAGGTGAGAACTCTAGAGCTAATGACGAAAGCTTAAATACTAAAAAGCAAAAAACGAAATGTGTAAAAAGGAGAAGGAGGATCTGACCCTCATGGACCCTTTAGAAGACAACAGATTTATGTCAATTTCTGGTCTCCTGCAGCCGTTTCCTCAACACTTTTTCCTGATAACCCCGTGTTCCCTCATTGCTGTCTCCTCTTCTCTTTTTGTGCTGAACACTTTAGATACCACTCGTCCAATGAGAGAAGGGGAGCAGATGGGCAGAGATTACCACTTTGTTACCAAAGAGCTGTTTGAGTATATGGTCTGCAATCACAGGTCCTTTTTATTTCAATTAAGAGGGAATTCTTTTGATTCATTTTTCCAATGTATTTATTTTTAACCTCTAAGCTTGTTCAATACTCAGGTTTGTGGAATATGGAGAAAGTAAAGGCCACCTATATGGAACCAGCTTCGATAGCATTGATGAAGTCCTCAAACATGGAAGGATGTGCATAGTTGATGCTGAGTCTCATGTATGTTCAGTGACAGATCTACACCACACTGGTGCTAAAATGCATTTCTTGCTCGATTTTTAAATGTCTGTGTTTTCAGAGCATTCCACTTTTACGAACAAGGAAGCTGAAGCCCTTTGTGATATTCATTAAACCCCCGAGCCCGGAGAGGCTGAGACAAACCCGCAAAAATACCACAATCATCGCTAACGACACTGTCAGAGTTTTCACGGTAATTACATCACATTCAAAAGTTTCCACCAATCAGAAGAAATTAAGGAGTTCTGTTGAACTGAAGAAAATTCACACATTTATTTCGATTTTTTTTTTTATTTCAGTTTCTTGCCGCATGTTTTCCTAATTCCTTTAGTTTAGTTATTTATGGTATTTTATTATAGAAAGAACACTGTTTGATATTAACTGTTTATTTCTTTTTTATTTAATAAACTTAATCCAAAAATTGTACAAAGCAAACATCTCAGTCCGTTCTGACAAGATAATCATAGAAAGCTGTACAGAGACCACTGCGCTCCTCTCCCCCTGCAGGAGGAGGACTTTGTGGAATTGGAGGACGTTTCTCGGCTGATTGAGGCTAAATATAAACAGTTTTTTGACAGCGTTCTGGTGAACGACAGCCTCCAGGATTCCTCCATGAAGCTCTGCTCTATCATCCATCAGGCTCAAAACGAGCCTCAGTGGATTCCTGTCAGCTGGATCCTTCCAGAGGAGCAGGAATAAAACAATGGGAACGGAGAAATGTGGAAATGAAAGTGGATCGACGAAAAGAGAAAGATCATTTAAGAGTGAGAACTTAAAGACAAGCAACGTTGGGATGACATGGGAACAACTGGGGTTAAAAGGACAGAAAGGTAACAAACTATCTAAATGAATGAAGTATTTAAATAATCTGTGTTATTCTGGAAAGAAAACAGAAAATAAACTATGTTAAAATATGAGGTTTAAAGTTAAACTAAAAGGTATACAAGACTTAAAGTTACAATTATGCGTAGCATATTTGTCAGGAAAAAAATCCCTAAATTAACACTGAAAAACTAACCTGGGAAGAAGGAGTCTCAGATTCTGCATCTTAACCTTCAGGTTCAAAGTGTCTGCTTGAGCTAGCACGATCATTTCAGCAGAAAATGCTGTTACTTTATGGTGTGTCCAGATTTTAATCTGTTTGATTGCAGTGTGATATTTTCACATCTAATTTATGCCTCACAGCTACACTTGACTTAACAATTTTGTTTTCATGTAAGGCAATAAATGAGTACCAAACGCTTTTGTGTTCATTTCCCGACTTTATTATTTCAGCACTCCATCAAGACTTTCTTTTTCAGAGTATTCAGTTTCACTCAAATCCCCACAGTGTAGGATTGGACAGGCTCTCCAGTTCTCACTGCACTGCTTGCTGCACATTACCTGGATCAGATTACCAAAAACTGAAGGTTTAGTCATGTTACGCCCCTTTTATCTAGGGGGAGGTGGAGCATAACATAAGTATAAGATGTATACATTACTAAAAAGTCTCCATAAACACAAATCTTATCTGTAAATGAAAGAAAAGAGAAATTAATGACAAAACTAACCTCTATAGTCTAACAAAAACAGGAGAAACTGTCCACTAAAGAAAATGACAGTTCACCCGTACAGCTTCACTTAAAACATAACCAAACAAAAGACAGAGTGGACCTCAACTCAAAACTAAATAGTGCAAAACAAACACCAAACTCAAATGGCCCCCACAGTGGCAACTCATAACAGCCAAGTTTCCTTCTCATCAGCTGGAGGTCCACACAGTGCTTTTAAGGCTGCAACCCCTCAGTTCTGGGAGCCACACCCCTTCAGCACCACACCTGAAAGAAATTAGATAAAGAGAGACCCACAAAGATCCACAAAAATAGAGAGGTTCCACTCTGACAGAAATAAAATACACAATATAAAGAAAAAACAAATTCAAATACAGCTGGGGCCAAAACAAGTCATGACTCCTAACGGGTGGATAAGGGCTGTCTGTTGGAGAAAAATGGGAAAACCTGTTTGGGATGTAAATGGTTAATGGTGTATACTTTTCTTGTGCTTTTCTACGTTCCCTGAAGGCCCAAAGTGCTTTACAATCACAATCCCATTTCCCCATTCACACACTGATGGCATCTCCGCTGCCGAACACCGGCGCCAAACACATGAGTGAGTAAGGCGCAAACTTGCAATTGAAGACAGTATGTTACTGGACAGCGTGACCCCTCCCCCCTCACGTTCCAAACAGGAAGTACTTGCTGGTTCCAAAAAGCCAAAATCCCATAGACTTCTAGAAGTAAACATTTTAACAGTCATTCTATTTGTCAAAATAACCATTCTTGTTTTAAATCCCTTTTTTCACATGTTCTTGATAATCATAATTTCATGATATTTTTTCTGTAGTGCAAGTTATAAACTGACCAATCAGATGCCTCAGTAAAAGCATGTGCTGCCTGCTGGTCCCACGTCTAACGTTTGATTCTCCCAAGCCACTTTTTGTGGGAGGGGTGTGAACTTCGAACAAGCTTAGCCATCATTGATGACAATAGTTGCCATAGAAACGTGACTCAGACCGACCAACCAATCACTGTTGACTGGCTTCAAATAGTGGTGAAAAATGACAACTAAAGTGGCTTCATTTTTCTGGAGCCAGAGGTAAGGTATCTTCTATAGTTGTTGTCACACCCACTTCATCCTTCTCTGTTTAAAGGCTATGCGTGCAATTTACCAATCAAAGGTTCTGCTGCACCATGGCCACCCCACACCACATACTGTATATCAGGATTGTAGATCATTTGTAGAACATTTCTGCTATCATTAGCCGTGCAACCTGACAACTCAGGGACAGGCCCTGGGCACAGGGGACGAGTTTACAATTCAATTTACAACTCTCCTCTGAGTTCCCTTTAGCGCTGGTGCAAACCCCATACAGAGTTAGCCCAGCAGCTCCTACCTTTAGCTTATGTGCTGAAAGGCGAGTAAAACACCAAAACCTATAAGTAAAAGTTACTAGTACTCTCAATCACAACAAGCAAAAGTATGATGTCATTAAATGTTTGTTACTAAACATTAGATCCATTTCCTCTAAGTCCCTTTTAGTCAATGAGTTTATCAATGATAACAAACTTAGCCTGCTAGCTCTAACAGAAACCTGGCTCCAACAGGATGACTGTGTTAGGTTGAATGAAGCAACTCCCCTAATTTTAATAACTATCAGAAATCCAGGATTTCTGGGAAAGGAGGTGGGTTAGCAGTAATGTCACAGTCTAGCTTACTTCCTAACCCTAAAGCCAAACACATTTATAGTTCCTTTGAAAACATCTTATTGTCTATAAATCACTCAAACAGGAAAACACCAAAATCTGTTTCATTCATAATTACTTATCGTCCTCCTGGCCCGAACTCTGAATTTTTAACTGAGTGTGCAGACTTTCTATCAACTATTGTTTTAGATTCTGATCAAATAATAATAGTAGGGCAAGGGTGTCAAACTCCAGGCCTCTAGGGCCAGTGTCTTACATGTTTTCTAACCAACCTGCCGTTGAAGATCTTTAACACACCTGATGCAGGAAATCAGCTGTAAATTCAGCAGGATTTCTGGAAAACCAGCAGGAGGCCGGCCCTTGAGGACTTGAGTTTGACACCTCTGTAGTAGTGGATTTTAATATTCATGTCAATGACTCTAGTGACTGTCTAGGAAATGATTTCTCAGCTTTTTTAGATAATGTTGGTTTCACACAAAATGTAAAGGAACCCACTCACTGTCACAAGCACACCCTGGACCTTGTTTTAACTCATGGTATAGAGATCAGATGAGTGTGCTCCCCCATAAACCCATACTCTCAGATCACTTTCTAATCACCTTTCAGTTTGTTCTAGAGAAATCCACCGCTCCAATAGATAAAGAACAGTTCAGAAGAACATTGACTGACCGTTCTGTATCTGAATGTTTGTTTAGCTTAGTCTGTTTAACAACCAGATATTGTTTACTTTTTCATGTTTGACTTTTTCTTCTTGCAATATACTGATGTCAGCCCAATGAGACGGCTATAGCTGTGATATTGGGCTATATAAATAAAATTGAATTGAACGGAATAGATCGTTCGGTGAACTCAAAGAGCAAAAATGTTCATGTACAGTTTTTTTCTTCTTACCCGAGCTCTAAAACCCCTCCACCACAAAAAGCTGGTGCTCCACGCACAGCACTAAATTTGACCTGTGTAATAAATGCACTTGAGGACTTCTGTAGTTCTAGCTATGCTGTCATGAAGGCATCATTGCAAATAAAAAGCCAAAAAAGTAGGAAATGATATGAAAAAGCATTTAAAAGTACTCACCCTGAAAGTTCAGACTCATCAAATGTACATGTGATCTCTGCCTCATTGCAACGTGAAACCAAAAGGACAACTTAGGCTCAGGATTTACCATTGTTTCTCAACGTGGCCAAATGACCCATAGAATAGACCTGGATTTCTTGTAAAGTGGCAGCTTTTGTAGAAATGTTAAGGAAGGATGTTTAATGTAAAGGAAGTTACAAATGTTTGCTGCCTGCTGTCTCGTGCTGATGTCAGACACACAAACCAACTTGGTTTTGTGATCAAACCGCCTTACGGTGAGGAGCTAAATGCCAAACAGGAAGGAAATGTTCTATCAAAACCATTAGTTGACAAAGAACCAAATGTTACCAGCTGCTTAATATAGGATGGGGGACGGGGGGGTTAAGTTAGACTGCAGCATTTAAAGTTGCTGCCTGGGTTCTTCCTCCATTTCAGAGTAACAGCTCAAAGTTTGAACAACTGTTTAATTCTGTTTTACTAAGATTTCAATCTTGGCCTGGTTAGGATGAAAACAAATCTTTGCCATCCCTGATTTAAACTATAAGACAGTTTGAAAGGACATCAAAAGGCCTGGTGTCAACAGAGGACATGAGGATGCACAGCTGTGTATCCTCAGCATAGATGTGAAAGCCGATGCCTTGTTTTCTGATGACATTCCCCAGTGGCAGCATGTAAGTATTGAAAAGAAGATCCCGAAAAGATCCATGTCATGTTTTAAAAAAGTTAAGCTGGGAGTAAGTCCAAAAACATTCTGGTTAAGTTTGAAGAAGACGCTGGATGGAGCTTCAACATCAACCTGTCTTTTTCTCACCTAAAAAAAATTCCAGTTTCAATAAAAATTCCTCCATCCTTACATATAATATGAACCTACTAGAAATTCCTTTCCCTGCGACAGACTGATGACCTGTCCAGTAGATGTAGCTGGCGACATCTCTGGTGCATTGACTGTATATAGAGAACTGGAATGAGTGACCCCTCTCTTCTCACTTTCCAAATAATTCCCAATGGTCCCAATAAGCAAAATTCCCAAAAACTTCAACAGAGAAATAAACAGCTGTGCCTCATTCTACTCGTCAGAATAACCATTCTTGCTCTGGTACTTTTTTTTAGCATGTTCTTGATAATCCTCACTTTTTCCATATGTTTGATGTAGAGCAAGTTATTCAAGTTGTAAACTGACCAATCAGATGCCTCAATAAAAGTAGGTGGCCTTTCATTAACATTAGAAGTGTTTATATGATTCTCCCAAGCTCGCTTTTAGTGGAAAGGGTGTGGCCTTATAACATGCTCACTACTGATTGGACGACAGACATATTGTGGAAAAATGGCGCCTGAATTGTCTTCATTTGGTTGGTTGATACAGTCATTTCCTTTGGGTGACAGTTTTTTTTGTACAGTCAGTGCTCTGGTGTTAAAAGGTTAACTATCAATGGTATAATCTGAACTCATTATCAATAAAAGCCTTGTCAAAAAGTGATGGAACATGTAACAGCGCTTTCTTAAAAGAGTGTTTTCTTTTTGGTTTGTACGGTTCCTTGGTTCTGTCTTTAGCCAGTATAGACATTGGTGCATTGCCTTTGTTTGTTTTTTTTCTATGGATGGTACATTTCTTCATGGAAGAACTGTCTGTCTTAGTCTGTCTTACTAAGGTAGGTATAGAGTATAGAAGAATCCAGTCGGTCATTTCCATATGAATGTGAACGCATCTGTGTCACTGTTGATGATAACAGTGTATCTGATTTCAGCAGGAAAATGTCAAAGTCCGGATGACTGAGGTGAATTCCATCAGCTTTATGGACGGTGGTCCAGTTCTAGGACACAAAGTAATCCCAGATTTCTTGTGACTCCTGGACAGTAGTGGGTTAAGGCACTAGAGATTCATTAATTATAATGTAGTTAAGGAGACGCAGTTACAGATGTAGGGCTGGTTATGTTGGCAAGTCATCGTGCTAGATCTAATTTTATGACAAAAGCATGAAAAGCCCACCCATGACTGTCCACCAGTCCACGAGAACGGATGAAGCTTCTTGAATGAGCAGTGAAATGTCCTCAAGTCCAGTTGCCTTTGAGAAGAAAATGTGCCTCCGTTTACGATGACCAGGATGACTGAGAATCTCCACAGACAAATGCCCACCCATTTTCAATTCCTGTTTATGGCTATTCAGGGTCACAGGGTTGCTAAATATCAAAGTGACTCATACTATTCTTTGCATTATGTGACACAAAGAGGCCAGCAAATTGTGCCAAATGTTTTTACATGTCAGGTTTGCTCTCATGTTCACACAGAGAACCTCTAGATAATCAGGCTGTATAGAAAACTGTGGAGGAGGCCAGTTTTTGAGTTTTGAGAGTGAGGCTACTGTCTCTGAACTTCCATCATCGTGATATGAGCTTTGTGGTACATTGGCCACAATAAGTTGTTTTTTTGTTTCTTTTTCTCTATTTGTGGGTAAACTATGACAATGTTTGTGGTTAATTCAAGGATCTCATTTAGTGTCTGACACCTGGGATTTGGAGAAGTGAGAGAACCTCAATGTTGGGCATGTTCATTTTGGAACTTTACAGGGCATGGTTTGGTTGACCACTGTCACACGGTGATGCAGTTCTAAAGCAGTTAAAAGGAGGAATGCTGCTCCATTCTGAAGTCTTCTGACCAAAGAAGCTGCTGGCTATTCCTCTAACCTTCGATGACCTCTTCAACAAGCTCATATGCAAACATGGCTTTTAATCACGATTTTTTTTGGAAGCTTTTTGAAAAATTAAGACGACCTGTGGGTTTCTTCCTGCTCTTGGTTCTTACATCTGTCTTGCAGCATATATTTGACATGCATTTTGTGTGTTCATGCAAGCCTGGTTTACATCTAAATGGTGTGCTTTACATCATTCTTCCTCCTCTGATTCTAACCTTAGTTGTCAATAATGTAAAACGTTTTTACAAGAAAAAGTTTTTTTTAACTGAGCACTATTGGACTTCAAACTGCTGCAACAGGAGTTTTCTCTTCACTTTTGGGAGGACTGTTATTGCCTACATCAGTGTGACAGCTCTCTGGACAGCCATGGTTTTATTTGATGGAGACTGGTACTTTTGCCTGAAAACAAACTTCAACCCTAAGCAGACTGGAATGCCTTGCAAAACAAATTTGACATACGAAGAGGAACGAATTAGAGACTCCTACAAGACAAACTCACTTGTAAGTATAATGGGCATCATTTTAGTTAATCGTTCAAGAGATTTCTTTACAAATGGTTTCTTGGAATTCATTGACTTCTTATTGAGTAAAACTGAAGCTCATGAAGACCAAAGATACAAAAAAAAAAACAAAGAACCGAGGGCCATGAGCCTGTGGCATAACGGTCACAACCCAGGATAATGACCCCTTTATTAAGGATGTGATGTTTTTACAAGTCTTTCAGCATCTTTTTTTTTTTCCAGGACATTGGCCTTGGTGTTAGCTTCTCATTTCTACTCCTCTGGACCATCACTGCATATGTTGTACCCCATTTCAGATCAAAGTGCTGTTGTTGCACACTTCCCCACTACAAGAAAAAGTATGAAAAGATTCTGTCAGAGGAAATCAGCAGCTATATAAAAAACAATTTAAAAGAAATTGCAAAGAGAAAGGCAGAAGAGATGTGCAAGTCAAAGATTGACGTTATCAAGAATCATGAACTTTCACAGAACAATGTGAGTGAGATTGAAGTTTCTCAGACATGGGAAAACATTTCAGATCCAGGTTTCCTTGTGAATTATCAAAGACAAGTAACAAGTCCCGCTTCAAGTACCTCACGTTTCCATATGCTGTGGGAGTGTTTTGGCTGACACATCTCGGCAGCACTGTGTGGCAGTCTGGAACTGAACCACTGGACTGAAAGACAGGGGTGGTTCCCGGTCTGCACATTCTCTTTTAGATCACCTCCCCCATGACCTGACCACAGATGAGGAGGAGAAAATGGATTGATTGGAAAAAAAAGAAAAACAGCAAGAAACACCATGGGAGCTTTGTCTGTGATAATCCCATTCACCGTGCATGAAAGACATGGATGATGTTAAGAGATCAGGTTGATTTATTTTGAAAAGCTCTACAAAAACATCAGTGATCATCCCTTAATGTTTGAGTTCATGAAAACATTTAGAATCTCCTACAAGCTACAGAGAGCTTCTCTCCACTGTGTCTGAACGGCTGCTTCCCGGTGTTTCCCCTCTCTCTTACGGAGTTTGACAGTTTTCTATTAACCCAAAGAATAAAATGAGGGTACCTTTTTTGAGGCGTCGATAGAACTAGTACAGGAGGCCCGAGCAGACTGCTTTCCCATACCGCGCCGGGTCTCTGTCTGGCTGCCAGCTCCTCCACGGTGACGGCATAGCGAGTTCCAGCTCTAAAGTGTACCACCTTAGTTCAACAGCAGCAGACTGGACGGTTCCAGAAATATCGCTGACACAAAAGGGATCCAGTAGGGTAAGAAAATGAATGAAGTTCAGGAGAACTACGGATTGATCCACTATGAACACCAGGAAAGGGTTTGCTCCTTTTCTTTCTGAAGCCGTCTTGCTCCTTCATCCATCTGCTTGCACCATTCTCTGATATGTTCAGGATGGATCCCAAAAAACGGTTCAGATTCCTCAACAGAATGTTATTTGGTATATTCCAAAAGTTTCGACAAAATGGAATGATCCAAAATGTTGTGAGTCATGCTACACTAGCTGAATGCTACAGACACCCACCCTCTGCCTGACTTGTTGGGTCTTAAAGGAACCCGGCCACCATTAGGGACTGGCGTCTATTATCAATTTGATCCTGAAGTTCCTTTCTCCCCTCTGTTTGTAACCTCCTTTATTTTCTAAGAACTGTTTATGGATATTCAAGGGTGATGTTTTATCACTAGCTCTGTATGGAATTTGTGCGGTGTAAAAACATACACGATTTTACAGTTTTAAATGTCTGGATTGATAAAATAAATTGCTTGTATTGTCTAGATAGTCTGCTTTATGTACAATTCTGAAGGCTCGTTTTTGAAGTAAAAAGAAAAGATGTTGTGAACTTTTATAATTATTACCCCAAACTTCTATACAGTAAATATGGTAATATTAAGGAACAGTAAAATAAATATCTACAGTTCTATTCTAATATACATTTAGATTAATATATGATTGAAATACTTTTCGAAATTTTAGTGTGTCTGATTACACTTTGGTTTGTTATCAATAACAATCCCTAAGAATTTGATTTCTGTAACAGTTTCAATTAAAGCATTTTTTATTTAATGGAGAGCTTTGTATTTGCATTGTAATTATCAAAAAAACATCACTTTGGTTTTGTCAAGATTCAAAAAGAGTTTATTTTAATCAATAATTTTACTTTGTTAAACTCTGTGTTCATCACATTGATAATTTCACTTTGATTGTCTGTAGAATAGAATATATTTGTGTAAAATGAGTTTTAAAAGTTTTGAAAAATTAAATGAAACGGTTAAATAGCTTTGGACACAAGTTAGCGCCAGTCCTCTTGGCCCATATCCAATCAGTTTATCAATTAAGCTGTTATGATTGAGAACATCAAATGGTTTTTTTTCAGTCAATGAAAATTCCAGCTGCATAGTTCATTTTGTCCAGAGCATTTGTGATTTCCTCCACAGCATCAATGATAATCCACAAGGTTAATTTGTTTTCTCTAAAACCATATTGATACCATATTACATATCTATAAATGTATCTAATTTATCATTGAAGATTTTTGAGAGTTGTGGAGGGACGGAAATAGTTCTATAGTTTGTAAACAGGTGTTTGTCTTCGCTCTTATAAATAGAAATCACTTTTGCAATTTTCATTTGGTTTGGGAATTTCCCAGTTTGTAGTGATAAGTTACATATGTTGTTAAAGACTTAAAGAGATTGTAAATTACCTTCTTCACCATCATAGCAATAATATCACAATGTGCTGAGTTTTTAACTCTTTAATTTGTTTGTCATTTATTTGTCTTTGTCTTTCATTCTTTTCTTTGTTATTCCATTGATATCAAATAGTGTGAAAACTGGTAAATGATCAGTTATGTCGCGTATCATGAGTCCACTCATATGAGTGTTTTCTATATTATTAGTAAATATATTATCAATAAGATTAGCTCTGTGAGTAGTAATTCTGCTGGGTCTTGTTATGGTTGGATAGAAACTCATACTGTACATTCTGCTGATAAAGTCATCTGTTGCTTTATGTTTGCTGGGGTTTATCTGATTTATATTCAGATCTCCACAAATAAAGAAAGTTTTGTTATGTTGAGAGTGAAACATTTTTTCCATCCAGTCACTGAACACTTCTTAGCTTGACCCTGGTGACCTGTATACACAGCTTATAATGACATTCTTCCCTGATTCATTACAGGTTTCAATTGTGATACATTCCAGTATTCCATCCACTGCAACTGACATTTGATCAATTACTGTAAACTTCATATTTTTCTGCACATAGATTGCAACTCCTCCTCCTTTTTTATTTACTCTGTTCACATAATGAAGTTCATAGTTTTCCAATTCAAAATCAGTGTCTTTGTTGCCGCTGAACCAAGATTCTGATATGGTTATGATGTTAAAGGAACATCCCAGATTGTGTAGATAGTCCTTGATGTCTCCAAAGTTGGTCTACATGCTTCTGCTGTTAAAGTGGATGATTGACAGTCTTCCTTCAGGGTTAAAAGTCATCTATGCTGTAATATTTGCAGTCCAGATTAACAGTGGAAAAGAACTGATCAGGGTCGCTGTCATCTTGCAGGTCGTTATCATTATCACTGAATATGTTCAGGTCAGGTTGCTCACAGTTCAGATCTTTCTGAAAGTTGTGGTGACAGTTGACTGTTGAAGAAAATGTGTTGTTTTTAGAAGCCATGTTTGTAGAGTTTGACTCCTCACCTCGAGAGTCCAGCATCTTCACTTCTCTCTTGTTTAGACTGTAGTGGGTAGAAACTTGTCCAGCTCCTCCAGGCTCCTGATAACGATGACCTTGGCTTGCTCAGGTGAACCGTTAAGTTTAACGCAGGTTCTGCAAATCCCTTTCCCAGGTGCTTTGAAACTTCTCTTGGTGTATCAGAAAGCGTGCTCTTCAGGTGATGTCAGCATATCTCTTTATTAGGTTGTTCATATAGACATGGGTCCCCTTCAGATTTCTTACTTGCTTCAATAAAGCTGCTTTCTATTTCCGGTTAACAACCCTTATGAGGATCTTAGTTCTGTCAGACTCTTCTCCTGGGGAGCGGGCGGCTGATCTCCATGTTGTTTGTATCCAGAGAAATTCCTTTGGACTTTAGGAAGTCTTCCACCTGTTTCTACACAGAGCTGGTCTCCTGCTCATCAGATTCCTCACCGTTCCCTGCAGTCACTACATCCACATATGAATGCGGCTTGATTTTCAGTTCAGTGATTATCACATGATTAATCCTGGAATTCTGCTCCTGGTCATCCATTCATTTTTCCATGTTATCCATTCGGATGACAGTCTGCTCGTACTGAGCTTGGAGCTGCCTCCCCTCCTCCAGTGCTTTCAGAATCTCTTCATGCTGGATCTCCATGGATCTTATTTCTTCCAGCAGGAAATCAAGCAACTTCTTGAAATCCTCAGAGTCGTCCGTCACTGGGGGGGGGATTTCGGGGGCATGATCAGGAATTGTTCTTTACTATATTTACTTTTTTCACAGTAAATATAGTTTTGAAGTGCAGCTGCTCTGTGCCTCCGTAGCTCTGATATATGACACCAAGAACTACATGTATAGGAACAGACAGTGGCGTCACTTAGCCTGAGCATTCCCGGCTCTAGCCCCCAACAATTATCTTTAAGCCCCGAATAGCTTTTCTGACTCAGGACTGCACTATTTTGTATTTTCTTAGCTTTAGTGATGTAACATACATACAACGGCCTGATCAATCAGAGAGGAAAAAAATCCTTTCCTGGGGCATTTCCAGCTCTAGGAAACAACACTTCCACGACCTTGTTGCGCAGATTAATATGGAGTCAGTTCAGTCTCATAATTCAGAAATGCACACTGTCTGTGAATTCACTGACCATCAGTCAATCAAACCCATCAGTGAAACAGGAGTGTTCCCTTTCAGCCAGTCCTATGGCTCCTTAGACTTTCTCCACACTTTCAAAGTGTGAATGTGAACGTCTGTTTCGCTGAAGAGTTGGATTGACAGATTTATTAGCCAAAGATGACATTTGTTGGACCTCCTGCATTAGGAGACTCTCAAAATTCACCGCAAGGATTTCTCTCACAAATGTGGGGAGATTTGATGCATGTTTTGCAATTTATGTGATCTGTGAGTTTATATTATTAAGTGTGTCTAAAAATTATGTTTGTGAAGAATTTATTGTGCTTTTGTGGAACATTTATTGTAAAATCTCGGAAAGATTTATTGTGTATTTACCAGACAGCGTGTATATTTGTGAGACATTTATTGTGTGTTTCTACAACATTTGTTGTGCATTTGTGAAACACAGCTTATGCATTTCTGACACAGACTGTGCATTTCTGAATTAAACATTTAATCCTCAGCAGCTGGTGCATTCAGGGGCTGCATGGAATTTCCGCAGTTATGCACTTGCATTAAGAGCTTGCTATTGCTGCATTCAGGTGCGCCGGTAATTTCTAGTATTTGCTCACACTGACCTCAGCCAGCATAAGTACATACTCACTTGTTGTTCCATGTCATTGTTCCTTTTATTAAATGACTAAGACTCACAACTACAGCACAGTGATCTGTAAGAACACACAATAAGGCAAAAAGTTACACATTTTTCAATAAATAAATGTTTTTTTTCTATGAATGACATTAAAAAAATTTTAAGTAATTAGTTTATTATTCATCAGTTGTTTATGGAAGCATATTGCATTCAATAAAAAAGGGTGGTCTTCTTTTTTTAATTGAATTGAAGATGCTTCTATAAAAAATTACATCAAAAATCTTTTTTTTTTTTTAAACGGACTGTAAGCAACAAAGTGGATCAGACCCACAGCGTGAGCGCCCAGCAGGTCAACCACAGGCTTCACTGCTTTGTGCTCAATATTGTCGTCAAGATTGACTCACAAAAAAAGAAAAAACAGTTCATATTTAATACTTCCCCAACGTTTTGTTGTGTCGTGTCTGTAGATCAAGTCGACGCTTTAAATAAAGGTGTGTGTTCACAATAATAATAGTTCAGAGATCAGGAGTGTCTTTTATTGAAATAACATTGCATTTATGATTTTTATGGCTGCACGGTGGTGCAGTGGTTAGCGCTCTTGCCTCAGAGCAAGAAGGTTCCCGGTTTAAGTCCCGGCTGGAGGACTTGAAACAGTGTTCTCCCCGTGCATGTGTGGGTTTTCTCCGGGGGCTCCGGCTTCCTCCCACTGTCCAGAAACATGCTTCATAGGTTCATTGGTCACTCTAAAATTATCCCTAGGAGTGGATGCAAGTTTGCATGGGTGGGTGATTGTGGCCCCTGCGACAGACTGGTGACCTGTCCCCTGCCTTCGCCCATGAGTAGGGGGCAGCTGTGGTACAGTGGAAAGGGCAGTCGGCCTCTGATTGGAGGATCGCAAGCTCGATTCCCACCTTGCCCTCCCATTTGTAGAAGTGTGCTTGGGCATGACACTGAACCCCACATTGCCTCTGATGGAAGGTTGGCGCCAGTGCGCTTTGGATCTTCAATGAAGGTAGAAAAGCGCTACATAATGAAGAAATGAAGTCTAAATAAACAAATACTTATGTGTGTGTCATAATAATTCAATATTAACCAGTATGAAAGTTTAGTGTTAAAAGTGATGAACTTGGTAGACATTGAATACTTAAACAAAAGGGTTTTTCATGGTTTAAACTTTGCAGACATTTTTATGATTGTGTGAATGAATGATAGGATAGTTTCTCACAGCATACAAAGTTAGTTCACATAGGGAGTATGCTGCTTTGAAACAAATATGTCTGCAGGCGGGAGTGAACGGAGAGCTGATAAGGAGTTAACGAGGACCAGAGGCACCTGCGAAAGGATGGGAAAAGGCCGACGGTTGGAAAATGCATCTCCAGGGAGAAGATCCAACCTTCTTTTTGCATATTGTGTATAAAACTCTGGGTCAAAGGGAAAAAGGGTGTCTCTATTCTTGGTGCACGGAGAAGAGCATCTGCTAGATGCTTTCCTAAGGACAGCTGGAGACCCTAAATTCATGTATTAGATATTTTGGTGTCAGGAATAAATTTTTTGGTGGAAAACCTCAAACTCGTTCCAGACCTCGATTTTTGAACACGCACTTAGGCATAATCAACGGATTATAGCCTACAATAAGTACATGCCTTTTACCATGAGTAGCTGGGATGGGCTCCAGTGACCCCGAAAGGGACAAAACGGTATAGAAAATGAATGAATGAACATTGCATTTCTGTAATGTTATAAAAACCTGACATAAGTCTACACTTTCAGTTAATATTAGTGCTTTATTTTATCATTAACTGAAACTTTATAAATAAAGGGAATAACTTTTTTACTTTAAAATACACAAATTATTGTTCCTGAGAAATGTTTGGCTGGTAGAGTCCAGATCTGGCTTATAGACTTTGAATGTCACCAGCCACCCCGGAAAGCAACCAAAAACGTTCATTTAGAGCCCTGGAAATATCCATTACCAAATCTGTCGTTCCATCAGCAGGTCTCATAACATTTGGTTGTCATTTTTAACCTGAAGTGCTTGATGAAAAACGTGGATTCATATGCAGTTTTTGAAAGATCAGAGCATTCTTTCTCGTTCAGGAACATCAGGAGAACTCCACTTTAAATTTCTCCTGAGCTCATTGTTCAGTCCTGCCGGTAGATGGGGGCATCCCGCCTCATGGCGGTCGACAGGCCTGGGAAGTGTCTCTACAGGCCCGGACAGCGAGCGAGGGGCTCAGCGGGAGCCCCCCATTGGTATGCCAGTGAGCGAAGAGTCAAATGTCCCATGTCACGTGAACGCCCCGGACTGGAACGTGTAATTACCGCTGTGGGAATGAGAGATTCGGAACTTCTCATTGAACCCGAGGAAAGTCATGACTTTAGCTCTGTCGTTACTCTGGAACAAACTAAATCAGCTCAGTTCCGGTTCTGTGGTCTGAATCAGGACAACGGTGAGTTGTAAAGTTTTTTCTCTCATCAGAATTGGTCAAAAGCAGGATCATGCTGGAGTGTGAGCGGACCAAACCCCAGACGGAACCAGAACACGAGGAGAAGGGCGCCTCGGTGAACCCCAGGGCGCTTTGTACCGCGTGTCAGCGTCTGTTCCGGGACCCCAGAATCCTCCCCTGTCTGCACACCTTCTGCTCCGACTGCATCGCTCAGCTCGAGCCGTTCGCGGTGACCTCGCGGGGCCTTCGGGACGGTTCGGACGGCGCGGCAGCGAAGACGAACCGAGCCGCCGCTCGGGTGACGGTGCTCTGCCCAGACTGCGACTCCGAGGTGGACATTCCTCAGTCGGGACCGGGCGGGCTGAGTCCAGACCACCTGGCGCTGGACGAAGTTTTCCTGGAAACTCTGGTCTCCGGCGGCCCGCTGGGCTGCGACCTGTGCGGCGAAGGAGGCTCAGTGAACCGCTGTGAGGTCTGCAGCGTCAGCCTGTGTGAGTTCTGCTCGCAGGCCCACAGGTGAGTCTGCTCCGTGTCTGCTCCGTGTCTGCTCCATGTCTGCTCCATGTCTGCTCCGTGTCTGCTCCATGCCTGCTCCATGCCTGCTCCATGTCTGCTCCGTGTCTGCTCCATGCCTGCTCCGTGTCTGCTCCATGCCTGCTCCATGTCTGCTCCATGTCTGCTCCATGTCTGCTGCTCCATGTCTGCTCCATGTCTGCTCCATTGTCTGCTCCATGCCTGCTCCATGTCTGCTCCATGTCTGCTCCATGCCTGCTCCATGTCTGCTCCATGCCTGCTCCATGTCTGCTCCATGCCTGCTCCATGTCTGCTCCATGTCTGCTCCGTGTCTGCTCCATGCCTGCTCCATGCCTGCTCCATGCCTGCTCCATGCCTGCTCCATGCCTGCTCCATGTCTGCTCCATTGTCTGCTCCATGCCTGCTCCATGCCTGCTCCATGCCTGCTCCGTGTCTGCTCCATGCCTGCTCCATGCCTGCTCCATGCCTGCTCCATGTCTGCTCCATGCCTGCTCCGTGTCTGCTCCATGCCTGCTCCATGCCTGCTCCATGCCTGCTCCATGCCTGCTCCATGTCTGCTCCATGTCTGCTCCGTATCTGCTCCATGTCTGCTCCATGTCTACTCCATGTCTGCTCCATGTCTCCCAGCGTTTTCAGCTATCAGCTCCAGCGTTTTCAGCTATCAGCTCCAGCGTTTTCAGCTATCAGCTCCAGCGTTTTCAGCTATCAGCTCCAGCGTTTTCAGCTATCAGCTCCAGCGTTTTCAGCTATCAGCTCCAGCGTTTTCAGCTATCAGCTCCAGCGTTTTCAGCTATCAGCTCCAGCGTTTTCAGCTATCAGCTCCAGCGTTTTCAGCTATCAGCTCCAGCGTTTTCAGCTATCAGCTCCAGCGTTTTCAGCTATAAGCTTCAGCGTTTTCAGCTATCAGCTCCAGCGTTTTCAGCTATCAGCTCCAGCGTTTTCAGCTATCAGCTCCAGCGTTTTCAGCTATCAGCTCCAGCGTTTTCAGCTATAAGCTTCAGCGTTTTCAGCTATCAGCTCCAGCGTTTTCTCCTATCAGCTCCAGCGTTTGCAGCTATCAGCTTCAGTGTTTGCAGCTATCAGCTCCAGCGTCACAGCAGTCACACTAGCATTACTGCAGGTGATGTCATATATCTAGTGTTAGACAGTATTTAGGAAACGAAACTGTTTTATATTTCCAAATGTATGGAACTCTGTTTTATTCTCTAATAAGTTTGTTTTTAAAATGGCTTTAGGATGGCTTGTAGGTGATGCATTTTCTTTACCTGCAAACCCGAGGAGCATCTCTAAAGTGCGGTCACAAAAGCATTCATCTGCTTCCTCCTTTGTCTGTAGGCGTCAGAAGCGAACAGCGTCTCACTGTCTTGTTGGCCTGGAGGAGCTGAAGGCTCGTGGTCGTCTCTGCCGCCCCATTCTCTGCAGCCTCCATGCGGGACAGGAACTCGGACTCTTCTGTCAGCCCTGCGACCTGCCTGTCTGTGTGGAGTGTGCTGCTACACTACACCGTGACCACCACTGTTGCCCCACAAGTGATGTCATCAATTGTCACGGAGACCGCATCCGAGAGCTGATCAGCAGAAACTTGAGGCCTCGCCTGGAGAGCCTGGAAGAGTCGCTACAGAGGGTATTGACCAAATGATCTCATTTACTCAACAAAGCATTTTAAAAGCTTAGATCTATTGAGTCTTCTAAAGATAAATTCTGCTGTAGGTAGAAAACTCCCAGGAAACTGTGCAGGCCCATGTGGAGGCAACAGCCAATGAGATTAGAGCATTTGCACGTGGCTATGCTAATGCTGTGGAAGCCCACTTCTTGTCTCTGCTACGCCAACTGGAGGAGCTCCGCATCCAGCGCAGGTATGACAAACGCAACATAACATTATTGGACCGTTGACCTTCAGTTTCTGAGTTTTTGTTTCCTCTTTTTTCCAAGTGTTTGGAAAATGTTGGGACTTTTTTATGAAGAAGTTACCATCATCTGTGGGGCTGCTGTTGGATAGCAACCAAAGTTTAAGGACACAGCCTTGTGCTCAAATGTGTGAGGATTGAAAAGAACGTTTACAAAACAATAATAACATTTTTTATTCTATTCTTTGCTGAAGGTCAAAATGAACTCGGAATTTCCTCCAAGATGTTGTTTTTTTTTGTGTCATGATGGAGACCCATGGATACAGAAAAAAGCTGACAGTCACACCTTTTAAATACAATTAGAGAATGAAATGAAAAAAGATGGATGACTGAGTTCTCCAAAGCACATCATCTTTTATATCTTTGGGTATGATGCTCTGCTCTGAAGTTAAAAAAACACTAACTAGTAACACAGATAGTGACACAGGATTCAAAATGGATTTGTTGCAGGGAAATAGCATTACTGCCACAGGAAGTTGGAGGATTTACATCATTTATTGTGTTTGTATGTCTCAGAAAGTTACTTTTTTTCTTCTTTGCACAAAAAAACAAGAGAATAGAATAATAAAAAAAAACTTTCTGAGACTGTGAAGGTTTTCAAAGACTATTTGAAGAAGAAAAAGCATAAATCTGTATTTAGATGACTACATTATTCTATGTGACTTAAAAAGTGAGTTAACATCTGTTAAAACAAAAAAAGCCTCAGTTCTCACTGTGTTCTTTCACTTGTCTTCAGGAACCTCCTCCACCTGCAGAGGGCGCAGCTGCAGCAGGCGCTGGTTGACGTCCGGAGCGCTGTGGAGTTCTCAGAGCGCCTTCTAGGCTGCGGGTCTGACGCAGAGATCCTCAGCGCCAAAGGAGTAACGCTCAGAAGACTCACCAGCCTGGCGGAGAGGAGTTACACCAGCCTGCCGGCAGCTGTCGCCCCTGACGACGGCAGCAGTATTTGTTTTATGCCCTGGGAACCAGCTGGGGAGGTGGACGGCTACCCGGTGGTTGGTGTGATCAACACTAAGACGGTGGATGTCAGCAGCTGCACAATTGAAGGAACAGGTGAAGAACTAACAGAGAAAGGTTTGAATGGTTTGCTTTTTTACATTCAGTTGTTTGAAGGATTTTTAGGAAAACCGTAGCTTTTGTTCTTCAATGAGTCCCTTCAGAAAGTCTCTTCAGAGGATTAAACCCCATCAGATGCTGTCAAATATATTTGACGTGTCTTTAATTTTCTTACTAAAAAACGTTTTCAATGGAAAACTAAAAAGCGCGTCATGTTTACACAAACAAGACAGTCTCTAAACATTCTGAAACTGAAGACAGAAAGCTCAGACTGGAGTCAGGAGGAGTCCGACTCCGGTATCTGCTCCTGACTCATTCATCACTTGATGCAGTCCAGTTTGTTTTTCCGATGGAAACCTTCTCTTCAAGATGACAGTGAGAAGAATTCCTGCTTTTGCTAATGTTTGATGAAGGCCAAACATTAAAGCAAAGCATTTCTGTTCTTTTTTCATTTGTTCACAGGTGATTCTGTGAGTCTTCTTTGTGAAATATGATCAACACTGATTGATCAGTGATCATGATCAGTTCGGAAAGCAAACGTAAGGGGCAGGGAAAGTGTGTCGGTGAAACACACACAGCAGTCACTGGGGAATTGTTGTGGATTTTTGTTTCTCAGCCGAAAACCTCAGAACAAAAGCGATGGAAAACCAAAGCAAACCCACATGTCTGTGGTGAGTGCTTCTGTCAGAGGACTGAGGTCATGTCTGACAGATGTGGTGGATGGAACCTGAATGGATTCCAGTCCATCAAATCGTCTGAAAGAATTCAGATGATCTGTTTTGTGTGTTGTTCTTCTAAGTGTCACTAAGAATCAACTGATCATGGAGGAGAAGTAAATATTTGCTGTTTTTGCCTGCCGGAATTCATTGACATTTTGCACCAAACCTCTTCCAGCTGTAGGTGACAGACGTGCTAGTAAACAGCAGAAAAAGCCCCTCCCTGCTTGTCCAGTGTGAACACTACAAAGGCATGAGCGTGCGTCACTCGCCCAGTGTGAACGTAGCGTTAGCTGTCTCCAGTCTGGGACTAGCAGGACAGCTGGCCACTGGATTCTCAGCCAAAGATTGCATTTTTATCAACGAATGTGAGAACTGAAACACTTCATGTAGATGAAAGAGTGAGACACGTTGAAATGTTAAGGTAATGGAGCAGAATGTTAATGTTTGGTGTAAAGTTGGACTTTTTAACATTGCAATCTGCTCTCCGGTGGTCATCTGAGGAACTGCAGCATCTGGGACGTCTGGGTTTGTATCAGAATCCGTACTGGAAGATGGGGGCTTTGTGCTGCCAGATGTTGCCAAACATCTGAACTTCTGCTGTAGAAGATTTGAAGCTGTCTATCAAAAGACATTGGTTTGGTCTTTTTTTCATACAGTCTTGACATTTATGAGGCAGGAAAAATGCTTTAGTTTCTGCTAATAAATGTAAATATGACCCAGATATTGAGTTACTGCTGTGCATTAAGAATAAAGCAAATGTATTAGGTTGGTGATTACATTGGAAGAAGTTATTTATTACAGGAAAAAGAACCTCTGTCAGACCAATCTTTCCATTGGAATACTGTTAACCTCACCCATCAAAATAGTTAGTTTTTACTTCTTCAAAAGAAACAGTGTAGATAATCATCCAGACAGGTGGCGTCGGCGAGCCTGTTCAGAGGAAGTGGTTTGATACACAAACATGTTAACTTCACATCAGCAACAAACCCACTTATGTCTGCTTGTGTTTCATAGTGTATTATAGACTAAAGTTCTCTGAATAGACAGCCCTGCCTGCTGTACGAGGTCTAAGCTCCGCCCCCCTCGGTTGCAGGTCTGTGGCGGGGCAGGGAGGGCGAGCAGGGCAGCTTCACCCTGGTGTGCCGAGACTCAGCCAGAGAGCAGATGCCTCGAGGTGGAGAGCACGTTGTCGTCAGCATCGTCCACAAGGAGAGTAAAGGCTGGTGAGTGTCGAGCAGCAAGCTCAAATGAAGCTGCCACTGCCCTGAAGCAAGGCACCGAGGGTTCAGTTTTTCTGATTTTCTGACCCTAAATAATAATAATAGAAGGCTGGTAGATGTTCCAGTGTTTGCTGTTAGAACGCCATATTAATCCCAGTTTTTGTGTTTTCCAGAGGAAAACGATAAAAATGTTGATAGAAAATCTGAGGTTCAATTGATTTATTTTTGAACATTTTATTTAGATTTGTTTAACTGTTTTGTTGTTTATGTTCATCAAAATTCAAAGACCAGCCAAGACCTTTTCCAACCAATTCGACTGTCTTGGAAAGTTCTTTTTTTTGGGGCTGCGCAGTAGCGCAGTGGTTGGTGCTCTCTCCTCGCTGGGACCTTTCTGTGTGGAGTTCATGTTCCTCCTGTGGAGGTGTGGGGTTTCTCTGTCCAGCCAGTCCAAAAACATGCTTCAAGGTTTAGCTCCAGAGAGTTGGCGGGCTGGTCGAGCGCTGTGATGGCATGGACATCAAACCAGCTTTAGGTGATTCTGGCAGTGTGAGCAGAGTCACTAAAGATGTAATAAACAGGACAAAACCGTGAACAGAAAGAGCAACAAACAAGACTACAAAACAGATGACCTGACGATGAAGAATTCCAGACACTCACAGTACATTCAGTGAGGATCTTTAACTGAAATAAAGAGAGTTGTGGAGAGGTGACTTGCAGTTTTGGCAGAAGGACAAACACAAGACCTGAAAATAAATCATCAAGAACCAAGAAAGGAGCTGAAAAACCAAACTAAATGTCAGCATCGTTACAGCATCGATGTGCAGAGCCGTATCACTGGTGATGATAACACTATAACAGTCTATATTCTAGCTTATTCTGGGAGATGCTGGAGCCTACCCATCTGACTGTAGGTGTAAGTGTAAAAGTGCTGTCAATGCTGGACACTGTCAGTCCATCTCCATGATGGATGTGATTACAGACAGAGTTCCTTTTCTGCTCCAGGTCTTGTTCTTTCATCTGGATTTAGTTTATAGTTGGTCATGATAATGAAACCTGCTTTTTTCTGTTCTAATTCAGCTCTATGGAATCGACTGTGACGGACAACAAAGATGGAACATACAGAGTTTTATTCACACCTGAGAAGGCGGGAGCTTACTCTGTGTGGGTTTGTGTCAATGCTCAGCATGTCAAGGTAAAGGACTGTTCTGACATTAAAACCTGGGTCCACACGAGGTCAAACACCTGTTGAAGCATTCAGGGTGGACATCTGGACGATCAGCCTTCAGATGGCATGTTTGGTTCTCACAGGGTTCTCCGTTCATTCTGGACGTGAAGAGGAAGTTCCGGCAGCACAGCGGGACCTTTCACTGTTGCTCCTTCTGCTCCAGCGGGGGCGCCAAAGAGGCTCGCTGTGGATGTCCAGGGTCTATGCCAGGTAGACTGAGTGCAGACAACACAGATGGAGCCTGATAGCTGCAGCTTCCACTGCTCCTCACAGTTGCAGGACAGAGATGCATCAGCACACGGTTGATGGGGAAGAATCCAGCTGTTTCTGTCAGATCTGAGACTTTCTCCAAAAACTTGAATCCAGTTTAGACCTTTGTCTTCGGTTGAACTTCCTGCAGGCCTTCACAACCTCTGTTTTCAGACCTCCAGACTGAGTTCTGGTGTTTGTGAAGTTCTTGTAGGTTCCCTTTGTTCCAAATACAGATTTATTTTTATTTCCCTTCGGGACTTTTGACGTTTGACTATTTTTATAGAAGTATGACAGGTTTGATGCATCACAGGTGACACATTTATACAGTTATCAAGCTGAATGTATTCTGTACAGGAGACGAAGGAGGAGATTTATTGACAAGATCAACAGCCAATCAGGATGCACAGAACCATTGTTTAAAAAAAAAAAAACAAAAGCATGTAAAATATCACTAAAAAAATCTGTGGTATTGTGACACTCAAAGGTGAACCACAATATATTGTGTTACAGCATGGCTCCTGCACCTTACAAATGCAATGAAAGATGGCGCTTTGAGCCTGTCCCATCGCTGCATCCTTGTGTTCTTGCAGGGGGATTTAAAGGCTGCGGTCACAGCCATAAAGGCCACCCCGGGAAGCCTCACTGGTCTTGCTGTGGCAGCACTGTGGAGAAGTCGGAGTGTTTGCCTCAGTGCGTGCTGGATGCAGTTTCTCCCGGCGGACACCTGCAAACCGTGGAGCTGTGAGGACACGGCCGCCTGTGAAAGGTTGTTGCAGTTCTCTGCTCTGCCAGTAGGGAGAGACGTGACGTTGTGGATGATTTCAGCAGGTTATTCCACCAACCTTTTGAAGTACGACTGCTTCTTTATTCTTAAGCTCTCCGTTTTCAGTCTTAACCGCCAAATGATGACAGCAACTTTCTGTGTTCAAATGACCTCTGTTGCATGCTGGGAAAAGGGTTTTTGGTAGATGCTGCCGGTGGATGATATGATGGGGGTAGTTGATTAACTGTTGGGGAATGATATGATCATGAACCTGAAGAGAAAAGACAGCAGTAGAGAAAGCAGGAGAGAGGTAGGGGCTGTGCATAGGGTTTCATCTTCATCAGCAGACCCTCCTCACCCTCAGAGGCTCCTGTGCACAACATGACGGCCCTGTGGAACAAGCAGAATCAAAAGTGGGAAAGATTGAAGCAGATTTTAGAAGTTAGAGGGTCAAAAAGAGTTTGGATTTAATGCTCAGGGCCAGTCCTGCTGTGCGCCAGCGCGCTGATGTTAAACGGGTTCTTGTCCTTTGTATTTAACCCTTAAATAAATGTTGTAAATCTGTTTCTGTTTTCTCTCAGGCTATGTCCGAAATGCCCTCTATACTCCGTAACTACTAAAAACAACATGGTGTGCTCAGACCCATTCCAATGAAACTCACGTTGGTGGTGTTTTTAACATGTCATTGTAGCATGTTCTCATGATGGAGGACATGTATAAAAGAGTTTAAGATTAAAATGGCATTTCTGAGTATTTCTTTATTAAATACAGGAGGTGTGAATCAGGAACAGATTTAGCTTTTTTTAAGTCTATTTTTACTATTTTGTATGTGAGAGTGATTGTGTGGCCCTGCAACAGACTGGCGACCACGCTAGGCTGTACCCAACAGTAACCAGGACAGGCTCCAGCAACTCCTCCACCCCACATGGCATATGGCACGGACAGAAAATGCATGTATGTTAGTGAAGCTTTAACTTCATGAATTAAAAGCAGCAGCAGGCGTATGCAGGAACACACTGTGACCAGCAGGGAGCAGTAGCGACAGAAACACAGCAGGCGGAAGGGATAAAGCTACAAACCGAAGGTCAGTCAAGACCACAACAGAAATGAATGTCTGCTTTTGCTAAAACTCAGTGGTTGATTAGAAAAGATTGAAATCTCAATTGTCTGAGCAGATAGATGTCTCAATTACAGCATGTCTTTCATACAAGACTCCACACAGTGAACCTGCTGTTTGGAAACATTGGAAGGCAGAGATGCAGAAGACCTATTCTGCTGCTTCAATCCCTCTAAATCCAGTGTTGTGACAGCAGCTGACACCTTTCTACCAAATACCATTCATCTCTGTGCTGCAGGAGAGCACCGATTCCATCACTGTCTCACACACACACACACACACACGTGAAGGTCATATGAGATGCATCAAGTTTGCAAAACTGTCTGCATGTGAAAAATGTGTTTGATTCCTAATCAAATTAACTTGTAACATCATATGACTAAGCTGCTAACATGCGATGTAGGTAAACTGGCAGTATGTATGTATCCCTGCCAGTTTACCTAATAATAAGTAAAAAATCACATTTGTAAGCAAAAGAAATCTGCCCAGATTTTTGAGACAATAAGTTAATGTCAGGAACTAGTGGTGTAGGACCCAAAAAGCCCGAGCGTTAGCTTAGCATCAGAAATGTAAACATTCAGGACACAATTTAAATACAACAGAACAAGAACACAACATGGAGTGACATGAACACATCACCTGACAAAGCAGACGCTTGAATACACTTAGGACAACTGAGAGAAATGAGAACAGCTGTAGATGCTGAACATGAACCTGGAGAGACTGGGATAGAGAACCAACTTACAACAGAATGACTAAAGGTATCACTGACAAAGCAAACTCAAGAACACAATCCTCAAATGACACCAGCCTGTTCTTAAGTTTCTCTGAAGTAAAACAAGACATTGGTGATTTGCAGTTACATTTTTTGGGGGGAAAATGTAGTTTTATAATATTTTGCCATCATAAATTTACTTTAAAAGTAAAAGAAAGAAAGTACTAAAAAGGAACAAAAAAAAAAACAATTATTTATAAGAGATTTATGATGAAAATCTATCATTCGTCACAGCAACCATGAGCTGCTTCTGTCTGATTCCTCTTTATTGATGTTTGTGAGCTTTTCATACAACAGAATACAACTATTGATCCCAAGCAGAAAAATTCAGCTGTCAAGCATCCTACAACAAAAGGAGCTAAACACATTTGTTCATAAAATGCTTCATAATTGAAACAGTCACATTGAACTCATAAGAACACCCAGGTTATGTGTGGAGTGACAGAACAGCTGTACAAAATGATACCAAATTATTCTGCCCGGCGACAGCCTGGCGACCCGTCCAGGGCGTACGCTACTTTCGCCCACGAGACAATTCCTCATTTTAAAGATAATTCTCTATTTTATACCAGAATTTCTACAATATTTGAACTTTAATTCATCGGATTCTGAAAGTTTCACACAACACAACAAATACGTTTGTAAAATTAACTTTTTTTCCTGTACCTTCTTTCAAATAAGAGGCAGGACTTAGAGTGAACCCAGAGTTCTACATTCTGCCATCCCTGGAAACCAGAGCAGTTTCTGAACCCCTAAAAAGGCCTGATTTTTAGCTGCAGAGGGGCCAAAGAAGACACCAGTGTCACGTTAACTATTCGAGTGAAATGAGCTTTGCCACAATTAAACATTTACACAGAAACTTGAGCAAAAACCGAAAAAAGAATACTAGCAAGCAGCAGAAACCCTGTTTGTGCAGGGCTGACCCAGATTCAGAGGCCTGGAGCTGCTTCCACCTTTCTCCAGAGCCTCAGCTGTGCAGCTGTGGGCAGCATGTGGGCCCCAGACCCGCCTTTGTTCACAACAACTGGAGAGATGTTCAGAAAGAAAGAACACAGGATTAAAAAAGAGCAAGCAATCCCTGCAGCGTCTCACTTTCTTATGTTTGATATGCAAAACCATTTCAACCGCTTTCTGCAGTTTGATGAGGAGGCGAATCTGTCATTTTAGCTATTCACAACTCCATCTCCTTTCAGGTATCAATTCATTATTGTTCATTGAACCACTTTACTTTACCTGGAGCTGAGGGTGCTAGTTCAATGACAGCGACAGAGGGAAGCAGAATCTCAGCTGATCGGAGAAAAACAGTGGATGTGAAAGGAAATCATGATTGTAAACGTGGAGTCAGTCACCTCCTGATTGAAACCTGATGGATAATCCCAGATTAAAGACTAGCAGACAAAAGTGTGGACAAACCCAGACGTGACTAAAACAGTCCAGCCTTCAGACTGTAGAGTGATCATGCAAACAGAATGAAAGGAGGGAGAGGATGAATGCATGAGGACAAAACGCAAGTGAAACAATATTAAAATACGCTCAAAACAAACAGTGGGGTCAAACACAGCAAGCACACAAAACCCAACAGAATGGATTTATTTACCTTTTATTTAACCAGGACGATCAGAGCAGTGATAACCTGGCAAGAGGTTGAACAAGAGTCAATAAAAAACAAGCAAAAGATCGAACATCGAACCCACAGCAATGGAATCAATAGATCTAGTTCACTTCAAGAAAAGAAAGCCCAACATGTGGATGGTAAAATAAATGAAAAATTACAATCCAAAATTATGTCAAATATGTGAAACTTTTGCATTGTCTTTGTTGTATCTGTTAATAAAGACCCACTTCAATAAAATTGTGTTTTTGTGACATTTTTCTTATGGCGTTATTGTTTGTTCACCTTTGGGTTCCCATCAGGAGTAACCACAGCGAATCAACTTTCACTCATGCACACAGGTCAACTGACAGAGAGTTTTAGGCCAGATGCCCTTCCTGACACAACCCTGTGTTCAAGGCACGGGGAGACCCAGACATAGCTAGGCAGTGGCCTGGATGAAGCTCATTGTACGTCCTGGGAAGTAAACCCAAGTTTCCTGCATGCCAGTCCTACACCCAGCCAACCGTGCCATCCAGACGCTTTGACATTTTTCTCACGATATATACAGGAAATTAAGATTAAAAATGCATTTCTGAGTATTTCTTTATTCAAATTGTGATGAATCAGGAGCAGATGAAAACATGTAGTTTGAAAACGATTGTAGTTGTGTTGTTGAAGCTACAATTGACAAGCCATAGTCTCCCACCTCCTTTCTGATGCATCCACTTTTAAACAACAAAACAGATCCATGAGCGTCTTTGTTTTCCTGGTCTGAGCTGGAATCTGGATTAAAACCTTACAGCTGGACAGCTCTGATATTGCTCACAATTTTTGTTGCACGGCTAATATTATGTTGGGGGTGTGAGGGGTTTTAAAGTAGCAGGAGAGAGTGTAAGCAAAGGGATGATGGGAAATGAGTGCAGGCTTAATTCCAGCCAACAGTCCCACCCACAACTGAAAACTGAATATCTAATGAATTCCTGCTGCTCTGCAGAAAATATGTCCTAGAAAACTACACCTTTTGTTTTTATTTTGATTAAAAACAGTATAACCATCATTAAAAGACCACTGGAAATGCTTTAAAAATGTGTCAAAAGATGATCGGAGTGGGACTTTAAATTGCATTATGGGAATTGATGCAAAACCACACAACAGTCAACCTGTGGGATCATTTCTTTATCAGACCATGAATAAGTGAAGAACACTTTTGTTTAAGACTGTTAGAAATGCAAAAACAAAAATGAACCCTTTTGACTTGATCATTATTTCCTCATCACGTTATATTACTCAAACAACTCAAAGCTGAATGGGTCTCACTGGACCAGAACCAAACTGGTTTAAAACATATCGGGAGACCTGGAATTTGTTTGTGTCAGTTGGTAATTTGCCATCTGAGCCAACAGAAACTGGATGTGGAGCCATGTGGAGTGCTCCAAGGCGCCATCCTGGGGCCACTTCTATTTAATATCTACATGCTCCCACTGGCCCATGTTATAAAAAACAACAACATTAGTTACCAAAACTATGCAGATGACACCAGGAGGCCGAGGCCCCGTACATGCTCTTAGTAAATACATTGTGGACATTAATGACTGGATGCGTCACAACTTACTTTAGTAAAACAAAAACCAAAACAAGCTTTTTGTCTCTGGGGCAAAAGCGAAACAGTTGGAGGTTGCTACAGAGCTTCAGTCTATTCCTCTAAAAACTATCAACCAGCCCAGAAACTTGGGTGTAGTCATGGAGACAGGTCTAAACTTTGATCAGCACATTAATCCTTTGAGAACACCAACCAAGACTAAATCTATTCAAATGTGCTTTTTCTGCTGCCTATTGCCTTGGGGGAGTAATACTCGTAATCAATGGGTTGTTTTCTAAATGTGCTCTAGTCGAGCAGGCAGTTCAAGAGTTAAAGCAGTCCCAAAATCACCCTTCTATAATCTTAAAAAAACTTCAAGGAATCAAAGATCTGGTGTCTAAGACGGACCTGGAGATTCTAGCTCATGTGTTCATGTTTATTTGATTTGACTGCTGTAACCGTGTTTTTACAGGACTATCAAACAGGAAGCTACAGCTTAGTCAGAACTCTGCATCTCGGGTTCTCACCAGGAATGAAAGAGTAGACCACATCAGTTTAGTTCTGAGGTTTTTAAACCTGCCAAACCTTAGATCAGCTGAAACACTCAGTTTATTAATGTCCAGGTTAAAAACCCACCTGATCTCAGCTGCGTTTGATTGGTTTATTTCAAAAGTTCACATCTTACTTTCAGATTACTTTAAATTCAGTTCTTTATAACATTTTTAGAAAGAAATATGTTAATGATCACTCAATTAACAATTCTTTTAAATGTTTCTTTTATTGTTTTAAGTAAACCACTTTGAATTTGTACACATAAAGCAGAACACAAATAAGCTGTCCTTCCCTTCAGCTGTTAGCGCTTTACATGCATTTTTGCAGGACATATAGTTTTTAACTTTTAGTTTATTTTAGAGTTAAGAGGAACACTGAAATCATCATAAAAAGGACATATTTGTCCTAGAATGCTCATTACAGAGCACTGCATAAAAAAATGCTTTTGCCATGCAGGTCGTCCTGCAGGGACTGTTCTTTCCAGCTCCTGCATCGCACCATTAACTGGAATGTCAGACATCATAGGTGCAGCAGAAACTCCATCTCCAGCAGAGGGTGAGATTGGCACATCAGACAAACAGTGTCCACCAGAGCCAGAGGTCAGAATGGATCTGCCTCTGCCCCTCCAGGTGTCATCTTTCACAGGCGGGTTTGTTCCTCGCACAGCATCGGACGTCTGCCTTTGTCCCTCTTTGAAGATTTTACCAGCTTCTCTGAATCAGCTTCTCTGCTGATTTTTTTGTTTTGTTGTCTGTAAGAAGACTGAAAGAAAGCTTTATTTGTGGGTTTAAACTGCGTATTAAAATTCTCTACAGTCTGGTGATCCATCTATGTGACAGTCCAAATCAAAGAAGCACTGAACTAAAGGACACCCTCAATGGATTCTCTGCCTTCACCTCCTGGAAGTCTGCTCAGCTCTCTGGATGTGTGTCGTTGGGAAAAATAACTTGAAGAGATCCATCTCTGCACTTCTGGTGCTGGAAGCTGCCTCTGATTCACTCACAGAAGGATGTCGTGTAAATCAGATGCACCGCTGGGACTGTAGTGAACCCAAGGACCAGCTGATGAACCCACTCAGCAAAACTCTGTAACCGACTTTACTGTTGAAATGTATTCACCACACCCATGGCATTACCCATGTCGGCCCACCCATGTGTGTGTGGGCCGACAAACTGCCTGCTGAGTTGCAGCGTGAGGAGCTTCCAGCAAACACCAAGGAAACATCTTCTGCTTCTCAGACAAAGAACCTGCCAAATGACCTGCAGAACGGAGGGGGATGCGGTACTTTGAGGCGTCTTTTACTTAATTGAATCTATACTTCCTTACAAACTCTGTAGCTTGTCACTTGAATGACAAAAAATAAAGAGCAAAAGCGAGAAAAAAAAGTCAAGAAGACCTGAAGAGAAGCCAGGATGACAACATCCTTCTGATGTTGTTGCTGTGTCCTTCACATTCAGAATGTTCCTGCTGGGTCAGATCAGCGCATCTCTCAAGAACAGCTATAGAAGCTTCTAAGGCGTGTCCAAAATGGGGAAGCAATTTAGAGGCTGCTGGGAAATATGTGCAATTATGTGTACATGTCTGTTTTGGTTTCTTTACATGGAGTTCAAAACAAAGTTGTTCAAAAAGTGTTCTAAGAATGTCATACATTAGGACAAAAATCTATTGAAAATGCTTCATTACTTGTGTCTAAAAAAACAAAAGCAACATTTCAAAGTAAAACATCAAATCTGGAAAGGTTTAATGTCATTCAAGAGTAGAATGAGAGCTGTCAGCTTTATTTAATTATTCTCCTTTTACTCAAAAGGCTCGTCAAAGGCAACTTCTTTTTTA
Source organism: Oryzias celebensis (assembly GCA_014656515.1). Classification (NCBI taxonomy): domain Eukaryota; kingdom Metazoa; phylum Chordata; class Actinopteri; order Beloniformes; family Adrianichthyidae; genus Oryzias; species Oryzias celebensis. The sequence goes on along the minus strand of BNCR01000017.1, from coordinate 4,451,020 downwards.
CCATGTGTTAAAAAACAACAGCAGAGGATATTTTTCACCACAGACGTTAGAACAGCTCATCTGTACCCTCTTCTTGAAATAATGCAGACTGATGGCAGCTTTCAAATCATTTAATCACCTAAACAGATGAAAAAGTGTTTTATGTTGTGATTTCACACACACACACACCCCGTACGCCTATTAGGCTACACAGTTGTGTTGTGTAAAATGAATGAAACAAAAAGATGCCATTGTTTCAGAGTTATTATTGAATTTTTACTGACATGTGAGCCGCAGTGTGTGCAGGATTTCCAGATATCCAAGCCATACTCATGACTGATTACCTGCTTCAGGTGTGTCCAGCCAATTAGAACATGCCAGATCATGGTATGTTGGAAAACATGCAGGAATGCGGCTCTCGAGGCCTGGAGTTGCCTATCCCTGCTTTAGTAGAACTATTCAAAAGACCTAAACCTGATCTCTCAACATCATCCATGTCTTTTCATGCATTGTAAATGGGATATACAGCCAATGCTTCCATTTAGTAATGTGGCTAAAACCTTGATGCACTGATCATTGAATTTGATGCTTGTCAAAAAACAGGCAGCAGATGTGAGTTTGACTTATGAATTGTTTTCTGTGTGAACGGAGCATTACGTCGGGCTTGACAGATTTGTTCAGAAGCATTGTACTTTTCTGCTGAAAGTGCAACATCTTTTTTATGCTTTTTTTTTTTTTTTTTTTGGCTGCTGCGACTTGTGGAGTGACATGTAATCCAAACAATACAGCACATGCCATTTACCATTTACAACAGTACTCTTCATAATCCTTCATAAAACTGATGATTCTAATTTGCCTCTAGGTCTGGTAATGTGTGAGAGTGTGTGGTCCTATAACAACAGGTGATCTGTTCAAGGTGTACCTCGTCTTTTCCCAATAGTACCTGGGTTAGGCTACAACAGCTCCATGACCCTGAAAGGGATTCAGCCGTTACAGAAGATAGATGGGTGGACATCAGTTTGCTGGTTTGATATCAGATGGTCAATGAAGCTTTAAAACAACAAATCCATGTTTTTCAAGTGATTAAAAGCGTGCCTTAAGACTCTGATCTAGTGCCATGTCTTCTGTCATTCTGTAACAAATACTACTTCACACCTCTATGCAGAAGATACAGTTTTCCCTCCAGAGACCCAAATATCTCAACTTCAAATGACTTCTAAAGAAAAATAAACACACCCTTTTAGTCCTGGTTAGACAATATGAAATTATGTTTGACAACACACTAAAATGAAATTACGACCTCTCTGTCTCCCTTTAATTATATGAACTTATGGTTTGTTGTTGGGTTGAACTACAGTAAGCTGGATGATTAAAAATATCATAGAACTCTGGAGTTTTTCTGCTACTCCAACATTTTCCAAAGACGCTCCTGCTTTCACTCATTTACTTTTCTGTACCATAAACTTGCACGTGTTTTGTTAAAGTACCTAAAACACAAACGGGGGTTTAGAGCTCTCAGACTTAACACAGTGGAACTAATACTGACCAGCTTTGTTATGGCAAGTCTTCTGAAAGTTTGAGGTTCAGCCAGGTTTGTAGTCCGGCAACACCAAAGGACAGCCAGCAATTCAGCAGCAGGAGAAGTATCATCACTGGGTTTGCTAACAAATTACACCCTGCACTTGTGGGGAAAGTCGAGCTCTTGGCTGGGAGCGTGCTTTTGGCCAGTGCAAAGGGAGAACTGCTCGAGGAGGCAAAGCTACACCTGTCTCACATTCAGCGGCGTCTCTCTGCTCAGAGCAGAGACAAAGGGCTCGTTGTCAAAGCCATGACAGGAGGGAAGGTTCTCAGCTTACACCAGGGGACTAATATGATAGATTGTCTCCTTCCTTCCTAGGATTTTTGCCTTGGCTGTATTTGATCAGGCAGAGTGGATCCAACAAGATTATCCAAATTTGTGTAGTGACCATTCATAATGTAAAGCTGCAGGAGGTTCAGAGAGTTGCCACACAACGTGTCATCCTCCATTCACCCCCTGCTCTTTCATGTTTGTCTGTCTGGTTATATGATTGACTTTCATTTTGCTTTTTAGGTCATTCTCTAACACTAAAACAGGAAGCTTTGTCAGAACAAGAGAACTACACAGTCAGTGTTCTACTGTTCACATCAGCTCATTTATTATCAGAGGGAAAAAAAAAAACACATAAAATATTGTGTTCAATGCGAGAGCTCAACTAGAAAATATTACCACTTAGTGGAGCTACACATATTGTGATCAATAAATGGATTTCTCCCATTCTTTTAAACTGGGACATAAACTGTTGAATCATTGAATGGACTGTTGGAGCCAAAATTAGAACAACACAGCTGCAAACAAAAAATTAGGCAAAGCTACGTTCAAACACTTTTTACTCTGCAAAAACTACTTCTTAATAGACCATGGTGCCGACGCTATGGATGGTGACAGTGGAATCCATCAACAAGAAAAGGGTCCAGGATGTCATCCCAGTTCATCTAAAAGCGATCTTTGGGACCGTACCCCTCCCAGTCCAGTAGATACTGTGAACATCCCCTTTGACAGTGATCAGGAGAGTAAAGAACCCGTGTGAAGAACCAAATATGTTGGTTTTTATGCATGTGTGTGAAATGTAGTTGTACTGTGTACATGGCAAGTTTGTATATGAAGACTCTTAGAGCCAACAGGTATGTTTGTTACGACTGAGTGTGTGAACAGGCCCCGCCCATTTTAGACTAACATTCTAACCTGACTGTAATGATTATAAACTTCCATCATCTTGTTGCCTGTTTTATGATTCTACTCCCCTCCCCTGTAAAGATTCTCCAATGTCTTTAACCCACCCTTTTAACCCTGTCTTATGTGCCATTACCCCCTCTCTCTAACATCCCTCTCTCTTCTCCGTCTTCTTCTTTTCTGTCTGGTCCAACAAAAAAAAGGATACAAACATAATTAATATACATAAAACTTAGTTTAAATTACAAAAGGGGTTTATACAAGTATACACCTTGTGTGTCAGAAGATTTTGGCCCCAGATTGTAACAGTAAAAGCTGTCTAACACCAAAGGCCCCCAGCTCATATCTGATTGCTCAACAACTTTGAACGGGACAAGTTAGAAAAAAAAGAAAAAAAAAAGGAGGGCTTAAGGCGGTTAGGGTGGTATGATACAGGAGTCACTTGCTTGTCAATCTAGAGTGGTCCCATGTATTTCGCACTCAGTTTCTTGCAGGGTAGACTGAAGCCCAGGTCCTAAGGAAGTAGGTTGGGCCCCTCACGACGACGTCTGTCAGCTTGTTCTTGAACTCAACGAATAGCATGTTGAAGCTAGACATGGGTGGCCTCCCATGTCTTCTCACAGCGTTGAAAGCAGTTGTCTACGATCGGCAGTTCAGAAGAGTCCCCCACCCAGGGGAAGCACCGGGCCCGCCATACCCGGGAAGTAAACTGAGGACCCCTGTAAGACACAATGTCCTCAGGAAGACTGTAGTGGCGGAAAACGTGGTGTAGCAGGTGCTCAGTGGTATCCAAAGCTGACGGGAGCTTTGGCAGAGGTATCAGTTGGCAGGACTTGAAAAATGAGTATACCACCATAAGGATAATAGTGCTTTCTTGAGAACTGGACAGATCCGTCACGAAATCCACCACGATATGTGACCAGGACTGGCAAGGAAGGGATAACGATTGGGGCAGGCCAGTGGGGCACTGAAAAGGGACCTTGGTCCTCTGGCAGGTGGAACACCGCATGACAAACTGCACCACGTATCCCTGTAGCATGGGCAGCACAGCTGGTGTCTTCACTGGGTTAATATTCACAAGAAGAGTTACATGAACTTCGAAGACCATAGGCAGGTCACTCACTGGCTTGTCGAAGCGACATGGCAGTCGAACTGAACAGGTGCCTTGCAGGTGGCCCGGCTGTCCACAGGAGAGGCATAGATTTTCCCACCGACGTCTCTCCCATTCTGGTGTCACCTGTGTAGAGCCAAGATTCATGGGTTTGTGGTCGAGAGTCAATGGGGGTCGGAGCTGTGCTGGGTCTGACAATAGAGCCCTGCGAGTAGTGATGCGTTGATGTCAGGAACGTATCAGGTGGTTTAAACGTTTAGCCAGTGTGATGAGCACTTCTAAAGCTGTGTGTCCACAGCGAAAAATCTCTTGAGGGTGTCTGCGGTGCAATCAGCTGCTAAGGTTCTGAACCTTAAAGAATAGGCAGCGACTGTGTCCTTGTACTGGGCGATTTCCATCAGGAGATCTCCAGCATTTTTGCAGTCAGGCGAGTGGTGGTAAACATCGCGGAGCTGCTGTGTGAATTCTGCGTAGGAGTTAAATTGCACCACCCCTCCGACCCACACGGCCGACAACCAACTGAGTGCCTCTCCATAGAGTAGAGGGCACAGAAAGGACACTTTGACTTCCTCAGTGGGATAAAGGTGTGATTGTTGCAGCAGGAATAGTTGACACTGCATCAAAAAGCCGTTGCAGAGCTCAGGCTTTCCATTGAACTTATCGGGCAGCAAAAGCCAGGAACTGTCCATAATGCCAGAAGCGTGACCTGATGGAATCCACACCCGATGGATGTGTCTTTTCCACAGCAGGTGAGGCCGGAGCTGGCTGACTGACTGTGACTGCTCGACTGGTTTGCAGGTGCGCTGTGATGGCCTCTGTGGCTGCAGTGAGTTGCTGGGGATGACATCTATGATCCAATAGCATTGCAGGAAACCCCTGCAGATCGGTAGGACTTCTGCTGGATCTGGGTCCGGTGAAGTCTTCTGTAATGAGCAGGCAGAGTCAGATGGATCCATGTGCAGAAGTTTATCAACAGTGAGGAGAAAAACAGGGAAGAGCAGGGAGCTGGGCAGGTGAGGGCTGAGTCGACAAACAAAGACAGGCTTCCAGCCTAGATCAGAGGGTTTACTGAGCGAAGACAGAGTACATAATGTTTGACTGTACAAGACTTCGCACTGAGAATAGCAGAGTGTGCAGCATAAATAGAAACCAGGTGATTGCAGAAGAAAGACAGGTGTGTGATGACTGAGTGAAACCATCTGGAAAACATCCGGGTATTGCGGGCAGGGCTGATGGGATACGTAGTATGTGAACCAGAAAGTGGTCAGTATTCAGGTGACAGTTCCGCAGATGGCCAGAGGGAGAGACAGGGGACTGGTTCCTGACAATGGTTGGAAAACCCGTAAATGCAAAGCACTCACTAGTATTGAACCTGCCTGAGTTTAGGACATCAGAAGAGATTGATGGTGATACATACATCCACATGTGGCAATGCCCCACTTTACCTGCTTTTCTGTTGGGTGGGTGTTGCGATTTTCAGAACTCTCTTTAAAATAAGAAGTATTGAATTGATTCCAATGAAACCAAACACTCTCAACAGAGTTTTCTTGATGTCCTTCTGGGACTGACAGATTCCACTGAAAAACATGTTGAGGGGAGAACATTTCCCTCTTCAGCAGAACCATACCCAGAAAGAACAACCATTTGCTGAGGCGGCTTTAGGTCTGAGAGTTCAGAAAAGACAAACATTTGTTTAGAGCTTAACAATGAAATTTACTTTCGAACATACAATTTTACTTAAAAACTGGACATTTGTTGCTTTATGTGCACTGGTCTTGTGATTTTGACAGAGACTTCTCTTTTTATGCTGCAAAGAGACGAGAGTACTGCTGAATTGGGGGTGTGGGTGATGAGTGAGGGCCTCGTGCACTAACTGTCTGAAGCGTTTGTGAATGCTGTTGTTTGTCTACAGTATACAGCATCTACAGCATGATGCAGAATCAATTTGTTATAGAGGAGCTTCCATTGATGTCAAGCAAAGGTCATTACTGAAACAGCCTCATTTAACCACATATCTTCGATTCTCTCCTCTTCAAAATTTTTTTTTGTTCACAAATGAAGCAAATGTTTGTCTGCATCAGGGGATCTTGATTTATATCTTTCACTTTGTTTTTCTAAGGTTCCAACACCTTGTAAGTGGGTTTACACCAAAAAACAAGAGGTCAGAAAGAGTTTGGACAATGCAGACAATGCAGGGACAGTGCTGTGTGGGAGCTTAAAAAGTTCAAACCACAGCAGTTTTAAGCTGCTTTCAAACCCCCCAAGAAAAAATAAACACTACAGTTCGATTAACATGTTCCGTTTCAAGAGTAAAACTCTCTAGTTCCTCATTTTGAACTTTGTTTTCCCCCTGGGACTGTACTTGCCAATTCTTGTAAAATGTACAAGTCTCCATGAACTACAATTAAAGTTTGGTTTTGTTTGCTTTTAGTTTTTGAAAACATTTTTCTCCATTTATCTCTTAAGCATCCATAAGAAGACATGGACACTTTCTGTGTAGATGTTTTTAATGCAGTGCTCCCACTCTGCTTTTGTGTTATTGCTTTGGTTTGGAGATCCAGGGTCCAAATGGTCCCTTGAAAATGAGGTGTGGTTAGGTTTAAAGAACCCCTCAAGAATACAGGATGGCCGATGGAACCTGCACTTGCGTTCACGCCAGTAAACCCAGCAATGTTCAGAAGTTTATTCCAAACTGGTGAAATTTTTTAATATGGTGGTCAAAGAAGACTGGTGATAAAAAAACAACTGAGTTTGGACAAATTTTAGGAAGGAAAGACCATCAGTTTCTAACAGGAATGCAGGATAATATCAGCACAATGTCCTCATGGGCTTATGGGAAATGTCTGCCATTGAGTCTTGCCAGTTTGGTTGTTCTCTGAACGAATGACATTGATGGCTGTGAGCTCATGAGTGAGCCTGACTTTTACATGTCAACCTGTCAGTTTGCCTGCCATTTGGTATCTTCAAGACATGTTGTTGAAAACATGTCTGGGAAGGTGGTAAGTAAGTTGTTTAGGGCCATCTGATCTCTGTACAACTCTGTACAAGTGGCGGAAATTAGTTTTCTTTGGATGCTTCCTTAAAATAGGATGAACCAGGGGCAGCTTGGAGGACAACTGCTGGCATTTGAGAAAAGCCTGTCAAGGTGGCTCGGGCGTCTTTATCGGTTGCTTGCTGTACACCTCCTTGAGGTAGTATCCCTTGGCTGGCATGGGAATGCTTTGGTGTGCCCCCAGCGAACTAGAAGAGGGCAAGTTTATTTGTGTAGCACATTTTGTGTACAGAGACAATTCAAAGTGCTTTAGATAAAACATGAAAGAAAGACAGCAAACAAAAAAAATATCAAAAGGTGTGATCTTTAAAATCAGATTTTAAGAAAGTTAAAAAGAAGTTCATTTAAAACATGCATAGATAAAAACTTAGATGCAAACTTTTGAATACAAATGAATCAAATGCAGCTGAGAACAGGTGGGTCTCTAAGCTGGCTTTAAATACAGTGTTTCAGCTGATCTAAGACTTTCTGGAAGTCTGTTCCAGATTAACATGAGAGGTCCACAACCACACTCCGGAAAAGCAAAAGATAGATTGGATGGAAGGAAGGAAGGAAGGAAGGAAGGAAGGAAGGAAGGAAGGAAGGAAGGAAGGAAGGAAGGAAGGAAGGATGGATGGATGGATGGATGGATGGATGGATGGATGGATGGATGGATGGGTGGGTGGATGGATGGATGGATGGATGGATGGATGGATGGATGGATGGATGGATGGATGGATGGATGGATGGATGGATGGATGGACAAATGAGTGATGAGAAGAGTGTGTGGTTTAGTGCATATATAAAAACATTGAAAAAACACCAGTGTTGAGCAGATTATTGTTAGTTAAAAATAATCTTCCCAAAAATCTAAAGATAAAAAATCCCAATTTTTTTGTTGGTAGTTTACATCCCAGATGTGTTTTTTTCCCCCAAGATAAAGACACATAAATCTGTGTTAACAAAAAAGTCATTGAGACAGCTGTTTCAGAGGAGCATCATTGGGGGATTATGTATAAGCTGTGCCAAATCCTTAAATCACATTTCTTGAGATTTCTTTCTAAGAAAAGCACACGCGCACATGTGTAAATAGATCACGATTGCTGCACATTTTAATGACTTTTTGGCTTAAAAAGTATTTGTTTACTTCCAATTATTTTTTTGGATGGTTTTGACTTAAAAAAAAGATTACTGTGTATTTTAAATTAACGAAGAGAATATTGGCATAATTTCCTTTGTGTGGCCAATACAGAAGTTATTTCTTGGCTGCCTTTCTTTTGAATGTTGAAATACGTGTTGTTGATGCTGGACTTTGTCTCTGGCCACCCTTTTTTTGTTTAGGGTGAGGGCGTCCCAGACTCAGAGGAAGAGTTAGGGTTAGGGTTTGGAAGCCTAGGCTAAAATATGTAAACCAAAAAGAACATCACTCTTTCAGCCTTGGAAATATTGATGTAAAATACTTGTGGGTAATGACTTAATATAGCTGCACCTAAGATATTTACTGTGTCAGTTGGTAACCATTCCAGTTTTTACAAGTACCACTTAAAGGGCCTATACAGTAAAAAAATCAACTTTTTGAGTTTTTAAATGTATTATAATGTTCATTCCTCACTATAATGAACGTAATGAATGTATTTTGATCCATTCACATATTCCTGAGTATTCTTCTCTAAACTTGCGCTCTGAAACAAACAAGTGGTTCTCACAAGCTGACTGGATAAGTGGGAACAGCCCCTTTCAGGAAGAGTCTGCGATGCCAGGACCGCCCCCAGGCTGATTGAACCCTCAGTTTCCCTGCAAAGCTAGCTATGATCGGCAAAAAAAAAAGTTAATTTTCTATGTTTATTAGGAAAAAGGTTCCTCTTCATTTGATCTTTTTGAATTTACCGTTTAATTAATACGGTGTATCTTTCTTCTTTAAAAAAAAAACTCTAATGGGTGATTTATTCAGACGGTCCCTAACCGGCCAGCGCGTGCTGGCAGGGTAGTTGATGCTGGAGTTCGGAAAAACAAGTTGATTTTACGTTCCTTATGATAGATGTTTTTTTTGTTTGTTTGTTTGTTTTTTTTTTTAACGTTTTATAATTACTATTTCAGTTAGATTTTTCTTCGGTTTTAAACTCGGTTAGCGGGTGATTTCTTCAGACGGTCCCTGAGCGGCGTGCGCGTGCAGGCTGGGTACTTGATGCTGGAGCGCGGAGCAGCAAGTCTGTCAGTCCCGCTCTGCAGTAACTCAGAGCGGCCGCTTATCAACATCCTCTCGGCGTTCGCAGAGCCGGAACGCTGTGGGACTCCGAGTCCACGGAGAGCGACGCCGCCGTAGCCTCACCCCCGTGGGGGGACTCCGTGGACATGAGGACATCTGCTGCAGCGACTTGTTCCAGAGGGCGGAGCGGGAACCCCGACCGCTGCCGCTTTTCTCCGACCGAGTGGTGATGCAGCAGCGGAGCGCCTGTCAGGTGATGACCTGCTAGCTGTTAGCATACGAGCAAGCTAAACACCCAGTTCCCTAGAAAGCAGTTAGAGCCCGGCGTTTATCTCACCGACGGGCGGCTGGAATATCAGATAACCCAGAAGCAAACACCAGCATAGATTATGTTTCTATTTTAAAACAACTTTCTGGATTTTTCTGAACCCCGGTTTTCTTTTAGCCAGCATTAGCTGGGGAGGTTAGCCGCGTGCTAGCTGGGACTGTGTGTATCGGCTAATCAGCTCACGGAGGCTGGCAGCGTCACGGAATGAAGTGTTCCTGCGTGATGGAAACATCCAGGATGGTTACGAACATCCCCGAAGACCGGAATCCAGTCAGTACTGAACGACCCATCAACACTCAGGGGGACCGGTTCGGGTTAACTGCTTGATTGGCATTTATCAAAAGCACCTGGAGAATCCAAGTTATGTGGGGAGGACGGGAAAAACACCGAGCTCCGTTAGTGTGCGGCCGCGCGGGTTCTACCGCGACCGAGCCGGGTTTTCCCGCTGCAGTCCAGCTTCTGCCGAGTAGCAGGTTTTCCATTGAGCAACGATCCAGTCGGTTTGGTTTTTAATGCAAGCCATAAATAACAAGAGACGGACTAGTATTTGAACCTTATTTTTTGTTCGGGTCAATACCGGCCCAACATTTATTTTTTTTCAAGTTAAAATAAATATAACTGACTTTTTTATTATTAATATTCATTTTAAACTCTGTTAACGGATGAGTTAGTCAGACGGTCCCTGACCGGCTTGCGTACGCAGGGTAGTTATACCAGAAAGTAGATTTTTCATTTGTTAGATGATCATCAAAATTATCAAATCATTTTTGATTTACCATTTAATTTTTTATTATTTTTTGTTTTGTTCAAATTCTGTTTGCTGGTGATTTAGTCAGACGATTCCAAACCAGGCCGGTCCATCCAGTCTATCCATCTCATTTTATTTATGACATGAGGTTTAAAGCATAACCGTCTGCATTGTTGCTCCATGCAAAACCAGATCAATGGCAGAAGATGGTTGAAAATCAATATTAAAAAGTCAGAGCTTTATTGCACAATTTTTTGGGGCATTTTGATACTTTCAGCCTCTGGAAATTAGTTTTTCTAATAATTTCAGGATGAAGGTTTTTTTTTCTTTTGCTGGAGTAGAAAAAAAACAATATTTGTGGATTATTTTAACGTTTCAGGAAATTCCGAATAGACAGGCAGGTTTTTGTGATTCAGATCTTTCAGGATCAGACTGTCTGGAAACGGTGATCTAGAGAATGTGAAGGCCATGCTTCCACACAGAGATGATCACAGGGCCAAGTTCTGTATAATAGAAGTCATAGATGATTGGACCCCCACCCCCCAATCACATTTACACACACACACGCGCACACACGCACTCACTCGCGCACACACACACACACGCACACACACGCACATACACACACACACACACATATATGTGTGTAGGAGCGAAGACCTGTTTTCATCCCTGGAGATTTTTCTTGCTTGTAATTCTTGTGCCTTGGAATGTCTCTGTTTTCTTCCAGATTCATCATGACCTTTTCCTTGTTTAAAAGTCACTTCATCACCAAGGGATCTCAGAGCGTTTTTGTATATGGATTTATCAACACAGGGATGAGATAATAGAGTCAACCTGTCTGTACATGTTGCTGCAGAAACTCGTGGCTCCCGTGAACTCACCCCACCCCGAGTTAAGTCCATTTCATTGGTCGAACTATGACAACGCCGACTCTTCTGCCACTGTCGGGCCGCAGGATACCCACTCTGTCGCCGGGCGCCTCCTCCTTCCCTCACCACAGGGCCACATTGAGGCTCTCTGAAAAGTTCATCCTTCTCCTCATTCTCAGTGCCTTCATCACTTTATGCTTCGGGGCCTTCTTTTTCCTCCCGGACAACTCTAAACACAAGCGCTTTGACTTGGGCTTGGAGGACGTGCTCATCCCTCATATTGACTCACCGAGAGAGGGGAAGCATTCTTCAGGACAGATGGTCATACACGGACAAGGACGGCACGATGAGAACAGACACAGGTAAGGGTCAGAAGACACTTCAATCGCTGCTGAATTTCATGTTGAGTTAAGACATGCAAACACAAGCGACAGTTCTGCATCATAGCTGGTGTCCATTGGTGAGCTCAGGTGTTTTTGCCTTTTGTCTCCAGTTGTATTGTTTGTAAGAAGAACAAAGCTTTTATTCTTGCCTCTTTCTGCTCATATTGCAGTTCTGCAAATGTTCTCTGTGAACCTGATGAGCCAGAACACACAACCACTCAGAAAATCTCTAAAAACCGCTTCAGAACATTGGAAATCGCTGTCTGTCATCAGATGAATAAAGAAGATCATTGAGTGTTTTTACATGCATCAGCTGGTTTTCCAAAATCAATGATAGTGATTCATATCAGCCTTTACAAAAATCCAGGGACTTTAGTTTTAGACAGCAGTAAACAGCTTTCTGTTGGTTTTCAATGTGAGCAACACCTGAAATATTGCACTGTCCAGTTACCCTATTTGTTCCCCTTTTAATGAGTTCTACATGTCACTGCATAAACGTTAAACTATTCAATCTATTTCTCTGTACAATTTGATTTTAACCTCATTCAAATGAATGTTCCATCACGTTTTTAAAGTTCCATACACAATTTAAACCAATTTTCATAAAACTAGTGATTTCCCCTTAGCAAATTGAAACTTTGGTAAAATCATGAATTCTTGTTGTAAATAAATACTGAAAATAGTCTTTCACTAAAATAATTACTGAAATTAATTTCGTAACTAAGCAAAAAATAAAGAAGGAATCCTGTGGATTTGAAAAAACTCAGTTACGACAGTTTGTTTATTATAGTTTTATTTTTTAAATAACTCACCTTTGTTTAATATTTTATTATTTGAAAACCTTTTTTTTAAACAGCCAAATAAGCTCTTTTTAAATTGAAATGTAAAATTAATAGAAATACTGTCTATAATGAATGGAATTAAGAATTTCGTGGTGATTTTCAGGGTTCAGAGGAGGATTTGTTGGTTTTTGTATTTGTTCTCCTGCGGTTTATAATCCACTGCTGCAAAACTCAAATAGGTTTTTCTCACATATAAGAAAGTGTCAGAAAACCAGAGAGATGGTAGATGGATACAAATCATTTACTGCTAAGTTTTCCTTTTATGTTTCAGTCTGGTTTTAATGTTTCAACACATTGTTTACCTGTTTAGTTGTTGTAGTTGGTTGTTAGTTTGTGTAAGTTTACTAGTCAGACAGATCTTCTCATGGATTTGGCACACAGAGGAGTTCATGCTTTCCTCAGTAAATGTAAGGTTCCTATAAGTCCACTCCATTACTGACAGTTGCATTAAAATATCTCTAAATGTCTCTTTGCCCTTTTTTCAAATTTCCAATAACCTTTAAACTTTTATTCTTTTCACTTATTCTAAATTCACCACATTTTCAATTCTGAACGCATTTATTATCAAGACAATGTCTAAAGGTAATTTTGTCTTTGTTAACCAAATAGATGGAGCTGATAGTTTCCCACCTGGTTCCTATGGAAACGAGCTGATAGTGTTTCACAGTGCTTTTGGATAGGAGTTTTTGTTAAACAGATAATTGTGTGGTGGTGTATCATTGTTTGATGTAGACTGCATTTAACTCATTTTCAGACCTCTAATGCTGCGATCTGTAAAACCTTCCTATTTAAAGGGGTGCTACCTTCTCATTAGGGAATATTAACAGTGATGGAAATAAAGAGCACAAATTACAGGTGTCTGTTAATGAGAATGAAAAGGATGACTGCATTTTTTTCTTTTTGGCTAAAAATAAGTCAAAACATGATGGATAATAACACAGTTTCATATGTGGTGTTCCTGCTGGTTTCATTCTTCATTAGCGTCTCTGGGGTCAGACATGGTGATGAAAGCCATTTCTCAGACTGATGCATGTTGTGTTTTTCATATTTGCTTTTTCAAGCCTCTATGCTGACTACTTGAAATAATATAACCATTAAAGTGTATTCAGGTTTTTAGAGACCCACTTCAATGACGATGTTTTTTTTTGTGTTTTTAACATGTTCTTGTCGGATTTTTCTCGAGGTTAAAACTGTTTCTGAATTTTCCTTTTTTCAAAGTGAGGTGAAGCAGGAGCAGACAAAAAAATGCCATTTGATAATACTTGTACACAGTTAGCGGGCCAAAGTCTCCGCTCCATTCTGATGCACCCACTTGCAGACAAATTGATCCATTAAGTTTACTTTTTTCCTTGTTCGAGCTGGTATCTTGATCAAAACTCTACGACTGGATGTCGCCATTTTTGTTGCACCGCTAACCTTCGCTTGGGGTTGTGATGGGTTACAAGCTAGTGAGAGAAAGTGTAAACAAAGGGTTGATGGGATATCAGCGCATGCTAGCTCCACGCCTGCTGTCCCGCCCACAACTCAGGTGAATTTCTAATCAACTCCTGCTGCGCTGCAGAAACTGTCCTAGAACAGGTTTTTTGGTTTAGGCTAGGCCTCCATCCTTATCTGCTGATCCAGGTCAAAGTTGCAGGGGCTGCAGCCATTTCCCCCAGCTCTTCTGGGGGGCCCAGAGATGTTCCCAGGCCAGCGTGTCCTGGGTCTTCCCTGGAGCTCTACCTCGTGGAAGACCAAGGGTCCCAAGACCCAGGAAAGACTCTTAAAAAATACAAAGCTAGTTCAAAGTATTTGTTCATTAGATTTTTAAAATGTGAGAATACAAAAACAAAATCCATCTTTGTATATGATTCAAGGGAAACAACTGAAGGGTTGTCGATAGCATTTTCTATAAACTTGATGTTGCATAACTTAAGTTTGGTTTTACTTTATGAAAATGTATTTTTATTGCATTTATATCTCTTAATGTCCCACTCCAACTGTATTTTTTTTACTATTGTAAAATTGTTCCCAGTGGTCTTTTATGATTATTCAGGTTTTAGACCGAATCAAAAAAATGTAAGACATAGTTTCTTCACATCGGCAGTAGCTCATTAGAAATTTGCCTCTGAATTTGTGGATTTCTCTTCTGCTCACTGTTGTTGAAAGCCTTTGTTTGCGCGCTCCTTATAATGAAAACGTAACATTAGTGGTAAAATAAAAAATGTGAGCAATATTTCAGCCGTCCATCTGTGCAGTTTTGAACCAGATGCCAGCTCGGACAAGGACAATGAAGATTTACACGAGAGCAAGAGAGAGCAGAATATTGAGATCCAGGGTTCCACAGTCCCATGAAAATGAGGTGCGCCAGATTCAAAGAACCCCTCAGGAATGCAGGCTGGCCGATGGAACCTGCCCTTGTGTTCAGCCCCAGTAAACCCAGCAGTGTTCAGAAGTTCATTCCAAACTGGTGAAGTTAATTAATCTGGTGGTCAAAGTGTAGTAATCCAGGCTGGAGAGAAACGTGTCTCAGGATGTACAGTCATCTGACGTCCAGTCTTTGACAGTACTGAAGGTATTTTTGTCACATGGTCACGGAGTTTTGACAAATTTGAGGAAATAAAGACCTTCAATGTCTAACATGAATCTAGGATAATATCAACACAATATTGTCATAGGCTGATGGGAAAACATCTGCCAATGAGTTATGCCAGTTTGCTTCTCTGAACGAATGGCATTGATGACTGTGAGCTCAAGAGTGCGCCTGACTTTTGGCAGTGTTGACGTGTTGTTGAAAATTCCCTTCTTCATGATGTTTAACTTCTTTTTTTTTTTGTTGTCTAACAATAAACTGAACATTTGTGTTTCAGGGGCTTTGAGTGTTGTACACAGGTTTCTGTGTTTTTTAAATCACTACATTTTTTTTTAAGTGCCTTCATTGTCTGTCACTTTATCACCTTTTGACCTTTCATGTGGAATTTGGTCAGGACTACAGATATAAATGACTTGAAAGTTAAATTGTTGTAAAAGCCCATCTGTACGAATGACAGTTAAAGGTGTTGCCTGGAAGTTTGTCTTTGGAGGAATAGTGTCTGTTGGCTCAGAAACAAGAGTAGGTAGTTTGACTTGACATATCAACACAAGGCGTTTCCTCTGGACAGTTAGACATGCTTGCTTTCCTGCAGTTTGCTGTGTTAATGGTGTCGAAGGTGCTTTTCTTTAATGACATTCATTTGACTTTAAGCATCAGCGGCTGCTGTACAGACGTGCGTTTGAGTCCGTGCGTCAGAGGGAGGCTTGCTCGCCTGTTTGGGATTAGGAACATTTGCCAAGCAAGTCACGGAGAATTTTTATGTAGCGAATAGTGGAAAGTGATGAAAAAGCCCAACCTTTTTGCAGTCCATCTCTCTCTTAATGGATTTCGGTGCTGTGACCGCAAGTAACCCGCTGTTGCCACTTACTGCCTTGCCAGGTATTGTTAGCGTTTGCAGGTCCAAAGCTGAGCTTTTCTGCCGCCAGCCTACAAATCACTAGCACAGCAAAGCAGGTCATATTTAATGCATGGAGCAACATCAAAGTCCAATTATTTATCAGATTAGGTTTGATCTTGGTTATCATTACTCTGTTTGTCTGTCAGCTTCAGTCATACATTTAGACTGTTGTATGTGCGGTTTTGGAGGTAGAAGCACAGCTGTTGTAAGAAGGAAAGTTTGCTTAACACACATCTCACCATCGCTAGTACTGTGGATTCTTACTCAGGCGGCGATTCGATTCACAAGACAAATGATTCTTGCTGTTTGTTAGAGTATGGTTGAATGGCTGCTAAATGTATGTATTTTTACTGGATATTTGAAAATTAAAATCATTATTATTTATACATTGATCAAACTCAATCCAACAGATAAAAACACACAGATTTAGAAAGAAAGAAATAGTATTTATCACTTTAAACAATGTCACACTCACAAAGTTTTTCAGTCAACTTCCTGGTCAAGTTGAGCAGAAAACAAAACAAACATCACTGTTGTTTTGGATTATTTTTAACTACAGTTCAGTAGATCAATGACAATAATGTCTAAATATATTCATAAAGACACAGCAACATGTAAATAAAACCGTAACAAATAGAAAATGCAGTCCTTTCGTCAAAACGGACAACAGTGTCTCCAGGCGTGTTTTTATAAAACTGACTTTTCATCTTTATGGGAAAAACCAAAAAAAAAACCTCCTTTAGACGACCATTTTGCAGCCATGTTCACGTATGGCTTTTTCTTAGTGTTAGCAGACAATCACATGAAATAATATAATTAGTCACAAGATTTTTGGATTATTTTGAATTTCGTATTCATTAAATCATTCAAATTATCGACTATTTAAAAAGTTTTTTTTTCAGAACACATTTTTGAAACATGAACATCAATCTAATTTTTTCATCTACAAAACCATTTGAAAGTTTTATTTTGAAAATAAAGCCTTTACTGACATTTAGTTTGGAGATTTGTTTACTTCTGGTGACAGTAGTACAAACAGTTTGTTCACCTTTATATACTTAAAATACAGCATTAATCAGAAATTTTAGTGGCATTTATATTGCCTGAAGTGTATTATTTTGTACTAAACTCTGCTATACAGTTGGGATTGAAAGCTTGGGCACCGCAGGTATAATGCTATAATATTGTTGTGCATAAAGAACCCACTGAAATATTGAACAATCAGTTTACATATGAGACATTCTTTTAATCTGAAAATAAAATTAGGCTTTATTTCCATCATTTATTATTTCAAAATAACTGAAAACAAAATAATGGTGTACAAAATTTTGGGCACCCTGCAGAGTTAGTACTTTGTACTGCCACCCCACCAGGCAAGTATCACAATTTTAAAGGCTTTTTGTAGCCAAGAGTCTCTGAATTCTTGTTTGAGGTTTCTTCATCCATTCTTCTTTCCTAAAGTCCTCCAGTTCTTTCATTTCTGTTACAAACTGCTCTTTTCAGGTCTATCCATAGATTTACAATGATGTTGAGGTCAGGTGATTGTGAAGGTCACTGCAAAACCTTCGGTTTCTGTCTCTTAATGTAGGACAGTGTGGATTTGGAGGTGTGTTTAGGATCATTATCATTTGTAGAAACCATCCTGATCTCTTCAACTTCAACTTTTTCACAGATGGTATCAAGTTAGTGTCCAAAATTTGCTGACATTTTGTTGAATCAATTCTTCCTTCTACTGGTGAAATGTTTCCTGTGATGCTGGCTGCAATACAAGCCCAAATCATGATTGATCCACCCCCATGCTTAACAGTTGGACAGAGATTCTTTTCATTAAACTCTGGACCCTTTCTGCTCCAAACGTACCTTTGCTCACTGCAGCCAAAAAGTTCCATTTGAACCTGGTCGATCCAGAACTTGTTTCTAAAATGCATCAGACTTGTTTCTATGTTCACTTGTGAACTTCAAATGTTGAGGTTTTCTTCTGATGATTCTTCCATGAAGACCATATTTGTACAAATATCTCTTGACAGTAGAACAGTGTAGAACAACTCCAGAGTCTGCAGGTCTTTCTGGAGGGATGCTGCAGTCAAACGTGGGTTTGGATTTGCTTTTCTCACAATCCTGAGAGCTGCTCTGTCTGAGATTTTTTTTGGTCTTCCAGATTTTGCTTTAACTTCCACTGTTCATGTTGACTGACATTTCTTAATGACATTCTGAACAGAGGATATTGGCATCTGAAAAGGCTTTGCTATCGTCTTCTAGCCTTCTCCTGCTTTGTGATCATCAACTATTTTCAGTTTCATTGTTCTGGACAACTGCTGGAAGAACCCATGATGCTGAATGTTGGGTTAAGGTCAGATGACTCCGATTGTTAACAATCTTTGGGATTGAAATCGTCTGGTTTTTGCAAACCATGAATGTGAATAATCCATGACGCTGTCAGGTCTCAGCTTTTCCAAAAGGGGCGGGGCATACTATAAATTCAAACTTTTGCATACACCAATATTTTGTTTTCTGGTATTTTGAAAGGTTAAACGATAGAAATAAAGCCTTAATTTATTTTAAATCATAAAAAGATGTCTCATCAGTAATTTGATGCCTTTAGGTTATTTTTCAATCTTTCTTTATATTCATTATACATCTTTTTATCAGCGGTGCCCAAACATTTGATCCCCACTGTATTTATAAAGATTGCAAATCAGTGATGTCAAACGTCACAAATATTTGATTGATTTTGATTTGATTGATATCTATAGAGCAGATATCAGAATATCTGATAACCTGTTACAGCCCTAAATCCTCTCTGTGTTGTAGCTCATAGGTGCTGGGCATCATTTGCCTATTTTGTCTTTTTGTGGACAAGCTGGCTTTTTTATGTTTTCCTTTTTGTTGTGTTGCTTTTTGTTTTTGAAGAATACAAAACAAATCCCTCTCTAGATGGTTTTGTAAAAGGAGACATTCAGGGACTTTATAATTGTCAGAGACTTTATTAAACCTTTTGTTTGATGCTGTTGGACAGAAAATATTGTGAAAAAGAAAATTATGTCTGAGTTAATTTCTTTCTTTGCCACAAAAATGTAGTTTATTAAATACACTCTATCTGCACATACAAATTTGGGACAATGTATGCAAAACCAAATGAATCATTAACCTAATTTTGAATTGAAACTTTTTTAGTTTGGAAATTCTGCGTGTGTTCTCATTGGAATTAGAGATCTTTTAAATATTTTACTGCGAGTAATTCAAGCAGTTGAGTAAAGCTCACACACATCAGGGAATGCATTAGGAAACCTCCTCACCCTACGTTCCAACAGCATGCATGCAGTCACACTCTGCTACTACTTTTTCTAATGGTACAACTTGATTTTCAAACCGATCACACCATCAGTAGGTTTTAAGTTTGTTTTTGCATTCTGTTTGAAGTCATCGTCCGATGTGTAGGAAAACATGTGTGAACAGTGGGCTCTGTTCATCAACCCACATTTTACCTGTCTGCTGTCTCTGTTACCAGAAATAATGGGCTCATTTTCAGAACAGAGAGTACAGCCCAGCAGCACTTACCTCTGATGACTGCACGCTCACACACTGATTACTGTGATTCACATTTTTACTTTACAATCTGCAGCATAGGCTCCCACAGCTCATGTACCTTTATGTGCTGCTGTGTCATGTTCTAGATATGTTTTTGTCATAATTGACCTTAATAATTATGTCATTGGTGCTCCAAACGTTTTAGTGGAAAGTGTAGTTTTTGTATATGTACGGCTGGGCAATATAGCAATATAATCGATTAATTAGAATTTTTGGTTTTAGACGATTTATTTTTGGAAGATCGAGATTATTTTTTTCCCAGCTCTTTGCTTTCTTGGGCTTCCGTGGTTCAGAGTAAAGGCAGCCTGCCCTGTCTGTCTGTCTGTCGCAACAAGCAGACATAAAAAAGGCAGCAAGCAGAGGAGTTTCTTCTGTAAGGCTTAGAAAAAAACAGTTTTCAACAGAATCCGAACAGAAATGGAGGATAAACCGTCTGGACTCACAGCAGCAACAGAGTTGAATAAAAAGTGTTAATTTGGAGACGGCGGCGGTGTTGCACACTGATGCGATCATGCTACAACGCTTTACCTTATGCTACCGAGCTGTGCCGCTTTTCTCCAGTTTGTGACCGATTTAATGTCAGAGAAGATTTTCACGAAGCAGATTTTAAGACATGGTGGATAAATACAACAAACTTAATTTATGTGACATTTATAAAAACGTTGTTTTCTAAATACAATAACAGATGTGGATCCACTTTGAATGAAACTTTATCAAATACATGACAGCGCTGCATCTTTACTGTCAATGACATAATGACAAGAGTCCTAAACATTATAATGCTTTTAGGCTGTTTTTGTTATGATTTCATTTAAAAATGAATCAACTGGAGGCAGAACAGAGAAAAGTCTTTTTTATCAATCTGCTCTTCTGTAGTAAATCTGTTCTTGTTTTCTCAGCATGTTTTCATATGAGTTTACAGTTAGATGACATTAAAGATGTGTTAATACTTTTTAGAAATTTTTAAAAGCAATTTCATTTCCTTAAATTATGAAAAGAACTTTAATTCTTTTTATAGTCAATGGTTCAGACTAAAAGTGACTGACAGCTTTGCTCACAGGGGGGCCTTTTTAGATGTGCTAAAGAGAAGAATCAACTTATTTGTGATAGAAAACAAAACCCTTCATAACTGTGTGAAAACGCTAAAAGCAGAGAGCAAAGACTGAATAGAAATCTGAGTCACTTAAAACAGTTATAATCTTATGTTTTCATTATGCTGTGATGTCCTCTCTGCATTCAACATATCATTTTTTAAAATAACACCTAGAGATTTTCTTCCTAAAATAATGTAATAAAATGTGCCTGACTGGTAGATTCTTTTCCTCTAACCGGTTACTTGACTGGTGAGTCAAAAATAAAATGTTGACCAGCGGTGTTGTGACTTCAAACTTGGAGCATCAAACCACATGCAGCAAAACCTGCTTGAAGGTCGTAGCTGCCAAAAGTGGGAATACGACAAATATGTTTCAACACCTGGAACAAGCCCTCTGTCGAGTGTGAGAAGTGTTTCTCTTATTGAGATGCTTAAGCTAGTGGTCGCTCACAAAACATCAGCTGCACTGATTTACAAACATGTCTTACAGCTTGGATTTAGGATGGAGAAAAAAAAATCAATTAAAATCAAATTTTGTGTGAAATAAAAACAGATTTAATTTTTTGGCCATATAGCCCAGCCAGATTGTGTAGTTGGCTAAGTGCATTCACAAGGTCAATTAATAACATCTAGAAACTTTTGTTTTTATAAGGACTCAATGCATCGTAGGTGTTTTATTATAAACCAGACCTTAAAGCCCTGATCATAAAATCATGTCATACTTTACAGTTCAGTTGAGTGTAATTCTACGTCTTGTAAGATACTGTGGTTAAATGTAGACATATTTTCTTGTTTCTCTGTGAGGCAGCTGTGGTGCAGAGGGAAAGCAGTCAACCTCTGACTGAAAGATAGCAAGTTCAGTTCCTGCCTTGCCGTCCTTTGTGCCAAGGTGTTCTTGGGCAAGACCCATATTGCTCCTGGTGGTTATAGGTTGGTGCCAGTGCTCAACAGTAGAGCTGATGCTGGCACCAGTCTGTGAATGTGTGTGTGCACGGGTGAATGAGACTGTACAGCACATTCAGCCTTCGAAGAAGGGAAAAATAAAATGCAATTGAAGAAAATGCTGTTTAATATTTTGAATAAAAGACTCTTCTTTTACTGGTCCAAATTATCCACCTTCACTGCTGGACTGAAAGGTGGCTTGGAGGCCTTGTTGTATAGATTTAAAAATGTATATTTGTAATAATAAATTTACAAATATACATTACAAATTCCTTTATTTTAAAAGAGAAACTGTAGTCAGTCAAAGAAACATGACTGTTGGCTATGAATTTTAAATCTTTAGAAGAGCAGCCATGTCCAGCAGAATGTAATGAGTCACATCAGAGTTAAGTTTCTGTTTATTAGAAAGGAACATTTATGTTCAAAACCTCTTTGTCTTACCCACGCTTGCTAAAAGCTTCAGGCAAATCCTGATTGCTGTTGACCCAAATAACTTGATCAGGTCTCCCCCAGTGGTTAGCTTAGGAGATTGAAGCGATTATTTGTCGGAATAGGCTGAGGCTGGATTCTAACCTCTGACCCCACAGAAGAAATGACAGGGAGAGAGTTCTGAGGGGACCTCCCCCCTCCCCCCATAGTAAAAAGGGTGGTTTTGATGGGCTGATCAAAAGTACAATTACAGTAATTACTCCAATATGGCACTACAGTGTTTGGGGTCGTGGGGCTGTCAGAGTCTAAGATGAGGTAAACCCTGGACAGGTTACCAGCTTGTTGTGGGGCCACACACACACCTACACACTTGCACAAACATGCATACACACACCCAGGGATATATTTGAATAATCAATCAACCTGTGAAGCATATTTTTGTACTGTGGGAGGAAACCGGAGTTCCCGGAGAAAACCCAGATTATGAGAGACCAGGTTTATCTCTATTGATGAGTTTTACAAAAAACATCAGTAAACACGTTTCCATGTCTGGGTTTTTAAGGCGTATGGATGTCTGTCCTGTGGAAAAAAAAACTGCGTGTGCTCAGTGAGGGGGGCGGAGGGGACAAAACAAAGACAAATCGTATTTAAGACAAACATGTCGAATGTAAAGCTAAATGTTGTATTCATATTTTCCTGAAAAAGTTGTGCACAACTTATTACAAACACAGGTGTGTTTCTGTTCCAGGCTTTCAGTATCTATTGCTAGTTGTGTTTAGAGTAGACACTGCTCTGGAGTGAGGCCGTTCGGTGGTACGTGAAACTGTGTTTTGCTGATTATTGGAGTAAAGCTACAGAACATGATTCCCTTCTTGTTATAGGTGTTTCTGCACACTGGGGCCATGTCTGAGTTCCATCACCACTCACTAGTTGGTGCACTATAGAGTGCATTCACCATTTACAATTCCAAAATAAATACATTTCCCAGAATTCTCAAAAAAAAACCAGTGAATAGCGATGCTCACTAGATCGGGGAAAGATATACCACAATGCATTGCGTTTGAACAATTTTTGTGAACAATGTATTCTCTTAGGTGAAACAGCCTTTGGTTAGTCCTTGGTAAATGGTTAACTTTCATTTTGAAAATGATATGAATTATTTTGAAATTAATCAGGTCTCCAAATTTCCAAATTTTTATTCGGTGATTTTTCTTATTGGCTTTTTTAAGAATAAGAAAAACAAATGTTGCTGTTGTTTTGTATGAGTTTTACAATACCTTAATGCAATAGAACATGTATGGAAGGTGAAAAGAACAATAAAGAGTTGCACTGATTAAAAAACTGTTTAACTTTGTGAAGGACAGTTATTGATTTAGATTTAAAACTAGAGTATCATTCAAAACATAAATGTATGTCATTGTATGATGGGACACAGCCATAATTTCATCAAAATAAATCAGAACATTAATATAACAGTTAAATGCCAAAAGGTCCCACTCCATTCATCTTTTGATCTACTTTCAAATTGTTACCAGTGGTCTTTTAATGATGATTATACAATTTTTAGCCGAAATAAAAAAAAAACCCTGTCATTTTCCATAACACTTTTTTTGCAGAGCGACAGTAGTTCATCAGAAACTCGCCACTGAGTTGTGAAAGTAAGTATTCTGTATTCTGTCCTGCTCGTTTGCATCCCCTCACAAGCCCAAGCTAACGTAAGAAGTGCAACAAAAATGGTGAGCAATATTGGAGCTATAGAGCCACACCGTTTTGAGCCAGATACCATTTCATTTTTTAGCATCTTTTTATTTGCTCATTGATCAGAATGGAGTAGCGCATTAAGGCTTTGGCTGCCCATCTCAGTTTCTACATCACAGCAGAGAACTTTTTTAATTTCATCTGCTCGTGATGTACAACGATTTGAATAAAGAAAATTCTTTTATATATGTCCTCCAATATTAGAAAAATGCAACATCAACCTGTTAAAAACACAGAAAACACTATTTTCATTGGATTGGGTCCTTAATAGTGCTGGAGCTTGTTTATTTTAAAGAGAATGTTAAAAGAAGAACAAAAACAAATCCAGCTATATAGGCTCTTGACTATACAAAAAATGAACATGTGGACACATTTACAGCTGGCATGGCAAAGAGAGAACAGCATAGTGTTTAGTCTCAGGCGAAGAGTGACCAAGCTCGCCTGCAAAACCTCTCACCAAATCACGTCACTTCTTTCAGAACGCTGAAACTGAAACACAATGACTCCCTGCCAGGTGAGGCAACTGGATCAAAGCAGCATCTCTCAACATCAAATAAAGCCTGGCTCTCAGCTTTTCAGGCCTTGAATTTCAAATAAACTTTTCTGAAATTACTGGTGAAGAAATGTAATATCAGCAGTGACTGTTACCAAACAAGATCTGTCAATCAAAGCTCTGGGAGCTGTCGACCAGAATGAGTCCTGTTTGAACAAATTTGTTTTCTTGTGTCATGACATTGAGCGGGAGAGTTTTCTTTGTTTATATAAACACTACTGGAAATAAGTGTATTATACCATAGAATGTTAAATAATACCATTAGCATATTATGTAACAGTACAAACTTCATTCTTGCAACAGAAGAAATCAGCTTCGCTTGTAATTCTATTTTTAAGAAATCTTTACTTCATTTTTTTTCCTCAAATCTAGAATGACTAAATAAGAAGTGATGCTAAAACTTGATGTTTAAAAATTGAACTTTCTTCAGCATTAAAAATGAATGACAGTAAAAGAGGCTATAGTCAGACTAAACTAACTTCCTGAGATATGAAGGACTTTAGCAAGAGGTGGCAAAATTGCTGCTTCATTGTTCTTAATATTTGGGGATTTCCTGTTTTGCTCTGCATATACTCTGCTTTAGGAAACCAGATGTAAACAGGACAGCCGCTTGTTGTCCTGGAGATTCTTCTCTGCTTGAGGTCATTGAACAAACCATGCTTGTTTGTTTTTTGCTGGAACATCAACTCTAGGGCTAGGTGATATTGATTTTTTTAGATCATGAAATAGTTTTTTTCATATCAGGCGATAACTATATATGTCACAAAATAAACTAAATAATTATATTTGTTCAATTTGGATGGTCTGTGGCTCGTAATATAAATTTGTAATTATCAGCAGGTTGTTTATATTTAAATATTTCCTTCCTATAATACTGTAAACATAACAGATGCACTCAAAGACCATGATGAAACAGTTTATTTTGAAAAAAATTACACATGGGTAGTCACTTTCATTTCGAGGCGCTAATGCTAACTAGCATGAAAGAAGTATCTTAACTATCGCTGTCTTTATCTTTACAACTTGTTAGTTGTATTTTAATGACTCCACAGCAGAGTGTTTCTAAATATTTGTCAATGTAGTTATCAGTGTCAGGTAAATGCAGTCTGACAGGTGACAGTTGGAGCACTCTGCTACCTCTCCATGAAGAAGACAGAGGCACCTTTTCAGCTGACAGTAAAACCAGTAGTCTAAAAGTTACTTCAAAGCTCAGTTAAATGTTCAAAGTGTTCTAACATTGCTACGTTTCTTCTCAAGAAGTCATATGATCATACAGTAGATGGTAGTATTTTGTGAGTACAGTTTGCTTTGTGTTTCAGGAAGGCAGACATTGTCTTTTTATTATAGAATGTCAGAAATAACGAAAATTAGGCAATACCAGGAAAAGTACACTGAGATTTTCTTAGCCTGTGTATGTAGACGACCACAACCAGAAGTAAAAGAGCAGTCTAATTTTAAACCTGAAATACGTCACACAGCTACAGGCAAAGAGTCCATTGTTCTGTGGTCTTTATAAAGACTTAACGTTACTGCCTTGAACTTAATGCCATAAATTGTAATATCCTGAGCTTTGGTTATTCCTTATCTTGTCTTACATGAGAAGAAATGGAGCAAAGTTTGTATTACTACTAGTTATTCCTTATACTAACTCATTTGGAAATGCATGGTTGCATGGTTTGTGTTTTCTTGCAGGAGCCACACAGTGCACAGAACTTTACCTCAAGGGATCCCTTTTCACATGTGTGAAGAGCTTGTTGACTTGAATCAGCCATGCAATCTAACTATCATGAATAAATCAGTTGTTGAACTTGTTAAGACTTGAGCTGCAGACGGGGAGCTCCTCTCCAGCTGTGAGTGAGTGCGTGTGGGCGTGTGCATATGTTGCTACAGAAACATGGTATCGATCGTGTTCTGTCGTCCCCTGAGCCATGTTTCCTCCCTGTTATAAAACCCCAAACTGAACACCACTTGGAAGCTGAGAAGTGGTAGAAAAAGCTGATAGTTGTGAAGCAGCAGATTTGAGTACATTTTTGGTTTGATGCTAATTTGTGATCTTGACAGTGTAGGGAGGTTAACACTGGGAACAGATCGAAAAATGACAAAGTCCAAGAGTACCTTTGTTTCCCTAAAACATTGATCACGGACACAAAAATAAATGTAATTATGCAGAATAAAAAATTAAGAACATTACCGTCATGAGTTTACACAGGGTTAAGCTTTGTTGAAGGTATTTTAAGGCAGAAAAGATGCTAAACTGTATAGCATCTTCATGATGAAGAAACAGACCCACACAACAGGAAATGGAATTTGGAATTCTGAGCCGACAGGTGTATTGTGAGTTGTTTTTTTGCAGTTTAAGTCTCTGTAATGCCTAAGGATTACATCGAGATCCACAGATCTGGGCCATTTACATGGACATTATACGCTATCTTGAGTCCTATGGTCCCCAACCTTTCTCGAGATGACAACCGCATATGTCACTTAAATCATGTTAAATCACTATTATTATGGCCACACCCCTATTTTAAGTGTTATTTCTATCTCGTACGTGATGAAGTTCAGATAAATCCATCCCTCATTTTTTTAGAACATTAATTGTAAACAAAGAAGTGTAAAAAAGGGGTTCAGTTACAGCATATGTATCTTTACTTCTGCTGTAAAGTTGATTGACATTTAAGGGACTGAGGGAAGAAGGGAAGGTCCTTCTTGCCGGCCAATTTAAACACTTGTACAGATACCTGTCATGAATATTACGCACAATTCAAAATGTTCATATTTATATACCGTATTTTCCGCACCATAAGGCGCACCGGATTAAAAGGCGCACCTTCAATGAATTACATATTTTAAAACTTTTTCCATATATAAGGCGCACCGCAGAGGCTGGTGTTACATATGCATCCATTAGACGGTGCTGCGCTAAAGGAAATGTGAGCAAAACAGTCAGGTCAGTCTAGCTTTATTAATAGATTACAAATCAGCTTTCTGACAACTCCATTCACTCCCAAAATGAATAAACAACTGTTTTATTATTTTATCCGAGGTAAAGTATTAGTATTTTCGTGACACAGTTATAATAACTCTCGTAATAGTGCAAAGCAATAACAATAATAACTCAAATAACTCTAAAGCAATAGCATAATAACTCACTGTTGTTCAGACGTTAATGTCCATATCCACAATATGAACATCCTTGTTCAACTGTAGACACAATAAAGAAACACGTAAAGCTCACTTTATTAGTTCATTCCTCATCTATGAATCCCTCGAATTCTTCTTTTTCAGTGTCCGAATTGAACAGCGAATCCGGCATCCAACACGCCCAACTCCGTCTCATCTAAGTCGTCATTAATCGAGTCAGTGTCGCTGTTGTTGTCTGGCAGTTCAGTGACAATTCTTCTTCCTCCACTTCCATACCATGTATTCATTAATGTTAAACTCTCTTGCTGCTGCTCCATTCCCGTGTTCCACTGCGTGACTGATCGCCTTGAGTTTAAACTCTGCGTTGTAAGCGTGTCTCTTAATAGGAGCCATTTCAGGTTCTTACACAAACACACAAATGGAAATGAAACGCAGTTTTATATATCCCAGCATGCACTGCGCTCTACTTCTTCTACGGGGGAAGATGGAGTCAGTGGCTGCTTAACATAGTTGCGAGACCTGTAGCGGCTCAAAATTGATCCATATATAAGGCGCACCGGATTATAAGGCGCATGGCCAGCTTTTGAAAAAAACTGAAGGCTCTTAGGTGCGCCTTATAGTGTGGAAAATACGGTAATTTACTTTTTTTTTTTGAAGAGTACTTCACTGCAGAAAATGTGTTTTGAAAAAACAATGCAGGCTTTTTAACTTTGGCTAAAGATTGCATAATCATAATTAAAACACCACTACGAATGATTTTACAAAATAAAAAATGTAGTTGGAGTGGAACTTTAACCTGATCAAAACATACAAATAAAGTAACAAAAAAAGTTGCCGTTTTGTCTTCCTCTTTTGCTAGAGACCTCCACACTGAACAACAACATTTCACATCACCAAGTTAATGCAACACTTTTGTAATGAATGTCTGCTTACGCTCTTGAATTACAGACATAATTGACAGCCTTGGAGAGCCACTTGTCCACCTGTCAGGTATCATCCACCATGGCATGAAGTAATGCGTGAAACAAACACCATCTGACTGAAATGGACACGAGGAGTCCAGTTTGTGTGTTCTGATGTGCACGCAATTGCTTCCTTAGCCAGTGATCAGTGGGGATATTGTCATTGTTTGTTTTATGCTTTATTTTATTACTCTTCCCATATTGAATGCACAAAAACAATGAGTGCATAAAGACTCTGATTAGGGTTAAAAAAATTAATGTCAAAATATACAGAGAGGATCAAAAGTTTGGGCACCACATGTAAAACGTTATTGTGCATAAAGAACACAAGAAAATATTGAAAAATCTCCTTAAGGCATATGTTTACAGATGAGACAGTCTTTTAATATGTCAAAAAATAAGGCTTTATTTCCATCATTTACCCTTTCAAAATAACAGAAAACAAAATAAGTGGCGTGTACTAAGGTATTCTCACCCTGCAGAATTTATAGTATGCCTGCCCCCTTTGGAAAAGATGAGACCTGACAGTGACCACAATCATTGTTTGTGAAGACCGGGTGATTTCAATCTCAAAGATTTGAAATAATCAGTCATCTGATCTTAACCCAACATTCAGCATCATGGGTTCTTCCAGCAGTTGTCCAGAACAATGAAACTGAAAATAGTTGATGATCACAAAGCAGGAGCAGGCTGTAAAAAGATAGCAAACCGTTTACAGATGCCAGTATTCTCTGTTCAGAATGTCATTAGAAATGACCATCAACATAAACAGTGGAAGATAAAACAAGATCTGGAAAACCAAGAACAATCTCAGACAGAGCAGCTGTCAGGATTGTGAGAAAAGCAAATCCAAACCCACGTTTGACTGCAGCATCCCTCCAGAAAGACCTGCAGACTCTGGAGTTGTTCTGCACTGTTCTACTGTCAAGAGATACTTGTACAAATATGGTCTTCATGGAAGAATCCTCAGAAGAAAACCTCTTCTTCATCCTCACCACAAAATTCCACCTTTGAAGTTCACAAATGAACATAGAAACAAGTTCTGGATCGACCAGATTCAAATGGAACTTTTTGGCTGCAGTGAGCAAAGGTACGTTTGGAGCAGAAAGGGTCCAGAGTTTAATGAAAAGAATCTCTGTCCAACTGTTAAGCATGGGGGTGGATCAATCATGATTTGGGTTTGTATTGCAGCCAGCGGCACAGGAAACATTTCACCAGTAGAAGGAAGAATTGATTCAACAAAATGTCAGCAAATTTTGGACACTAACTTGATACCATCTGTGAAAAAGTTGAAGTTGAAGAGATCAGGATGGTTTCTACAAATGATAATGATCCTAAACACACCTCCAAATCCACACTGTCCTACATTAAGAGACAGAAACTGAAGGTTTTGCAGTGACCTTCACAATCACCTGACCTCAACATCATTGTAAATCTATGGATAGACCTGAAAAGAGCAGTTTGTAACAGAAATGAAAGAACTGGAGGACTTTAGGAAAGAAGAATGGATGAAGAAACCTCAAACAAGAATTCAGAGACTCTTGGCTACAAAAAGCCTTTAAAGCTGTGATACTTGCCAGGTGGGGGGGGGCAGTACAAGGAACCTACTCTGCAGGGTGTCCAAACTTTTGCACACACCATTATTTTGTTTTCAGTTATTTTAAAAGGGTAAATGATGGAAATAAAGCAATTTTTTTACATGTTAAAAGAATGTCTCATTTGTAAACTGATGCCTTTAGGAGATTTTTCAATCTTCTTTATGCACAACAATATGACATTTTACTTGGGGGGGGGGGCAAACTTTTGATACCTACTGTATAAGGAAAAAAAATTCACACATTTACAAATGAATTTTCCTTTAAATTAATTCCTGTATTTTTTCAAGCAAAAAATACAAATTGCTTTCAGTTTGTTTTATGATGTAAGAGTTTCGAAATATATTTATAAAACTTTCACTTTTGTTTAGTTTATGTGAAATTAAGTGATTTGTTTTTGGGGTTGTTCCCTGACCTAGGATTGATTATATCATTGTTCCGGTCAGACATTTTCTTGGACTGTCATGTGTTGTGCAGGACCATGGATGTTAGCATTACAGACACCAGTGACCCTCCTGGGGGTAGATGTTCAAAATTGTGGCAGTTAAACCTAACTGGACACGTGTATGAAGAACAGACAGCTGGATGCTGTCACCATAGATTTGTCTCTTACTGATATGTTGTCTGTTTAGTGAATAAAATTCTAGGTTTGATGCATCAAAAGGTCAGTGCGTACACTTGCACATGCACGTATGATGTGTACATTTGTTGTTACAAAATATGTTTTCTGTCAATTAAAGTCAGACATGCTGGTAGTGATCATGAATATTTATGAGGTGTTTCCAGGGTGATGTTGTGTAACTTGGAGCTGTTTATTTTGGTCTCAGTTGGTGCAGCATCCGGTGTCATGATGGAATTATAAAATGGATGCTCATTGTTTTGTTTGACAAAGAATTAGGGTAAAGTGTCTCATTTGTCTTAAAGCTAAAGCTTTCTTTCGTCTTCAGTTTCTTTGTCCTGCATGTCTGTACTTCCCCTGGCATTGAAGTAGCTGTAACGTGGCGTCATGCCTCTCTACCCCTATAGTAGTTTGGCAGTGACAGCGAGCAGGTCTTTGTTTTCATTAGCTTGATTGGATGCATTTGTGATGGAAGCTGCCGGGTCTGGTTTACCGGTTTCACTTCCCGTAAGGACGGTACTTTTTTTATGCGGTCTTGCTCTTCATGACTCTGCGGTTTTGGAAGATGGGTTTTTGGGTGTTAAATACTTGTGAAAATAGCTAATATATTTTTAAAATAATTCCTTTGGTTTCCGAAGTGGAGTGCCCCTGGAGGACAGAAATCTACAGCTCTTCCATCTTCCAGCTTGACATTGAAGTTGCTCCTTAAACCCTTTAACATTAACAACTTTAGCTTCAGTGTTGACGATCTCTTGACTCCTGGACCTCCTCAACTGTTTACACTATTTCAGTTATTCCAGGGGATTCTGATGCTGACAAAAGCAGCCTTAATGCCGACGTGAAAAGCCCCTTTTCTCGCCTCGTCAAAATCAGCCGATTCCCGTTGATCATATAAACCCCATGTCAAAGTCAAGGCCCGTGGGCCGCATCCGGCCCGCAGAGTTGTTATAGCCAGCCCCCCAGACCTAATATGTAATTGATGAGAATGACCCAGTGACATGTCACGCTGATGTCATATTTTGGCAATGTTAGATTAAGAAGATTGAGCGATCAGTTATCATAAACTCTGGTCACATCATCACAAGTCACATTATCCTCATACTCTGGATCTTCATCATCCTCTCCCTCCTTCTCACTCATGGTGCAGAAAGAAATACACATAACAGGAGTAAATTACTAAAGGCAAAACAGAAGAAAATGGACAACAAAACGGATAGATAAAAACCCGCATTAAGACCCCAATTCGCCCAGACAGACAAAATAAATAGGATCCCAGGATTCCTCCCACGGCCAGATCTCACAAGCCACTGTGTGTTTGTGACCTTCACTTTGATATTAGATTCAAATCCCATCATGCAGTGCGTGAGCTGACTTGCCGAAAACTACTGTTGTCAGAAAAGGCGGTTTCCCGTTAAATTGGATGGTTGAGATTCTAAATTTGCGGGCAAAAATAGCTTTGAGCTGGTAGAAATAATTTGGGAGGGTTTGGGTTTGGTTCGGTTCCTTATGGAAACACTTCTCAACAGGGACCTGCTGCGGTCAGGAGAGCCATGTAAGCCAGAGACTCACCTGTAAACTATCCTTGCCATCCTGAGAACTGATAATAAAATAAAAATGAGTCCTGTTCTCTAAATGTCATTTATTTAAATTAATTTCAATCATTTTTAGCTTTAAAATTGCAGTATTTTGCGTGCAAAATGTAAAAATTGGCTTTTACCATCCTGTTACAGGGCTAAACATATTTGTCTGCAGTTTAATTCTCCACGTTACGTAACTAAAAACTATCAACCGATGACTTTGCAGATGTTCCTTTTTTACTCAAATGTTCACAGACCTGTACAAACCAGTAGCTTCTTCATTAAGGCCGTTTTGCAATTGAAGATGTTCGATTCAGTTTGTAATGCTGCTGTAATGCTGCTGGACTTGCTCCACAACTCTGAATTTTAATTTCTACCACGACGTTTAAAAGGGTGCGGTTGTTCCAACTCTCAGACATGGGTAGAAGGAGAAAGAGCTGCACAGCTCTGGAGAAGACGTGCTGGATAAAGACAGCCCTGCAGAAACCTGCCTTCAGTACACGAATCTAATACATATACCAATCAGTGGTGACTTTAGATTTATTTTGGACAGTTATAAGAATGACTTTACATTCAGCAAAACTGTTTAAATTATTAAGTTTGATTAAAATTTCCTTTTTTTTTTTTTTACATTAGTCTAGCATTTCCACACATTTGACCCTTTAACAGAATTTAAAGAATCAAATTCATTTATTTGATGCTAAACAACTTCATTGTTCTTTTCTAGTTTTTTTTGGTGTTGTTGTTCACACAATTCACTGCTTATTCTATTTTAGTAAGCATGAATGCCTTTTCAGGGCACAAAATCATAGCGGTCCTGATTCTTGCGTTACCTTGCCTCATAGCCCCCTGCAAGGTCTTCTTGGAGATAAGGAAGAAGAGGTGAAGCCAAGTAATGAATTAGGATTGACTTTTGGTAGAAGTAATTACTGGAACTAATTACCGATGAGGTTGTTGACATCCTCTGCCTTTCCTTGTTGGTTAGATTTGTAGCAAGAATGTTTTCATGGAGCAGCAGTTTTTATTTCCAACAAGGTTCCTTTAAATGTCCTTGAGAAGCGCAGCCAGTCATTTTAATCACTTCAGTGTGGCGATGAGCAGCTGTAAATACTGTTCAGCTAAGAGGAACGAGTGCCTCTCTGTCTGCATTGATGTCTTAAGTTGTGCCAACTGGAGAAAGCCAGATGATACATTATTGTCTAATCAGACTATTTTTGTCTCTGTCCGTTAGGAGCTGAGGGTTTTTCCTTTTAAAAATCACTGATGTGCACATTACACATCAGAAGCAGACATCACATTCACTTGTATAACAGGATGGAAGACCACAAAGTATAGATTCTAAATCACCAAGAACATTAAAGTACTCACATTTTGCATGAAATGCATCAGTGTGGCCTTTTTACATGCACACCAAATAGCTTAATATGGGACTTCTTGATTTATCTGTTTTTTAATAATCCATTATCCTTTACTATATAATGGCACTTCTCTCATAACAATAGGTTATATTAATATGTGTAGATTTCTTCCCTAATACTGTTATTTTATATGAACGTTCCACTAAATAAATGAGAAAATGAACTAAAATATGTAGAGTTTTTTCTGATGATCACTCTTTTAATGTTAATTTGCAAATATCTTAATACTTCTAGTTATTCTACTATTATGTGCTTATAATGGGTCTAAGTGTTGTTAACACAGTTTTTGCTTGGTTTTGTTTGCTTCTTTCTGTAAATTTAAATTGCAGAAAAGCGAAACATACCTGTTGGACATGAAAGCGTAATTTGTGATATTTTTAGCATGATATTTCTAGCAAACAGCTGTAGATCTGTTTGCTCGGTGAGGGGGAGTTTATTTCAGGGTACGCTGTAGAATTTCAAGTTGTAAATTCATCCATCAAGGCATCCAGCCAGCCAGCCATCCAGCCGGTCAGTCATATTTGCAGTTTCAAACACAGATATCCATCTCGCAGATTTTTCTCATCTCGTGCAGGCCTCATTTATACCATGGTCAGGGTGAACACTTGATTCTGATTGACTGCAGGTTGTCCATTAAAGAGTGATAATGGACTTCTAATAAAGAAGTTCTGGTCTGAATGTTCTGAATGTTCAATATTTCTGTGCTGACCTTGATGCCACTTAGTAACCTGAACAACAGACACTTGGGACATAAGTTTATATCTACCCTTCTGTCTTGCTTACTTTATAACTTGATACACGTTTGTAAATATTTTTGTTATTCGCTTATAAATGATCAAAATTAATGGTAGATATTTCTTGAAATAAGCGATCTAGGAAACTACTCAGACTTTGTTTCTGTTGCCTTATCCAGTGGTCAAAAAACGAGCAGGTGAACTTTCCCTCTGAAATGATGCTTTGTCCCTTAGCGTGATGTTCAGCATATATACCACTTTCCTCTGCTGGTTAGTCTTTATACACCTGCTGCTGCAGAGCCAGAGGCAGGTTCTGTAGCAATTACCAGTGTGTGTCAAAAAGTTAGCTTCTTCCGAAAAAAATGTAAATGTTAAAAAATAACAAGATTTAAGTAGTAAAAATAATGTAATATTTTTTTCTTTTTGAAGTGACGATGTCTCTGTGTTGTCTATTAATGGACATCTTGTTGGACATTATCCTTTACTTATATGACTGGAGTGTCATACTTCATTGATTCTTTTATATTCTAATCTTTTCTTCGAAAACAGAGAAACAAAGTCTTGCACTCTCTGTAAAGTCTTGTATTGAATCCTTGCAGGAATTCCAAAAGGCAGAACTAAAATCTCCCAATACTGTAGAAAAGTGGTGCAGCTTTGAACTTTTCCTCCATTCCAGTATGAAGGAGACCTGGCTTTACCTGGTTTACTCCAGTATGGGTCTGGTTCAGCCACGACTTTGAACACACATTCTTCAAGAATGTATTCAATACTTGAACAAAAAGGAAAGCGGAAGATGCTGAAAACAAAAAAATATCAAAATTTCGAACATTTCGAACATTTCTTTCGTAGGTAAAGCAACCAAACAAGAACAGGTTGAACTTCATTTAAAAAAAAAAAAAAAAAACTCCTTGTTAGTAAGATTGTTTTTTTAATAGGTTGTTATCAAATACAAGTTTTTATTTTACTTTTCTAAACATGATATTTTCAGACTTGCTAAAGACGAAATGGACAGTTTTTAGGGTTAATGTTGTTAGAGTTTTATTCTGTTTTCCAGATCTAGAGTCTCAGTCTGCAGTTAGTGTGATAGTTATCAAAAAAGTTTTGTTTTACTCTTTCGGTTACAGGCTTTTACTACAAGAACCAGCTGATGCTAACATGTTTTTACATAAACTGCAGAAAGGTTACAGCTGAGTCTACATGTGTCTCTGCAGGGCATTGTAAAACAAACGTGCACGTTTGTTCTCAAATAACAAGCTGTGTGTTCTGTGTTCCTGTTATCTACAACCTTTTGCATTTTTGGTGTTACCTCGTGGCGCACAGATGTTCTTTGATCTGAGGATTTTTCATAGAAGCTGTTATTGAAATAAACTCCATATAGACTTCAGTATGAAGTGTGAATAGAATTTTAGTTTGCTTTATATGTTGTGTTTCAGTTTTAAACTAATATGACTGAAATACCAAAAGTGAATCTCTTTAGAAATCTGCTTTGAATGCTTCAGTATTTTGGGTTCTCACCAAAGGAATCCTTTTACATTTACACTCTGACAAACAGGAGAAAGGCACATTTCTTTAACTTTAACTCACCTATCCTTAAAAACCTCAGACCTCCACGTTTTTTCCTATCAGCATCTAAAAATCTCAGGGCAGTTTCACACAGCTCTTGAAATGTGTTTTTGTGATGATTCCAGGAGAGTGCTCATGTCCTGAAGGGTCAAAAATGTGTCCTTACTCACAGTTTCTTTTTTGATTTTATCCCCCAAACATGTTTATCCACTGTGCCTCCAGCAAATTTTAAACAGTGCGTCTTTTTCCAGGGAGGAAGTAGCAAGTCTGCGAGATAAGATCCGTGCAGACCACGAGCGAGCGCTGCAGGAGGCAAAGGAGAAGCTGCGGAAGTCGCGTGAGGAGCTGCAGGCTGAAATTCAGACGGAGAAGACAAAAGTGATGGAGGACTTGAAGAAGAAGGATCCAGGGCCCAAGCCCTTGCCACCTGTCCCCATGCCTAAGGTGGTTGGTGTCAGTGATGGAGAGCCACCCGAACCTGATGCCAAAGAGAAACGGGACAAGATTAGAGAGGTGAGGAAAACTACCCCTCTACTTTCCTTGCTTAGCTGATACTTAGATTGTATTCAACTGTGTTTAATCCTGCTGTAATGTTCTGTGCTGGTTTAAAAAAGGTCTGAATCTGCCAGTTCTGTTGAGATGCAATTTCAGGCTACTGTGAGCAACTCCATAATTTTTACTTTTTCCTACAACTTTTAGCTTTCCATAGCTTCCATTCTTAATGTTTGTAAATGATCCTGCCATCTGCAGTGAGCTGAAAGCAGCTGAAGCCAAACATCTAATGAAGTGGTGGAGAACAGGGAAAAAATGGGGATGAAGGTCTGCTGCAGCAAGACAGGAGTTCTAGCCAGTAAAAGGGACCCAAGTGGGACAGAAAAGTTCCGGGGAGCAGAAATGGAGAAGATGGAGGTTTTTTAGTATTTAGGGTCAACAGTCCAGAGCTACAGAGAATGAATGCATGTTGAACAAACTGGAGGAAGGAGTAAGATGTGATTCTGCAAAACTAAACTCCAAAGGTGTACAAGATGGTGGGGTCAGCAATGTTCACTGGCTATGAGTGAAAAGACTGAAGGAAGAGCCGTAGGAAAGAAGTAAACATCCTCTACAGGGGAGACCAGGTATGATATGAAATGAGAACATCAGGAGAACAGCTGATGTTTGATGTTTTAGAAAAAAACCAGAGAAGCAGATTGAGATGGTTAATACACGTTCAGAGGAAGAACAAGGGAGCAGTCCTGGAGGAAGACCAATGCAGAGGTTTATGGATGCACTGAAGGACCTGACGTTGGTGTAGACCAGTGAGGCGGTTACAAAAGGTGGAGAGTAAGTGAAAGTGGAATATTTTTACAATGACAGCTAAAGGGAGCAGCTGAAAAGTAAAGAACAGAGAATTATTTAACGTTTTAATTTTGCTAAAGCTTGGGTACGATGGCAAATCTAACGTTTCATCAGATCATTCCCTCTGAAAGAGAAGAGCTACTCGGTTTAGTGACACATTGGGATGTTTTTAAACATCCATTACCCTCCATCAGATCTGCTCTCATTAAATCTTTAGAGGGCCGTCCAGGAGAAGAGTAGCTGGTGCAGTTTGTGCCCGGTGTGTGCCAGAAAGAGGGTCAGTGTGTGCTTTACTGTACTATACGTTTGAACATTTCTCTGCTGTCTGTCTTGGTGCCAGCTCTCATTGAACTCAACAGCCAGCCAGACAGATCGTACACGAGCAGAATGCAGATGGTGCTATCTGGTCACTCTCCCTGCAGACATCCATCCAGTTCCAGCTTTTCTCCCTTTTTGCTCCACTCCTCCTTTCCCTCCCCTCAGCAAGTTGGCTTGCATAATTGCCTCATATCCACTCTAATGAACAACACTTGGTGTCAGAACACTTGCTGTGCACTGGTCCAAACCTGCATTGGTTCTGTAACCCTCCTTAAATTCCCTTCATAATTACCTTTTGGGGAGAAATCCCCCGCCCCCCCAAAGAAGCACGAGGATTTAGCTGCTGCTGCAGCATGCACTCCTCTTTCTAATCTAGATTGTCTCTGGAATAAAGAAGAAATGGTAATCAGTAGGTTCCTGCAGCTATAAGACCAGAGCTTGGCTCCTGTTTCATGCTCAGGTTGCATGTTGCCATGTGACTGCAGCTTAATGTGGAGTTTTGAGTCAGGTTCAGCATCTGTTCTTCGAATCATGTACTTGTCTTATAAGCTAACAAAAACAATTCAAGCAAGGGAGGCCATTAGCTGTTGTCACCTTACTTCAAATGTGTTTTCCTGCAGGTCTACAGTAATGAACTGCTGGTGTGAAGTGAATATTCACGCAGTTCTGTCAATTTGCTTCTTAAATGTTGGTAAAATGCCTCAAAAATTGAGTTTCTATGTTTGAGAAGATGGACAAATGATGGTAAAATTCAAAGTGGAGTGCGGAAAATGGCTGTTGTTTTGAGAAAAGAAGCCATGCTTTTTCAGGCAGCTTTTTTCAAGCTTTGATTTTAATCAGCACGTTTTGTGGAACTGCAAAATATTCGGCGTATGCAGCCATTTCAACCATAACGGTTGAGCCGGTTTGGGACAGATTCTGAAATCGATGTTTTCATGCCAAAGTTTCCGACTTGAATTCACTCCCAAACGTGGCTCTTTTCTATCAATAACATGACTCTAAATAAGCAATGCTCATGATTATCCATATTAGAGTAAGACATATAAAAGATGACATTATATTTTAATAAAGCAGTTAAAACCTTTTTCATAAAGAAGAGGCACAGGTGTAGTCTTTGTATTTTTTGATTATTTAGATTTCTTTTTCAAATAAATCCCTGCAGAAACTCTTTGTCCAGTTTGTTGTTTTGAAACAGTTCCTGGTTTATTTGTAAGACGGTGAACGAACAAACCTGGTGACTTCACTTTGAAATTAAAAAAATTAGTCAGATCCAGCAAAAAGCTCCTCTATTCTTCTGATCAGTGGTTTTATTCTGCCCATCTGTTGTGCCAGAAATAGAAAGAGCACTTGCTTTAATGCCTCCCAAATACATATTTCATTGACTGGTCAAAAGACAAACCCCTTTTTTTCTCACAGATTCTAGTGACGCAAAGCTCTGCTTGTAGAAAAAGAATTGGACTATATTCGATTATTGACCATTTCAGGGACATTTATCTGCCAGACTGTCAGGTGATGTTGCATCAGAGCTGCTAATAAACTGACTCCTCTTTTTAAAAGACCATCTTCTGATCATAAAATTCTATTTTGAAACAAAACAGTTCGTCTCTGTCAAGTTGAGTTGTGTAGGATTGTAAGTGATGATTGTCTGATTACCGGTAGTTGAATTTTTGTTGGTTTCTTTCATCTCATCCTGCAGCAGAAACGTTCTCTGGTTTAGCTTTTTAGAACAACTTTGAACACACCTTTACAAATCACACTTTGTACTTTACATTTAATAATTAAAGCCTTAGTCACATTTATCAAGGTCTTTTTTAGTCAGCATTCAAAGTAATATGCAATTCTCAATTGAAAATTCAATTTACAATTCGATCATGCATTTCATGCTTGGAAAATGAAAATGCATGTTAAGATTTAGAATTCAGTATTAAAAATTACATTTCAATATGACAATTTTAAAATCAATTGCATTTCAGATTGTCATGGGATTTCCTAAATTTGTTCTTTACGACAATCGAATGCTGTGATCTGTTGTGATATGCTGACTTCTACCAGGGAATTGATTTGAAATACAGGCTTGAAATGAATAGCACTGATCAAATTAGTAAACAAATAATTATCCAATCCCTGATTGAGAGACGATATTCAATACTAATCGAGTCTGAAACTACATGGTCAGACCCAATTTCCAATCACGTGATTGAATCTCTAGTCCCACCCGCATGAAAAAGTCTGCATGTACATTTTTAGTTACATTTTCAGTCACCGAGCGCTCTATGGCTTTGACACTCCCTATGGGGCCACCTGCGTTTGCCACACAGGTGGCGTCATTTTTCTCCATTAGTGCCATGTTGACCACAGCCAACTTGGCTCTGTGTTTTACGAGCATGTTTGGTACCATGCTGTACTGGGAACACAGAGACCAGAACAGAGCTCTGGTTTGATTTAGCAGCATCACACCTCAGAGGTACACAAAGAAGGAGCTTTGTGGCAGCACGCAAAGGTCTTCTCGTTTTTTGAGACGTTACAAGCCAAGAATGAGATGCCATTTTCAACACTTTCCTTGCATTTAGCATGAGTATTTGTGCACACCCCCCTCATTTTCCTTTAGCGCCAGTGAGACACTAGTAGTCAGGCATACACACTGGGTGATAATCACCATGGAAACAAAGTCCTTGTGGTCTGTTCTTGCTGTGAATTTTTGGTTTTCTTGTGCCAAAATAATTATCATCGCCAACTTTTAACTGGAAAGGGGAAAACACCTGGGAGGAATACCACATTTCCCCAGTCTTACCTCAGCTTTTGTAAAGTGTCCTTCAGATGTTCACATCCTAAACATTACATGGGAACAAATCGATTGAGAGTATGCAGAATAGATTGTGTCATCACTGCAAATGCCCTACTGTTACCACGGCAGGCTCTTTCTCATGAACACTGAGGTCATGCTGACTTCCTCTAATTGTCAGGTGATTATTGGTAATTGCAGAGCATAGTTGGCACAAAAGAAAAGAAGAATTTCTTAGATCTCAGTCAGCTGTTTGAGCTCTGTGAAGCAAACTCCCAGTAATGTCCCCCAGTAGCTCAGCTGTGACTACAGAGAGAAAACGATTTCAGATTTGTGGCGAGCATTACGACTGCTCTATGTATCCCCGCAGAGC
The DNA here is from genome assembly GCA_014656515.1 of Oryzias celebensis. Lineage (NCBI taxonomy): Eukaryota > Metazoa > Chordata > Actinopteri > Beloniformes > Adrianichthyidae > Oryzias > Oryzias celebensis. The sequence continues at coordinate 4,410,515 of BNCR01000017.1, read as the reverse complement.
CATGGATTGTGGCTGTTAAATCCAGATAAATCATTAGCCAAAGCAGTCCTCTTGAAGTGCATTCTAAAAGGAGCAGCTGTCCGGATGTATTGGTCCATAAAGACAAAGGTCTCCAATGGAGCCACAGAATATCAGCAGAGAAGATAATGAGCATCTTTTCCTTCAATTTTCATTCTAAACTAAAGAAACCTGACTTCCTCACTTCATAAGGAATCCTTAACCGTAAGGGTAGCAGTCTTTGACAAATGGCTTTGTGATTTGAATGCTCATCAGGTCTAAGTTAGTGCATGTGTGTGTGCACATGTGTCGATAGCACAGCTGCCTTCAGGGGAGTGCACAGCTTTCATCATTGTAATGCACCATCTCCTTTGCCTCTCCTCACTTGTGCTTTGTCATTCTATTGTTTTGCTCCTTTTGTGTTGATGATGTTAATCATTTCTGTCATTTGTGTTTTTTATGTCAAGTTATAAATGAGCTGTTATGACAGAAAAACAAGTGTCTAGAGGTGCCATGTTTCAGCTGTGTACATATTTTATAATGAGGGCAGTTTCCTTTCTAACATCAGTTTATCAGCACGAGTTCATGGCTCTAGAAAAGCTCTTCAGAGACGTTCAGGTGTAGGTTGCAGAAAGTTTCAGACACATTTTTTAAGTCAGTCACAATATTTTCAGCTTGAGTTTTTCAAGTTGTTTTATTTGGATTTCAAATCTTTATGGCCCCAATTTTTCTTCATAGCAAGCTTCTGTCTTCATTTGGCTTATCTAACATATATTTAATTACAGCTTAAAGAAGTTGACTTTGCCAGTGTTTCTAGGTTGCTGCTGTGCTAGAAGCTCCTCGGTAGAATTCACATCTCCCTTCAGAGTTACCACCAGTCGTGTGGCTCACTCACACTATGTGTAAGACATCTGCCTTCTGTTATTTGGGCCCAAACGCTCCACTACAAATTTCACAGGAAAAAAAAAGCAAAGTTCTTTCCCTGCATGGAAAAAAAAACCATCCAATCTGCGTTGCATTGCTAAGATAAATATTTATCTGCAGTGCTTGAAGTAGCAGAACACGTTTGTGTTTTGTAATCGTGCCAGCACTGCCCATCATGCCAAACCTAAATCAATGTCCTGATAGAAACAGGAAGAGACCTCATCAGCTAAGTGGCTGTTACATTTCAGTATGAATGTCTCTGCTTCCTCTTTACTCTGCTGACTTCTTCTAACATGAACTCAGCTACTGTTCTGTAACTGTCATTACATTTTTGATGCAGCATTTCCTTGAAAATTCTTTGAGCATGCTCAGTGCTTCTCTGGAGAGAACACGTCTTCTGTTCAGGGAATTATGTTTATTGCATGAGTAAAGTTCCTAAAGTCTTCCTCTTAATCTTTTTTCTTTTTAAACATGGTTTATTAAACCCGTTTTTGTTGCACAACATCAGAAGAGACATTAAAACATGCTGATGGAAACCCAGCCACATACTAAAAAGTAATTACATTAAGACTTGTAGGCCTGCCAAATACCTTTTTATGTATCCTGTATAAATTGCTCTAGGAATGTGTTTATTTCCCACTGGGTGCATTGGGGCTAATTTCTCTGACTTTTGGGGGGTATCCAGGTGTGACCTTTGGGGAAATAGGAAGGTTTGATTTTTGAGCTTTAGCTTGAGAGCAGTTTAAACTCTATCTAGCCTCCTTCACTGTCTGGATTTCATTGGGAGTTTATTGCCATGAATGCGTTTATGACAGAAATCAATTCAGATGTAGCACTTCTAGCACCTTCATGCATCTTGTGCAAGGCCTTTCAAAGCAAACGGTGGGCTCCATGAGATGAGTTTGAGAGAGATGAGAAAGGTTCAAATGCCTTCAATCAATCATCTCAACTGTAGAGGTCATTGGAGCGAAACACAGCTCCAGCTTAAACCTCCAAAAGGATTCATTTCTCAAAATAAATTGCAAAAACAATTGCAAGCTGTATATATGGCTGTTTAAGTACCATGTGGAAGCTGGGTACTCGTTGAAGTTGGAGACGTAAACACTTAATTTCTTTTGGTCTTTTTTATTCAGTGCTTACTTTTCGTCAGTATTTTCTCATCATTTTCAGAGCCATAAATCATCCGTTCTACCTTTTCTCATCTGAAGGGCAGGTCAGGGAGGAAACGGGTGGTTGTAATGTCCTCCACACACTCTTCTTGATATAGCTGTGCCACTCCTGGGTAGCTGCTCGAGTGTTTAATGTTGTGTGATTAAGGATATTTGGTGGTAAAAAGAATTAGGGCGACGTAACTCAGAAAATCCCTGTACAATGCAGAAATGAAAGTCTCCAGCAACAATCTGTTTCTTTAAAAAACAGAATAGCCGTTTAACCAGATAGGTTATAAAAGTGTTGCATGTTTCTGTAAGACAGATGTTCCTCAGACTGTCAGAATGTGTGAAAGTGTTTGTGTCATTGAATTGGGGAATTGACTAATCAAAACAAGTCAAGTGAGTAACATCAACAGTATGCTGTCTGTTGTGTTTATGTGTAATACAAGGTGAAGGTTTCAGTTTCTGTTATTTATGTTCAAACCTCACGCAAAAGAATGAAGTATGTACATTTAAGTTTATTTTGAAACTTGGAGTCCTGCAGCGTGCGAACAAAAGAAAAAAGAAACAAACAAAAGGTTGCTTAAGCTGCAGGTGGTAAATAACTGGAGCGTCTCAGTCTGATAAGATTCAAAGATTTCTCTCCACATTTATCTTTTTAAATAAAGTACTTTATTTTAAAGCTTGCGTAATAACATCCACATGATCGGAATGGAATGCGTTTGTTTGGTATTTTTACATTAAAAGTGTTTTTATAAAAAAGTTTTTGATTCTAAAGAAAGAAAAGAAAAATAACCCACAAAAAGAAAATGAGTGTTGTGCTGGTCTTCTGAAAAAACAAACAAAAAAAAAAGGTTGTATACTTTGTCATTGTACAGCGTGTAGTTTTCCCATCAGATGTTTTTATTTTATTTTTTGCACACTTTCTGACTTTTGTTTAATGAACAATCCTAATACAGTCTAGCTGTAGTTAACCACACCAGGACATTAGCAAATGAATATGGTCTCAGTCTTGGTTCACATCAGAGTTTAGATGAGCCGTTACAATATAACCATAAAACGGCCTTATTTATCTGGTATTCCTTCCATGTCTTTGGTTTCTCTTGTTTTAATATAATAATATAACTATACATGATATACATCTGTGTGAAGATGGAGACTGAGAGGGAGTCACTGATTCCAATCTTTGAAAATTGAGCCTGCAAGGTCAGATTCTTTGTGCCATATAGACAAGGCCAAGATTATTTGATATACTTATGGCAACAAATTTTGATCTGTGCATTCGGCACAAGTTTTAAAAGGTTGCACTGAAAAACTTTGACACATTGTGGTATTTGGAATGTAGGATTTTTACCATGCACTCGCTGTGAACATTCACATTTGACCCAAGGACCAGACAACATACGTCTTCCTCTGATGTGTTTGACAGTTCAGTTCAGCACCTTTACTGTCAAGTCTGTTTATGGCGTTAGTGAGGTTTTAAATCAGCGAGGTAACAGGATAGTAATGATGGCTGAAGATCTGCTTTGTGATGGTTACTGGTTACTGCGGTTACTAACACATCTCTGGTTAACTCTGTTGTTTAATCCAGACAAATATGTATTATACTAAATGCTGTTGAGAAGTTAAAAACAAATAGCTGTTCACTTCATTTATTAAAAGTAACCAAATTTGAGAATTATACAAAGCCCCTAAAGTGACATCAAAGTAAACAAAATAAGTAGAACTGGATTCTTGTGCACATCAAACAAACGTGTCACATCCAGTTGAACAAAGCAGGTGAATTCCCAGCACTGAAACAAACCACATGACTTTTAGGTGATGTTCAGAGATAACTGTGAAGTTAAACAAGCAAAGGGGCAAAGTAAAATAAAACTCTACAAGCTCACGTGAAAATCCAAGGACTTTGAACTCCTAACAGACGTAATTGCAGAGCAGGTGTGATCCCGGCATCAATCGTCTTTTATAAGAGATGAGGACAAAAACAGGGAGAACACCAGAATGAGAAAAGAGGACAGAGAGGAGACCAGGACAGGGGTTACCCGCCTCCCAGATCCGTACTGTACCGGGAGTGGGGTGTGTGCCGTCTTCCTCGGAAGAGGATAAAGGAGGGAGTGAAAAGGATGTTTTTGGTGTCTTTAAACATGTTCTTGTAGCATTTTTCCCAAATTGAGGACATATATAAAGGTTTTATAGAGATGGATCAGTGAAGATCTTTGTTTTCCTCGTCTGAGCTGGAATCTGGATCAAAGTTGTATGGCTGCATAGCTCTGATATTGCTCGCCATTTTTGTTGCACTGCTGGTCTTAGCTTGGGGTTGCAGAGGCTGTAAGGTAGCGGGAGAGAGTGTAAACAATGGGATGATGGGATTTTAATGGTGGCTTATTTCCACACCAAAAGCCACAACTCGGAGGTGAATTTCTCACAAACTCCTGCTGCTCTGCAGAAAATCTGTTCTAGAAAACAACAGCAGTATTTTAGATTATTGGCTAAAAACGGCATAATCATCATAATTAAAAGACCACTGGAACAATTTTTCAATAGATACAAATATGATTGGAGTGGGACTTTTAGGGAGAAATTGTTTTTGTATCAGCGTCACTGTGGATGAGTGCCAGCATTCATCATGCTTTTCACCGTTTCGCTGGCACTTTGTTGTCTCTGCAGCCCCTGCTGGTCAGGATACAGCTTTAAATGAAGACACAACTGATCAGCATTGTTTTGATCTAATCTATGAAATGCAATTAAGGCAAATTGTAACTTTCACCATACGTTTCAATATTTTGTTTGATAAGCATTTGAAGGGCATTTTGATTCAGATAATTAACATTTTCTTTTGACTGTTTGGGTCAAAGAGTTTGTGTGAAATGCAATGTCTTTGGTGTGTTAGGAGTGTGTGGTGAAAGGCTCAGTTTTAGCTGCATGGTCTCTGAAAGGAACTTCTGCTGAATGGATTATTATCTCCTTGTTTTGACAAGAGGATGCGTGATCCAGCTCTTCATGTTTGATGTATTTTAGGAGAAAGGTTCCGTCCCTGAGGCTGGGTGAGGACCTGAGGAATGCACATTCAATACACATTAAACATGCGGATGCTTCAGTGTAATAAACAGTTACCATAATCACACATGCCAATACTATGAAACATTTGAACTAATGTGCAACCCTTTAACACTGAAGATGTTGCATATACACTTTCTGACCTAACACAACTCTTCGCTTTTCATATTGGCTTTGCACCATTATGCAACACATTACAAATATAAACGCTTAGAGTTACGGTATTCCAAAGAATTTAAGCACTGAAGTTAAAGTTCCAGTGTCAAAGGGCTAACCACTGTTTCCCTTTATTGAAGATAAACAAACAAATCTATTTTAGAGTCATAAATCAGTTTTAAGGTGGAGAAAAAAAAGGTTTGCCTTGAGAGGAAGTGAGATTTAGGAGAGAAGCTGCATCACCAGTTGCATCTTAACCACGTTGCTCACGTCAGGATCACTTCTTACTTTAAGTGACCTGAGAACTGAAGCACTCAGACAAGGAAGCAGATGAACAGAGAGAATAAGAGCTGACAGACAGGGCCAAATAGAGTTGCAATAAGCAGACACAGACTTACTCAACCACGTCCTCTTCACTGAGGCTGTCGGTGCTCCTCGAGTAAGCTCCTTGTGAGGAAGAGGTGAAGAGGGCTGCACCGTCCTTCATTGGCTGGTTTTTCATCCCTCTTTTCTTTGCAGTGCCACTGCTTTGTAGCCCCCTCAGTGTCAGAGCTCACAATCTGCACCTCTATTAATCCTCACGTCTGTGCTTGGCAGTTTCTTTCCTGCTGTCATGTTCAGAATAAAGTCCTTTCGTTGTTCAGTTAAGTTGACTGATGTCCACAGATGAATGAAGTGGAGAAATAAGATGGAGGCAAAAACTCATCTTTAGTTTTGTCAGCTTTATTGTAAAGGTTGGTTTTAATGGTTTATTTTATTACTTTTATTTTGTTATGTATTTGTTTTATTATTTATTTATTTGATTCGTGTTGGCAAGGCATGATTTGAAATCAAATTTGATTTATTTTAAGTTCATTCATTCATTCATTTTGTCAGTCCCAGACAATCTTAACAACATAAAACAGACTAAAGCTGGAACCAGGATTCTAAAAACTGTTACTGCTTGATTATAAAGTATAACAGCACAACAAGATCTATCATTTAAGAGATTTTCAACCAAATCAATACAGAGTGTTGTAAGTTAAGATAATTATAATTTAGATATATTTGGATCCAAGCCCTTCGAAACTTTTACCTGAACATCATGGTGTATAAACCATGTAATTGTTATCATACATACTACTTCAGCTTTACAGATGGTTCTCATATTTAAATATGTTCCTGAAATTTTGGATTTTAAGTTGTTGCCTTTATTTAAGAGTTCCATCCATCCATCCATCCATTTTCTCAACCTGTATCATCCCTTACGGGATCTTGGGGCTGCTGGAGCCTAACCTGTTTACATCTGGTAAAAGGTGGGGTAGAAACCTGAAGAGGTTGCCAGTCCATCGCAGGGCTACAATCACACACTCACATTCACACTAAGGAAGGATTTAGAGCCATAAATTCACCTATGATGCATGATTTTGGACTGTAAAACCAAGCTGGAGTCCCCAAAGTAAACCACACATGCACCGGAAAACTCCAAGGTCCCAGCTGGGACTTAAACCAGGGCCTTCTTGCTATGAGGCAAAAGCGCTAACCACCATGCAGCCCGTTATCATGAATAAAAAACAAATCTTTTCATTCCCCCCTCCACCATGGGTAATCCACACCAACAGTTCATTAACTCAGTTAAAAAACCTCAAACTCAGCTCTGTGTTTTCTAATAAACAAATGCTTGGATCTGTGATGGGGCGAGGGGCAGTCCAAGTCAAGTTCACAGTTGAACAGTGTGTGTGCATTTGTTTTCCAGATGATGAAGCATGCGTGGGACAGCTACAGGCAGTATGGCTGGGGTCACAACGAGCTCAAGCCCATCGCTAAGAAAGGACATTCCACCAACATCTTCGGTAAGTCAGACAGAAACCTCTCTGTCTGTCTGTCGCCACTCTAACATTCACACTTGTTCTTCACACTTGGAGGCATGCATGGCTGCACAACACAGTTTGCCTAGTTGAAACTCAGAAGCATCAACACGTTCGTTTTTTTTTTTTTTTTTTTTTTTTGTAGAAGCCTTCAGACACCAAGTGTCAGTGTGGAATTTAGTTTGATATGTGACAGTAATAAGTCCAGATATGTGGACATTTTAGACAGGGCGGAATATAGTGGGTTTAGACAAACTAAAATGTGATGTCCGAGCCTGATGCTGCATTCACGCCGAATGTCTTTTGAGCAGCAAATGTACCCGTGCCTCCTCTGTTCTAATGCGCGTCAAATTTGCTGCTCAGCACTTCTCCTCCTTGTTGGTTTTGGACTCCACTCGCTGATCACGCCATGCCAAATCTGAGTTCCTGATTGGTTGACATGATCCAAAGTCTTTGCCAAAGTTCAGATATGTGAACTCTGGAAATCTTGTGCAGCATAAGAGGACCTCTGATCACACCTGTACATTGAAACAACACTGAAACTGGACGCCCCTGCTGCGCAGTTCATGTTTATTGTGAACGGAGGTTAAACAGGGTTTATGTGACTTCTAATATATCAGATGCAGGAGTCTCACTAACAGTTACAGGAGTGGTTTTAATGGCAGCCATTGCTGCAAAAGGTTGTGGAGCAAAGTATTAGGTATTGGGTGCTATCATTTTTGTCCAGGCCTGTTGCATTGTTTTATATTTGTAAGTAATTTGGTAAAGCATGCTTTTCATTGTAAATATTTCATCATATTTTTTTATTTTTACTTTTTTTAGATTCAAGTTATTTCTCTGACCATTGTGAGCTTTCATTAACTGAAGGGTACCAATAATTTTGCCCACCTGGGTAGCTGCAAATTAATTGTAAAGCAAAACTGTAGCTTTCATATTAAAGTACAAAGGATAAGCTTTTCTTTTTGTGCTGCATATTTTCTGAAACAACATTGATGTTAGTTTAGTTCAGGAGTCTGCAGGGATGTATGTTGTTGTGGATCACTTGGGCTGAAATGCGCAGAAGCTGTTTGAAGGAAACGCGTTTTCACACTGTCTCCCTTCGGACACAAAAACAAAGCAGCAAAAGTTGGGAAAACCTGCGAGTCAAATGTCTTTGTGACACATTGGTGATCAAATATTTATTTCACTCTTTCAAATGCAAATGAAGACGTCAGTTTTTTCATGGATTTTCTTGTTTTATATTCTTGTTGGTTTAAACAGAATAGATGTTGTTAAAGTAAAAGTTATTGATATTTCTGCTAAAACTATTGTACAACTTGGCACAGTTTAGACCAGGGGTAGAACACTCCAGGCCTTGAGGGCCGCACTCCTGCATGTTTTCTAAAACACTGTTTTCTAATTGGCTGGACACACTGAACCAGGTCATCAGTCCAAGTTGGGCTTGGATGTCTTGAAATCATGCAAGACACTGAAACCCTTGAGGTCTGGATTTGGTTGTCCCTGGTTTAGGGACAGAGCATGGGTGAAAGCCTTAGTCACATGCACCCGTATGGGGGTTGACCTTAAGCCACACTCTGGTCATTAGTAAGGTGCGAGTACTAGCTCCCTAATGACCACACATTTGCACTTACACATTGTGTACACCGTGATTCGTACATACAGGAAAGACTCCCACAGGATGTTCACACAAACAACGCTCTGGTTGTGTAATTTTTTAAAGCCCCATTCCAACATAATTTGTGTTTTTAACCTGTTTTTGTAGCATTTTTCTCATGATGGATGACGTATATAAATATTTAAGATTAAAACTGTCCTTGAGCATTTGTTCAAAATGTGTTTGATGTTTGATGATGTTTTGTATAGTACACGTGTTTGGAGAACCTCACATGTCCTGGAACCAAAGTATCTCCAAAATACTGACATAATGGGTGTAGCAGATCACAAACCCACGATCGTGTAAAGGTTTTAGAGTCACGGTTCAGTTCGTTTTTCGGATCCGTAAAAGAGGAAGAAAAGGGAAAACTAACTAGATTAAAGCTAAAAATTTATTTTTGCAGCATACATTTTTAATAAAACAAACACAATGTACTTCAAAGGACAAATGCACATATGTATTGCATACAAAATGTGCTCATTGAGGTTTATTAATATAAACTAAACACTGATGTCTTTGATCTCATGAAATTCCTATATTAAAAAAATACTAAATATGTTAATGTAAACAAAAGTGCATTGTTGGGCTCTACATCTTTTAAATAAGTATGACTGATGGATGGAAGACTTTACGTCAGTTTCCCCTGCTGCTGCTGTAAATTCCTCCCACTGAGCACATTCAACAGCCAGGTTTTTTTTCCACAGGATAATGACATCTATAAACCTGGAAAATCTTTGGATTGCCTCAAAAATCCAGACATGGAAATGTGTTTACTGATGTTTTTGCAGGACTCTGCAATATGAATTAACCTGATCTCTCATCATCTGCATCTTATGAGTGAAACTCCTCCCGCAGCGCAAGTGTCCGGATTTTTTTAGACACACTTTTGAATAAACACCAGGCAGCGACTTTGATGAAATTCGTTAAACCTCGTTAAACCTCTGACCGACACGAGCACATCCTCTGAGGTGCTGCTCTCAGCCATCGCAAGTCTTGTTCAGTCACATGTCAGGGAAAAAAGAAAATATATTTTTTTCATTCTCCTGCACCATGTAGAAGGTGGACATCTAGCATTAAAGGGCTCCAGTGATTGGTCAATGACATAAAGAGATCCATGCCATTGGTTTAATGCAGAAATGGCTTTATTTGATTTGTTACTTTAAACTACAAGGAAATAGTTTAGCATGTGTGCAACCGGAGACCACTTATCACCATTTATGCCTCCTTTGTGGTATGCATACCCCACTGGGCTGATTTGGGCTTATATACATATTCATTAATAAAGTAAAATATACATTGCAGACCTACAGCTGTTTGTTAGAAATATCATGCTAAAAATATCACAAATTACACTTTCATGTCCAACAGGTATGTTTCACTTCGGCAGTTTAAATTTACCGAAAGAAGTAAACAAATGACACAAAGAGGTCCATACAATTGATTTAATGCATAAATGGCTTTATTTGATTTGTTACTTCAAACTACAAAGAGAAAGTTTCACACGTGCAACCGGAAACCTCTTACCGCCATTTATGCGGTTCATTTGCAGGCCTAGTCTACAGCTTTGATATGTTGCGAGGGCTGCCCATTTTTTGCCCAAAATTTTGCCCATTTTTTCCACTTAAAATGATGCTGATGAAAGAATATGCAGGTTTCTATTTGTTTAACTGTTTATTGGTAGAGCATCATTCTGTTTCTAATGACTAACTTTTTATTTTTCCTTTCTCTTAAAGTTTTGCTTGAAGGTTATGAGTAAAACAGTGAGCAGACAAAGAATCAAGCATTACACAATTCACAAAGCACTTATCCATTATTAATGAGGGTTATGTTGTTTTCTTGCAGAATGTGGCTGCTTCCATTGATTGTTTACGTTGGATTTAAACAGTAGAAAATAAGGCGGAGAATCAGATTTCAGGCACATCTAACTTGTCAGGTTACACTGAAGGGACATCCACATGCACAGAGGTTGAGTGTATTCATGAAAACACTATTTACCTACTGTGTTTATTGTGTCTTCATACACAGTGCATCCAGAAAGTATTCACAGCGCCTCACTTCTTCCACATTTTTTTATGTCACTGCCTTATTTCAAAATAAATCAGTAATTCCTGAAAAATTATTTGAAAAACACCCCATAATGGCAGTGTTGAAAGAGTTATTTTGAAATGGTTGCAAATTTACATATATGTAAAAAAAAAAAACCCTGAAAAATATTTTTTTGGCTTAAATCTAAGCACTTGAAACATTTCAAAACTCATCAGTGGAAACAGAATAAACCTCAGCTCACTGACGTTTAGTACTGAAAGCCTGTGATGTTTGTGTACGTGGTTCAAGCATGGATGACTTTTGTCACCATGGAGAGGAAATAGTAGCAACTGTGAAGTGAAGAAGTAGGAAATAGGATTTTATCAGTCATGACAGATAATGTTGCCTGATCTTACTGCTGTTATTCTTGTAGACATAATCTTGTCTTCTCCAAAGTGTGATTTAAGGCCTGACCTACATTTTTGTGTGAGGACCATTATTTTTTTATTGGCTTCCTTGAAAGCTCTAAGTGTTGGGCTTTGAGTGGTGAGATAGATGAGATGCAAACAATTTCCCACTCATCACCTACATTTTTAAAAGTGTTAACTCCAAAAGAAAGACGCATATATACAGAAATAAGAAACATACATTGTGTTTCTGCACTTTAAATGGTCTGGGTGAGTACTCAAATCGGATTGGCTGCTTGGTGTTCCTGAAGAACTACCCTTCACAATCTTCTATTTCTGCAGGATTCTTCAAAACAAACATTTCCTTCATGATGCGGACATAAACAAGCTGTAAAAGGTGAACTGTCTCTCTGAACTAATGCTTTATTGAACCTATTGGGAGGATCACCATGTAAATCACTTTCTCTTGCCGCTGCAGTCGGTCTGCCGGCTCAGCAACGCATTGTATTACCTTGACCACGAGCCGCATTACATATCAAATAGTCTGCTTTTTGTGAAAAAGCGATCTAGGCCATGTTATACATGCGATAATTCCCCATGAAGTGTGCATTAGGAATTTTGCCTACGCCGCAGAAGCAAGGGTGATTAATTCGTGTTAGCTTTAATAAGTAAACGTTGAATTTTAGTGATGTCATTCGATTAAAAAAATGAATTAGATCAATCACAGTTTTGGATTGTGATTAATCAGTGTTTTGCTTGGTAAATTGAATACAACAATATGCTGCTTTTGAACAAATAAAAAAGAGTCCTAAAAGAACACTTTTCCTTCGTTTTTATTTTGTCTAAATGTTTTCATTTGTAAAGTGTTAACTCAGATATCCCAGAAATATAATTTGTGTGAACAAAACACATCAACAGTAAGATAATCTGAACTCTGAAGGACTGTAAAGGCTTTAATGTCTCCACTTTTGCTCCAAGAAAACAAAAATGCTGATATACAGCCATGAGAAATAGGGGTGTTCTGATCTGATCAAGTGATTGGAAACCGGGCCCGATCACATGGTTTATGACATGGTTGTCATAATTATAAATTTAATTTATTTATATTGTGATCAGTGCTTTATATTTCAAGCTTATTTATCCATACAAAGACTCTATTTGAAGTCTGCATGTCATGAACGTCTCACGCTGGTTTGAGCAGGAGGTGCACAAAGATTTCAGCTAAGCTAGTGAGATATTCACAGATCAATAACTCTTTAAAAAAAACATTTTAAACTGACATCAAGTGTCTCTGTTGGATTGTTTTAACCCAAAAAACGACCACAAATGTCTTTTAACAGAAAAGATCGGGTTTGTGATTCTTTTTTTGTTTTGGTTTTTTCCTGAGAACGGCGCTCTCCTGCTGCCGACAAACTGGCAGCAGTAATAGTGAGACGCACGCTGCTGCAGGATATCTGACTTAACCCCTCAAAACCCAATCCTTTTTTATTTCTCTTTGATAGAGCCCCAGTTCAGCAGAATTAACCACTGTGGTAATAAAACCCAAAATCTGATGCCAGGTCTTAATAAGTAAAATAAAGAATCCAGTAATCTCTATAAAACAACTAAAACTAACAAAAGGTTCCTTTGACATTTATCATCATATTTATGCAACAACAACGGTTTTAAAAGAAAGTCGTCATTTATTTGTCTGAAATTTTGTTGGAGATATGAATTACATCTGATCAAAATGTTCAATAGTTTTAAACATGAAGTCTTGACTAAACTATGACTAATGACCTATTTTTTACTTGTTAATAGTTGCAACAATTTTACTTGATTGTTAAAGCTTCTTGACAGAAGTGCTCTGTTTAGGAGATAAATGGTAAAAGAAGGTTAATAAAAGTAAAATGATAGAAAAAACCGATCTGTTTGACATTTTTTAAATGTGTTAAAATCTCAGATCGGGACTTTGAAACGGCAGATACTCAAAGTTAAATGACTGAATCGGATTGGGCCCAAAAAAACCTGGTTGGGACATCCCTAATAAGAAACAAACATTGTGTTTCTGCACTTTAAATGGTTCAGATGAATACTCAAACTCGATTGGCTGCTTGGTGTTGATGCACATCTAAAACAGAGGTTCCAGTTACATTTTTTCAAATTTTTACAAATTCTCTATATCACTGCATAGGCTTCATAAGATGAAGCACAAACTTCTGGGCAAAAACGAGCAGTAAGAGGTGAACTTTCTTTCTGAACTGATGTTTCACTGAACCTATAGGGACAGTCGGCATAAATATCGCTTTCCTTCGCTACTGCAGTCAAGGTCAGCAATACTTTGCTTTGTTATCAAGGCAAAGGGCGAGACCACCAAATAGTCTACTTTTTGTGAAAAAGCGATCTAAACCGTGAAAATAAAAACAATGAAATACTAAAAATCGATTGATTTATTTATTTTGTAAGTGACCCTGCTATGAGTTTTGTTTAAAAGCTGCATATTGTCGTATAAAATGTAACTCTTAAAACATTGTGATTAATCATGATTAATCACAAGGTTTAAGCATAAGATGGTGCCTGATGAAGTGTGCATTTTCAGAAATTGATTCACAAAGTGGAAGTCTGAACCACCTAACGCAAAGAGAATAATGGTCGCTCCTGACGTGTAATCAATTTGCTATTACACAAGAATGTTAAATCTTTTTTTTTTTTATTATTAATCAAGCTTGTTGATGCGTTAACGTTGACAGCCCTAATATATATATATATATATATATATATATATATATATATATATATATGTATCAAAAGTGATGAAAACAGTTTTTTAACAAATTTTTGTGCCATTTTCCTGCTGAACAAGGACGAAAATTAAGAAAATTAATCTAAAATTGCAACTTGGAACATTTTTTTACTCAAATAAATGTGGATCAGGCGCAGACAGACAAAAAATGTTTATTGAAAAACATTTTATTTGTTTTATAGTAAATTTGATGGGCGGGCCACAGACTCCCCCCTCCGCTTCTTTCATCGCTTTTTATTCCATTATGTCTATTTTTTTTCCTCATCTGAACTGGAATTTGGCTCTGTATGGCTGTTTAGGTTCATTATTTCCCGCCCTTTTTGTTGCACCGTTTGGTGAATCTGAAGTGGGCGTCCAGTTTTTTTTATGCTTCCAGTTTCCTTTTAATTGTTTGGGAGAAATTTAACTTTATCCTCTGTAAAATATCTTCAACTGTTTTAAACTTTATTTTACACCAGATTTTGTGTGGGAATTATTAAGATGTGACAGATTTTCCTTAACCCATAACTGTCAAAGTAGAAGCCAAGAAAATGCAGCTTTTAAAGTGTGACATAAATACAAAAAAAAGGATAGAACTGCTATTTTCTAAACACAACAATAAACTTGAATCCACCGTTTCAACGACTTTATTAGCAGCATCTTTGTAACATCAGACAGCTGGTTGCTGAATATGGTGCAAAGCGGGTTTGGTGCATGTAAACAACTGTCGCAATAAATCTGCATTTGGAATAAAGCCTGCTGGGTTGTTTGTTAAACGCAGATTTCTTTTGTTTTAGTCAAAGGCTCTTCTTCTGTTTTCTCACTGGCTCTTTTCTACCAAAAGACATTTTCCAAGCACATTTTTTTTCCTAGCTTGGGGGTTTCAGTGTGGCGGTCGGTCGGTGGCTGTATTTTTGACACGTGACCAAGTGACTTGTCAAGTGTCAAAGAGTCAGATGTGGTGGGAAGAATCCAGAAGTTTTCCAAAATAAAACTTCCTTCAGAATCAGATTAGAGGTAAAACAGAAAAAAATGTAGGTCGTGTTTTTTTCCCCACACTGCAGCCTGGTACCGACTGTCTGGGGTTAGGGACCACCGTATTACAGAACACTCCTCCTCTCCCTTGGTCATGTTCTCATCATGCTTCTTGCATTTATGCTGCCTCTAAAAATAGTAAGATTTAAACCTCACTTAGCTACTGTAGCTAACCCATTTACTTGAATGTTATCAGGCTCATTTTCTTTGTACTGCAGAAGGAACGTCATCCAATGGCTTTTGTGGTAAAGCAGCTCTGACAGCTTTGACTTTGGCATCAGGCCTGGAAACGAGCAATCAGGCTGGAGTTCCGCCAAGGAGCTCATGTTGAGCAGAAGGCCCCATCAGAGCAGTAACCCTGTGGAGCTGAAAACGAAGCAGATGTTCAGTTCTGCTTGCAAATAAGTTGGGATCCAGTTATCAGCCAGCCAGACTGGTCTAATTTGGCCTGGGGGGCTTGACTTGGATTTGTTTAGCATTACTTGGCCAAACTCAAAACAAGCTGAAGGGTCACAGCAGCCCCAGCATCACAGAGAAGTTCTTCTCTACTGTGTTGTATGTTTTGACCAGGACTTGACAGACTTTCCGAGCTCACAAGGATTAACATATTAGAACCAATACTGATACTGCACTAAATAAAGATTATTTCACTAAGCCCACACCATTTTTCTGTAGCCATAACTCAATTCTTAAAGCTAATGCACAAACTTCAGTGAGGGTTTCTGTCTACCGTGTGGAAACGAATGTTCTCATCTGACCAAGTCAATTCGAAATAAATACTTCCGGAAGAGTCCTTGAATACCAGTGCAGCTGTTGTAGCACGGGGTGGAACAGTGACTTTATAAGGGAAGGAAGAGAAGCAGTTTGGTTGTACAAATCCAAATCCAGAAAGTGTTGTTGAGGGGAAGGATTCAACAGAAGCACTAAATCCATACCGTACACCATATGTGCTTTCTTCTGTACTCAAACTTAGACAGACTGAACTTGTGAGATGTTCACTGAATTCCCTCCCTGAGCTTCTTGTCACATTTCAAACAGCAGGGCCTAAAGTTAAAGCTGTCAAGGGCTTTGCTCAAGGGCACTCCAGTGAGAGTACTGAGGGTGGGACAAACTGTGTCTCACCCAGGTTTGGTCAAAAGTGGCCAATTTCTGGCCACAGGTTGAGATCAACAGGCAGTTTTATCATTTTCTTTCCTGAAGTATGTTTAATTCAAGGCCTGTGTCAGCATCCAGTCCAAAGGAGGGAGACTGTGACATCATATATGAAACATCTACACATTTACATTTTTAGTACTGATCATCAATGTGCCTTACTCTTTATGCCTTGAATATGCTTCTTTTTAAAATAAAGATAAAGACATGACCTGGAAACTACTTTATACAGACCTGCAGATAATAAACGTCTGAGCTGTTGTTTGTCGCCATTAATGAATCTTTTACAATGGAGCATAAGGGACCTTGATGCTGGGATTGGTGGGAATTTACAAATCATTGCGTTTAGCAGCATTAACAGCTGCGTTTAACAGCGCTTTTGCATTATTCGCTGAAATCCCGGTTAAAGGCAACATAACAAGGACTTGCACATTTATTGTGACAGTTTTACTTCTCTGCCATTGAAAAAGGGCCATATTTACTCATAACAGTCATAAGGAATATTATTGATTGAAGAGTATTGTGTGTTGCTTTCATCGACTTGTGTGTTCTCCGATAAAGTGCCGTCCCACTAACCCTAAAGATAAGGCCATGACTCCTGCCTCATTGTCTTTGACAGGCCTCCGTCTCCTCTTTGGTGTCACATTTCCACAGAGCCTGCAGCGAACCTGTGGGTGAAAGTGACAGACGGGAGGCGGGCCTCGTGTGGAACAGAAGGGCTCTGCTCTGTCAGCAGTCGCTCCAATCTGCCAAGATTTGGCAGGCGGTCAGGGCATCTTGCTTTCAGCTACGCCTGATTGACTGAAATGTATTTTAGTGATACTTGCAGTTCCATGTCTATGATGATGATGATTATGATGATGATAGCTCCGGCATGGCGTTAGTCTCTTTCTCTAGTTCAAGTCATTGATAAAAATGAAGGGTGAGCAGGTTCAGCAGTTCAAGAGCTGAATGGGTTCCAGGAGAATTGGACTTTAGTGTATCTTCTCTGATCTGTAGACATCTTAGCTGTTTTTATTTAGCAAAAAAACAAAGAATCAGGGGTTATTTACTGAAAGGATGTTTTCATGGCTAATGAATCTGAAGACAGACTCTTATTGATATTGTGTTTTTGGTGTTTTTAACATGTTCTTGTAGCATTTTTCTCGTAGTGGAGAACATTTATTTTTTAAAATGAAGATTAAGACTGTTTCAGAGTTTTTCTTTATTCAAATCATGATGAATCAGGAGCAAAACTACAATCGGCAGGTCAAAAGCTCCCTGCTGCACTCCATTCTGATGTATTCACTTGCAGACAAATACATCCATATACGTCTTTGGTTTCCTCGTATGAGCTGGAATCTGGCTCTGACCTGGACAGATGGATAGTTCCAATATTGCTAATGTTGTTGCACCACTAATGTTATTTTTTTATTTCTATGTTTATTTTGGCTAAAAACACCATACTCATAATTAAAAGACAACTTTAACAATAGATCAAAGATGCTAGTGTGGGACTTGATTTTTTTTTTCCGACAATTGACTCTTACTTGGGAAGTGTTGACCTGCAGTTACAGCCACGTTCAGGAACCATTTGGTGTTTGAAAACCCCAATCCTTAATCTTCATAATCTTCTAGTCTGAGGGCAGACACTCTACCACAACACCAGGAAGTTGTCGCTCCTATAAAATGTGACCCGACTTGTTGTATGTACTAAGTAACCAGCTTTATCAAATAGCTGAGATGCATTCACAATGTTATTCAAAGTGATGTGTAACCTTGCAGTTTCTTCTCAAATTTAATGAAAGACGCCCTCACATCAACACCCAACAGAAGGGGTCAAGCTAATTGAACAACACAAGATGTACTCTTAATGTTTGTATTTCTTTCTTAGTATCATAATCATGCATTTTAACTTCTGAAATGTCCATCTATATTAAGTTTCTGCTTTTTTTTTTGTCTTGCACAGGTAGTTCCCAAATGGGAGCAACCATTGTCGATGCTTTAGACACGCTGTACATCATGGGCCTGCACGAGGAGTTCAAAGACGGCCAAGAGTGGATCGAGCAGAATCTGGACTTCAGTGTGGTGTGTATGATTTTATTTGTTTAAAACCTTCTGTTCATTGTGTTCTGACACTGATTGAAGCTCTTGCTCTTTTTAATGGATTGCTTGCGTCAATAAGCACTTGATTTTGACAGAATAGAGTCAGAACGCCCACATTTTAAAGACGAACCACTTCCACCTTTCATTAAACTTTTCATTTGACGTGTCTTACCTTTCTTGTAATTGTTTTAAAAATGTTCTGTTTTCTGTCTTACCTTCCTTTTCCTTTAACTGTCTATTTTTCGTCCCCCCCTTGTCCATCATCTTAAAGTGCTCATTTAATTCTCTAAAACCCGATTTTTGGTGTTGACATTTTTATTCTCTTTCTCACATCTACCTTTAGTATTTTGGCTGATTTTCTTTTCTTCTCTAGACATCAGGTACTTTTTACTTTTTAATTCTATTCATTTTTTTCTTATGATTGTTTCCTGTTTATGTGGTTTCTTCTCATCCTGTTTTGTTTCTCAACAATTTTCTTTTATCTCAATTCCTCCATCTTTCTTTAGCTATATATATTGACAGTTCCCATATTTACACCGACCAAGCCTGCTCATCCATCTACTCGGCAGAACTTTTACTGCCTTTTCTTTAACCCCCCCAACACTCTTAATGCATGTGGCACTAGTGTCTTGTTAGTTTTCTTGTTGAAGCAGTTTCAGGGCAGCTTCCAGGTAGGCAGAAAAAATCTGACAGTGTGACCCTCAAAGGTCTAATTAACCTTAGCGTCCCAGTGGTTCAGCTGCTGAGAGGAATAGATGGAGGAAAAGCAGAACAAAGGGGAAAGAAAAGAGCAGAGCAGCTGCAGGGAAAAATTGGTTTGGAGATTCCATCACTCCACATTCTCTGAAAAGAGAGAGAGAAGAAAGTTGTGCATGACTGTTGAAGGCCATTGTTTGCTTTAAAAAAAAAACCCAAGTGAAATGTAAAAGTTAAAGAAGTCATGCTTTCAGCTGCTGGAGCTGGACGTATTCTGATCTTTTTAAATAGAGAACATGCTTTGGAACCATAGTTTCGTATCGATTAAGGGCAGATAAGAGATTGCAAAAATTTCAAACACAGGAAGATGTTATTTCGATTTCTCAACTAACTGCGTTCGTTTTTTAAATTAGCTTTAGTGTTTTCCTGCTGGTCTACAAGTTTGACAGGAGCCACATTCAGTCTTATAATTATTTTTCAGCTAATAGGGCCATTTACAATCAGTTACAATGTATGAGTCCATTGGAATTATACGAATTGGGTAAACAGTTCAGAGTTGGATTAGTTCAAACAGCGTGTTATTTCATGTTCCCTGGGACAGCCCCAGTATTAAAGGGTTAATTAGTATTTTGTCAAAAGCTTAATACATTAAAATGTTTTTGTGAAGTTTTAGGCAAAACCCTTAGCTGTATATGCAACTTTGCATTAGAATTATTATAAAAACGTTATGTTTGAGTGACTTCTAGTCAAGACAGCAATGTTTTTTTAGAACACATTTCTTATTAGTTCTGGGTATTTTTAAGATATTTCTTAGCTGTGCTCAGTAAATCTAATTTATGTTTTTATTTATTTGTGTTTAAACCTTTTTTCCAACATGTCAATATGCCATTTTTAGGCTAAGTTTAATCCTTTATTTTAGGCTTAAATGCATTTTCTTTGTCTATTTAAATTTATCAAAAGTAGGGAGATTCACTGTCATGTATTTTAAGTAAATTTACTGACTTCTATGTATCTAGGCTAGACGAAAAAACAGGAATACACAAGGTTTTTGTTTTTTATTTAATAAAAAAGAAAACTTGTGTATTCCCACAGTTTATATGACAAACTAAAACATTTAGGGGAAAAAAACACATTCTAGTTTGTGTCAGGTTTTTAAAAATAGTAAATCAATCCCTTTCACTAAAATAAGGGTGACAACAAAATGATGTAAAGGTTTGGAAACATAACAAAGCCAGCATTTCCTTTTACATTTTTTACTCAAAAGCACAACAATAACAACACAAGCAGTCCTACACATTCTGAAAAGAAAATTATAGAAACTTGCTTCAAAAAACCTGAGTGCTCAGTGTGTAGCAATGTATTTTCTTTGCTCTCTTCAGTAAAAATTATATTTAAACAAAAATTTATAATCCAATTGCTTTATAAAAAAAAGTAGGTGATGCCAGTTTTTGTTCTGCAGAATCACTTCCAAGTGTTAAAACAACTCCATAAAAGTACACAAACTATTTATAGTACTCAATAGTGCAATATTTCAAAAGGCACCCTTGACCCATTTTCTTATCACTGAAATTTCCAGAATATCCACTGGAGCAGCTGGTGAAGTCAAATAAAACTTTAGTAACAAGATCTGAGCCCCATTAAAAAAAAAAAAAAAAAAAGAAAACAGAATTTCAACCTTTTTGCCAAATATTATGAAAGTGACACAAGCGGTAGACAATGAGAAAAACGCATGGTTTTGGGGCTAAGTAATACATAAATACTAGGAGATGGATTACAGGCCAGACAGGGAGGAGAAGAAATTGTAAATTTGCTGTTAACAACCCAGAGAATAAGAGAGATCTGTCTCTGCAGCTTTATATATGAACCTGAAAACATAAATCAGACAAAAGTTTTTCCTTTAATTGTTCTTCTACTTAATCAGTTGTTAATGACAGCATCAGTTATTCTGATAACATCAATCTAGTTGTTGCAGTAGACTTGTACAATCAGACATTTCCCCAGTATATAGGGAGCTATCTTTTTCAAGCTTGCGTGGGTCTGGCACCATCATTTGCATCAAAAATTTATCAGGCTTGGCGCCTTTGAATATCATAGATTTGTTCAACCTAAAGCGTGCTGCTAAACCCCCTGAGGCTGGAGTAAAGTTGTAGTCTGGATCTCCATTTGTGAGATTAAACACATCAGTCTGAGTCAAGTTTAATCACAGGTCTGTCTGTGCATGAAACTAACTTCTTCAGCATTTTACCGAGCTCTAGCAGCACGATATCCATGTCTGGTTTGTCTTTTTTATTTTAGTCAAATTAAAACTATTATTTTATGGTGGCTTAAAATGAATGTGGAATTTTTTTAGCTTTTAAAGAGGCATTCTCCTTCAAATGTGGCCGGTGTTATACCCAAAGCAAATAAAAAAGGTCTGGCCCAATGGTCTGCAAGAGTACTTTTCCCCAGCTCGCTGAAAGGGCTTCACTTCGTCATGGGTAATGCTTTTCCTGGACCTAAATGAACAGTTGGTGAAAGGAGGAGGGTATGAGAGAAAGCTGGAAGAGCTGTTCCTATGAGGGAAGATAGCTGTCAATAAGAAATGTATTCATAAAGAAAAAGTCGTATTCAAAAATACAAAGTTGTGCACAAAATAAAAATTTGTGCGCAACTTTGTCTTGAAAAATTACATGTACATACGTATGAACAGCCTTTGCTGTGAAGCTCCAAAATGAACTGAGGTTTATTCTGTTTCCACTGTTGAGTCTTGAGATGTTTCAACTGCATCATTGAAACCAACCTGTGGTAAATCCAGTGGATTGGACAAGGATTTGGAAAGGTTTGACCCTGTCTAGGTGAGGTCCAGGGTTGACAGTGCATGTCAAAGCACAAACCAAGCATGAAAGAATAGGAATGGTCTGTAGACCTTTGAGACAGGATTGTCCTGAGATACAAGGATGGGGAAGGGTCCAGAAACATTTCTGCTGCCTTGAAGTTTCAATGAGCACAGTGGTCTCCATCATCCATAAGTGGAAGTCTGGAACCACCAGGACTCGTCAGGATAGAGGGAAAGCTGACTACAACAATGTACAGAGACATCCCAATGAAATCTGATCCAGATCGCTCTTGACCTCAGACTGGAGCGACGGTTCATCTTTCAGAAGGACAATGATCCAAAGCACACCACCAAGATATGGAAGAAGTGGCTTCAGAACAACTCTGTCAAGGTCCTTGAGTGAACCAGCCAGAGTCCAGCCCTGAATCCAATTGAACGTCTATGGAGAGATCTGAAAATGGCCGTGCACCCACGCTTTCATCCAACCTGATAGAGCTTGAGAGCTACTGCAAAGAGGAATGGACCAAACTGTCCAAAGAAAGGTGTGCCGAGCTTGTGATGTTTTATTCAAAATGACTTGAGGCTGTAAATGCTGCCAAAGATTCAGCAACTAAGTATTGAGCAAAGACTATGAATACTTATGTACATGTCACTTTTTAGTTTTTTATTTTTAATAAATGTGCAACAATTTCAAAATAACATTTTCAACATTGCCATTATGGGGTGTTTTTCAAGGAATTTTTCAGGAAGAAAACTGATTTAATCCATTCTGAAATAAGGCTGTGACATCATAAAATGTGGAAGAGGTGAGGCACTGCGAATACTTTCTAGATGCACTGTATTTTTATATATTTTTTCTAAATACTCAATGCATATGACTGTCAGCATAATTTTCAAGTCACCAACAATTAGAGTATATATTAAATGTTACTAAACAAACTTCCTAAAGAGAACAGTTTTTTTTCCCAAAAATAAAACTCTTCAAATGTTCTGTTCCATATGATTACACACAACAGAGTTCCACAACATTTGATCGATTCTAAAGAACTGAAAATGTTCATTTATTGAATTTGCTGCATTAGGAGGTGATATTTACTGAAATCAAAGTTATTCCAATCCAAAACATCTGAATAGGACAAATTCTATTTGAACATAGGACCCTTATTTTGTAGCAGCTTCACAATTTTTGTACCCATTGAACTTGTGAGTTTCTGGAGATCTTCTGCTCGAATGTCTTCACAGGAATCAGAATATCAGTATGTCAATATCAATATGTCAGAATAGCCTCCCAGAGCTGCTGTTTGCATGTGAACTGCCCCCCACCTTAAGAGATGTTTTTCTAGAGGATTCTCCAAAGGTTCTCTATAGGCTGAGGTCAGGGGAGGATGGAGGTCACACCATCAGTTTATCTCCTTTAGCCCAAAGCAGCCAATGATGCAGAGGGATTCCTGCAGCATGAGATGGTGCATTGTCACGGTTCTTTTTTTTTTTTTTTGTACCACAGCAGAAAGTGGTCAGTCAGAACCTCCACATTCTTTTCAGAGAACATTTTCACACCTTCAGGGACCATAAGAGGGTGTACCAGCTCTCTCTATGATTCCAGCCCAAATCATGACTCCGCCACCTCCTTCCTGACATTGCAGCCTTGTTGGGACATGATGGCCGTTTACTAGCCGCCCACTACTCCATCCATCTGGACCATCCAGGGCTGCACGGCATTCCTCAGTGAAGAAGACTGTTTGAGGAAGAGTCTTCGTGTATGCCTGGGTCACTGCAGGCGTTTCTGCTTGTGAGTGTTGTTTAGGGGGCAATAGCAGGTTTACGTAGAACTGCAGCCTCTGGAGGATCCTACACCTTAATGTTGATGGGACTCCAGAGACACCAGAAGCTTCAAAAATGTGCTGCTGTTTTGTAATGGTATCTTAGCAGCTGCTCTCTTAATCTGATGCATTTATCTGACAGAAACCTTCCTCATTCTGCCTTTATCTGCACAAACCTGTGTGCTCTGAATCAGACACTAATCTCTTAATAGTTCGATGATCTTGCTTACGTTTTTGTGAAATATCCAAGGTGTTCATACCTTGTCCAAAGGCAGTTTTTTCCCGTTTTGCCTAAAACATGTTGGTCTGCTTCATAATGTGGAATGTCCTTCTTTGGTAGTTTTTTTCTTTAATGAAGCTCACCTGGAAAACTAATGATCACAGGTGTCTGAGATTGATTTCAGTGATCCAAAGAACTCTGAGTCACAATATCATCCATGAGTTTCATTGAAAGAATTTCTTTTTGACATTTAAAAACAATTTGCACAATAATTTGAAACAAACTGTATTGAGTTTATTTTTTAAATGGTTGATGGGGAAATGAGGGTTTGATTGCTAGTTGGCGGCTAGATCTTTTCTATTTTTCTTTCCTCTTCAATAATACCAATAAGGCTGGCATTAGAAGCTTGGACCAGTGAGGGGAGTTAAGTGTATGATTTATCCCCTTGCACATTTCTGCCCTTCTGGGTTAATATTTATTTATTTTATTTATTTTTTTACTTTTTATTATCTCTATGTTTGAGACTAGCATTTAACATAATTCATTGTTGGGGTGACTAGTTCTTCATGCTGTGATTGCTTGTTGCTGGATGATTACCAGTTTGGGTTTGTAGAACTAGCAATCAAAGGATGATTCTGGGTTGCTGGAACACACGTTTGAGTTGTTTCAGTGTCATTCGCCGTGTGGCTCAGAGACTGAGAAATACATTTCTCCTTGAGGTCCCTCCTTTCTCAAGGAGAAATTTGCTGGTTAAACAAAAGTAACTTTCAAATTGTTCCTTTGGGGGTTCTAGTGTTTTCGGAGAGTTGGAAGCCTGCTTTTTTGCTGATGAAGCGTTCTGTTCTCCTGGGATGAGGTGGTCTGACAGTGAAAGCTGTCATGTCAGATATGATCCGGTGCGCCTCTTCTTCTTTGCGATAGACACTTGAATGACGAGTCCTGCCCTTCATGCTCTGCCCTTTGTCTTCTGAGATTTAAAAATGCTACTGAATTCTAAGCTTGGAATTGGCTCCAATGTTCTTTCGTTTTTGATCTTGTGATCCATGTTTACGCTTTTTAGACTGTCTGGCTGAATTTGAATGAAATTAAATACAAACCTGAATGTTGGAAGGTTACGCCTACCTGTTAGGACCTGAATTTCGCTGCAGGATTGCAGGTATCTCGTTTATTAA
This sequence comes from Oryzias celebensis, assembly GCA_014656515.1. Classification (NCBI taxonomy): domain Eukaryota; kingdom Metazoa; phylum Chordata; class Actinopteri; order Beloniformes; family Adrianichthyidae; genus Oryzias; species Oryzias celebensis. The sequence continues at coordinate 4,385,541 of BNCR01000017.1, read as the reverse complement.
AAGCAGTTCCCGCAAACGGAGCTCATAAAATCCATGTGTAATCAGGTGAAACAATCGCCGCCAACTTTCTGATGATGAACAGAAGTCTCATTTAGTACCTCACAGGAAAAAATCTGTGTGATATTATCATAAATTCATGTTCACTTTGAGAAACATTCCGCTTCTTTTGGTGAATCGTTTTCACGCTCCTCTGCTGTCTGCATGCAAGGAATACAAGCGCATTACTATGAGATAAGATGGCTGTCAAAAAGATATGTATTCACAAAGAAAAAGTTGTATTCATAAATACAAAGTTGTGCACAACTTTGCAGAAACAAATATGGTAAATGCAGCTTCTTCCATGTTTTCACTATATCAAGAAACAAAAAACCATCGGTGAGTTCTACAGAATGAAATCCGAATGGTATCCTTTGTTTTCAGAGACCTTCAGAAGGTGAAGAGACATGAGCACAGAGAAACTCTCAGTTCCAGTCGTTGACAGTCTGTTCTCAGGTCGCAGAGGAAACCTGTTCTTATGACAGCTTCTGTGTCCTCCAGAGTTTGTTCATGTCAAACTAAGGTCACGCACACTTCACAAAACAATATGTAGGCTACATTTTCACAGCCTGTGAGCAAGGTCACTCTGTAGTTTCAGCGGTCATCCCGTGAGGACTCTTTTGCGTGATGTATGCATGCATCATGCTTCAAACTAAACACCGGAAGATTTATCAAGTCATGTCACTTAAACATTGATGTTTGGTGCAGGGCATGGTTTATCCAAATGTTTAGGTCTTCATGTTGTCTTATTTGTAACAGAGAAATGTTTTCTGTGTAGTTGTTTAAAAAAAAAAGCCTTGTTGTTGCTATGTGGGCTCTTTTTCAAACTTGTGTTTTATTTTTATAGTCATTTCTGAATTGATGACTAATCTATAGATTATTATGATTAGTCAATTAGTCTCAATCATTTTGACTTTGTTTGCTCTCTTTTTGCCAAAGCAAAACAATTAGTTTCTATATTCACTTAATCAGTGAAGTTTAATTGGAAAGGATTTCTGAATGAGCTTTTTGGTATTTAAGGTGAAAACCATTTCCTATTTAATGTGAACTAATAATCTGCTTTTTTATTTATTCCACCACTGGGTTTATTTTGATTTAAATCCAGAACAGCTTTTAGAGGAAGGTGTCTTAATGGTTTTTGAATAATTGTTTTACTTATGAAAATGTCTTAAAAGAGAGCATGTCCTTTGTTAATTAAGCAACCATTCAAAAGTAGCGTTCTGTTGTTGCCTGAACTGATTATGCACAACAGCAGTAGCTGTAACACTGATCCATGCTGGATGACTCACCTGGGACACAATAGTAGCTATTGACATCATTCAGTTATTCAGCAAATTGGTGTCTACTCTAGCCAGCCCCTAGAGGCTGAAAGGGGTATTGCATTTCTGTTGTTTTTTGGGTGATTGGTTGATTCATTGTTTGATTAGCTGCCTCTGGGGTGTTTGTGTCAAGCTCATACAAGATGAATCAAAGAGCTTTAGGAGAATTTTGAGTTGCTGTCTGATCAGGCGCTCTCCTGTTTTCCTAGAATGCTGAGGTGTCTGTGTTTGAGGTCAACATTCGGTTCATTGGAGGACTCTTGGCTGCGTACTACCTCTCGGGACAGGAGGTAAGTTCTTATAATTTTCTGATTGTAATATCACAAGCAGAAGAGGGTTTTCATGAGACAGAAATGACTTTAAGCAGAAAATAACAAAGATGGCGATTAGAAAATGAGGTAAGGTGCAGATGTTAAAGGTTCTGGATGGTTCTGTGTTCTGACCTGTAATACAATGAAAAAAACAAAACGTGTATCATAATTAAAAAAAAAAAAAAAAAATGTTTATTATTCAGACCTGCATTTCCTATATTTTCTTTGTCCGTCATCCTTTTGTGTTCAGACCAGCTAGCAGACTTACTCATTAATAAAGCTAATAAAGGCTTGTTCCACCTTATCTGTCAGTTTTCTTTTATTCTCCAACCCTGCCAGACCTTCCAGGCTGCTACAATGTGAGGAGAAAACAGCACCACAGTCTTAGTTCAGGTCTTTGAGCTGGTCAGCACAGCCCAAGTGAAGCTTGAAGTTGCACATTTTTCTGAAATATTTTCTAAAATCTTACTCCACAGTTTCCAGTCCCTTGGATCCGGTTTTGCGGATCAGTTCTTTTTTTAATTAACCTTCAGACGTCTAAAGCCTGAGGGTTTTGTGAAAAGTAAAAAGTTTTCTCTGAAATGTTCCCCTTCTCCACCTCTGCTAAAAATTAAAAGCACGATTTGGTGAAATGCTGGTTTTTAAATGATGAAAAAGATATTCTTTTCTCTTGTATTTTTTTAATCAGAAAGTTTGGAGTTGTCTCATCAGTGAGAGTCATTTATTGGTGGGAATTGATAGAAGATAGAAACTCAATACTCTCCCATAGGGCCTTGCTCCTGAAACAGAGACTGAGTCCATCTGCAGCAGAAAACCTGACAGTCAGCATGCTTCTCTCCAGGGGAGCATATATATTATGAGAAAGTGCTTGTTACCTGTAGAGAGAGGAGAAGAAGCATTTAGAGATTAAATGAAAGGTCACAGACAGGATGGGATCGCAGATGATCTCCAGGGATGCAGTTCAATGAGCATCACCCAGAGTTGCTTAAAAAATAGTTTCTAACATTTATTTTAAAAAAGAAAGTATTGAGATTGACAATGCACTCCACATTTTGTTCTTAGTTTCCTGAGCTCAAACTTCTCATAAAATATCAGTATAAGAGCTGAGCCCTGAAGGTATCTCACTGCAGCTATGCAGTTATATAAGCATGTAGGTGTCTGCCATTAGAACTCATTCATCACTGATCTTCTTGTTTGACTCAAAGCACATTGTTCCATAAAAAAGTTTCATCTACTGTCTTAAAAAGTGTGCGACTAGAAACGCATTCACACTAGTGGGGTTGATTCACACCATGGTTCTTTGCTTTAGGGAGTCCTTTGGTTATGGAAAGTGTGAAAGCTCACCTGACCGCTGGTCCACACATGTGAACTCCGTTCTGCTTGAGAGGGAGGACCTCTTGTGACTTGAGGGAGAACAGAGATTTGGAAGTGAAGTAAAAGCCATGATTACTGCCACTTACTTTAAAAATACAAGGCAGCATTTCTTGAGAAGGTTTAACTCTGTCAATCAGCTCATGTCTTTTCACCAGCGATCTATCTGTAGTGAACTTTCTCCTGAAAAGCTTTTTCAAATACAAAAGCAAAATGGAACTCATCATTTGTCTTTTTTAAAGGTAACATTTCTGAAAAAATTTGATTTGAAAAAAAAGCAGTTCTCCGACATGAATCTGCAGCATCTGCATTAGAAAACTCATAGCTGTTATTGTAAGGTTTGAATCATTGACTGCATAAGAAAACTGGACAAAGTGACAAATCTCCTCCCCACCCTGTGTCCAAACAGAAGTACCAAGTCAAAATCCCACAGACTTCTATAGAGAAATAACCAGTTATTACTCAGTCATTGTATATGTCATAATAACCATTCTTTCCTTTGATACCTTTTTGAAACATGATCTTGATCATTTTTTCTATAGTTCAAGTTATAAACTGACCACTCAGATACCTCAATAAAAGCATGTGATCACACGTTGAAAGTTCGAAACATTTCATTGACAGATTATTATATGTAGCCCGCTTTCAAGTGGTAGGGGTGGGACTTTCCAACAAGTTCACTCCTGATTGATGGGAATAGTTGCCATAGAAACAATGACTCAGACCAATCATTGCTTACTGATGATGCCTGGTTCCAACATGGCGGCGTCTGTGTTGTGAAAAATGCCGACTGAATTGACTTCATTTGGTTGGAGCCGGTCATTTTCTATAGATGATGTCACACTCACTCGGTCCAGTTCTCATATGCTGTCAATGGTTTCATAGCTACAGAAGCTGTACTGCGCTTAAACACACTATTTCTTCATGTTTGATAATACCAGGAAGTTCTTGTTTGGACCTCATGTCAGTGTTTTTACACAGCACAGAATGAAAAAGACCAGAATGGCTGGGATTGTTTTATACAAGTCAGGATTTTATACTGAACATATGTTGGATATGAGGTAAAAAAAAAAAGCTCTTGCTCATAAAAAAACATTTTTTTCCTTTTTACAACAGAATTTTTAAAAAGAAAATGATAAAAACATTTTCATGGATGTCATTAGTTTTCATATCTTTTAAAGAAAAATCCTCACAATCTCTACACGATGAATTTGAAGACTGCTCTGGTTTTCGAACCAGCAAACGACAGGAGTTAACATACCGGATCATTAACCTGACAAGATGAGGCGTTCAGTTTGAGTTTGATCTTAGCGTGTGTTGAACTCCATCAGATGACGAGATTTGGCACAAAATGGAAAACTTCACAAGGAAAGTCATAGCTGAAAAAGGGAGACCAAGTAAGCAGAAATAGAAGAAGAATGAGGAAGATTAAGACTGGAGATTAGGATTAAGGAGCCGGTGGAAATGGTAAACAAGGGACCAGTGATGGATTGTGTTTACTTTCTTGTCTTCTGCTTTTTCTTTAAATCTCTCCTTTGGTTGTAACTCATTCTCCTAATGTTCTCTCTACCTTCTCCTCTTTGGAAAAAGTCCTCCTCTTCCTCCTCGTGTTTTTAATGAAGTTTTGTCTGTTTTTCCTCATTTTCTTGACACTTGTTATAAATGTATTCTCTCCTTGATTTGATTTGTTCTTGCTTTTTCTAGTTTGTTGTAAACATATTTTCCTCTGAACCTTCTTCATTTTTTAAATACTACATTTTTTCTATTTTTCCTGTACATTCGTCTTTTTTCTTTTATCTGACATTTTTATAATTTTTGTTTTGTTTTTTATTACTGTTCTGTTGACTAAAAACTGCACATTGTTTACTATCTACACCAAAAACAGTGTTTTTACTCAGTGTTTATAAAAATGTAATCCAGAGGTTTTGATCATAGTTTGAGGTAAAGCTGAGGAAAAAAAATACGAAATGAACTCATAAATTTAAATAATCAAGTATTCTATTATGTTGTGATTACTTATGTGATTTAAAAACTGCTTTACTTTTTGATGTTGTATTGATCAGCTAAATTGATGTCTTTGTCCTTCGGTTTAGCAATAAATATTCATAAACTTTCTTCTATAACCAGAGCAGTCTTTCAAAATGGAAAATTGAAAATGTTGATTTTAATGAAATTGCCTCAGATTTGAATGGACTTGAATTGGGTTGATTTACTTGCAGAAGGATGTGAGCAAAGTGAGTCAGTTTAATATGATTTTGCACCGTTCTCCTAATGCTGTCACTATGTTTGCTTTGTATATAAAGAAAACCAGCCTTGCAGGATTAAATACATTTTACTCTCAGAACCAAACCTAGCTAAACATTTGATGTGCTGAGGTGAAGCTGGGGTGAAGCTGGGGTGAAGCTGGGGTGAAGCTGGGGCTGCACGGTGGCATAGCCTCACTGCCAGAAGGCCCAGGTTTAAAGCATAGCTGGGACCTTTCAGTGTGGAGTTTGCATGTTCTCCTCATCCATGTGTGGGTATTCTTTGGGTACTTCGGTTCTCTCCCACAGTCCAAATACACACTTCAAAGTTTCAGTGATTATTCTAAGTTGTTTCTTTGGTGTGAGTGTGTGGTTGCATGGTCCTGCAACAGACTGGAGACCTGTTCAGGGTGAACCCCACCTTCATACAAGAGTAGCTGGGTTGTCTCCTGCAACCCTGTGTCCCCAAAAGGGATTTAACAGGCTCTGAATATGCATGCATGCAAGTATTGATAGATGCATGCATAGATGAATGGATGCATGGATGGATGGACGGACAGACAGACGGACGGACGGAGGTGAAGCTGCTGTCCTCTTTGATCTAAACCCTCTCTCTCTGTTGTCAGAAGAAACAGCTCACATGAAAGCCTTCTAGAGTTTTCTCTTACTCAGTAGCACCATATTAGCCAAACAATCAATAAAGTAGCTTTAATGAAATCCTTTTGTAGAGTTTCAGGTGTGTGACATCCTCAGTGTGGAAGAGTCAGCCTCTGCTCTCTTCTGCAGGTGACCCCTCTATCTTTAAAGTGTCCTCCTGACTGGACTGACCTTTACACTAACCTAACACAGACTGAGACTCCAGCACTTTCAATTCCTGCTACCATGTTTTCATCTCTGTGTTAAAAAACTGTCATCTGTTATAGAACTCTCTCAAGTCTTCCCACTGCATTAAAATGACTCAATTCATGTTGCAGATTAAAATATTAATCAATATATATTCAGCAGTATCAACAATAATCAATGCAAACTTCTCATAAACAATTTGTGGACTGTATTTGAGAACTTAAACCTTTTACTCACAATCACCCAGTTACGAGTGATTGGTGTTACGTGACTAACAGATGCAACATTGTAAATTCATTGAATGCTCAGAAGAAGAGGAACACCTCTGTGCTCTGCAGTTGCTGTGTTATTCTAGTCAGCAATTGATTATGCTTTTGTTTTATTTGAATCCTTTTGCCTAATCTATAAAAAACATAATTTAATATTTATTCTTGTTTATATGCTGCAGTGCTTGCCGGAGAAAGGCAGCAGCATGTTTTCTGTTGTTCAACACAGTAACACTTGGAAATAAAATACCCTAAATATTGTAAAATACTTTTAAAGATGCATCCTTCTGTATGGTTGGTGAGGCACAGTGTCTGTACCAAAATGACAAATGGACAGTGAGTTGTTGGAGGCACATTCCCACAGCATCACTCCGTGAAATGTGGGCGCTCCTCCTTAAAAGAGGGGATATCATTCAGATTAGGCTTTAAGCCTTGTAATGTAAGTACTATGATTGTGAACCGAGAGGATAATGATTGGATATTTGACAGGAACAACAGGCCTCGACATTAAGCTTTTTGAAATGTTTCCTCCAGGCATCAACAGTCCATTTAAATGAATCTTTCTTATTTGTATTAGAAAAAAGTATCTATGTATTCCCTTCCCGCCTCATTAAAAAGAAGTGGAACCATTTTAATAGTTGTCTAAAAATCCTTTAAGCATTTCTTCCTAACTCTTGCAAACAGGAGATTTTACCTCAAGGAAACTAAATAATGACAAGAAATTAAACAAGAGCTAAGTAATAAGTAGTTAGAAATAAGCAAAGATCAGCGACAAGGTGAGGAAGGAATGATTAAATGTAGAAGAATGAAAAAGCAAACGCTACAGCACAGCCACAAACAGATGGAGGGAGGAGGTGGAGGGAGCGAGACGAGGGATGGAGGCTGACAAAGATGGAGCATTAGATGAAGCTTGGGCTGCTAGAGAAACAGATAATAATGGTGCAGGCTTCAAAACGGAGGGAGAGCTTAATGAAGGAGTGTGGAACAGAGGGAGATCCTTTCAGGGCTTGAAGGCGCATAGAGTGAAGCAGACATGGAGTGAAAGTTGGTCTTGAAGCACCAAAACTGTAGCACAAATGGAAACAGTTTGATCACAACAAGACAAAGATGAAGGTTAGACATGGTCAAACAGAAGGACAGTGTCCCTCGCTATATTGTGCTTCACCTTCCACTGCCTCACAGTTTTGCAGATTTTCTTGGGCAGACTTGCATGCATTTTTTTTAACACTGCATTGTGTTCTGCGTCCTGATTGGCCGTAGAGAATTGTCAATCCTCTCTTCCTTTACCCGAACATTACAGATTACATTCGGTTTGTAAAGATGATCATTGTTTTCATTCTAAAAAACTGGACTCAGTTTTCTAGAAAGGTTTGAACTTTAAGAGTTTAAACAAGAGAAAATGTCAAAAATATTCACATGTCTTAGAGTAGTGTATAAAGTTTGTAGTGAGGAGTGTTACAGCCTCAAAACCTCTATAATTATTGTTTAAAAAAAAGAAACAATGACTACTTTGCAGATTCCATTTATTGCGGGCTATTTCTAGAACGCAACTGCAATAATTGACAAACTACTGTTACTTCGTTTTGCCATATTGTGAACCAAAGTTTCTTCCATCCAACATACAGTTTTCTTCTCCTTCATCCTTTCAACATGTTCTCATTACATCCATCAGAACCCACACTCTACTCTGTCAGCATGTCAGTGCTGTGATGGGCAGCATAGAGCGGTGCTGCTGGCCTGCACTGTGGAAAATCCAATGGCTGGCTGTTTGATCTCACTGGGAAGCATCACACTCTTTGTCCCACTGAGCATGCCCAACAAATCCTGGACTGGACTGGATCCATGACTGAATACCATGACATCACAGCTTAGCAGGAAGATGGTCAGAAACGGCCACTGATGCTTTTGGCACAATGCAGATCATGGTTTGAAGCTAGCAAAGGCTTTAGACCTAGCTGTATGTAGGAAAACACTAGCATTAAAATATCTACAGCATATTTGTGCATAATTCTCCTTACTGCATTGTGGATGTAATAATTGCTAATATTCAAAGTAGTAGATTGCAAAGCAGTCGGCTGGTTTTATCTTTAAATTCAGGTTTAAAGTGTGTCTTTTAATGAACCTACACCTTCCTGCAATGACATTAAGTTTAAGAAATTCAAAGATTGATTTGCTTTGCTGTGGTGACCCACACAGACAAGGTTGTTGTTCACCTTGCAGCACAGTCAGGGGTCACCACAACGAATCAGCTTTCACTGATTCACACAGGTGGCTTGGCAGAGACTATTGCGTCAGATGTCCTTCCTGACAACCCTGCATTTTATGTGGGCTGGGGACAGGCACAGGGAGACCCAAACTTAGGTCTCCTAGTGACTACATAGTTGGGGAGTAGCGTGAAGGGTCTTTCCTAAGGACCCATACTAGATGAAGCTCATTTTTCTGGGAGGCAACCTCAGGTTTCCAGCACGCCAGCCCTACACACAGTAAACTGAGACATCCAGCCGTGACCCACACAACCAAGAGCTGCCAAAAAAAAAGAACATCGACTGTAAAAAAGGTTTATTGACCATACACTGTATAAAACTATACTATTACATTTAACTCCACATAATCCTGATGGACCTGTTAAATGCTTTCTGGTAACTGACGTGGAGCAGGAAGCATAAAGCTGGATTGTGGCACAAACATTTAACTTTTTCTGCACAATCTTTGTGGAAAATAAAAAGCAGTAAGTTGAAGTAGCAGCTAAAAGAGCAGTAAATATTGGCCATGCCAGCTGATTGTAGCTGTTTCTGATTCCTGTCCTCTGGGAAAGCTTCTCTTTGTTGCAGATATTGCTTTGATGACATGCTCAGTTACAGCTGCTGCTTCTGTGCCAAGGCAAAGAGCAAGCAACCACACAGGGACGAGGAGAACCAAGATGGTGCAACAAACAGGGAGAAAGTTAATTTCTCAGTTACCTTTGTAAATACATTACTTAGCTTCTTACACAAGCCAGAAGAAAACATGGAGACTGAAGGAACGCAAGTTTAATCAATAGAAGAAGAAGAACTTGAATAGAAAAAGTTGCAAACATTGCATGGAGTTGAATAGTAAAACCTAGACTGTGCAACAAAAACATGAAAGGAGAAGGTTCTGGTCAAGAAGGTGATGTTAATGAGGGAAAGAAAAGAACTGATCAAAGGGAAACATTGAAGGAAAGGAAACAAATGCCTTGAACTAACATTAAACTCGTGCAACAATCAGCTCTCAAATACAGCGATAGTTTTTGATTGAAGCATGTCGGGTTTTCAAACATGATTTCTAAAACCATAAATGATATCAACACACAATGATTCAAATCTGTTTCCAGTGTTTTGCTTTTTAGTGTTCCTGACATTTTCAATCCTTTAAAAATATTTTAAACTAATTTGTTCCACCATCCTTTATTTGGAATGCTTTTCTTTCAGTGTCTTTCAGGGTGGAAGAGTGGGACTGATGCAGAAAGTCCTACAGAGTAGTTACAAAGAATCTTTGTGGGGTTTGAGCCTGATCTCTGTGGTGCCAGTTCATTTGTGAAAACATCGTCTCACGCTCCATAAACCAGACATCAAAACAACAACAACAACCCGCCCACACACACACACACACAGTCTGAGCCCAGGCTATCCTTGCAACAAAAGCTCTGTGTTACCGGGCTGCGACTGACTGTGACGGATCCCAAAGAGCCAAACTAAAGAATCTTTCAAAAATGTTTCCTTGTATTGAGCATGCCTGTCGTCCTGTTGGCAAGGGGGGTTTGGTGCCCAGGTTACGGAAATTAGAGCAGCATTTTTGGATATTTTTTCTGTGAAGTTATATTATCAAAAATTAAAGCAATTAAATAAGAAATTACTAAACATTGATTTTTAAAGAGTAATGAAAAAGCAGAGATCAACTTCAAATTTCAAACCTTAGACAGTTTAATTACTCTCTGCTGACCTCAATTGAGAAATCTGCACACTGTACCTGATAACACTTAACCTGGAAATGACTGAGACATTTCTGCATAACTTCAGTTACTACTCAGGGTAAAAATGTAAGTTTTTTTTTATTATAAAGATGTTAAATCCCATCTGAGAAAATATAACATCTATCATTGGATAACTGTTGATAGATGCCAGGCCTCTGAATGTTAAATTCAGTCAGAAAGTTGATCAGCTAATTATGACTGTATAAAAGTGACACACATTCCCAGCACACGCTCACACACTTAATTCTATCTCCCTTTTTTGGCCCTCAGGGCGCCTTCTTCTACGCAGCCACATTCAGCACATTTCACAGTCTACTCCCTAATCCTTTTAGGAGGCGCCAATTACTTGCCAACAGTGGCCCAGTCCTTACAGCACAGACTGTGCGAGTCTGTCTGTGTACAAATTGTTTGCTTTGGGTTTTATGGGTAAAATTATTCTTCATCGGAGGATCAGGGAGTGAAAGGATGAGCAGGAAAAGAGGCCAGATAAGCCTTAAAATGTTTGTCCAAGAGACGTTTCAGTGAGGAGAGGTTTTACAGATCTGCTCCTTAAAATGCTGCGTGGGAATAAGCTCTCAGATTGTTTTTAATCAGAACATCAGTTTCTGGAGATTTATTGCTGTGAGAATAGTAGTGAAGATCTCAGGCGTTATGCTCATTTCTTAAAAACGTTTTTTTTGAATAACAGAAAGATTTTGTGAGGAAAGAATTCTTTAATAGTTCCCTAAAGAAATCCAACTTCTTTTCAGACTGCCATAAAAACGTTTTTTCCAAGTTATTAAAAGAGTTAAGAGAGGGATTTTATCCTAGCACACTTTAGGCTCCTTAACGCCAATGCATCATGGTTCCAACACCACAGCCTACCTCAGTATTGCTGCTGAGTATAGTTAATGACTACAGTGTACCATCTTCTGATGATACTTCCAGCAGGATAAGGCTTCATGTCATAAAGCTGGAATCATCTCAGACTGGTTTCTAGACTGGACTCTAATGACCTCCACAGTCACCAGATCCCAACCCAATAGATCACCTTTTTGTATGTAGTGGAACGGGAGATTGGAATCACGGATGAGAAGCCGACAAATCTGCAGCAACTGTGTGATGCTGTCATGACAATATGGACCAAACTCTGAGGAATGTTTCCAGTATGTTGTTGAATCTCTGCCACCAAGAATTAAAGCAGTTCTGAAGGTAAAAGAGGGTGCAACCTGGCGCTAAAAGGGGTACCTACTGAAGTGGGCATTGAGTGCATGTATGCAGTGAGGATCGAAGGTTCGGGTACCCCAGGTAAAATGTTATATTATTGTGCACAAAGAACCCAAAGAAAGACAGAAAAATCTTCTAAAGGCATCAGTTTACAGTTTAGACATTCTTTTAATGTGTCAAAAATTAGGCTTTATTCCCATCATTTACCCTTTCAAAATAACAGAAAACAAAATAATGGCATGTTCAAAAGTTTGGACACTCTCCAGAATTTATAGTATTTACACACACACCCGCACCCCCCTACCCTTTGGAAAAGCTGAGACCTGACAGTGTCATGGATTATTCACAATCATGGTTTGCAAAGACCAGATGATTTCAATCTCATAGACTTGAAAAAATCTTAGTCATCTGACCTTAACCCAACAATCAGCATCATGGGTTCTTCCAGCAGTTGTCCTGAACAGTGCAACTGAAAATAGTTGATGCTCATAAAGCAGGAGAAGGTTATAATAAGATAGCAAAGTGTTTACAGAGGCCAGTATTCTCTGTTCAGAATGTCATTAGAGATGTCAGTCAACAGGAACAGTTGAATTTAAAGCAAGATCTGGAAGACCAAGAAAAATCTCAGACAGAGGAGCTCTCAGGATTGTGGGAAAAGTAAGTTAAAACCTACGTTTGACTGCAGCATCCCTCCAGAAAGACCTGCACTCTGGAGTTGTGGAGTTGTTACTATTCTTTAGAAACCGTTTTCTCAAAAGTGTTAAGTGTTTTGTAGTGTAATGTGCTGTGTTTGATGTGTGTTTTTTTGTTTTGACGTAACGACAGAGTCTTCTTTGCAACCTCAAAGTGAGCTTTTGACTGAAAGTTAGATATTTTGTACTTTTAGTAGTTTTTTTTGAAAATCGTGTTTGGTAAAATTTGGGTATTATTTCAGAACATATGTTTTAGCAATTGGAGAAACTAGTATTTATTCTGATTGAGTTTCTCATCTCCTAAAGTTTACTTTTTATGTCATGGTGTTATGAACTGTGAATTACACGTGTAACTGTTCTCTTAGTCTTTTACTAAATTGTTTAAAGAAATTTGGTTCAAACCAAAACTGTGTAGTAATTGTATTTTCTGCAGTAACATGCATGTGAAAAGTGTACTGCAATGTTTTTCAACCAGTTTTCTGTGAGAGATGGTCAGGTGTATCATGGGAAACTACTCATTTTCACTGATCTGAAACATCCTCACTTCCTTGTTTCGACTTGATTCACAAAGACTCTTAGTTCCAACAAAAAGCTTTTGCTTAATGGTGTCGCTTCCTCGGGATGCGGTGTCAGACCGTGGAAAAATTTATGAAAATAATTAAGCTCAGAGATGTAAGTCAGTCTGGCATTGGTGTCAGTTTTTGCACTACATATCCCATGATGCATCGGGATGCAGTGTTTCCTCAAATGGTGGGGCAGTTTTGACTTTATGTCAGTTAAACAGTTGGCCGGAAGACACCGTCACTATTTAAACCTAAATAATCAGTCACTGAAAATGACAAACTCCGGGTCGGCGAGCATCTCTGCCTGATGCGTTCACTGACCTCCAGACATATGGGGCAAAACAAAGCAGTTCATCAGAGAAAAGGTCAAACATCAGAAGAAGTGTGAGCAATTATAACTGATTATTTTAATTGTCTGCACTTTTTCTGACTAAATGCTTTGTTTTGCTTCGGATTGAATAAAATAAGTGTGTTTAAAATATTGTAGCGGACTGAATTGGGCTATGTGTCTGTTTTTTGGCTCGCCAAGGTCTGTGCCCGGGGTTCTGTCATTCAGCCAGTTGTCAGAGATTTTAAGGAAATAGAGGAAGGGGCTGTTGCATAAGACAGAATGAAGGCGTTTGAGGAGCATAGCTCCACTAAGAAATACAAAATAGAATAAAAAGAGTTTTTCTTTTGTTGTCGGTGCAACTTTAAGGTGTTGGTTATGGTCTGAAATAAAGAGACCTCAATCAGATCAAGTCTCAGTGCAGGAAAGGGAGAGAGGGACGAAACAGCATCATTATGTCAATATTACGAGAAAACGGATAAAAACATAAAGAAATGCCGTTACCGGTCAACAACCAAGATACCTCACACAGTGGAAAAATATTTTGTTCATGAGTTCATCTTAATTTTGCCAAATTTGCAGCATTTAATGCAATTTTAATGCATTTATATTAATGCCTCATGTGCTCAATGCTCTGAGTTTATATAGATTTTACAATTCATCTTTGGAAATTACAGACAAATGTGCCTTTTTTTTTCTTTTATATTCTAAAAAGAAAAGAAAACAATGTTAATAAAGTTATTGATTATTTATAAATGGATCCAAGTTTTTTTTTCTTTTGTATTCTTTAATGATACAATAAGAATACAATGTTTTGCAGATATACTTTTTAATTAGAGCAGCTTGATCAATGATGGTTACAGCAGAGAGTCATGGGGGGAGGGGGGGTCATAAAAGGGTTTTAAAAAGTTAAAAGAGGGAAATTATTGAGAAGCACTGTGTTAAAGTGACAGTTTCTCGCTACAAGGACACTACTCTGTCTTGAAGCAGAGCGAACGCACGCACACATCAGTCTGTTCCAACAGTTTTCAAGTCTTGATGAATAACAAAAAGAAACAGGATTAGGATCGATTACATGGCCAGCAGTAACATTTAAAGTAAATTGAAGCAATTTATTCACCTCAAAAAAAAAAAAAAAAACACATTTTTATTAAAACTACGTCTTTGAGAAAACAAATAAAACTTCAACATTTTCCCTTTTTGTATAGTTACAATTGAACATAGACATGGATATAATGTGAGTCTGTTTTTGTGTAAAATTTATCAACCATGTTGTAAACATAATTGTTAAAAAAAAAAAAGCTACAGCTGTTTTGGCACAAACATTTCAAAAATATTTTAAAAGATAAGTCACAGTTTAGAAAGAATATATTATTGTTTTTGTGAGGTTACATAAAATTGCTTTTTAATAAACTGTAGGGAAAACAACTATTTTTGTCTATTTTTATTTATTTCTTTTACTTTTTTTTTACATTTTTGATGCTGATGTGATGAAGGATTTGTGTCAAGGAAAAAGTGTACCTTGGCTCAAAAAAGGTTGAAAAACACTGGTCTACTGCATTATTTTTCAATTTTAGGAGATTCATTCACCATTTTCCCCTCTGTTTTTTGCTTCCAGTCCATGTTTGTTTGTGTTTGTTAAAGTCTTGTAATGATTGATTTTTGGAGCCTCGTCATACATTTAGAAAGGCTAAACACTGAAGCTGCTTCTCTCAGCATCAGCAGCCTTCCTGTAAAAAGCTTTTATCTCAGAAGCCCTTATTATACTAATCTTGGCTCCTACTGAAGTAAATATGATGTCGACAGAATAGATGAACGTCAACCTGAAGGTTATCCTGCTGGAGTTGTGTCAAAGAGGGAAATAATGGTCCCTGGGCTTGTTTTGTAAGGAGTGGAGCAGAGATGCGTTCAATAAATCGGTTGTTATTGGCTGGATCAGACAAACTGTCAGAGTTGATCATCTTCATGAGGAAGAATGCAAAATAAGGATGTGCTCCTGGAAACAGCCAGTTCCTCTTTGGATTTGACTTATTTTTAGTTGTGTTTTGAACAACATAGAACAAAATATTCAAATGTTCTTGTACTGATTCTTTAATTACTCATGTTGATCAAAAAGACAATAAACCTTCTCCCAAATGAGGGAGGCAAAAGCAATAATTTCCTTAATTTCCGTTAGATTGCAAAACAACTATTAACCTGTTTTTAAGTAATTCCGTGTATTTTATTGTAGAGTTCACATAAAAACAATAGGAGCAGAACACGATAAATAGATGTTTGGAAGATGTCGAAACCTTAAAAGTAAGCTAAACACCAGTTGACCTACATTTGCTTTTTTTTAATATTTGTCCCGCTGTAAAACCCAAAAGCTTTAGAGTATAAAGTCTAGTGCCGATGCTCATAAATTCTCCTTCAGGTCCTGAAGCTGCAGCGTAGAACAGAGTCAGGATCTGCGGTCTTTCTGTAAAACGCTGACATTATTCAATGTTTCCTGTTCTTTTCTTGTTGGAAAATTTGAGATTTTGTCTTTTCTCCTGGATTCTTGTAGCCTCAAACTCTACTTAGATCAGTTTTAATCCACTCTAGTATTATTCTTGAATCATTAACTTAGACTTTATCTGAGACAAAGTTAAATATTGTATTCATGTAGATGTTGATAGAATAATATTTTAGTAATGAAATTATCAGCTAAAAAAAACATGTATTTTCTTGACTTTTCTTTTTTGTATGTTAACATGTGTTTGATCCAAATTTTTTGGTGGCCCTAAAGAGCAAATCACATCAACAAAGCACTTGACGCAGAGGCATTTTAAAGACCACAATGACAATCAAAGCAAAACCAATATAAAAAAACACCATTACAATTCAGAAAAAAACAACAGAAACCAAACCAAAGAATTCCAGAAACCAAAACATAAACAAAAATGAAAAAAAACATTTCATAAAACAAATGTAATTTTCAGAAAACAAAATGAAATGTTAGAAAAACGAAACAATGAGAAACCAGTCTTCACTGGAGCTGAGTATCATTAAAGCTGTTCTCACCTAACACGTTTCACAAGTCAAATTTGTGTCTCAAATTTGAAGTCATGCGGTGAATTCTCTGCTTGCCACTAGTCCAAAAAAATTTTTTTTTTAGCTTGACGCTTCAGCCACATGTGGGAGGAGCTACCAGCTAATGTTTTTAGCCTGATCGTTGAACCGGTGTCTCTATTTATTTCATTTACAACGCATGGAAGATGTAGATGACATTTAGAGATCAGGTTCATTTAATTTGAAATGATCTACAAAAGCATCAGTAATCACATCTCCATGTTTGGGTTCATGGGATCATTCAGAGATTCTCTTGGCACAGTGAGCTCCACTCCTTCAGCAAAAGCTGCGTCTGGACGGCCGCTTCCGCTGTACTCTCTGTACCATTGACTCAGCATTGAAACTGGCCGTCCCTGATATGCAAATGGTGTTCAGTGTGAACAGGACTTCACAGTAGTATGAACTGCTCAGTACACAGAAGAGAATGTTACATAGACAGTCATAACACAGACCCACCTTTTACTGGAATACAACATGATTTTAAGCATTTCTACTTCTGATCACTAATATTTTTTTTATATTTCTGCAAAAGGCTTTCCTGTCAGTGCAGATTTTAGATGGACTGTTGAGGACACTCTTTTCATATTTTTTTATTTGTGTGTGTCTGTTTTCCCCATCTGTGTACATAAGAAGCCTCAGTGGGCATAGATTTAGTCTTCCAATCACGGTCTTCGACTTTGTCCAAACTTTTATTCCACATCAGGCTATCGTCATTCACATTCTGGCGTTTTACCCCCTGCTCATTTGAAGCTTTCTCTCTGCATCTAAGATAGGCCTAAGAAACCAATTTCTCATCCATGACTGTTTTATTTCATGCTTTTACTCCACCCTATGACCTCCCTATCC
The DNA here is from genome assembly GCA_014656515.1 of Oryzias celebensis. Classification (NCBI taxonomy): domain Eukaryota; kingdom Metazoa; phylum Chordata; class Actinopteri; order Beloniformes; family Adrianichthyidae; genus Oryzias; species Oryzias celebensis. The sequence goes on along the minus strand of BNCR01000017.1, from coordinate 4,368,436 downwards.
TCTTTTTAATGTCCAAAAAAGCTGCTTAAGCCTTTTGCAAACAGCCGCATGTGTTGCAGCCCTCCTCGTGCTCTTGGAGACAGCAGGAATTTTCCATAGATCAGGTCGCTTTAAACCTGCATGGGCAGCCTCACTTGATGAATCAGCCTCCGTCTGCTGGATTGCTTTCCTCTAGCCCTTCCCTGCCTGACTGCTGTCAGGCTGCAGAACTCTCCCACGGAGTTTTTTTTTTTTTTCCTAAAACAGGATTTGTTCATAAATTAAGCCATGCAAAGCTTAACATTTGAATAGGTGATCACATTTAACACCAGTCATATTGTTAAATCGTGTGTTATGTTGCTTCCTCATTATTGCTTTTTCTGTTGTTTTTTCTGTTGTCACTTTTTCAATTGACAAAAATGTCACCAGATTTCTGCAGTTCTATGATATAAGATGCTGTTTGCTTACTTAATGTCTCTGAAGACCCTGTAGCAGCTTAATTATAGTGTTTCATACCTCATTTGCCCTCTTTGGCACTTTCTCTATTTGTATTTTCTACTCTCAGCAGTTTGAATGTTGTAAACATAGATTTATTTTGTATGTTTTTTCTTCGCCCTCTATTTAAAGGGCCTATATCATGAAAAAAAACACGTTTTTGAGCTTTCAAGTGTATTAAATGTTAATTCCCCGTGAACAACAACCTAACAGCGATATTTTGATCCATTCACGCTTCTCTGATCATTCTTCTAAAAATCTGAGCACCAACCCTTCCATGAAAAAGAGCAGGTCCTCACATTGTGACGTAGGCAAGTGGAAAACAGCTGCACTGCCAGCACTGTTAGCCCCCAGGCTAACACACACACACTTCAAAATCTCCATTTTATATGCACAATATGCACATCCGTTTTTGCAAAAAGTTTGTTTGTTTGCATGGGCAAAACGCCGGTTCTAAGATAATGTCATGAAATGGAGCTAAAGGCGGTGGAAAAAGTGGAAAAACGGCAGCAGCTCAAATCACTTATCTTGGACTTTAATACAGAAGCTAAATACATGCACTGTTCAGGCTCTGCCATCAGCTCTCTTTGTCTTTTGGAACTTTATCAAAAAATGTATTGTCATTTATTACTTTATTTATATAGTCTTCCCTCGCTATAGTCTGGTTCACGCAATATTGCAGTTTTTTTTTTCAGTGGAATTTTGCATCCTTTTTTTAACAATTCATTGTTGTGTGTCCAGAATACACTCCACTTTCAACATTTACATAAATCTTCGATGGCAAGCAGATCTCTGTTTTCAACCTATAAAGAAACGTTATTGTACTTTTAGTGTAATTTGTTTTCTGATATTATCTGTTTTTATTACCTGATGTTTTTGGGGGCAATTTCCCTTTTGTTGGATAAATTCAAGTTTTCTCTGTTTTTATTTTCTTAATACTGGGCTTATATTCCAATAAAAGAAATTAACTTTAAGAGTTGAAACAAGAGAGAAAAGTGTCAAAATGTTAATATCAGTCTGAGAAAAGTTTCTAAAGTGTGTAGTGAGGAGTTAACACCCTTTCAACCATCTATTCTTAATAAAAATCAATAAAAGCTGACTACTTTGGGGATTTCACCTATCACTGGCTATTTTTGGAACATAAAACTTTAAAGGAGAGAACTCATTATTGGATTAAATGTTTTTTTGAAGAACAAATGCATTTAAAGTCAATATTGCATAAAAAAGAGGGAAAAAAAATCCATCAAAGCTAGCAAAGGCTGGAAAACTTCAGAACAACTTATGTCAACAATGTCTGACATTGTGGAAAATACCAGTGCAAATCCTGATCAGGATCATGGGGTCATCTGAGACATTCACAGAACACCCCCCCCAAGGCTGTCCACCACAGGGTCACAAGTACTGAAAACCCCACTCACTCACTTCTCAGAGGCAGTCTAGAAACACTAATGATGGATGAAGCCATATAAAATAGAGGAATGTAGAAACACGTTCAAGGTAAATACTATTTCTGCTGTTGTCGCATCATGTCTGTGACCAGAATTGCAGTTCAGTCTGTTGTTTACATGAGACGAAGGTTCATGATTCATTCATGCTGCTTTTATCACGGTGCTTCTGCGCTCATCAGTAGTCAAAATGCAACTCATTTGCATTTCGTCCGATTGCGTCTGTCAGGTTTATTTTCAGCCATGTTGCTGAACAACAGCTCTGGAGCTTTATTATTTAGTGAGAGGACATATTCTTGGCATCTTGTGTTTGAAACGCAGTATTTTAGGGTGCAGTGGAAGACGTGTCTCAATTGAAAAGGACTTTCATTAAAATCATGTAAATAGAACAGGTATGCTCAGCTTATGAGCTTGGTAAATATGAAGAGATGTTATACCACTAAAATCAGTTGGAGTCTGTGTGTGTGTTTGTTTAGAATTCCATTTCCATTCTGTGCTGCTGTTACTATGATATAGATATTATGTCACTTCTTTTTGGGCAGAAAGCTGTTGGCAAAATTTAGCATTTACATCAGCAAACTGAACATATCTGTGCTGGAATGTTGTTCTTTGGGAAACCGCAACAAAAACTGGGTGACTTTGTTTGACAAGAGAGACCAAGAGCAACGTTTAGCTGCAGCGTGAGCTTGTGTTGTGTTCCATAGTGAACTTGTTAGCTATTGCTGTGTTTAAATCAGTGAGAGCAAAAAAGAAAAAAATCATTTGATGATTTGTGACGGTAAAGAAGATTCACCTGAGACTTCCTTCATCACAACAGTATTTGATCAACACTGTAACCTGACTACTCACTAATGATCATAGCAAACCCGAACATTTGCTTCTCTCTTGGCCACTTTCCGTTTTGATGCTTCACTTTGTCATGTCTTGGCAAGAACAATGGATTTCTCTGGATTTCTCATGGCTTTCATCTGCCAGTGGAGAGTTAAATTCCACATCAGCTCCTAACATTTCTCTCTACTGGTTTAATAAAATAAGACTCCATCAAGAAAACAACAGCAAGTCAACAGATTGTAGTTTGTTCTCCTTTTGTCAGCTGGAGCAATCTGACCTCCAAGGTTCATATTCACTCAGTTGTCTTTGATACACTGGGACCATCACTTAGCAACAGTTTGCTGCAAATCATTTTCATCTCCTTTTTAACCTTTTTTCTGCATTTTTTTCCAAGATCTCCAGACCTAATGTTCCCATGCATCTCTTTTCTCCAGGTGTTCAAACTGAAAGCTGTCCAACTCGCTGAGAAGCTCCTTCCTGCCTTCAACACCCCCACTGGAATCCCCTGGGCCATGGTTAACCTTAAGAGGTGAGTGACTGAAAATCAATGTCATTGCATCTGATCAGTTTAACTTTTGTACCACCACAGAGACTTACTCTAATGTGAAATTACTGAACTGAAGGTTTTCTTGCTGCTTAATGTTCCATGTCCCCTCTTGTTCAGTGATATATATATATATATATGTATATATGTATATAAATATTAGGGCTGTCAACGTTAACGCGTCAATGTAAAAAAAAAATAACGCGTTCATTTAGAGTAATTTAAAAAATGAACACGTTAATATTCATTAATGCAAATTATTTACACTTGAGAAGCGACCGTCTTCTGCTTTGCGTCTGACGATACAGGCTTCGAGGCGTACATTAATTTCTGAAAATACACTAATACCATGGTCAATTACAAAAATAATAATCCATTTTTAGTACGTTATTCTCTTCTTTTTTTTTTGGTTTACTTTCTCAAACTATTCGATTGGTGGTGCAGCCCGTTGTCACAGTAACAAAACAAAGTGTTGCTGAGCATATATATATCTATATATATATATATATATATATGCTGCTACTATAGGCTCAGTAAAGCATCAGTTCAGAGAGAAAGTTCACCTCTTATTGCTTATTTTTGTTCAGAAGATGAAGCAAAAAGTTTATCTTAAACTAAAACCATTCATTCATTTTTTTTTTTCTTTCTGGACTTTTTTTTTGTTCAAACGCTGCAAATGTTTGTATAAAATGTACCTCCATATATAGAGAGAGAGAGCGACGAGCGAGCGAGACAGAGAGACAGAGAGAGAGATATAAAACTGGGGGAGGGGTTACTGTTGGTGTTAAAATGCATTAATTTAAAGCTTTTTAGGTCAGCACGTTTTTGTTTCATATCCTGGTTTCTGTTTTAAACAGAAAATCTTTGTCTCATTTACAAATTCTGTAAATGAATGTCATTGGAATGGCAGGTGTCGTTAGATAACTGGTTTATTACACATTTGAGATAATCCCAAAATCCTTTTCTCTTGTTGTTTTCACAAAACCAAAACTCTGAGACACTGAAGCGATTTAATGCCCGTTATTTTCCTGTACAGTCCCCCACATAATCATGTATCACCAGAGTTTAATTACCACAGTCAAAGCACGTTTGTCAACAAAAGTCAGAGTTCCCCAGAGATGCACATAAAGAGCCCTAAAAGCTCTGTTTGAATGTCTTACAATGATTGTTTTACAGAGGATTACATAGTTTTAGAATGTTTATCTTTTAAAAGACTTTTTAGAATGACAATCCTTCCATTAATTTCTACATTGTGGTTGCAGCTCTGAACGACAGTAATGTCAGATCGACCTGACAAAGCTTAAAAAGCTCTAGCAGATCCTCGCTCCACCCACACGTGGTTTGACTGCTTTTGCCTGATTAGACCTCTTCTCAGGGCTGCGTGGGTGTTCACAAACAGTGCTGGAAGAAGACAATAAGCACAGCTTTTTGTGTTATTCCCAAAGGTCTTGTACTTTTAGCTCCACACCAAGAAATAGCTTTAACAGCAAACAGTTTTTCTCTGATGAGTTTCTTACTTGTGTTTTTTTAACTGAGATGTTTGATTTTATGCTTGATTTTTCACCAAATAATTCCTTTTCTATCCCCTGTAACCTAGACAGTTTACATTTTGTCACTGTTAAAATGTTCTAAATGCCATTAAAATGTCTTTTTTTTTATTTAAGTACTTTTTCAAAGCCCTGGATGGGAACCAAAGGCCATACCTCACAAGTTGTTTGAACCATATGTTTGGTATCATAAGGAAAGACCATTTTCAACCAATTCATTTAAAACATTAATGTAATGCTACATTCACACCAGGCTGGGAAGCACGTAATCAAGCAACTGCTTTCAATGAAGTCTATGTAGACACACATATGGGCGGCTGTGGTGCAGTGGTAAGGGCAGTCGCCCTCTGATCGGAGGACTGCAGGTTTGATTCCCGCCCATACAAGGGCAAGACACTGAACCCCACTTTGCCTCTGATGGAAGTTTGGCTCAGTGTGTGAATGTGTCTGTGAATGTGTGAATGGGACCTTCAATGAAGGTAGAAAAGCACTATATAAGTAAACGCCATATATGCGTTTCTGAGTTCTGTGTTAGTCTGACGCTCCCAGCTAACTCGTGTTCAAAACTCTTACATCCACACATCGATACGCAAGTTTTTAAGTCAGTTTTCAGACTCTCCGTACAAAACGCGCAGTGATTTAGCACGCTTCAAAAGTTAAACCAGGTGAACTTTGACTTCTCAAGGGCTCTGATTTAGTAGTGTGGGTATCATTCTTTTCAAAACACGGAAGTACTAACCGTTTGAAGATTGGTCGTGAAAGAGAAATTCATAATTGTGGTTAGAGTTCTATGACACCAAGTCTTTCATGTATCGGAATAGAACTGTGAAAGAAAACGTCTGGAGCAAAAGTCACCAGATTTGCATCCCTGACATTTTGCACCAAACTTCTTCCAGCTGTTATGAGTATGTGCTCTATTATAGGATAGCAACAGACCTGATGCTGAAAGCGTGTTCAAGCACCCGCATTCAGCGTGTTCTTGAATGCACCACACGTGCCTGGTGTGTGCATAGCATAACAGTAAATCCCTTTAAAAAAAAGTGACAATTTTTACAATTCCTCCAGAGTGACAGGTTTAATGTTTGTAGGGAGATGCAGTCTCATATCGACCAAAAACTCTGAAGTAACCACTGACCCTGGGCAGAGATTTGCACCATCTAATCAATGTTTGGCTATTTTCTCACTTTCTCACCTCCAGCCTGCTCTCCCGCTCACCTCCACAACCACATATGAGCTTTTCTAGCTTTGTGTTTGAAAAGGGCAGTTCTGGGATTATCTTAATGCTAATGACTTTCTGGGTTTATTTATTTTTTTGTAATTTTTGCATAATTTCGCTAACTGAACAAGGACTTCCTAGATCAATATTTTAACTGCTGCATGGATGTAAAAGAAAAGTTAATTCTCTGCTGGGGTCTTCATTTAGACAACATTTTGTGTTTTTTTCTGAGCTGACGTCCTAACTTTACAGTCCTTTTCAGAGTGGTCTTTGCTTTTTTTGCCTTTGTAGCGGTGTCGGCCGGAACTGGGGCTGGGCATCAGCAGGCAGCAGCATTCTGGCTGAGTTTGGGACTCTGCACATGGAGTTTGTTCACCTGACGTACCTGACAGGAAACCCCGTCTACTACCAAAAGGTATGGCTTTAACTTACTCAGTCTTTCTCTGATGTTTCTCAAACTGTCGACTGCATGCCAGCCCTTTTTCATGCCCTCCTATTCCTTGAAGGGGAAATGAAAAAGAACTTCAAACTGTTGAACAAAGCTCTTTGAGATTTTGAAATACGTCATAAAGCATTATTTAGTGCAATTACATTTTTTTAAAAAGCTAGTATATTCCTTTAACATGAAACCTGTGAAACCTCAGGTGATGCACATCCGTAAGCTGCTGGCCAAAATGGACCGACCCAATGGCCTTTACCCAAACTACCTGAACCCTCGCACGGGCCGCTGGGGCCAGCGTAAGTACACCATCATGAATCTTGCACCTTCTGGGACAACTTGTTGGCTTGACTTTTGTGGAGTATTAAAGTAAGTTTGGTAAACTGACTAAATACCATGAACCCCTGATCTTCAATCGGCTAGTTTCTGGTCGAGTTGTAAAATTCATGAGAGCTTCAGATGATCATTTGTTTAAATGTGCTTTGAAGGAGCAGAAGTAGCCACAGTGTAGAGGAATGATGGGGAGTAAAATAGATGTTCTTTAATAAGGACAAATTGAATCAAGAAGGCAGAAAACGGGGGATGCCGTATTTCCACTATATTGATTGCATCTGGCGCTCTGCCCAAGGAAATTAACGGCTCTCAGGGAGAAGTTAGTCAACCAGTGACATTGAGCTGCTCCCCAGAAATGCCTGTTCTCTGGCAAACGCTGTTTTAAAGAAACAAAGTGTCTTAAGTAAATGGTTTCAGTTAATATAAGAGAAATATTGTCAATATTTGTAATGTACCGTCGATGGTACTTTTGAAGTGAAAGCGAGTTTTGACTCAGCTGTGACTCAGCACTCCATTGTTCAAATGTACGGCTGGAGCATTTCTTAAGTCTTAATGAAAAGCTTCAAAGAGGATCAATGAAAATGAAAGAAAAACAGCTTGCAAGTATTTGATCAATTTATTATTATTCACTATATTAAGTTCTGATAGGCAGTTTTTTTCCTGGAATTGATTCCATATCATTTTTGTCAAATATTTATGTCATCAAACGAGTATAACATTATGTATTTGCTGGGAGAAATTGCAACAAGTGATTCAGTGCTGTTGTTGGAGTCATAGAAAATGAGCTTCTCCAAAGTTTCTGTCAGTCCACTGATGCTCCATTTCAGAGGCTCCAGTCTTCCCTCGTTTATAGCAGGAGTTACGTTCTAAAAACACCCAGGATATGTGAAATACAGAAAGTAGGATTACAATATTTTAAGCCATAAAAACCCAGACTCATTTTTGTTCTTCTGATACCCTGATGTCACAATGAGATCTATGTAACTCTGGCAAGATGAACACATTCTGTATAGGAGACATGGCGCAGAAGAGATTGATTGACAAGCCCAACAGCCAATCAGGATGTTGTTCAGTTCGCAGAGTAAGAAAAGAAAATCCCCAAAATGCAAGACTGCAAAAGGGGAACAGCTATATAGTGAGAGAACATCGTATTTTACTTTCAGCTTACGTTATTCTTCACATTACTTCATTATTCAAAGTAAAAATCTGTTGAGCAAATGGACTGCAGGTGTGGTCACATAACCTTTTGGTTTTATTGAGTGGATAATTGCCATTTTCCCACCACAGCCCCAAATCCATGACCAGTTTGGAGAGTTACACTGAAAAATCTCCCATGAATTAATTGGACATCCTAACAGGCCATTATTTAAAAGCAGTATGTTATGTAGCCCTGCAACGGACTGGCAACGTGTCAAGGGTGGACCTTCCCTCACACAGCAGTAGCTGGGACTGTCTCCAGCAACCCCAACAGGGAGTTTGGAAGATTCAAGGAGGGGTTGAGGTTAATGCACAGTTTGCATGAGTTTTACTGAGAGCTACACTTTGAGTTTTAAGGGCTTTATTGTCATCTGCAGAGTGAGGAAACGGGTTTCCCTGAACAATGAAATTCTTATTTTGCTGTTCACTATGAATGCCATAAAACACTTTAGGTTAGAAAAAATATGAAATAAAGAAGAATATGACTAAAAATATCAGGAGTAAAATATGTAAATGTAACTTCTAGATATCTGATAGTTAAAATTACTTTCTAATTTCCAAAAATTAACTATTTGCTGAAAATGTGTATTTTCAGTGTTATTCTCTCAAATGGAGTGCTATCATCTGGCAGTAGTTTATAGTTTTTTATATCTATCTGCATTTGCTGAAACTGCTCTGGATTTAATTGTTGAGGGTTTTTTTTATATTAGAACTTTTGACAACCTACAATAATGTATGATGACAGATTTTATATTGATATTCCAGTTGAATATGAATGCATTGTGAATATTAAAGTGTTTCTGGATGTGGTTTTGCCTACCTTGAAACGGTTTCTAATGGTTTGCTGCGGATCAGATAAGACTATCTACCTGGAGTTTTCTCCGCCGTTCAGTGAGAGGAAATGAAAAGATGAAATCTGTTTTCAAATTGAACGTGGTGTGTCTTTGTGTGTGTGTGTTGAATAATGAAGTTGTCTAGTGTGCCATTTTAATGTATTCTATTCCACAACACTCCTAAAGTACGTGGGAAATAGTAAATATATTTTCAATAGCTTCTGGTGTCCATACAGATGAATTCTCTGTTTTATCTGGTTTACTTTTCCTCGAAACAAATGGAGCACTCCCGCCAACCCATACATGAATGGAGGGTCTCATTAATGGATGGTTTGGTGGCTCAGCATGCAGACTGATGCTCTTGTAAGTGCACAGACTTTGAGCCAAATGCAGGGAAAATAAATAGACTGAAGATGGATGGAGGGCAGATTGATTGATGAAGCAATGAGTACATAAACAGATGGAGAGTTTGCTGTCAGGCAGTACGTCCAGACAAGTGCTGATGGATGCTTTGTGTGCAGCTGTAGCTCTGTGCCTGTACTGTACCAGCCATTAGTTCCTGTGCATCACATACATGTCACCAAAGCATGCAACTGTTGCTATGAATAGAGGCGTTGGGAAACGATTCCAAAGTCTTCGCTTTATAAGTGATGTGTAAGAAAAGAGACTGCACTGCCGCCTCATATCCATCAAAGTAGAACCAAAGCTTCAATACTGTCATAAGTCTTGTCTAAAGTGGCTAAATTGACTGGAGTTTACTCCGCCCAACTCAATATCCATCCAAAAATGGGCAGGACAAAATCAAGTGAGAGTCATGTTGGTCCAGTCATTGAGCCACCCAATCAAAGCGTGCCCCCAACAATGCTCTAACTATGCGCGTGCACACACGCACACACACAGCTGTCATGAAGAGAAAAAAGAGCAACAATAATCTAACAGTCTTCTGACAGCAGACCTTACAACAAAAGTCAAAAGAAAGGTATTCCCCTGAAAACGAAGGAGCCCCAAACTGTTCATAATTGCATAAATATGATCTTGTGAAATCATTCATTCAACCAATAAATATTTCATAAATGTATTAAGAGATCATTAAATTGTGAAAAACCTGCACACACATTAAATTAGCCATAATATTATTAAATGTATTTCATTCAGCTTTAAAACCTGCTCAGTCTTTCATAACATATTTTAATTATGTTGAATATTACTACCTTTTTATAATGTTTTTTTTTTTCATAAACACAGTGTTGTTTTTCAGAATGACTTATTCATTTCATAATGAGCTTCTTCAGCAGAATGAGTCTGTCTGTCAATCAGTGAATAGGGCTGGATCTAAACACTCATTGGCTGATCCTTCGTCATCGACTCATATTTCTAGACAGCCGCTCTGCTGTGTGCCAGTTAGAAAGATTAAATTTTTATGTCAAGGTTTGCTGATGGTAGCTGATCAAAAAGAGACAATCTGTCGTCAGATGTTGTTTTGAGTCGTTTGGATGATATCTTTGAAATGCTCGTCTTGAATAATTGCTGCAGAAGATGCAACATCCACAACTACATTATCTTTCAAACTTTACTGAACTGAGCAGCTGAGCACCGGGTTCATCTGGACTGAACCGCTCAGCAAACTATAGTTCAGTGAAGTTAGGAAGATGTTCACAGATTGGGACTTCCGGGCTCAATAACTTTTCTGATGAACGTTCAAACGTGGCAGCAATTATCTCAATCATTTTGTATTAACACAGAGTGACCTACAAGTTCATTTCAAAAGAAAAAAGATGTTTTTTTGCCTTTTAATGAGAAGTGTTCTCTTTAAGCTGCAGATGGAGACACGATAGCGAGACGGCTGCAAAGTGCAAACTACAAGAAAAGGCCATTCTGTAAAAATCAATAATCTCTCAAAAACCAATACATTTCTACATATGAGCCAGTAATGAAGACTCGTCACCATATTCATGTTACAATAAATATTTTGGGAGAAAGGCATTCTTCATTATATTTTATTTATTTATTGTATTATCAATTTTTATTAGAAATATAAATCATAATAAAGATGCTAAATATCTCTGAAATACACGAGTTACATTCACCAAACCTCTTTATCTTTAAAGATATGAATCATAATTATTAAAACGGATTATTAGCTCTGAAAATACTCTGGTCAGAGTGACCAAACACTCAGATATGATTCATCTTAGTCATGCCATCGTATTACAACAAAGATTTTTGGAAAAAGTTATTTTGTTTTTATTTAGGATTTTCTTTTTTACAAATGTGGATCATATTTGGACAAAAGAGTTTGATAGCTCTGAGCATATGGAATCTACAGTCACCACGCTTTATGTAAGTCAGTAAATGCAGTTTTGAGCCAGAATTGCAACCCACTACAGCACAAGTGTTGAACGCTCATCAGGTCGTGCACACCTAAGCATGAGCGGGCCAGGGTGCGCACAGGGGGGAGAGGAGAGTTTGACACGCCGTTTTCAGTAGCTGTGTCATTAGTCTGAGCTTTTTCTAGCATATTTTCTGTTTTTTATGCGATTTGAATTAAGAAATACTCAATTATTTTATGTAGGTCCTCTATTGAAGTGGTCCCCAACTACCGGGCTGCAGACCGGTTCCGGTCCATAGAGCAATTGCCACAGGGCTGCGGAAAAAATAATTAATTATTTATTTTTGAATCCCGAAAATCTTTTATTTTGAATAATAACCGGATTCTCTCAGCTACACCTTCGGTTACTTGAGCTGTAAAGTTTAGTCAGTGGAGCCAAATGACTACGTCTGAACGACCTTTTATTCTGAAGAACCTTGTGGTTTTGAAAACGACCGGATTCTTTCAATTCCATTTCAGTCACTGGAGCGCTAAAAGCAGTCAGGAGGCGTACAACACAAGAAAAGTTGTAACGGGACGGGATAAAGTTCTTACTGTAGCGGGAGCCAACCAATTCAGTCACGAATGAACGCCGACCCGGCGTTTATTACAGACCGGCGTTAATTGGAGACCAGTGTTTATTCCATCACAGACAGAATGGTTATGGTTTTGGAGGTCATTTTGCGTAAAATTCGATCCCAAATGCAGAAAATAACAGATTTAGACATTTCAGGATTTAAAGGAGCCCGTACACTATTAGAGACCGGCGTCTATTACAACTAACACCTGTTAGACCCGGCTTTTATTGGAAACCGGCCATTATTGGAAGATATACGGTACGTGCTTACACCTACAGTTTACACGAGCGGGGTAGTGTTTGCATTATGGCAAGCAAAAGAGGTCAATAATTGTTGCGCTGAGCAGAGGCGTGAGCCGGGTGGTGGATTACACGCACAGCAGCACATGAACGCGTATGATCAAGGTGCAACAACTACAAACTACATTAATACCAAAACATAAAAAAATGAGTGACAGCAGGAAAAGAATCAAAATCAAGAAGCATTTCATTTTATTGATAAGACAAAGGAAGAGTGTAGAGTCTGCAGTAAAGTCATTTCATCTAAAACAGGCTCCACAAACAACCTGTACAGACACCTGAGAACTGAGAGAAGCTTCTTCGAAACTGGATTTCTAAATAGAAACCTGTATTGAGAATGAGTCTTTTTTTCTGGTTTTGTACATTTTAATTTGTATTTTGTGTTGTGATTGCAGTATTTTCTGTTGTTTTGCTTCAAATTTGTTTTAAAGGAAAAACTAAGAAATGTGTATAGTTAAAAGTTGAATTGTACATATTTGTTTTGATTTATCATTTATTTTGTAAATTTTGTCTGGAAGGGGTAAATAACAGAACATTTACATTATACACTTCTATGAATAAAAACACTTTTGTTTACACTAGTTATTCATTTTGTGCCTAATTGTAATAGTTGTTAGTAATAAATTAAATAAAGCAACAAGGAAACCTGAAGAGCTGTTTGGAAGCCAAAACTTCTTGTGAGCCAATCCCAAAGAGCCTGTTCTCAAAGAAGAACTATAATTCCACATCACTACAACCAATGAGAACGAGGACAAAAAAGTGAAGGCTGAGCCATTTTGTGAATCTAAAGTGCAGCAATCATATATCGATGGCAGCGATTACAACCATGGCGAGTTTGTTGACAGAAAAAAATGACATCCTGAGAAGAGTAAAGATGAAATAGTTCAGAAAGCTGGTAGGAAAGTCAGACGGAATTTAAAAAAATGTATGAGACTTGAGTGTGATGGTGATGTAACGTCATATGCATCTTGTAATTAAAAATTACGATGTAATTTGCCTTACAAATTAAAACCCAAAAATTGTCACATTAAAATGACAATAACATTTAATGTTTAAAATATTGACAAAAAAAGACAAAACTATGTGGGAGCAGGACAATAGCTGGATTATTTTGAACGAGAGTTGGACGGGAGTGGGAGTCAGATTACCGGGAGCAAGACGGGACAGGATTATTTTTCAGATTTTGCTGTGGGAGCGGGACGGGACAGGAATCACTCTCTGTGGGAGCCGGACGGGACAGGAGTGAAAATCCCTGTCAGCCTTTAGTGCAGGCAACAGCTGCAGGCGGTGGAGGGGGCGATCTATGAAGTTAGTTTGTTTCCAAAGTTTTGTGCGTCTGTAAAAAGGTTTTGTATTTGTAGTGAGAGATTGTGTGTGTAAAAATGTTTGTACTTTGTCGCGCAGTCTTGTTTTTGAGTTGCAGTTGCTACAAAAAGGTTGGGGAACACTGCTCAACTGTTAGAAAACTTCACAAGAACATGTTAAAAACACAAAAGAGACCATTTTTATTGGAATAGGTCTTTAATGACCTTTAACTTTGTTGTGAAGAAAATTTGGTCTTTTGCAGTGTGACTGAATTTGAAATGGATTTCCAATAGAAATGTCCCAACTTTTTCAGAGTTGTGGCTGTACATGGTCATGTCTACATGGAGTGGACTAAGCCACAAACCATCCTGTATTGGTATTATCAGAGTGTGTCATTTTCTGTCTTATATTTTCCCATTTTTGTATATTTTCTTTTGTGGAGTGTGAGTAAAGAAGTTTACTTTGAAGTGGCCTATTCTTAATGAAAGTACTAGCTGAGCACCCACATGCACATTCAAGTGAAAAACTCCAGAGCTCTCTTTTCCCTGAGTAATGCCTTCAAGGTTGTTTGTGAGGTTTCTATGTGACAAAAGATGAATAATTCATTGGTGTCTCTTGGTCCCTGTCTTTCAGTATCCCCTCAGTTCCCTGCAGGCATTCACATTCGGATAAGAATCTGCTTGATGATGAGACACAAAGCATCTGCTTCGATATCAAATGTGATTATGTAGAGTTAAAGAGATGACTGCACACAGGGGATGGGAGATCCTGATTCTGCCCTGTTATGTCAGTGATAAAAAAATGTTTCGTCCATGAAAAAGTGATAATTCATGTAGGCATGTGAGATAACAGTGAAAGATGAGACCCAGAACAGAAGAAATGGCACATTCCTCCACATTTTAAACATTATCACCCATCTTCTTGTTTCCAGGCGCTATAGGAGGAGCCAATTTGTGGTTGTTTTTGCAATGTTGTTACAAGTAAACACCTCAGGGTGTGAAAGACAGGTTGACACCTCAAAAATAGAATAACAAGAACCAAATCAGTACTTCGAGTTCAAATTACTCTGCAGAAAGTTTACTGTTGTTGCTGTTTTTCTTATAATGAAGCTCTTCAAAGCGAGCTTCAGTTGCCCTCTTGGGGAGGCCACTTTTCTCTGTGAGGTTAAGTGTGTGTCAACCTCTCCAAGTGGACCAGCAAATTAGGAAAACGGTGAAGCTGTTGCTGCAAGCTCTGATGCATCAACAGGTCAAAGAGAGGACACTGGCTTCCAATGTGATGTGGATATCCAAGGAAGAGAAATCCATAGATCCTTCTGAAGCCACGACTGAGACTTTTAAGGCTGCAGAAGTTTAGAAATGAATAATTCACAGTTTTTCTAGTGTGATGGTCTCTGGCTGATCACTCTCCTATCTTTTATCTGTGACTTCTATATGTTTGTAGATCACACTTCAGTTGGAGGGCTGGGCGACAGCTTTTATGAGTACCTGCTCAAGGCCTGGCTCATGTCTGACAAGACTGACACAGAAGCTCGCAAGACCTACGACGATGCCATCGAGGTACGGTCCAGCAACCTTTAGAATCCCTTATAGGCCGAATGAACTCACCGATGCTGATCGGCTGCTCAGTGTGGGCGTCCAGCTGCACAAAGGACAGGTGTCCAATTGCTCTGGTGGTAATCATGTCCTTGATTAAGCTCCAGCCTGTGGATGATGATGATGTCTTTTGATGATTATGAGTGTCAGGCTGGGCTGAGCAGATGCTACAAAGCAAAGGGTGAGAGATGAGGCTGGCTTTTACAGTTGGCATTTTTTCTTCTGTTTCATTGCACTCACTCACTTGTAATTGCACTCGATGTCAATGGCCCATTTACACCATGTTACCCTCATCATTCATCTCCTCACAGTTAGGATTCCATTCATTCACCAGCTGGAGACAGACAGTGGAAACCCCCATTCATTTGACCAAAGCTGCACATCTTCACGAAGAATGTTTATCATTTAATTTCTAAACAGTTTTTCCAATTACTTTATGACACTTTAGGCCATTGAGCGCCACCTCGTACGCAAGTCCAACGGCGGGCTGACTTTCATCGGCGAGTGGAAGAACGGCCACTTGGAGAGGAAGATGGGCCACTTGGCCTGCTTCGCTGGAGGCATGTTTGCACTGGGCGCCGACGGCTCGCCAGACGACAAAGCCGGACACTACCTGCAGCTCGGAGCGGAGATCGCACACACCTGCCATGAGTCATACGATCGCACAGGTGAGCCTACACCAACACCTCTACAGCTCCGTCCTCCTTTACCAAGGCAACTTTGAGTGGGGTGGGGGTGGGGGCAATTCAGCAGATAATTATTTTAATGTATATAGTAAACACAATCAAAAATAAAATACCCATTTATGTATAAGTCAACTGAAGTTTGAAAAGAGCCTTGGATGAAGTAACTGATGAAGCTTTGACTGTTCTGGTAACATTGGAGTATCCTTTGGCCTCTGAGGTAAAACACTCAACACTAAACCTGATTGTTGTTTTTAATTCACTGCTGGTGCTTCCGTTTGTGGCACAACCTGCCAAAGCTTCTTTGAAGCAACACGGATCTGCCGTCTACTCTAATCACAGATCATTTTTCATAGTCTGTCAGATAGAATTTGCTCTTTTTTCTTATCTTGCATTTTTAAGGTCCCTGGAGCTTAACCATCATTTCTTATTCAACAGGGACCGCTGAGATCAATAGATGTCAGTTAAGAAATACCAGAGTGCATCGTGCTCATTTGTGCGTCTGTTGTCAAGAAGTGTAAGGTTTCAGTGAGAAAAAGGCAAGGTTGCTATGGCAACAAACAAAGATGCAGAAAAAGGTGGAATGAAATGCGGATGGTGTTGGAAAGAAACCAGTGATGTGTCTAAACAAATTCTTGAGTTTAGGAGTTTAAAAAATTAGAAAATGACGCTAAAATTATCAAAGAGTAACTGGGCGGCTGCACTTGACTTGCTACTGCTAATTCTATTATTCTTTAGCCGCGGTGTCCCTTTTCCAGGATCATCAGCACCCTCTTCCTTGTGGCATTCGTACTGCCTGCTTTACCAAGTGTATTTCTAAGGCACGTTTATAGCATGTAAAAATACTAAATGAGTCACAAACTGTACAGTGTACTCAGACAGATGGCAAGGAATAAGCAAATTAAGTAATTTGGAAAAATCATCTTTTATGATGATTGAAAGATAGAATTAGTAAAACGCACGTGTCAGCTGAAGCTCCAGTCTGTGTGTGCGGGATAGGTACCACATCTACTCGGCCTGTCAGAACGACTCGGGGTCCTTCGTCTAATGATGACATCACCCTACGGCAACCCTACTTTTAATGTACATTACATTTTGTGATCATTTTAATTAAAATTTTAAAGAAACTTAAAAGAACTGCATTTGAAGTAAGGTTAAATGTTTTACTCTGTCATTTGGTTAATAATATTACCCTGCTTTTTTTTTTTCAACCAATGAGAGTGTTTGGTTGACAAAAAAAAAAAAAAACCTGTCCCAACTATACGTGTGCTTGAATATCCCTGTTCTTAACTATGTTAAACAAACAGAAGATCAATAGTAAAACAATGACAAAAATGACAAACAATATAACTCATTTGTTTTATTCTAAATTCACTAAAACAGATTTTTATTAGAAATCCATCAACAACCATTAGATTTATTACTACATGATCTAAAAAAAACTTTACTAAAATCATAATTTTTAGAGAACATGTAGCAAAATGAGTTCTTGGGTTTTTCAATGGGCTTCTCACTAGAGTGAATAACTAGATTTTGACTAATTGTTTTTCTAAACTTTGGCTTTTTTTCAAACAAATGTGATCAAAAGAAGACGCTGTTAAAGAGGGAACAGCCGAGGCGCCACAGGAGGAGGAATCTGCAGGTGGAAAAGTCCTAATCCCGACCAATAGACTCAGAGGACACTTTATGTTCTCACAGTTTATCTGTGAAATATGCTGGAAAGGATAAAAAGGCAGTAAAGTCAGTGATGTTTTATTGCTCACAAGCTCATTTGTTGAAGCACTGACCTGTAATCAGCAGCTACTGACCCAAACCAAGCAAAAGATCTATTGTTTCATTTCCAGTCTGCTCTCAGACAGGTTTGACTCCTCAATCCTTCCATCATCTCCTCTCTCTGCTCCATCCTCACTAGGTCTGGTTTTCTTTCTTTCAGTTTTCCTTCATGCAATCTCATTTTCCTTCCTCTTCCTCCCTGCAGTGCTGAAGCTCGGCCCAGAGGCCTTCAAGTTTGACAGCGGCCTGGAGGCGGTGGCTGTTCGGCAGAATGAGAAGTATTACATTCTGCGGCCAGAGGTGATTGAGACGTACTGGTACATGTGGAGGTTCACCCACGATCCCAAATACAGGCAGTGGGGCTGGGAGGCCACACAGGTGAGGAGCTCCCTTTGCTTCTTAGAGGGTTCTTTCAGACCACTTCAGGAACATTGATTCTCAATAGAAACAATTTAATTAGGGAATGTTTATTGATGTTCTGTGATATAGATAGAACTGGCATGGATACGGAAGGACCACAGTGGTCCAACGATTTGTCTTCCAGAACTAGCAGCAGCAGTTGTGCAGTGGCGAGTTTAAGAATCGGTTAGGGTTAGGGACGTGTGCAAAGCAGAACCATTTCTTTTTTATAATTGCAGCTGTCTGAACAGCTTTGGTTGTTTTGTTGTTGTTTTTTTCTTTCAGAAAGCATCTGAGCTTTTTTTCTTGAAACCAGCTGTGTAGGTATTTTTGATCATTTCCAGAAAATGTTGACTGGATCCACATCTGAGAGGATTGAAGGTCTACATCCAAGAACATTTACGGTGATGGTGGCACAAAAGTTTAAAGACTCATTCCGATCATCTTTTGATCTATTATGAAAGAATCCCCAGTGGTCTTTAATTATGAGGATGTCGTCTTTAGCCTCTGTCAAACAAATTGTCGTTTTCCGGGACATCATTTCTGCAGAGGCAGCCCGCCCCTCTTTCCTTCACCAGTGCTTAGAGCAGGGAGCTTGTGACTCACCCAGCATATGTTCTACCTCACAAACTGCGTTTTTTTTTTGTCCGCTCCTGATTCACAACAATTTAAATGAAGAAACACTTAGAAACAAATTTTTAATCCTATTTTTTTAAACATATGCCCTCCATTATCAAAACATGCTATAAGAACACATTAAAAACCGTTTTCATTGGAGTGACTCTTTAAGCTGTTTCATATGTTTCATTTCCCCATTTTCTGCTGTAAAATGAGAGAAAAATGAAAGGGACAAAGCTGAAGTCAAAGTTTTATTTGCTATTTGTAACACTAAATGCTCAGCTCTTGTTTAATGAAAGATAACACAAACACTTGAGCTGGAGAAACCACTGAAGCTCAGGATTTTGGTTGTTCTTTCTAGATTGTGGGATTCTTCCTCCTTCACCTTTTGAGTTAAAACAGCAGGTTCTGTTAGTTCCTGGTGTTGTTTATCCAACCATGAGATTGAAACGTTTCATGAGAACAAAGCAGAAAGAAAACCCTCCTCCTGCCCTGCACTCTGAAAGAGATGACCTTCTATCAGGGAGTGGATGTCTCTTCTTTATCAAAGTCCTCCATGATCTGTTTTCCGCTCCTCTTTTTGAGACTTCCCTTCTTTCCTTCACCGTCTGAGCCAGAATACATGAATGCAGGAAGAGCAGCTTTCAAGCCAATAGAAGACAGGTGTGTTCATGAAAATGTTTGCAGAGAAAGGAAAGGCAGTCAAAGAGCTGTCGCTTCTCTTTTCCTCTTTCCCATAAACGTTGGTGTGCACACAGTCACTGTTAAATGTCATCGCTCCTCTGCCTTCTACTCAGCAACTTCAAAAATCAATTATTTAAAAGATTTTTAATACGATGCCATCACAAACCACTAACAAAACACTGAACGTTTGTTTTTGGCTTTGAATTTTCTGGAGCAAATTAAAAATGTAATAGGAAAAAGATCCTATAATGTAATTAATTGTAAAACAAGCCAAACATTTGGATCAAATAGTGAAGCTGGAGAAGGCAACATGTCCTTTATGGTTTTGTATCTTGTTTAAGATTTTTTTTTTAAATATTAAGATTCAAACAAATAAAATCAAACTTTAGGCTCAGAAGTTATATTAATGTTTTTTCCCCAAATGGATCTTCATTTATAAGCTGCAGTTTTTGTTTATTATATCTGCCTGGATAGATTTTTCTTAGTTCTTGGATTCTTCCCCACTTTTTCACTTCAACGCCTGCATTCCTCTAGTGCCTGTTTTTTCTCACTTCTGTTACTCGAATCAGAAAAATATTTTTTCTTTCTTTTATAACTTACTTTAGTAGCCTTTGTTGTCAAAAACGTGATTTTTATGAAGGCTGGTTTCGCGTTTTCCAATCTATTAATGACAGATAAAACAACTTTTTGAAGACCCACTCCAATGAAAATGGTCCTTTTGTTAACAGCTCCTTGTAGCTTTTTTCTCATGTTAGTGGACTTATATACTTATATAAAAGAATTTATGAATCAGACTGTTTCTGAGTATTCTGAGTATTCTGAGTATTCATTAATTCAAATCATGTTGGATCAGGAGCAGATGAAAAATGGATGTCTGAAAAAGCTCCAGTTTGTGATGCAGCAACTGCCATGGACAGGCCAAAGTCTCCCTTCTCCACTCCATTTCTAAATCCTACACCTACAGACAAACTGATCCATTAACATCTTCCTCTTCTGAGCTGGTATTTGGCTCTAAACTGAATGGCTGGATAGCTCTGATACACAAATGTTAGCTTAAGCTTGTGAGGTGCTACAAGCTAGCGTAAGAGAGTTTAACTAAAGGCATGCTGGGAAGGTAACTTCTATGCCAACAGTCCCACCCACAACCCAGAGGCGAATTTCTAATGAACTTCTGCTGCTCTGCTGAAAATATGTCTTAAAAATGACAGTTCAGTTTCATTTTGGCTAAAAACTGGAGAATCATCATTTAAAGACAATTGGGAACAATTTTACAATAAATAGCAAATAGTTAAATTGGAGCTTTCATAAAAATCTAATACAGACCGACCTCCACTGAGGGTTTCCTCCATGTGATTGTTTTTTTTGTCGTCTGTCATTTTTCCAGAGGTTGCTCTTTCTTTGTCACAGATGACCGAAGGCCTCGTCTATAAGCTCCTCTGCGGTTCTTTGAGTTTAGTGCGCTCACGTCTGTCCTGATTGAGGAATCAAACCCTGGTTCTGAGCCTGAACCCCAGCAGCAAAGCTGCTTCTTTGGGGCGTGTGAGTGTGTGGATGAAGGCGCATGTTGCCGTCATGGTGGATGAAGGTGAAGCCCAGCTGCTTCTTCTGGTGGAGCGTCCTCCTCGCTGCCATGGACTGTTTGCCTGGATTATTTATGTAGCACAGATGGTGGTGCAGAGGGGGAGTGTGTTTTCTAAGCGTCCCTTCAACGGGACATCACAGCATTGTTGTGTAGATGTGGCAGCGCTTACACACGGGGCTGTGTGCTTCCAGCTGGTTGTTGTGTGCATTGTGTAGCTGTGGGTCGCTGCAGTGTGGATCCAGAAGGGCAGACTCACGTTGAATGCAGCAGCGCATGAATAACAGGAATTATGGTCCAGACTCTTCATGGAGTAAATCTGCTGACAAGCAAGAGGTCACCTGAGGACACGATGAGGGGGGGGGGGGGGGGGGGGGGGGGGGGGGGGGGGGGGGGGGGGCGTGTGTGTGTGGGTGTGTGTGTGTGTGGTGGGGGGGATTGGAAAACCTCAAGGACAAAGATAATTCCTTCCTTACATGTTCTGGTTGTGAAGTCGATGAGCCAGGTACAGCTGCTGTTTGTATGCAGGCGCTGTTTTACGGTTACATGAAGGTCGATAAGAGTTCCAGGTGATATTTTTCTGCTGGTTC
Organism: Oryzias celebensis; assembly: GCA_014656515.1. Taxonomy (NCBI): domain Eukaryota; kingdom Metazoa; phylum Chordata; class Actinopteri; order Beloniformes; family Adrianichthyidae; genus Oryzias; species Oryzias celebensis. The sequence continues at coordinate 4,347,106 of BNCR01000017.1, read as the reverse complement.
TGGTTCTGCACACTGCCCCTCTGCTGGTGTTTGCAATTCTTCAGAACTCCTGTCCCCTTGATTAACACCTTTTTTACTTGTTTTACCTGAGCTGGTTTCATTCCTATCATCTGCAACAAGACTTGAACTCGGAATAAATCAGTAGACATAAATACTGCAGATGCATAGTTACTCCTATGCATAGTTGCTCCTATGCATAGTTGCTCCTATGCATAGTTGCTCCTATGCATAGTTACTCCTATGCATAGTTGCTCCTATGCATAGTTGCTCCTATGCATAGTTACTTCTATGCATAGTTACTCCTATGCATAGTTGCTCCTATGCAGAGGTCAATGCTAGTTCAAAACAAAACCGCTCATGTGAAAGTTCCCTACACCCAGTTTTTGTGTTGTGCACATCTGCTTTGTCCGGACGCTTTTTTGCATTGTTTATTTAAAGCAATCAAAGCAAGAATAATGCAAAAACAAGACAAACAACAGAGGTTTATATCTGTACATAGATCAAACGTAGGATAATTAGTCATAAAATTGATTGGAAAATATGCAGGAAGTAATTCACTTACTCGTTTGTATTTAGCACATGGAACCAACGAATATTGTGATTGTCAGAAAGAGTTCAGGAAATGGAGTGTGAGGAAGATTTATATAGAGAGAGAGATTATCCTGCTCAGCTTAATTTAACGTGTAATCTTTTGTATTTTTTACCCAACTGATCATTACCCGGTTCTTAACTTCTGATCAGATATTTATACGTTACCAAGACAGGTTCAGGTCATTAAGATGAAGTACATAATAACTATGTACATAAACATAACATTATTTCATGTGATTTGTCAGAAAATCCTCGATATAAGTCATAGTTTTGAAAACAAATGGTAAATGGTAAATGGCGTTTACTTATTTAGCGCTTTTCTACCTTCATTGAAGGCTCAAAGCGCTTCACAGTCACATTCACATTCACACAGTGATGGCGGCTCCGCTGCTGAACACTGGCGCCAACCTTCCATCAGAGGCAATGTGGAGTTCAATACATGGCAAGGCAGGAATCGAACCTGCAATCCTTCGCTCACAGGCCGACTGCCCTTTCCACTGCACCACAGCCGCCCGTATCAGTGGTAGATAGTGGTAGATCCAGGATTTTCTTGAATTACATTTGACTCTTCTGTATATTATGCATTTATTTGCTCAAATGTCCATCATCAGACTCTTCTTAAAGTCTTCCATGTTGTTAACAGGCAGAACCTTAGTCTGATCCGATGGATCAAGCGGTTTAATAAAGATGCTGCAGTTCTTCACCCAACTGCTTTGAATCTGCTGACGTGTTTTGAGAATTCTAGCATGTTTGGCAGCTTCAGCATTCTTTCTGGTCAGATGGTCATTCAGATAAACAGCAGATCTTTTCAGATCTTACCTTTGCTTCATCAGACTTTGTGTTTTTCTCAAACCTGATGATGATCACTGGTTTATCCGTCTCCTTTCTCACTGGAAGAGGGTGGCAGCTCTTGATGCTATTTTAAATCCAGGGAAATCCTGGAAAGAAGTGATTCCACTGAATGTGCAATAGTCTTACCATTGCGTTCACCAGGATCAGAAGCATTGATGCTAGCTCTGTTAGCTCCGACTGCACTAACTAGAATTGATCCGTAATCCAGTGATGATCACATTATTCATCTTGGAGTGTTGATCCATCTCATCCACTTGTTTTTCCAGAATGTCAACCCTGTTGTCTCGTTGTTTGTTCTGGGCTCAAAGTCGTCTGATGTCTTCCCCTAGTTCCAAAAGTGGCGCTAGCTCAGCTGTTGAACGAGTAACGCACGCAGTCAGGTCAATCTGATGTCATCATTGTCACTTGGTTTTTCTTCGAGGCCGTGGTCAGCTCTGTTTTTTGATTTAATTCTGCAACAAATGCCTGAGAGCTGCAAACGTGCGTTGTCTGTCATTGACCCAAAACCGGAAGTATGTTGTGTATAAACTTTAAAAAAAAAAAAACGATTAAAGTTAGAAAGTAAATCTAAAACAAACCAGAAGTCAGTCAAGATGGTAAGTTCAGGAGTAACATGAGTCCTTATCCACTGTTTGAAGGGGGTTAAGTCAGCACTTGTTTACACATGGAGGGCTCATAACGGCGTGAGGAGGGAGGAGCCTCTGACTGAAGAAGAGCTTCACTTTGACCAAAGGATTAAGCTACAAACGGCTCATCTTTAGGTCTTTGTCAAACATCATGAATTCTTGTCAGACAAGTTATGGACACATTTGTATCATGATTGATTACATTCATTTCTGTGTAGAACTGCAACTAATCGCGTTGCAAAATTAGATCATGTGTTGAAATAATGCACGTTTAAATAAAGAGCATCAGGATTTTGTGAATTTTAACGCTCAATATTTCACAAAACGTTTTAGTTTCTTTAAATGAAAGATGTCATTTCCTTTTACAATCATGCAATGATGCTGAACTCAGGTCAGCATTCAGTCACGAACTGCAATCAATCCTGTTAAACATGAATGTCAAAATATCACAAAATATTGACTCTTTTACTCATAAATCTACAACTTCATAATTATAAAATTACTATTTTTTACTCAGGATAGTACGACTTTAGAAGAGCGGCTGACAAAGATCTGCTTTAAATGACGTCAGAGAAACACATTTGTGTACGTCAGGTCAACAGGATGAAACTGAGAATGGAGTCTTGCTCATCACTTAGCCTGGAGTGCAGAGAAAACAAAAAAGGGTGGAATGTTCGCACGTGTTGGGGATGCTGCTGCTTCTTGCAGGTTCCCCAGGACTTTCTCTAATCTGTCACAAGCACGGAAATTAATTATAATGTGTTTTATAAGCTAATTAAAAATCTGCTCTCCTCCTCCCACTCTTTCTCTTTGCCCTTCTCATTTTTCTGTCGTTTCTTCCTCCTTTTTTCTCCTTTCTGTGGCTCAATTTTTCTACCTTTTGTTTGACACTTGTTCTCCCTCTGCTCTGTTTCATTCTCTCATATGTCTTCTTGTTGTCCTCCACCCCTCCAGGCCATCGATAAGTACTGCCGGGTGAGTGGGGGTTTCTCTGGAGTGAAGGACGTGTACTCGTCCAACCCCACCTACGATGACGTCCAGCAGAGCTTCTTTCTGGCCGAGACCCTCAAGTAAGTAACTTAAAAGAATAGTTTTCTGAGGATCCTAAAGCACATTTGCTGCTAAAACCCAACATTTAGGGTCCGAAACATCAGATTGCATTGAAGTCTGTCAGTGGAGCTGGACCAGCCTGATCCATCTCTTCATTAAAGACCCACTTCCATTACAATGATGGGTTTGTTGTTTTTATCATGTTCTCATGATGGAAGTCATATGTATGTCTTATTTTAAATTGTTGTGGATTAGAAGCAGATAAAAAGATTGTAGTTGTTTTGTAAAACTACCATCCCCGGGCCACAAGCTCCCTGCTGCTCCATGCTGATGCATCCTCTTGCAGAAAAGAGCCGTGAACGTCTTTGTTTTCCTCGTCTGAGCTGGAATCTGGATCTAAACTGTACAGCTAGTTCTGGTATTGCTCAACACTGTTGTTCCACGGAGAATGTTAGGTTTGGGTTTATGAGGGGCTGTAAGCTAGCAGGAGAGAGTGTAAACAGAGGGATCATGGGAAATGAGCACAGGCTTACTTCTGCGCCAACAGTTCCACCCACAACCAGTTTTTAATGAACTGGGAACGATTTAATAACAGTCAACAGATGATCAGTGTGGGACTTTGTGATCATCGTTGACATAAAAAACACATCGAGTGGTTTGTGTTTTTGTCGTTGAGTATTTTGTTGTGTAACTGTGTGTAGCTGCTGTCTGCGTCAGCTGCACCTCAGAGCAGACATGTTCCTGGTCAGAGGCTGAAGCTCATTCATTGGAGGAGGGCAGTGGGCGGGCATACTGTAGGGTTAACGTGATGGACAGCTGTCAAGCCTGTGTTCTACATCGTCTTCATCATAGTGTATGCTGGGAGGAGGAAGGAGTCTGACTGTGACTCACACGTGGCTCTCTGAGGCCCTCTGCTGGCTGCCATCCTAAAGAGCAGGACACAGCCGCCTGTCATTTACCACTTCAGACAAAAAGAACACCCAGAGCATCAAACGCCATCAGAATCAGAAATGTCATCCTCCATGTCTGAGACGGTGACATTTCCGTCTTTTCTCTGTTGGTCCCTGCTGGCTGCACAGCAGTCGCATCAATGGCGTGTAGCTGCTGCTTGAAGCTGCCACTTCTATGCTTCTGATCACTCCTCATGTTTTTATTTTGAGGCTCAGGGTTCCCCCCTTTTCAGAGAAAAGGTTGCTGATCAGCATTCAGGCATGTTTGTAGGCAGCTGACGGTTGAAATCAGCATCAGAAACGTTTCAGACGTTTCTCAACAAATGATCAGATTCTTAAGATAAATTGAGTCCAGCAGTCTGGATCTAGATTGTGAAGAAAAATGTACTATATAAGTAGTATGAACTTATCTTTAATGTCATCTAACTGTAAACTCATATGAAAACATGCTGAGAAAACAAGAACAGATTTACTACAGAAGAGCAGATTGATAAAAAAGACTTTTCTCTGTTCTGCCTCCAGTTGATTCATTTTTAAATGAAATCATAACAAAAACAGCCTAAAAGCATTATAATGTCATTATGTCATTGACAGTAAAGATGCAGCGCTGTCATGTTATTGATAAAGTTTCATTCAAAGTGGATCCACATCTGTTATTGTATTTAGAAAACAACGTTTTTATAAATGTCACATAAATTAAGTTTGTTGTATTTATCCACCATATCTTAAAATCTGCTTCATGAAAATCTTCTCTGACATTAAATCGGTCACAAACTGGAGAAAAGCGGCACAGCTCGGTAGCATAAGGTAAAGCGTTGTAGCATGATCGCATCAGTGTGCAACACCGCCGCCGTCTCCAAATTAACACTTTTTATTCAACTCTGTTGCTGCTGTGAGTCCAGACGGTTTATCCTCCATTTCTGTTCGAATCCCGTTAAAAACCACCACGTCCTGCTGCGCCATCAGTCTAAGCTAAACGCTACACAGAAAGCAAAGAGCTGGAAAAAAATCATCTCGATCTTCCAAAAATAAATCGTCTAAAACCAAAAATTCTAAGTAATCGATTATATTGATTTATCGCTCAGCCCTACATCCATTCATCATTTCAGTGAGCGTTAAACACGTGCACGTTTCCTATGTGAAACGCTCAGAGAAACTCATGAGACACACAAATGTGAAACACACGTGCACACGTTTGCCTTCTCATTGACAGTGGTCACACTAACACACGTGCACACGTTTGCCTTCTCATTGACAGTGGTCACACTAACACACGTGCACACGTTTGCCTTCTCATTGACAGTGGTCACACTAACACACGTGCACACGTTTGCCTTCTCATCAGGTCTGCTTATCTTATTGACATGTGCCCCCCCTGCAGGTATCTGTACCTGTTGTTCTCCAGCGACGACCTGCTGCCTCTGGAAAGCTGGGTCTTCAACACAGAAGCCCACCCCCTCCCTGTCCTCCACCTGGGGAACATCACCCTGCCCGGCAGTGAGCCTGCTCAGCGGTAGACGGACCCCCCCAGACTCTCTGCCCATCACAAGACAAAGACATCCCCCACCCACCCACCCACCCACCCACCAACTCAAGAGTAACTTTCATTAAGATCCTCTGCGTTTGGACTGCAGACGTGAGCGGGGGCACAGGACCGTGACCCCCCCTCTGTTGTCTTCTGTTATGATCTCTGAATTCACTCAGAAGGACGGTGCTGCTCAGCCCCCCCTCGAAGGACCCGGACTTTATTTCCCTTCAGACTGTGGGGGGGTGGAGGCTTTATTTCCTTCAGGCAGAGGTGTGAAGGACTTCACAGGGTGTGTTGGTGAGGACGCTTCTGATTGGTTGGTTTTGGAGAGTTAATGGAGACAAACCCCTCCCCTTTTCTCTGAGCCCCCCCTCCTCCGCCCAAGACTTCAACCATCAGACAGCCTGAGGCGGGGGGGGGGGTGACGTTCAGCTCCAGAGACGTGGACCACTGATGATGATGATGATGATGGTGATGATGGGACTGCCAGAACTTTCTGCTGCTATTGATCAGAAGCTGCTTTCCTTTGTAAGGTTTTCTGCCCCCCATCCTCTCTGAGAGATTTTCACCTCCTTTTCATGTCAGCTTCTGTTGATGTTCCTGTTACAACTCCCCCACCGCCACCCCCACCCCTGTAAACCATGTTTGTGCACTTTGTATGGGAAGGAGGGGCCAGCGCACTGACAGGTGAATAAATGAAGACGCCGCGTCTCCTTTCTCATTGTGTTCTGCACAGCAGGACTTTCTCTTTTCTAGTCTGATTTATTTCAGGGGGTGAAATAATTTACAATCCCGTTTGTGCCCCCCCTCCACATACGCCCCATCTAATCGTGGTTTCATCGTCTCCAACGCCCACAGCTGCTGTAAAATCCTCAAACATCTGAGTGAGGTCTGCATTTCCAGCTCAGCTCTCATCTGTGCTCCTCCTGCTGCTCCTCATCGGAAAAGGTTCCCTAGAATTCAACTGTTCAGCTGGGAAGGTGAGAAAGAACCAAAAAAGAAGCTCCTGGAGGTTCCTGTTATTAACGGAAGGAAACCAACCTTATTTTAAGTTAAAAAATAACTTTCAATGACTAAATATTTTTCCATTTTATTGACATTTTGTCTGATTTAATGAAGAATTTTTGTTTGGTTATTTATAAAAACTACAAACTTAAAGGTTATTTTTACAAACTGCAAAGCATAAAGAAGCTGAAGATTCCTCAGTGTGTCATGAAACCGGAATAATGCAACTCTCAGAAATCCAGAGGTGATGGATCTGACTGAAAAGAGGAACAATCTTCATCGGATCCAGAGGAACTGACCAGCATGTGTTCCTTACAAGTTGGCTTGTTTCTTTAACTCAGAACCATTTTATCTGTGAGATTTTGATGTTTGTTTTTCATGACAAGCTTGAGCTTCAGTTCAAAGGTCAAACCTGCACCTCCCAGAGGTTCATTCTAGTCCAAGTTATCAGTTTGCAGCAGCTGACCATCACCTCCTATAGGAGCAGCAGGTTGATCAGGGCGCCGTCCTCGGGGCGCCGTCCTCGGGGCGCCGTCCTCGGGGCGCCGTCCTCGGGGCGCCGTCCTCGGGGCGCCGTCCTCGGGGCGCCGTCCTCGGGGCGCCGTCCTCGGGGCGCCGTCCTCGGGGCGCCGTCCTCGGGGCGCCGTCCTCGGGGCGCCGTCCTCGGGGCGCCGTCCTCGGGGCGCCGTCCTCAGGGCGGCGCCTCTTTTCCTGCTGTTGATGTTTCCACCAGCTCTCCAGGCCGCCAGCTCTCTGGCTGAACTGAACCAGTCAAAGCCGGAATTAAAAGCCAACAGCGTCCATTCTTCATGTGCCAAAAATCATCGAGTCTGCCACCGTGAGCTTCTGGATGTGGATCGACTCATTGGCTGACGCGTCTGAAGCTGGGGTGTCATGACCTTTGCCCCAGTTTGATCTAAATCAGGTCTTTTGTTGACTGACCTCACGCCATCCTATCAAACGAGAGGAGGCTGAACCGCTGCACGGTTTCATTCAGGAGAGACCACCCACCCCCCATCAGTTTAGTCCTGAGCCCCCTCCCCTGTTAGATGAGAAGGAAGCTGTAGCGGTCCACAAAGATTTTAGGAAGTCCGAGTTCTTTGTATTTTTCCTGGACTACAAAGTGAAATGAAAGTCTGTGTAAATATGTTTCAAACTGCGGTTCAAACTCAATAAAGATGTATTGAAAGAGTGGAGAGCCTGCTTTCCGTCTCCACGGTGATGAAGCAGAAACTGCTGGGATGGACCGGTCCAGAAAACTGCTTTACACGAACAAGTCTTTGATTTTTACTTCCAGTGATTTTCTTTATGAAATGGTGTTCTCCCAACAAATGAAAGGCAACAAAACGAAGTTTCTTTGAAAGCAGTCGTCCTCCAAATGATGTCACTTTGTTTTTGTCATAGAAGAGTGTTGGACTGGTTCTGTTTCTAACCTTAAGGGATTGTTTTTACATTCATCAAAGTTGAGTTAGTGAAATGTTAACTTTTAGCAACAGTTTCGTTAAAAACTCAGCAGCGAACCATGAAGTCACACGGCAGAGTTTAAGCAAATCCAAAAGAAAAACAGAAATAAATTCCTGTTTGTTTTTAACTGTGTTTTAAACATGTCCTGAAAGTTAGCAGATAATATGAGCTGTGCAGCAGAAATACAACTGGAAGAACTAAAGTCAGTCATGATGTGGTTCTGTCATCTGAGAAAAACACAACATCCAGACACCATCACCATGGCAACTAAACAGTTTGATATGCCTTCATCATCTGTCATCGTCACACTGGTGTCCACAGAGTCCCCCGGAGAAAACCCGCACGTGCACGAGGAGAACATGCAAACTGAACCTGGGTCTTCTCACTGTTCGGTGAGGGCTAACCACTGCACCACCAGGCAGCCCTGAGGCTGGTGTCTGTAGGGTGACATTTCCCAGAACTTTGAGGAGGTTAGAGCTCAGACTTTAGGAGTGCGGAACATTATTTTATCTACAGCATAAGGAGTAGCCAAAAACTGCCCATTTCTCAACAGGTTGAGATTCAGATTCAATAGAAATATTGGAGCTGCGAGGAGACCAGTGAGGTGGGTGGGAGTGGAAGACCCCAAACTGACAGTGTGAAAGTTGTACCACAGTTTAGCGCAAAATTCTGTGAAACATGCAGATTAACCAGCTCTGCTTAGAGCTGCTGTCAGTTTGATTTTAATGGACGACTTTTCCCCCAAACCGTTGAAACAGGACTGCTAATCACCACGTTAAGAGTGCTGGATGTGGAAAGGAATGATAAATATTCCGTTGTTCCAAAGCAGCCCACCGTGGAGACATTTACTTCTTCCAGGTGAAGAACCCTCTTGCCCTACACTACTGAACAAGGACGCCAAACCAAATTACAGTTTAGAGCCGTCAGCAATGCTGTAGTGCAGGAGAAACAAATCTCCAAAGTGGAAAAAGTCAAAGCAAGCTCTGTATGCTGATTCCATATAAGACGCACTCCAATCAAAGCAGTCTTCTTGCTGTTTTTAACATGTTCTCTGATGATGGAGGACATGTATAAAGACAGTTTGAATAAAACTTTATTTCTGAACTTTTCTTGATTCAAATGGTTGTGAATCAGGAGCAGACACAAAAATTCCTTCTAAAAAAAGGTGGTTGTTTCTACGTACAAACTGCACCGGTTTTTTCTGGTGTTCTATTCTTGCAGACAAATAGATCAGAACTCTACGGCTGGACAGCTGCAATATTGTTCACCATTTTTGTTGCACTGCTAATGTTAGGTTGGGGTTGTTAGTGGCTGTAAGCTAGCGGGAGAGCACATAAACAGAGGGTTAATGGGATATTAGTGCAGGCTTACTACACGTCAACAGTCCTGCCCTCAACTCACAGGTGATTTTCCAATGAAGTCCTTCTGTTCAGGAGAAACGACAACCTTTTTATTTAATTTTGGCTAAAGCATGATCATAATGAAAGGACCACAGAGAAATATATAACCAAGAGAGGATCTGAGTGAGACTTTAAACATGTAAATGCTGTCAGGGCGCTGTGGCTGAAGCAGATGTATAAAAAGATTTTCTTAAAACTCAAACCTACTTTCATCTTACTATCAAATTTCTTTTGGATCTTAAATTGTTTAATTACACTTCATTGCTAAAATCTAGAAATGATGTCTTAACTTGTAGGTGACTCAAAAACTGAGTTTAAACTCAAATTTGGGTCTCTTAGATTGCCTGCCATGCCTGTTCTTCCTGCTGCTGCAGTTCCTTTAAGCTCACAGATCCACACTCCTCTCTGGGTTCTCTTCCTCTGATGGGGTTCTACAAAAACAGTCCAGCTCTGTATACTCAGCGTTTAGCGGGACGACAGTCATCCGTTTGTTTAGAAGAACGACTGAAGCCTGCAGGAATGAAGAACTTTCTGATCCACCTTAGATGTGGATCATTAAAACTGCTCACTCCAGTCCTGGAGACAATGTCAACTCCAGCATTTTGATTTTAGTGACTCCAGTCTAAAGAAAAAAAGTCGATGTTTTCTCAGAATTTGTCAGTTTAGGATCCCAAAGCAGAAAAGAAATCTGACAGGTTGATTTATGATAACTTTTCTGTAAGAAGTTTATTAAAGAGCTCACACATTGACTGCAGTCCTGTTTGTGTGATAGTTGTTGGACCACTAGTACGTCCTCACACAAACACACACAGCTTTTGTTTTGCACCAACAACTCGCTGTAGCGTCGCAGTTTGACATTTAGCACAAACATCAAACCCACAGCAGTCAGTCATCCCAGAAATGTCACAGAAAATCGCCACATTTCCATCCATCACAGCAATGTTGCTCATCATCAGGAGGTCTGTCCAGAGTTCCGCTCCTTCCTTTTGTCTGGATTTATCCTTCATGCAGAGACACGGTGGCGCTGGCGGGTCACCTGCAGATGGACCTGTCTGACCTGCGTCTGTGGAAACACTGCAACAGAAATGTGTCGCATGGAGATGAAGGAGACGATCTCACAAACCTCTGGGACACGGCACTGTTTCCCGTTCTACCATTTGAAACTCTTTGCTAGATCTGAACAGCAAATTTCAAAATAAAAGACTTTAGAATGATTTCTGTTTTGATGTGATAATGTATTCTAATGATAATCAACAGGTATTATATAGCTGTGATTCATATTTAAGTTTACTGACATGATGAAAGAATATTTCATGAGGATGACCAATAGGATCTAACTTGCTACTTGATAAATAATCTGCACTTGACCGGATTATGACAACTATACAAAAAAAAGAAACAACAGGATTGTAAACATGTGCCTCCTCCTACTCCTGTTCAATCAACAAGTCCAATTCTACTTGACTTTAGTTAATAAACACTGCATTTCATGACTCTGTGACATGTGTTTGTACTGTATGCATAACTGCAAAAATGTCTGTTTATGACTAATTACACCGTCAAAAAGATCCACTTCTGACATATTCATACATTTTTCTTCATATTTTAATTAATGTATTACTTAATATCTGAAATGGGTTTTTGTATGTTTGTGTTTTGTAATATTTATATTGTCATATTCCATTGTTTTTAATGCTTGAAATCAATCAAACCAAATTTAAAAAGGTGTTTTCCTGCTGTGTTGGACTGTGCTGCTGAGCACTAAGATCACCTCTAATGATGACAAGAATTTTTTTCCCAGGAGGAGATGCTGGCCCACACCATCATACTTACTCCCCCAAAACTTTTTTTCTTCTTATGTCTTATAAGTGAGCAATCATACATACATAATACTATATATACTTATACTATGTATAAGTTTGAGAGGGTAGTTTTGGATGAAGTAATGTAGATCCAGAACATCTTGAGCTTCCTGAGGGAGCCGAAGCAAAATCTGAACGACTGAACAAGAAAGTCTAAACACAAAACTGAGTAAAGACCCACTCCAAATAAAAAAAGTGTTTTTGGTGTTTCTAACATGTCCTTGTAGCATTTTTCTGATGGTGGAGGATGTAAATAAAAGAATTCCTTCATTCAATCTGGGATGAATCAACAGCAGACAAATCAATGCAGTTTGAAAAAGCTTTCTTTTGTGACGTAGAAACTGAAATGGGCAGGTCAAAGTCTCCCTGCTCCGCTCCATTCTGATGCATCACTTACAGATAAATAGAGCCATGAACATCTTTGTTTTCCTCGCCCGACCTAGAATCTGGATCAGAACTGTGGATAGATCCGATTGCTCACCATTTTCGTGGCACCGGTAGTGTTAGCTTGGGGTTATGTGGGGCTGTAAGCTAGCAGGTAAGAGTGTAAACAGAGGGATCATGGGAAATGAGCACAAGCTTACCTAGAGTTCCCTCCACAACTCAGTGGAGAGTTTCTAATGAATTCCGGCCACTCTTCAGAAACTATGTCCTAGAAAACAGGTTTTTGATTTTGCCTAAAAAGAACATAATTAAAAGACCACTGGGAACACTTCACACAACAGATCAAAAGTGATCGGAGTGAGAATTAAACACATGACGCTTAAAACCAGCGTCAATTTAGAAGTACATAAACAACTGCATTTCAGGTGGGCGGGGCAAACTCTTATCATTGTTTCTGTCCGTCCTCAGAATCCACGGAGTGACGTCAGAGATCTAGTGTTTTTATGTCTATGGTGAAACCTAAGTTTCTGGAGCTTCTTCAGCTGAAAGGGAAGAAAGAAACAGAAAAGATGTTTGCTCTGACTGTCCACACACAGATGAGTTTTAAATGTAAAAATTCTGTGATTGAATTCTTTGGCATCTGCAAGGCAAACGTGTTTACTGTTTTGGTTATTTTGTCAATTTCTTAAATCATGAACAAAAAAGAAAAATGTCAAATATTTGCTGGAATTGTACATTCTTCAGCGTCAACAATCATTCTGTTGGTTTCAATGTTGTGTAAAAGCAGCATGATGTTTGATTATTGCATTCAGACCAACAACAAGGAAAGGTCGTCAGCAGCAACCAGCACCTGAGTCACTGCAGGATTACCATGTGTTTCAGCCAGCAGACGTGCTTAAACCTTTAATGGCGCTGGCTGTGTTTACTCGTACAGCATGTGCATCCGAGTACATGCAAATCAATGCTGTTTGTGTGTCAGAGTATTTAATGTGTTAATGGAGCCCGCTGCTCACCCAGCCGTGCCCTGGTCACTCTGACTCAGAGGAGCACCAACAACACAGGCTGCCGCTCCTCACACGGGAGCAACATGAAAACACTGCTGTCACTTTCTGGCTTGCTCCATGGTTCATAGTCAGGAGGCAGGTGGATCACCAACAGTCAACAGAAAAACAGAGATGCTTTGCTCATCCTTCACCCTGCAGTGCGGAGAGAGACAGCCGCTTCTGTTGGTGAAGGTGCGAAATCGTAGCCGTCTCCCTGTGAAGCCAAAAACTGTCTTCAGAGAAAACGAATCTGACCCAAGACGATTCTGAACAGAAGAGTCTGTTTCCAAACATTCAAACTCATTCAGCAACTGCTCTCATGAAGACTTTTGCTCCAGAACTCAACATTCAAGAGTTTTGTGACGATTTCAGAATGTCTTCATTTAACAGTTGTTTGCACATCATCGTACACAATCACCTGAGGGAACGGAATTTCTATAATGAAGCAGGAAACATGTATTCGTTTCCAATAAACAAACAAGAATTCTGTTCCTCAGAATTCCTCAGTAACAGACCTGTTACTTCTTCTTGAAGAATCTCTTTTAGCCTCCACTGGTTCTTAATGTCACCTGTTTGAACTGGTTATCTGTAGATACCACACCGTTAAACAGACTGCAACCTCTCCACCACGACCAAAGAGCTGTCAAAGGACACCTGGGATAAGATCGTCCAAACAGGAATGCAATAAACCAATCTACAATAAGCAAGCGACTTAGAGAGAAGAGATGAACTGTTGGAACAATTATTAGAAAATGAAAGAAATGCAAGATCTCACCTGAGGGGACAACTGACTTTGAGAACAGTTAGGAAACAGCCCAGAGCTACTTCAGGGAACTGATCCATGACCTGAAAGACCTGAAGGGCAATGGAGTGTGGCTTCTTAAAAATCTTTTCACAATTCTAGAGTGTTCTAGCTGGTCTCTGGACCTCAGTCCAATAGAGAACCTGTGAAGAGACCTGAAAGTCCTGTTTTCACAGCTGTTGAGAAGATCTGCATGGAAGAATGGACCAAAATAACTGCTGGAAACAAGCAGAAGAGTTTCAGGAAACCTTTGACTCTATCGCTGAAAAACCAAGGTTACATCACTAAGTTTTGAGATAAACTGTTGTGTTTTTTTTAACCTAATCCTTATTTTCTGCACCGTTATACAAAACAATCATTTCAAACATACTAAGCAGAATGATGGCAGCAACGTTTAACCCTCTGTGAGCTTTGTTTATTATTTGAACGAGCATCATTAAAAGCACATGGTTAATTGGGTTGGTCGAGGTAAACAGAGACTTTTATTAAGTCCAAGAAACCTGCTAATCAAATCCTTATTTTACTAAACATACTTTTAAAATTGAAACGTGAGCTCAATCACCATCCACACACAAGCGCACACGTACGGTTATCATGAAGAAAAAGTAACATTAAATATTCAACGAAAAACCAAACAAAAAGAAGCTGACTCCTGGCTCTTCGCTGGCTTCTTGTGTTCATGTCTTGAAGTTGTCGTGATTTTATCACAGTGTGTTGAATTTTAGGAAGATCTGGTGTAGAACTGAGGACTTACTCACGTGTGTCCCTTTACAGTCTCGTTCACCACTGACGAGACGTCTTTTGGATCAACGTTAGAGTAGTGCACCATGAACAGACACACAAGTAAAGGATTTGCCCCTTGGGGTAAGTAGAAACAGCAGCTAAGACCTTTTTTCTCCAATTGCAATGTGAAAAGGCCAAAGTTCACACAGTATAAATCAGGCATGAATCTCAGATCAAACTGGGCATGCTCAGAATCAGCCAACAATCTGAAGTTCATTTTGGCTGTAGCACCTGATCAGTGGGTTGACTGACAGTAGAGGTTTTACCAATAATATCTTTATTTTTGCACAGCTTTTCAGTTATGTGATGTATTCTTATGTTTTTGAGTCAAAAAGAAACCAAAAACCCTGCAGTCAGCTTTAATGCCCTCTCAGTGTCTGTGGGTTCTGAACAGGTCCTTCGCTCTCTCTTTCCCTGAGCTCTGCTTCAGTTGCAATTGATGTCAGAATAAAAGTTTACCTTTCAGTATAAAAGCAGATCTGAGCGCAGTGCAGACGAAGGGAATCCCCCGTAAGCCACAGAACCAGTTTCCTCTGTGAGAGGCTGCTGACTCAATGATACTGACGTCTCATCGTCTCCATTGGGCCCCCCCCCCCAGACGAAACCACCCACCTGACAGGGTTCACAGTTTCCTCCCCCTGACAGCAGTGGAAACTGCTTTACAGATGAGAACATGTCTTTGGACTTTACTCCTTCACTCACTGCTTACTGTGTGTACTTCTGTGTATTCTCGTTTATTTTGTTCTGTGTTTGTGTTACTGAAGAGGACATAAATGCTACGTCTTCATAAAAACAGAGGAATGAACTTGATGTCGTATCATTAATTGAGAAAATTCCTCTGTTTTTGTCAGACTGGCTGATGCCTTCAGGAACATGAGATGTTTTTTTCTCACTCCCTGAACTTTGTTCACCATCTGTACTTTTTCAGGGTGAAATTTCCTGTTGGGGGGTGTCTAGGAACACCCTGATTTCCAGAGAAATGTCAGCCAACTGCAGAAATGACAGAATGTACCTCTGGCAGGAAAGGGAAACTTGATTTTGTCACAAGCACAGGGAATGCTTTTTCTCTCAGTTTTCTTTGTTTGTGTTCTGCTGAAATAACTGAAAAGTGAAACAAGCGATGCATTCTGTCTGTCTGTCTTGACCGGGGGGGACAAACTTTCGGACTTGAGGGTCACAAAGGGTTCTGAAATTAACAAAAGGGCCGGAGCAGAAGCAGATGCGTGGAGAGTTAAACCACTTCATTAGACACGGCAAACACATGCTATCATTTAGATGAAAATTTAATATTTATTTTAAAACGGTACATTTTTGAGGTTTTTTTTTTAACTTCGATTTTTTTTTTCTGTTAGTTTGTTTGTTTTGGTGCCAGTTGCACCAATGCGTTGATGTCCTATAGAACAAATGCAAGCGCAGGGAAGATAAAACATTAAGAAGGACTTATAAGACTTGGCGAGTCAGATAAAATACCTCAACGGGACGCGTTTATAAGGCCCCCGGGCTGTAGTTTGCCCACCCTTGATCTAGACAGACATGGGTCATGTGACCACGCAGCAGTTCACAATGAATCAGTTTGTGGATCACTGAAAGACCCACTCCTATGAAAACTGTGTTTTTAACAAGTTCTTGAGGACAGAGAAAGCGAATTAGCATTAAAATTGCATTTCTGAATACTTTTTATTCAAATCGAGGGGAATCAGGAGCACATGAAAAGTGGAAAATACGAGTAACAGTGATGAAAGATTGCAGACAAATAGATCCATGTACGTCTTTGTTTTCCTCGTCTGAGCGTGAATCTGGATGAGAACTGCAGCTGGATAGCTCTCTCTTTTTGTTGGACTGCTAATGTTAGCTTGTTGTTGTGAGCAGCTTTGAGTTAGCTGGAGAGAGTGTAAACAAAGGGATGATGGGATATCAGCAGAGGCTTAATTCCCAACCCAAAGGCAAGTTTCTAATAAAGTTCTTTCGCTCTGCAGAAACTATCTTCTAGAAAACGACGAGGTTTTTTGGTGTTAAAAACAGCAGAATCAAAACTGAAAGACTTCTGGACATGATTTTACAATAGATCAAAAGATGACTAGATTGGGACTTTAACCTCATCAGACTGTAATGGAACAGTTTACCTCGACTAACATCACTGCTATGCAGCTGCACTAACACACAGATGATTTTATATTTCACGATAAAACAAATAAGGAAACGATACCTTTGTAGAGAGGATTTGTCTTTTGCAGTGAATGACTGATCCCTCCTCAGTGTTTTATACCATGAAGTGAGGCCTGGTCAGGCAGAGTGAGAGTTTGTCATGTGATGCTTTCATCCCTTTATAGAATCAGATAGAAGACTCATTGATAACCAAAGCAAATTCTAAAAACCAAAACCTCCTTAAAAATCCTACATCAGAGCAAATGAACTCAACAACTGCAATGCTTTGGTTTACTCACAAAGTACTAGAGTTTTCCCTTTTCATGACCCAACACCGCAGCTCCCTCTGCTCTACATTTGGCTGATTGTTTAAGATCTGTCACATTTCCACCAGATCCAAACCTACAGAACATTTTCTGCGGTCCGTGCCAAAGCCCCCTTGTAATCTCTGGGCCACACAATCACAGATCCAGTTTAGGTTCCGTTTGATTTGTTCTTAGGCCCAAACCTGTTTGCTTCCTGGGATTTTATAGCTTGTTCTGTTTCTCAGCCACAAAGTATTGTTGTTATTCCACATTGTATCCTACAGCTAATCTTCTGAGTCAGGGATAGGCAACTCCAGGCCTTTAGGACCGTATTCCTGCATGTTTTCCAACATACCATCCTCTGGCATGTTCTAGTTGGCTGGACACACCTGAATCAGGTGGTCAGTCATGAGTAGATACCTGGAAATCATGCAGACACTGCGGCTCGAGTGCTGGCGTGGCCCGTCCCTGATCTGAGTTATGTCATACTTGTTATTTCACTTAAGGCTGGTTGTTAGTTTTGCAACAGTTTTAAATATGAAATGTGTCTGTCGTTATGTAATCACAGCTCTGTTTGTCTTATAGTTTTGGGAATGAGGCAAAGCTGAGCAGCGACCTTATGCCGAGATCACACCATGCATGAGAACCGCAACATTAACACAGAGACGCACAGACACACTTGGTACTTGGGAGTGGTAAAATCATCTCAGTACCTGTTTCATATGAGGTATATGGCTGTCAGAAGGAAGTGTTTTCAGAAAGACAAGGTTGTGCAGAAATTCATACTTTGTGCACAACTTTGCAGAAAAAATATGAATCCAACATTTAGTTTTACGTTTGACATGTCTGTTTTAAATACCATTTGTTTGCTTTGTTTGAATACGACTCTTGCTTGTCTTGAATATGAATTTCTCCTGTTAAACTGTCAAAAATAAGTCTCGGGGTCACAGACAAAATCATTGAGTCCTGGAACATCCTTTCAACTGAGTGAACATGCATTTAGACTCATTCATTAATTAAACTGTTTAGAATGAATGAAAAATGTTAACATCCATGTCCTGCCGTTTTTAGTTTTTTAGTTTTTGTTTTGGCCGGGCGACAACAGCTGAGCGTAGAAACAATGCAACAGACCCGAAGTGGTGGGACAAAAAGAGCATTAGACATCCCTCATTTTAGGTATAAAGAAACTCCATGTTCATCAAAAAAAAAGATGTTAAGAATAAGAGAATGATGAAAGAAAATAAAAATGCTGTTTGGCTTTAAAATCTGGAAATGTTTTTAATGTGAAACACAAAGAGCTACACTTGTTGGAAAAGGGCTCTACAAATGTGATTTGATTTGATTTGATTTGATTTGATTTGAAAGTGATACAGTGGCTTAAAAAAATGGATGAAAAATAACAAAAACAGCTAACAGTAACTCAGAGCTAAACAAACAACCACAGTGATAGTTAAAAAGAAAGAAAGATCAGAAAAAGAAAAGAAGTTGCGTATTCTGATCTCTGAGTTTTTCAAAAAATATTTTATTTATTTTTTTACTGCCACAACATCCAACTGCCAGTTAGCATTCTTTAGTTCTGAGCTGTTTTTGTCTCGTTATTTCCTTATTATCAACTAATTTTGACAGACATGTTCTCTGTTTCTCTTTTTACACCCAATCAGTGAAGCGATGTGTCTGCTACTCCTGTTGGTTGTTTTCCACCATTTCTTGGTCTGAAACTATCCGATGCTGAATTGTTTACACGGATCAGCTGCTGTAACCTGACAACCACAAAACGCGACCAAAGATTGCTGTATTATGATCCCGATACATTTACTTACAGTACATTCATTACATTTACTTGAGTAAATGTGAGTCTCCATTCAAATGTAGTGGAGTAATGAGCACAAATATTCAATCAAAACATGTAGTGGAGGAGAGAGTGAAAGTTGCTTATATTTTGGATACTCAGTACAAGTGCAAAGTGGCCAAAAAACATCCTGAAGTAAAGTAACAAAGTCCATTTACTCGAATACATTACACCTTTGTTTAAAACCCATTTTTATCGCCAGGCTTTTGACACGGCATGAGACTCTGCTCTTCTGGTGAGTTTTTACTATTTTATTGTTTACCTTTGGTGTTTTATTGTTCACTTGGTGTTTTTTTATGTCACCTATTTATATTTTTATCTTTAATTGTTTTAACATTTTAGCTGTTGTTTTTGTTTATTGAGCTTTTAGTGTACGGCGCCATGTGTGACCACGGTCATTTTAATGTGCCATATAAATAAATTAACTGATCTTATTGGCAGAAATTTGAACTCTGACATCCTATTGTGACCATTGTTTCTAAGTATATGTTTTGTTCAGGTTGAAATCTTTTTTTTTTTTATTTTGACATCCTTCATCAACAAAATTAGCCAGTCCAATGAAACATTTGAACATGTTTTTGTGGATATTTTTTCTGATTATGGAGGACATAGAAATAAGATTAAGACCGCATTTCTGAGTATTTTTCAGTCATTTGTTTTATTTTAGGGTATAACCGGCATAATCATAATTACTGGGAACTATTTTATAGTAGCTGAAACAAGGCTTAGAGTGAAACTTTAAACATGAAAAGTAAAATAAACGGTAAATATGATTTATTTATCCGTGATTTTGGCCTTAATCAATGATGTTTGTGGTCTTCTGGTGTGTATCTGTGACAATCAAAAAAGATCTTTGTTTATTTCGTGTTTTTAACCGAACAAAACTTCCTTTCAACGGACTCCACTTTCTGAGAGAGGACGCTCACTCTGCGTGACACCCCTGGTTACTTGGCAACGCAAAACCTTGTCCACCAATCAGAAGCTTTGCTCGGCGCATTGGTACACATAGAGGCAGTTTTGACCGCGTGTCCTGTTGGGAAAAGTGAGCTCTTCAGTGAATTAAAAGACCGTAAGTTTTTTTTTTTTTTTTTTTTTTTTTTTTTTCTAATTCTGAAATAGTTGACATTACAAGCAGGAGCCATTAAAATCCCCCTCCTCCCACAGAAAGGGGACTGTGTGACGCGGCGGCGGACTCAGCAAACCGGGGGTGTCGTACTTCGGCTTTATAAAGCAGGCGTGTCTGGCTTGGAGGCTGTGGTTCAAACGCGGACTGTTTGTCAGGCCGTGGATTATGTGGAGGCGTGTTTGCGGAGCTACAACACTTTTTGGACTTTGAATGCCCCCCGAGCTGCATTTCTGTAACGTATGTACGACTTTTCTTTTCTTCTGTGGCCGGATGTTGTGTTTTAACTTCGGTCGTCAGGGAAAATAGTGCTGAACTCTCGGTGTCATTAGAGCGTCGGCTCGCAGCTGGGAGCGTAACCGCTGCTTCATTCCAGTTCAGTTTTCTTCGTTCTCCATCAAAGTTCTTCTTCTGTGAAGGTTTGCTGCTGCGTTTGACATCGATGAGGATGGAGTGGATATGAGTTACGGTCTGGAACGTGGCGGGGCAGTGAAAACGGGAATAAAAGTGAAAAAGCTTTCTGTTCCAACACTGACAGGACGTGTTTGCCGGGAGGAGAACAGCCGCCGCCGCCGCCGCCGCTGCTGTTGTTGTTCTGGATAACTGCGGCTTTGTTGACTTTGAGCAGTTCTGGAATGAAACCAGGCTCGCTGTTCTAGAAAGCTCACGAGCTGTGTGCGCAGCGGGGGCGCGTGCAGGTTGCCTCGTGCCCGCTTTGTGCTGTCCTCGCGCTGAATGATGCTTTTATCCCGAGCGGACTGCCGTGTTTGGGTCTCCTCAGCTGAGCTGGACAGGAAGGACTTTCCTCAAGTAACGCTTTCTCAAACGTGTAACGTTGCGCTTTTATTCGGGATTTTTAATGTAATCTATTACTTCTATTTCATGATGATCTGGACCAACTTTTTTTTTTTTTTTTGCTTGTTCTGAAAACTTTTTTTGCGATTTATTACAAACAAATACGAAATATTTACGGGCAAACACCGCATCCAAAATCTAATACTCATACTTTTGGATAGTTCCGTTTATTTTCCACGTGTCACAGGAAAATTCCTGTTTGCAGTGATGGACATTCAAGTCAAGGATTAATGACCACAATGTTGGCGATTCCTGTTTTTACATTTTATGTGAAGAAAAGCAAACGTTTGTTTTTATAGCATTATCCTCTCTTCAACAAAACATTTTCTGTCTTAACTCATCCATGAAAGCCGGGATGTTTCCAAAAACCAACTTACTTTCAGTTATTTCTAAATCTATCACCTGTTACTATTGACCTTTAACTCAAGATGTTCTACTTAACAGCAGAACCGGAAGTTAAAGACCAACTCCAATGAAAATGGTGTTTTTGGTGGGTTTTTGACATGTTCTTGTGGCTTTTTTCTCATGAAAAACCAGCTTCAAATGGCAAATTGCAGTACTTCTTTTTTGTAATCATAATGAATCAGGAGCAGATGAAAGGATGCTTAAAGCTTGTAGCTGTGACATAGGAGCTACAAAGTCTCCCTGCTCTGCTCCATTCTGATGCATCCACTTGCAGACAAATAGATCCATGAACGTCTTTGTTTCCTTGTCTGAGCTGGAATCTGGATCAGAACTGTACGTCTGGATCGCTCCGATATAGCTCACCGTTGCGGCGTTGACGTTAGCTTGGGGGTTTGAGGGGCTGTAAGCTTGCAGGAGAGCGTGTTTAAAGGATGGGAAGGGATCACTCAGCACTTATGTTGTAATGAACTCCTGCTGCTCTGCAGAAACTACGTCCTTGAAAACAATGCATTTATTTATTTGATCTAGAACGACATACTCGTGATTAAAAGACAACTGGAAACACTGGGGTCAAAAGAATATTGGAGTGAAACTTCAAAATAATCTGTTTTTTTTTTTTTGTGGTGCAAGCAGCAAATTAGGCATAATTGTAGCTAATGGACCCGTTTCAGAAAAACGCGTTTGCCACAAAATAATCAGAGATTTAAAAATATAAATGGAATGATATTCTGCAAGTACCTTTAAGCTAAGACTGCATTTTGTGCATGAACTGCCCTTGTTAAGACTGGGGAAAATAGACATTGAATATTTTTGTAACAACTGAGCGTATGGCCTCCATCTTGAAAAATGGCCGCCTTTTTGGTTTTTTCTCATGGCAAACGTTTTTATTTGTTTGAGGAGGGGATCCTTTATTCTTGTACCACAAAATACTCCCTTTGTCTGGTATGTCAACCTGCTACAAGTGATGTTTTATCTCTTCTTGTGGTCAGTTTTGGATTCTTTAGTTTCCCTAAATCCTCTTTGTTCATTTATTTTGTTTGTTGAGTTGAACTAATGTTTTTTCTTTTTCTTCTATCCCAGTTTATCTGATCTTGGTTAGAGGATGGAAAACAAAGAGGAATCCTGCAACAGTTCTGCCAGTTGTCTGACCTGGGATCAGGTGAGCAGGCTGAATGAAGTCCTCACTGATGTCATCCCGGTTCATGGCCGGGGGAACTTTCCCACCTTGGAGGTGCAGCTGATCGACATTCTGGCGCGTGTGCGGCGCCGCCTGGAACGGAGAGGCATCAAAGTACAGGACGTCCGGTTGAACGGTTCCACAGCCAGCCACGTGCTGGTGCAGGACATCGGCTGGAGTTTCAAGGACCTGGACGTCATCTTCAGGGTGGACCTGCCCAGCGAAGCAGAGTTCAAGCTCATAAAAGATGACGTTCTGGAGGTTCTGTTGGACTTTCTTCCCGAATGCGTCAACAAAGAGAAGATAACACCCATGACTCTGAAAGAGGTGTATGTCCAAAAGCTGGTCAAAGTCTACACGGAGCAGGACCGCTGGAGTCTCATCTCCCTCTGCAACAAAAACGGCCGCAATGTGGAGCTGAACTTTGTGGACTCCATACGACGGCAGTTTGAGTTCAGCGTGGACTCCTTCCAGATCGTGCTGGACCCCATGCTGTCCTACTATGAGCATGTGCAGGCGCCGCTGTCTGAAGATTTCCACCCCACTGTCATGGGGGAGAGTGTGTACGGAGACTTCAGCGCTGCACTGAACCACCTGCGCAACAAGCTCATCGCCACCAAGCGACCAGAGGAAATCCGTGGCGGCGGCCTGCTCAAGTACTGCAATCTGCTGGTGCGGGACTTTCGTCCTGCCAATCAGGAGGAGTTCAAGGCTCTGGAGAGATACATGTGCTCGCGCTTCTTCATAGACTTTCCTGACATCGGAGAGCAGCAGCGCAAAGTGGAGTTGTATCTCCAAATCCACTTCATCGGAGAGGAGAAGAGCAAGTACGACTACCTGCAGATCCTGCGGAAGGTGGTGAACGAGAGCACGGTGTGCCTCATGGGTCACGAGCGGCGGCAGACGCTCCACCTCCTCTCGCTGATGGCCTTGAGGGTCCTGGCTGAGCAGAGCGCCATCCCTGACGCGTCGTCTGTAACCTGCTACTATCAGCCGGCGCCGTACGTCAGAGACCAAAACTTCAGCAACTACTATGTGGCCAGCCAGAATATTCCTACATGGCTGCCGTGCAACTGAGACCGAAGGACCAGGCGGCGGGAAATCCGACTTAGAGAAGCAACGAAGAAATTTAAAAAAGTGAAAAAATATTAAATGGATCCAAAAAAAAAAAAAAAAAAAAGAAAGCAGGGGCAATAAATGCAGTGATCCTTCGGAGGCACCAATGAAGTGGCCAAGTGGATTTTTTCTTTTCAATCTCTGGTCATTCCTTTGCCACAAAGGTGACGTCATTAAAGAGAAGGCAATACTTTTTAGTGTTACTCTGTTGTTTTCTTCAGTGTTTAGTAGTTTTTCTTGTCGATTCCTCAGACGTTTGTGCCTTAACCTCCAGCTTTATCCTCCAGCACTTTGACCATCAATGATTGAGTAAAGTTCTGGAGCTCAGATGTCAGCTCTTCAGTGTTAAAAAAAAGTCTCTAAAATGAGCTGTTGTTTGTAAATGAACAGCCAAAAAAACCCCCAAAAACCAATGAAAACGTAAACGTGTGAACAGGATGAGGTCATCGGTGTTCCTGTGGGGGTTCAACGGCAGGAAGGCCTGGCATTAGTGCCATTTCTGAAGTCGTGTGTTATTTGTAAACGACTCAAAAGGTTTTATTTCATTTTCTGCTGTGACCCCCCCCCGATCCAGTTTACTCAGGCCTGTTCTGTCCAGACCAGCTTCCAGTTCAGGTTTCAGGCTCCCTGTGTTCTCTGGGTTCAGTTTCCTCCTTTGTTTCCTAAAGAGGCCAGCTGTGACCACGCCGCAGGCCTGTGGAGGGAACGCGGCTGGCCGGTGGGGGGTCCAGCACCGACCGGCCGCCTCTCCCCTTAAAAGGAGCAGCACACGCAGACCCGGCGGGTCTGACGGGAGCTCTGAAAGGGGATCCTCCTCTGACGCAGCTGGGTCAAGCTGCTAAACTTATCCTCCACCTCCTAGAGGAGCTGCGTTTTTAGAGTGTGGGAGGGGGGCGCGTGTCCTGTCCCCGTCAGGTGCCTGCTGGGATTGCACGGCGTTTGAACCCCTTTTTTGGTCATGGGAGGACAGACCCTGTCTCTACTTCCAGACTTAGATTTTGATGAATGTGGAAGTACCCCCCCTCCCCCATGAATTTCTATTTCTAGTAAAGTCTATTATTGTCGGGGGGGTGTCTGGTAGCGTGCCTTTACTATCATGTCTTTAACCACATGGGGCCCTCCTCTTGTTTAGTGCAGGTATTCCTCCTGAAGTGCTTACATAAGTACCCTGCCTCGTTGCTCTATAGGGTCGTTTTCTGCCCCCCTGCTCCTGTCACAGGCTCGTGGAGGGCAGATAACTGCTGGCGGGGCTTATCTGAATGACTCACAGCACAGAACTCTGAAGTTCATCTACAGTCTGAGTCATGGGGGGGTCAGCTCAGCAGCCTGTGCCTGTCCTCTCCACCACCTTTTATTCATGGGTTTTTATTGGTGACAGCTTCAGTGCTGGGGGGTCTCTGTGTTGTGAGCTTCTGGTTTGGTCTTTTTATTTGCGCTTTCTGCCTCTGTCAGCGGGTTCAAATCCCTACTGAGCAGGACCTCCTCCTGCTTTTGAAGGAGGTCACTCCAGATCTTCTGTGCTGCTCCAAAGCAACACCTGAGCAGGTGAGCTGCTCTGCAGAAAGCAAACAGCAGGAGGACTGTAGATACAGATGTGCTGTGAGTGGATTGCAGAGCTGAAGCCCGTTTTCTTGAATCGGCTTCAGATGATTTTCACCTTCATTTAATGCTTTGACTCTTATTAATCCAGCCGTGAAGCGCTGTGGCCACCTCGCCGAGTTTGTCCACTTGCTTTAGGTTGACCGTCGGTCTGTTGGTGACGCCGGCGCCTCCTGTGAGACGGCAGAACCAGCAGCTGTTGGCTGCAGGTGGAGTTCAGTCAGAACATCTCTGCTGCGGTTCTCCTCGAGAGCTCAAATGTGAAAACTTTACTTCCAGAGGAAGTTGGGTGCAGATGCTGAATCCCTGTCTTTATCAGGGTGGTGTACGTGTCAAAGTGGGGGTGTGTGTGAATTTTTATGTTTCAGTCGATTACTTTTCTGCTGTAAATTGTTGGTACCAGTCCCCTGCTCCTCTGTTCAGTGTAACCAGTGTTTTTTTTTTTTTCTTTTGACACACGTGTGTATTTATCCTTTGATTTGGGGGGGCAGAGAACTCTGCGATGTAAATATTAGTGGTTCTGCTTGTCAGAAGTACAAGTCTTAACCAGAGGAATGTGATGGATGCTGTAGAAGCTCTCCTGCAGCCTCCACATGCAGACGTTTGCAGCAGATGTGTGTTTACGTTGATGCAGGGGGGGGGGGCTGCACGTGTTCATGATGGGATGCCTGTGGTGTTAAGTTTAAAAAAAAAATAAAAAATAAAAAAAAATTACAGGGATAAAAAATGACACGTGCAGCATCTTTTTTTGTTGTTGTTATGGAAACACAAACAAGTGTTGTCAGCTTTGTGATTGGGAAGAAGGCTTGGAAGGTTCCAATCTGTTTAATTTTTCAGCACTTTTACCTCACTTGAGTTTGAAATGTATGTGTACATCAGGAACGTGTGTTTGAAGAGGAAGATATGAATAAAGATCATTGCGTGCACCACAGCTCTCTGTGTAAATGGGTCTTTGTCACTTAGAGAAACCTCTGTTTTCTACTGCAGTTTGGAGCCAAACGTCCAGAACGGAACAGGTCTCAAAGACGGGACAATGTGACCCCTGAAAGGATAAAACCTCCTCGCTAGTAATGACCAATTCAAGTTTTTACACTTCATAACAATCAGAACTTCCAGGATAGAGAGGATGTCCTGACATGGTCCAGGATGTTGGTGATTAGAACATTTTACAGGTTTCAGCTTGAAGTGGTGAAGAAAACCATGTAATGGAGAACGATTCCTAAACTATAAAGCAGGCGGAGTACTACTTTTCCTTTTGAACTTCATTATTAGAAATGAAAGCTTCAGTTCAAGGAAAAATTCTCTAAATATTTGGGAATTTTCTGATCGATCCTGATGGTCGATGGTTTTCTCCCAGCAGGAAGCTTTACGAAATCTTCCAGCTTTGGATCATCTTAAACAAATTGTATATTTTACCCACAAATCCCTTTGGGACTCTGTTTAAATCAGTTGTAAAACGCTGCCGTCTGTTTAGGCTACAGATGGGAATCTGAAGGGGGGGGTTGGCTTGCAGGAAACGGCAAATCTCTCGACTGCGTTTCCTGTTTGGATCCACCAACTTCCTGCTGGGTTTCAGGAATCCAGAGGAAAACCTTCACCTGCAGGCACCAACATTCACGACTTGAAACTTTCTTCTGACTGTATTCTTCAAGAGTTACTGCAGGAGTTCAGAACCGGACGTCTCCGCCATCACAGAATCAAAGATGTTCTGCTGCAGTGACACCATGTGGACTTGGATCATGCTGTGATCTGCTGTTGTCCGTGGAGTTCTGTTAGCCGTCTCCTGTTGGTGCCGAAAGTCCTCTATTGCGCAACACCTCACTTCCGCCTCCAGCTTCTCCATCAGGCTGCCCTCATGAGTAAAGTTACCAAAAAAAAACTTCAAACGTTTTCTTTGTACTTTTGACCTGTTGGATTTCACAGTTTCATCAATGAATTTGATTTTTTTTTCTTTTAATCAGTAGAACAAACTACTGAACCAACTGCCTTGAATTCCATTCTGGGTCTTCTTTTGAAAAACCAACATCCATATTCACATTCATTTGATTTCATGTTTTAGGACCCACTCCAATGAAAGAATGATGGGTTTTTTATCATGTTTGTGTGGCATTTTTCTGCTGGTGGAGGACATGTATCGAGAACATGAACTCTGTTTCTGAGGATTTCTTTATCTAAGTTGAGGTCAATCCGGTAAACCGATGAGAGTTTGAAGTTGTGATGTAGAAAATCTAGCGGGCCAAAGTCCTGCTCCGCTCCATTCTGATGCAGACAAATAGAATCCGTTTATATGCAGTTGGACGATGCTTTGGCAACAAAACTATCTGTAAAAAGGTTTCGTACTCAGATGAGATTTGTGTCTGTAAAAACACATTGACATGACAGTCATTATATAATGCTGCTAAAATACTCCAAACACTTCTGGTTCCAAGTTCTTCAAACCTCAGCAGTAAACTGTCTCTGTCTTTTGTCTCACTTTGTTGATGCTGTAAAAAAAACAGAAGAAACCAACAGCAGCGAGTTACTTATCAGAGCTAAAGGAACGTCATGATGATCCAACGGAAGAATCAAGATGTCGTCACAGTAATGAAAATGTGACTTTAAACTGCAACTCAGATATGTGGGTCCTTTGGTGGTGGTGGTGGTGGTGTGTGTGTGTGTGTGTGTGCGTGTGTGTGTGTGTGTGTGGGTGTGTGTGTGTGGGTGTGTCTGTGTCTGTGTGTGTGTGTGTGTCCTTTGCGTCCTTTACCCCACTAGACTGTGCAACACAAACGTGACTCAAGGTAGGAGGGGCCAGTGAGCTTCTGTCCTTTACCCCACCCCTGGTGGGGGCACCACCAGCTTCCGTCACAGGGATCCCCGAGTTCTCTGGTGAGACCGTGAGCCCGGGATCAAATCACGTCTGGGCTTGGGGTTTTCAGTGTCCTTGTGGTTCTGGTTCTGGTTCTTGCATCTGACTGCTGGGCCTCTTCATAATCCCAGCAGTGAGGGAGCCCGACCAGCTCACGTTTACCACGCTTGGGACCCCCACTTCTCTTGTTTCTATGTATTTGGTAATTCTTCAGTTGTTGTTGAGAATTTTGCCCGTTTTCCAGATATTTGCTGTGAAGTAGCTTTTCCTCCGCAGCCTTTTTGTGGACATGTGGTGACGTCTGTTCTGAAGTCATGAACATGAAGCTCTCATGTGGAAACAGTCTTTCTTAGCCTTTTAAAACTCAGAGCGCCACGCCCCGGTTGCACAATGCCTTCCTACAGATCTGGTACGGCTCTGTTACCTTCTGTTGATGCGCTTTGGAGGCCGTTTGAAACGTAGGTGTGGAGAGCAACAATGGCTCCGTGGTCACAGCGGGGCAGGGGGAGGGCGTCACAGAGGAGAAGGCCGGATCTGAACACAGAGCTGCTCCAGTTCAGTCAGTCAGAAAAGGAAAACGGGACGTCGTGTTTCTGATTCTTTCAAATATGACTTCCTGTCCATTGTACAGATGTTGACAGAAAACCAGCAGCCCTCACAGAGGATGAATCTGCACTGACTGACCCCCCCCAGCAGATCTCTTTAACTGTAACTGCACCAAGTGCAGCTTTACAACACTGTCTGGAGTTTGTCAAGTCTTATGGTTACAAAGTGTACGTTTTCTCGGTACGTTCTGTTTCGTGACCATTTTCCTGTGTTTACAAGCAAAAACTACGGTTAAAATGTTTCCCTTTACTGGAGCTGATAGATGACCCCCACCCCCCACCCCCCATATCACTGCATGGCTTCTTCCCAACAGCGACTGCAATTCCAAACTGTAATTATTACCTTCTCCTTCAGTTTTCTTTCTAGGTTTTGAAAACTACATCATCCATACACACTGGACAAAATTGTTGGTACCCCTCAGTTAAAGAAGGAAAAACCAACAATTCTCACTGAAATCACTTGAAACTTACAAAAGTAACAATAAATAAAAATGTATTGAAAATTAAATAATCACAATCAGCCATCACTTTTGAATTGTTGATTAACATAAGTATTTAAAAAAACAAACTAATGAAACAGGCCTGGACAAAAATGATGGTACCTCTATAAAAGATTGAAAACTATTTGACCAGACTGACATGATTAACTCAGGTGTGTCCTTTAACTGACATCACAGGTGTTACCAAACTCATAATCAGTCAGTCTGCCTATTTAAAGGGAGATAAGTAGTCACTCTGCTGTTTGGTGAAAAGGTGTGGACCACACTGAACATGGACAACAGAAAGCCAAGGAGAGAATTCAATTTTATTTCTTTTATTTATATAGCCCAATATCACAGCCACAGCCGTCTCATTGGACTGATATCAGAATATTGTAAGAAACAACCAAAAAAATCAATCACGTAAAAGTAAACAATAGCTGGTTGTCAAACAGACTAGGCTGAACAAACATCTCTGTCCTTACACCATCCTTCGCGGTAAGGAAAAACTCATAAAAAAACCCCTCTCTTTTTTTTTTGACGGGGGGGGGACTAAGAAACCACAGGGTTTCCCACATGAAGGAGAGATCCTCAACCCCGGAAGGACAGGTGATGTGCTAGAACTATTAAAGAAAAGTGAACTTAATTAATTCTATAACTGCATGGTTGAATAACAAGTATATGACTAATAAACAAACACGTCAAGATAAACGGCTACAAGTCAAGATAACAGCTAAATATTTAAATAAACAATGACATGTTTGAGCAGTGTAGCAGATGGGATTCATCCAGTAGGAGTTGTGGAAACAGCTGGGTTTGCTGGATGAGCCAGCAGGTAAAGGCTATAAGACCATCTCTAAACAGCTTGAACTTCCTGTGACAACAGTGGCTCATATTATTCAGAAGTTCAAGACCCACGGGACAGTAGCCAACCTCTCTGGACGTGGCCGCAAGAGGAAAATTGATGACAAATTGAAGAGACGGATCGTTGGAATTGTATCCAAAGAGCCCAGAACAACCTCCAAAGAAATTAAAGGTGAACTCCAAGGCCAAGGTACATCAGTGTCAGATCGCACCATTTGTCGTTGTTTGAGCCAAAGTGGACTTCATGGGAGACGACCAAGGAGGACACCACTGCTGAAAAACAATCCTAAAAAAGCCAGACTGGAATTAGCAAAAATGCATGTTGACAAGCCCCAAAGCTTCTGGGAGAATGTCCTTTGGACAGATGAGACCAAACTGGAGCTTTTTGGTAAGGCACATCAACTCTATGTTCATAGACTCAAAAACCAAGCATACGAAGAAAAGAACACTGTCCCTACGGTGAAACATGGAGGAGGCTCAGTCATGTTTTGGGGCTGCTTTGCTGCATCTGGCACAGGGTGTCTTGAATGTGTGCAAGGTACAATGAAATCTGTAGACTATCAAGGCATTCTGGAGAGAAATGTGCTGCCTTGTGTCAGAAAGCTTGGTCTCAGTCGCAGGTCATGAGTCTTCCAACAGGACAACGATCCAAAACACACAGCCAAAAACCCCCAAGAATGGCTGAGAGAAAAGCGTTGGACTATTCTAAAGTGGCCTTCCATGAGCCCAGATCTGAATCCCATTGAACATCTGTGGAAGGAGCTGAAACATGCCATTTGGAGAAGACACCCATCAAACCTGAGACAACTGGAGCAGTTTGCTCATGAGGAGTGGGCCAAAATACCTGTTGACAGCTGCAGAACGCTCATTGACAAATACAGAAATCGCTTCATTGCAGTGATTGCCTCAAAAGGTTGTGCAACAAAATATTAAGTTATGGGTACCATCATTTTTGTCCAGGCCTGTTTCATTAGTTTGTTTTTTTAAATACTTATGTTAATCAGCAATTCAAAAGTGATGGCTGATTGTGATTATTTAATTTTCAATAAATTTTTATTTATTGTTACTTTTGTAAGTTTCAAGTGATTTCAGTGAGAATTGTGGGTTTTTCCTTCTTTAACTGAGGGGTACCAACAATTTTGTCCACGTGTGTACGTCACTAAATGTGAGTCCAACTGTTGAAGTGTGCTCAATGGACGCACGTTTTGGCGTGGCAGCGCCTGAAGCTTGAAAAGCACATTTGTGTGTGTTTTCTAGCTGTGCTGGACTACATCTGTACAGTGACTTTGTAGTTTGGAACATTTTATCATCACTTTGATTGAGTTCTTTGTTTTTTTCTATATATCATATCTGACTGTAAAATGGAAAAACAGCCACGGAAGCATGAAAACGGATGTTAACCCTGACAGTGGACACGTTTGCTGTGTACATACTTCACTGTCAACATCTGGAAGTTTGATCGTTGTGTCAAACCACCAGTCTGTCCTTTCAAACACTGATTTCACGTGAAGGGATTTTTTGAACTGAATAATTTGATGCTTTCAGTCTGAGACTTCTGTGAAGAAAAACATGTGCGAATGTGACAACAGAAGACCAGTAAAGGCTGGATGAGGGTTCATCACAGAACACTCATTCCAACTAGTAATCTTTTCCTGTTCTGTAGTGAGAGGTCAGTGGAGGATGACCTGAATTGGATTTGAATAATTGTTGTAGACGGATGCCTTAAACCTGCAGCCTGAATCTGCTTTCACACCCACAGATGAGTAGCGTTTGCACAAACCCGACTTTAAAGAGCTGCAGCTCTGAGGAGGCGCTGAACGTTTGCTGAACTACCATAAACTACTCAGCAAAGATTTGAAAATGACAAAGCTGGCCTTTAAAATCAGCTGTTGTCTCAAGTATTAACCTTTTCAAAGGAGCTGTGTCTAGAATAAATTAAACTCTGATGACTCTAACTTTGTGACCTCTTAGTAGAAAAGAGAAACGACATGAAAAAGTGTGAGAAGTGGAGCAGCTTGTGTAAACGGCCCAGCCTCCTCAGGAACCAGACAAGCTGTGCAAACAGCCTGCGCCTCCTCCACGCAGCCCCAGAGGAGGCGCAGGCAGGAGGACGTCGAGCTCCTGAGAAACAGGTGACGGGTTGGTGTGTCAGTGAGCAACCTGTGGCTGAAACAGAGAAAAACAAAACACCTCTTTCAGGACGTTTTCTGTCCATTCCACGCACGAATGGTTTGTTTCCCAGAAATACTGGCAGTGAAACCCTGAAGCATGCACACACACGTGCACACGTGCACCATGGCAGATTTGACAGTATTTGTGAAAAAAGCAGCAACAGCCTCACAGACCCTGTGACAGTGAGTCTTTAGCCTCTTTCACATGATCTGCTGTTGATTGGGCAGAACTTCTTGACCATGACTTTTATGTGTGTTTTTATGGAACCCTGACATAATGCTTCCATCATTCCTCTCTTTAGAAGGTGTGTGATCTCCTTCCAGCTGCAGCCCGATGTCTGATCCTCCTCCAGTTGTTGTCTGTCAAACGGCGGCGCAGTAAAGCCTGATAGGTAAAATATGGGGATCATGGCGTTCAGACGGCTGACAAAAGCAGGAGCATCGAGGTGAGTTTGAGGTTCATGAGCTTTGACTGGGCCAACACGGCAGTTCTGTGATGCAAGCGGAGAAAAAAGCTTTGATTTTGAATCTGAAAATGAATTGATGACTATCATGACTAGCATGTGATACAGCTGTAGCTTCAGTCGGCTGAAACGCTCACAAATGTCAGCAGCCAATGGGAACGATTTCTTTGGCTGTTCTGGTGATAGTACCATCACACCACCATGCCACCAGTATCCACACCTCACTGTTGTATTTTTGTTGAAATTTAATTTAAAAGGGACAATGCAGTTTAAGAGAAAACCACATGGTTAAACAAAACAAGCCAGAATCAGCCAGAAGGTTAGTTTTCATCTGTGGTCCGCTGGTAATAATGACACAGATAGAAATAAAAACACAAAGTACAACAGAAATATATTAAAAGCATTTACATTAAGAGCTAATAAAAGCTGATGTACCAGGAACTATACAATAAGATGCAATACAGTACAAAATGACAAAGATCACGACATCCCAGTGAGTCAGAATGAACATTCACTACGGCTATACCTTTAAATGGCAGCAGCAGCAGGTGTTGATAAGACATTTTTTCAATCTTTTTGTGAAACTGTTCCATGTCGTAGACAGTTGGATCTCCTGAGGTACTGAGTTCCAGTCACGAGCAGCTCTCTCTGAGCTTATGCATCACCTTATACATCAGCCTTTAGTTCATAAATCTATGGAGACCTTCCCAGCTTAGAAGATTGTATTTTTTCAAAACGGCACAGTGATGGTAAAGTCTTTGGTTTTTTATCTAGGACTTTGACAGCCTGTTTGTACAAAACTTCCAAAGGGGTTTTTGCACTCAGACCAGCCTGGAACCAACAGACATGCAATAATTAAAATGACGATGAATCATTGTGTGTAAGTAAACCATTGTTGCTTCAGAGGACATTTCATTTCAAATAGATTTAACTTTATTGTTTTTCAATAAGGACATCTGTAAATCTATCACCAACCCAAGGTATTTAAATTGGTTCATAATTGGTATCTTATTTCCATTTATATATACATGAGGGTCAGCTGACGCTCTGTTTACTTTAGTGAAGTTCGTGGCCACAGTTTAGAGATGTTAAGTTACAAACAACATTCCTGTAACCAAGTTGTGACTTAAGACATAGTTTTAGGAAGTCTGGCAGCAACAGCAACTTTGGAGCAGCTGTGAATGAAGAAAACTGTGTCATCTGCATACATATTACGTTCAGCTTCAGAACAGACTGAAGGCAAATCATTGACATAAAGGCTGAATAAAAACAGGCCTAAAATAGATCCCTGGGGGACCCCAGAAGTCAGCCTAAGAGAACCGGGTCTGCAGTTGTTCATTGTTACAGATTGTCTTCAATCACACAAATTTGATTCAATCTAGTCCACAGTATTATGGGAGAAATGTAGTTGTAAGAGCTTGTTAAGAAGAACAGAGTGATTTACTGTATTGATGCTTTAGTGGGGTCTAAAAACACCACCCCTACACTTCCACTTACTGAAACCAAACTGCCTGCGGTGTAAAGATGGGGAACTGCTGTTTAGGTGTTGGAAAATCTGCTACGCCACCCATTTTTCTGCTACTTTAGAAATGACCGGAAGAATACTTTCTATACTAATTATGCAGAAAAGTTGGGTCGACTGATTCCAGGCATTTGGAAAGTGAGCAGATGAAATAGAAAAATGTATAAAAGAGGTGTTATGTCCTGATTTAATTAACAACTTTAGGGAGCGAACGCGTTCTTTTATCAGTTTTAGAATGGATACAATTAGCCAAAGAAGGCTGTTTTTCTGGTTTTAAGATTTATTTTCTATGTAAATTGCTGGATAATTTGTTGAATTTTGCAACAGAACTTTGAACAGTTCTCATCTAAACTGTTGCCTGCAGCTAATTCCTCCCAGTTTATCTCGTGGATTGAGTCTTGAAAGTTTCGTCGTTCCTGATTCTGTAGAGTTCAGTAGTTGTCAAAGATCTGAAACGCCTCTTTTTTAATTTGCATGTAACAATAAGATTGTGATCAGACAGTCCAGTGAGCATATGGTATGATTTCAAGATTCTGTCAGTTCTATTAGTAAAATGAAATCATTCTGGATGTCATTGGAGTTGGTCATTGTTGTTGGCCAATAATGATCTGAGTCAGATCCATGTCGTCCATGACTCTTTTCAGTTTTTTCCTAACTTTGTTAACTTTGTTAACATAGCATGTGCTTTCTCCATCTGGATGGGAACAGTGTTGGAGTCCCTTTTGTTTTTGGACAAGTTGAAATTAGCACAAGGCAGAGAGTTATCCAGACAAGAGAGGAATATGTCGATAGCGTAATCCATGGTCGAATCTGCTTTTTAAATGACTTCTCAAGAAGACATGCAGGACTGCCGTATTCAGATTGTGAGTCAACACCCCGGCAGCCATCTGTTACTGATCAACCCCACAGTGCCATCAGTAAATGTAATGGTCGAGTTAGTGTAATCCTGAGGATGTTCTCAGTGAGTACAGTGGAAACAGAGCTGGGCTCAGAATACAGCCCTGAGGAACTTCAGGGGGATTTTTTTTCTCATCTTGACATTCTGTGTTTTTTTTTCTCATGCTTTGATAGTTGCACGTAAAAATTGTTTATCTTCTTCCTGCAATCGTGTCTCTCAGACTCTTTCAGTGAAGTGTGACGCCAGCTTTCCGGACAGCTGATGTTTATTTGGATTGATTAATGCACACCACATTAGACAGAAAGGAACGCTCTTGATCAAGTTGTTTAGTCGTTTATTAGGGTTTCCTTGTGTTACAGAAACAGGATTTTTCTCATCTTTGTCTTTGAGTTCATTCTGACTAAAACAGTGTCAGCAAGTGATGTACTTCAACTTTTCTCAGGCGGCAGCAGTCATCCCAGTCAGGAAAACAAACAACATCTTGTTTGTTTAAGATCTTTGCTGCAGAGAACAATTATTCTGCACATTTGTGTCTGGATTGTCAGATGTGTGTGAATTTTGAAGTTCAAGAGAAAATCCTGAAGTCTGAGTCAGCAAACTCTATCAGATGATAGAAATATATAAGAATAGCAATTTTCCCATCAAGGGATCAAATAAAGTTGTATCTTTCTATGTATGACAAAGCCCTACTGATGTTCATTATCACTGAAATGTAGGAATTAGGGACCCAGGATGAATGAAATGATCGAGTGTACATCACGATTCATCAGCTTGTACGACCGTGTGACCACTTCATCTAGTGAAAGTAATGAGACAGGATCAAAGCGTGTCACAGAAGACGGCCTGAAAATGTAGAGGAGAAAAAATGTTGTCTTGGTGAGATTTCCTAAAATAAGTTGGGATGTCCTACCCTGTAACATTAAATAAATCAAGAAATAAGAAATAAACACTCATGTTTAGGTCTGCTGCACTCTACTTATTGGAAATATTATCTCTTAAAATAAACACGTTTTGCTAAATAAAGAGTTTAAAGTGGGTAGATTTATACACTTTTCCAAATATATCCTGTTTTAGGGAACAGTCCAACTATCTTTATGTCTAGTCCATCAATCAACTTAAAGTAAGTCTAGAACCACACATTTTACAATCTGTTAGTGTTATGACTCAATTAAAACTTCTGCTTAACAAATAAAGTAAAAATATTGAAGATATTGCTGAAAATGAAAGCAATGAGATATTTTTACTAGAAACTAGACGACAATACTTGGTGAGATTTTGTGTTTTTGCAGTGTTTTCATTGCAGTGGGTCTGGAAGATACAGTAGAAAAACAACAGAAGCTGACAAACCTTCATGAAACGACAACACTTTCACAGCTTTCTCATATTCACATCACTTTCAACAACGAGAGAAATCAGGTCAGAACACCTTTCCTTATGAAAAGCAATAACCTCATGCTCACACAGCAGCATCAGGCCCTGCGTCTCAGCTGCCAGCGTGAGTCTACATGCAGGGATACTTCTTATTGTTGGTAAAAGTGTCAGGAAAACAGATCTGACTCAGTGTGAACATCCAGGTCTCAAAGTCCATTCGCATCTGCATTAGTCTCTCAGAGATGTTCCTCTGTCCCACACAGAACACCACTGCTGGTTGTGTGAAAACCTCAAAGCGTTTGGAGGTCTTTCCTGTTTCAGGCTGAGATCACACATATGCTCTCAAGCTGCAGTACCAAAGCAGCACCAGTCAGAGTTCATCTCCTCTGGAATTCCCCGTACCAGTTATTGTTTATTTATGATGCTGTCGCTCATTTTTCTGGAAGTTTCCCAAATGCAGTGTAGCTGTCACTGATTCAGGGGGGATCTGGAGTTCTGCTGCAACTAATTTGTTCTAATTCAAACCACTTGTTAGAGGTGAAGCTCTCTGGAGCTGCTTCATCACACTTTCACTGGGAATCTGTGTAAATGTCAGATCAGAGGAGAGGTTTCTCTGCAAGCCGTGCCAAGACCAGATCACTTCCAGCCTCAGACCCATTGGCTCCTCTTCCTGTCCGTCTGGAGCAGATCTCGCCATGGTTCTTTAACTGTCTGCCTGTTCGGATCGAGGTGTGTAACCATTCTATCTGCCTGCTCAAAGGCAGAAGCCAAGACACTCCTTTTTACTTGATCACGTATGGCACCTGTCAGGGAATGGCAACGTAGGAGGAGCTAAGGCCTTTTCTATGGGTGATGTCACACCTCACTTTGTCCGTTGTTTTGACTGTCAAAGGTCACAGCTGCAGGTCATGTCGTGTTCATAGAAGAAGCTTTCCCTGCAGCCATTTTGGAGCCATGCATCCATTTGTTCCAGAGGGGTTGCTGGGGCTCTTCCTGTGCTCTCCCTGAGGGTTTCAGTTCTTCATTGTCACGTCATCTGCTTCGTCTCTTTTGCAGCTCCGTCGTTTCTGTCATGTTTGGTTTCAGTTATTTATCAATTGTTTATGTTTCTGATACCAAACCTGGTCTTTTGCATACTGGGTCCTACACCCCCCCATTCCTGACAGGAACCTGCTTTCATGTTCTGAGGAGGCCTGATGGGTTCCACTCACCGACTTCACTCACTTGGGTTAATTTGTTGGTTCTCCATCAGAACTTTCTACTTTGTTTGATGAGCTGAAATCTAATGTAAACCCATTTCTTTCTCAGTGCTATTCAATTATTTTTTACCTCTTTCTGGGCAGTTTAAGGAGAGAAATGGATAAAATGTTAACATTTGATCAAACTAAAAGTTGGTGAGTGTTACAGATGTCAGTCACGTCATCTTTTTTCTCTTAGCAGCTGATTTGAAAACAGCAGCAGCTCAATTGCCTCTTGAGCCTCCAGATAAACCATCTATAGCTGACATGTCTAAAATCAAACCTGAATTCCCAGCTTCCACTCTGAAGCCTGATCCATACAGGAGAAATATTCATGAAGAATTCCACATGTGTTAGCGCAGACCCTCTGGACGTGTACCCTAATATTTTTAATCTTCTAAAGTGCTGCATTCCAAAAAGCCCAGAGAGCAGTTCCAGGAAACCCGTGTTTACATGTTTGTGAGTGTTAGCCGGTATCAGCGCGCCACAGATGTTGTAGTTTCTCATTATCAGCTTATCTGTTCAGTGGAAAGTGTTACTGTGTGTGCAGAAGTCAGCGATATCACGCCTGAGTAGATGATTCTTTCCAGGTGGACCATCACAACACAATGCATCACTGAAAATAACGCCACTGTAGTGTGACATGTTAGAAAGTGTGATTTTGAAAGGTTTCTCTGTGGAAAACACCATGTTCAAACGTGAGGGGTCCTAAGAGCATTTGGCAACAGGACACCCCAGGCATGATCCACTGTAGTTATGTCCTCTGACCTCTGTTCTTGTGTTCTGGACACACAGGTGGAGGATGGCCCAAACGTGCTGAGTCTGTTGGTAAGTTCTGGCAGAGCCTGTGTTACACGGGGGGTCTGGGGGCATCAGTCTAAGTGTTCTGCACCTCCATTTTCAATGGAGCAGTCGAAGCGGTGGCTGTTTGGACTCCTGAGGAAGCTGACAGGCGTCAGGAGTCCAAACTGCATGCAGCACAGGAGGAGGAGTTTAGGGAAGCCACGGAGGAGGACTGTTGATCAGAGTAAAACTGGTCTATCAAACCCATTTGGCATCTCAGGAGGAGAACCAGCTTCCAGTGAGGGTGGTGAGCTGCTGACCTCCAGTGGGGTCTCCTCCATCTCCGGGGATGGAGGAGGTCTGCCAGAGTCCCTTCAAGTCTGGATGTTGTGACGCTGACTCATGCTTTTGCAGCAAAGTGGTCAGGGACAGAACCTCTGGACCGACAGGTCCAGCTTTTCAAAACGGTTGATGGGAGGGTGTGGGCTGACCATCAGGAGATCACAGCCTGCCTGGGAGGGTCTACCCTGCTTCCTGAAGCCCAGCAGGTCCTCATGCTCTCCCTTCATGTTTCATACTGCTGACTGGACCCACTGTTGGTCACCAGAAAATGATGCACACTCCGACAAACACACAGCCTCCTTCAGATGATCAAATCTCATGACTGACCAAAATTCAAGCAGTGATCCTCCATAGAAAGAGAGTGTTCGCTGAGTGTATTTGTGAGATCATAAACCTTCCAAACAGAAAAGTTTCACTTTAAAAAAAAAACCTTCTCAATCACTCAACATCCTGCACTTGTTTTTGTGCTGATGAGCAGTTCCTGTTTCATCATCTGGAGATCAGACCTGCATGACTGAACAAAGAGTCACAGCCTGCGTCCACATGCAGGAGGACTGTAGGGCTGATGAGCTCTGGTGATCTGGGATCTTCAGACGGAGGTCTGGAAACATCTGCTGAGTGACTGATGGGTCTTCATCTGAAACTCATTATTTTTATGCAGCAAGTCGTGCTGGACAATGACTCCTGAAGCTGAAGAAGAAACTGAAAGCTGAAGGTCTTTAATCTAAGGTTGTAAAAATGTGCTGAAATGTGACATATTCCAACGGTCTTAAGCTGAGGAAACGTTGCAGCATCATTCATCAGTCAGCTCGTAGTTTCAGTGTTGTTTCAGTGATTAGTCAAAACATAAACCAGCAGGTGAGGCTCCATCCTCTGTGTTTTGATTCATCCTCCTCTTGGAGATGTCCAAATCCAAACCTCGAGGCTGCTGTTCTGCTTCTTCACACAACCCTGTCATCGCAGCGTCTCATTGGCCGATCACATCGGTCCAGGGATACCTGGTCAGGGCCCTCGGGGTCTGGTTGTGCAGACCCTGCAATCCCATCTGTCATGGAGGCCGGTCCATGACAGATGGATTCTCCCCTCCAGCCTTCAGGCTCTTCGCTTCGCAGCAGCATCGTTGGACCTGCTGCTGCTCACTTTAATCCTCCCATCAACAAAGCGGGAGGTGGGTGGGGGTGGAGGGCTTTAATCAGTACAATGTCACTGCTTCACTTCCTGGAACAAGAGAGGGTTTCTGCAGAGAAGGGTGAAAATCCAGCATGTCGCACCTGCTGTTTATCCTTTCATTCAAACAGACCTGCAAGGAAAAGGCAGAGCTCTGATCCCTCACCGCTCAGCCGGATCACTCAGATCTAAACGACCACATTTGACAAGACCAGATTTATTTTTTATACGAATGAGGTTCTTTTTTATTTTACTAAAATAATATAAACATAAAATAAGTTGATGGTGCGAAGGCAGAGGGAGTTCTCCTGAAACAGATTCTCACTCCGTCTTCTCTGCTGCTTCATCCGCCTAAAAAAGAAAAAAAAACACATTATTTGCTTTGCTGACAGATTTTTGAACAAAAAATCACTTTGTTTTTCATCTTGTCAGCTTCTGTTACAGGTCACAAGTCCCACAATGCAATGGGTCCTCCCTCTAATGCATTTCTGTTAAAGCCAATGCATCTTTGTGACCCGACGGTAGGAGAAAACTGGGAGGAGCTGGTGCTCAGGCCAAGTTCCCTCAGGAGTTCTGTCATTAGACTCACCCTCTGGGAAAACTGCTGTAAACACGAGTATTTTTATCACATTTTATTTCTGAACCAGACGTCCAACAGTTTCAACAGGACTGTGTAGGCGAGCTACAGATAAACCAGAGAACACAGAGGATGTTGATCGTTTTGTTGAACAGGGTTCTGTTTTTGAAGGGAACGCTGCCAGATTCAGATGTTAAATGAAAAACAGAAGCCCAGCCAAAGAAAAGCGTTTTATTAAAAGTAAAAAAAAAAATAAAAATCAGAAGTTCTGAGTACAAGTATTCACATGATTAAAAATGTACACATAAAGGGATTATGTACATTTTCACAAAGTCAAGATTTGCCTCATTTTCACACATCATAATCACAGTTTGAACAGACACTTCACTTCCTGCTGCAGTTGGTTTCATTTTTCCATTCCTGCATAAACATTTCAGAAACTCCTCGTTAGAAATTAAGAGTGTGATGCAACACCTACTAAAAACCATCAAAGTCTGTTTGCACAAATGAGATTGTTACAAATATTGAATGTAACTCTGGGTTCTTGAAGCTGATCGTTCCATTTGAAACCAAAACATTTAGGGCAAATGAGTAAGATTCAACTAGTTATACCTGCATTAATAAAACAAGCGTTCCCAACCCAGAACTAACGGCATCAAACCAGAGTAAAGTATCTCAGAAGAGTGTTAGATCTCTCTGAAAAATGCTTTGCTTCACTTTATCAGCAGGAATATTTACAGGTTATTGGATGAAATGATGAAAGTAGCGTTTTTTGAAAGAGTTTTCATTTTGTTCAAAAATCTTCCTAAAGGTAAGTGAGGTTCTGCGCGGCTGCTCATCCCGACATGAGCCTGTAGTTTGTAGAGGAGGTGCTGCACACTGTGGTGTCTCCAACCAGATTTGGCCACAATCAAGGATCTGAAAGTTTCACTTTTTTGTCAAAACTACTTGGACTCAAAGAGTCAGAAAATCTATTCATTAATCAGGATCAATTCTGACCTGTAAACATCTTTTATTAAATAATCACGTTTGCTCATCATCCCTCTGCTGGCCGTCAGGCAACAAAAGACAAAGTCAAGGCTTTTATACGACTACAAATACATTTATAGACGATTCTACCAAACATCTTTAAGGAAATATTTCAAATTCTTTTGTTTTTAAACTAAAGTTCACAGAAAGAAGATTGTTCCTCCAACCACATGTATGAAGTCACATCAAATGTGTTCTGAATGTCACAGCTGGTAATGCTCAGTGTTGTCTGAGAGAAACATTTATAAAGGTGTATGTTCATGTTCACGATGATGAGAAACGGGCGTCGAATGAATTCAGCTGAGGAGCAGAGATGGGTTTGATTTCAAAATCTCCCTGACAACAGCCTCCTGAATAATCCTCATAGTGAGCTTCTGAAAAACCCCCCACCCCCTTTGCTCAAAGACCAGGCTTTCAGTGACCCTCCTCAAACGCAGGAAGTTTCATTTGTGTAAGGCATCATCCAGCCGCTCCGGGCTGCTTGCTCTTTGACCCATTTCAGCAGGAAAAGGTCAAAGTGTTGGTTCCAGCTCTGGTTCAGGAGTCCAGAGAGGTCCGGCGTGGCGTCCGCGAGGATGTCCAAGTCAGAGCCACAAAAAGGTGGCCTGTCACAGACCAGAGGCCTCGGAGTGATGGTGCGGTCCGTTCACCTGAGATGAACAAAGTTACAGATTACACACCAAGAGTAACACAACAGAACACTTGTGCAATTCTTAAAATCAGAGAAGGGAATCCTCCTCTGGTAACC
The DNA here is from genome assembly GCA_014656515.1 of Oryzias celebensis. NCBI lineage: Eukaryota > Metazoa > Chordata > Actinopteri > Beloniformes > Adrianichthyidae > Oryzias > Oryzias celebensis. The sequence goes on along the minus strand of BNCR01000017.1, from coordinate 4,305,086 downwards.
CATAAAGTTTGTTAAAACAAAACACTAAATGTGACTTAATGGAACATGCTTGAACACATCTCCTCCTTGTTGGCTGCAGTTTGCTTTCATAAACTCTGCAGAACAAGAGCTTGGACAGGATTGCTGCTTTTCAAAAGGATTACAGCTAAATCCTGCTAATAAAGCTCTTAAATCTCCAGAAATGACATCACTTGTTATGACGCACAAAGTTGTGTTTGCAGGTTCATGTCTGTGTGCTCATATGTTTGACTTTTGAGCTGGGATTGTGAGGTGCAGATCATGTCAGGGTTCAGTTTGCACTCAAGAACACCAACCGGAGACCACCAACAGGAGAACAGCAACAGGAGAACACCAACAGTTGATCTGCGCAGCGCTTCGTCCGCCTGGGTCCTCTCAAACATGCCTTATGTATTGTAGCGATGGTCACAGAAACATTGGGCCTGCTGTCAGGTCTGGCAGGGCAAGGAATTGTGGGATACCATTCATTTTGTTTGTCTGGGTGGATTGGGATTTAAATGTGTGTTTTTGTCTTTGTTTTTTTATGTCTGTTTGGCCCTTAGATATTTTATCCTGTTATGTTTATTTCTGTCTGCACCAAGAATGAGAGGGATGGAGAGGAGGATGACCCCTTTGTGTTGAAAAACATTCTGTTAAAAAGTGTTCAGCTCGCATGCACACAAGCTTATTGTTATAGTGGCACATGTCAATGGTTGATGCCTTTGCTAGTGGGTGTGGGATAGTCTACCGTTATACAGTGGATAGAGATGGGATTTATTATATTAAGTATTCTGCTGCACTACCTGACCTGCTGTAATGAAGTTTGGGGTAATAATTATCATTTTTATTACATCCATTATACATCCCCGCAGAGCTAAGCAGAGGGAAGATGGTTTGATAAACTGGGCCATGGTGGCCTTTTCCCTCTGTTTAGTGGGCTTATGCTGGTTTAGATTAGATTAATAATATATTTATATTGACATACTAAAATTGCGGATTCTCTATTACTGTTGTTATTACTGTCCACTATCTGTACCACATTCATGCTCTTATCATTAACATGTTTGAATTAAATTTCCATATCAATTAGTTGCTATGGGCTACTAGAAGTTATAAGCTGGGGAAAGTATGGTGCACCGTGGTTCTGTCCTCGATTACTTCTCTTCTCTCCTCTATTCTTTATAATTTATCCAGTATTATTTTTTATTTCGTTCCTCATGCCTCTGTTTGGTGCAGTGCAATTCATATGTTGTCCCTCTTTCAGACTCCCCTCTCGGGAAGTGGGAGAGATTCCAGGTGGATCGTCTGTGCCCCTGTCTTTGGCCGTGGACCTCAGCTCTGGGTTGTCTTGCACCCCCAGATGCCCCCACAGTTTCATCTGGATGAAACCCATCTGCTAAACTATTCATACATGTAGTTGTAGACTTAGATAAGCTAGCTCCACTTTAACAGTTCTGGCCCTGAGGCTTCTTATTTTTCTGCCCTTAAATCTGTTTTTTTTTTTTTTTTATTTGGAGTTTTCTTCACCGAGAAGGAGGGTCTACGGGCAGGGATGCTAGTTTAGCCTGTTTAGTTTAGTTTAAGAACCAGCTATTGTTTATATTTTTATGAATGACTTCATGCTCTTTGCATAAATACCGGTGTGAAGCCCAATTAGACGTACATGGTTGTGATTTTAGGATATATAAATCAAATTGAACTGAACTGAATTGAATTTGAGCACTGCAACCTGTTCATTACATATCAAGCACGCAGGTTTTCAGCTCCATGAATATATAAAACTGTCAATTTTTCCTGGAAAGCTCAGCACTCCACGTCAGCCTTTCTTCTTTCTGACAATGACATTTCAGGAATTGTGGTGTCGTACCTGATCATTTTTATAGCAACTTAACAGCGGTGAGGCTTTTGGGAACCAAACTGCATCTTATCCAGACATGGAAAGGCTCTGGAAAGATATGTTTTTTTATTTCTCGTCATGACAGTCTTGCTTTGCCTTTGCTCCCCCTAGTGGTGGAATTGAGCATTTCAGTCATTTCTTTAAAGAACTATAACTCACCACAGGAATGGGCTAGAAATATTGTTTTACATTTTTTTCCCCCTGACATCCTTTTTTTTTTTCTCTTTGCGTCTGGGCTGCATTAATCCATCTGGAGGGCCGGATACGGCCCGTGGGCTGTATGTCTGACACCCCTGCTCTAGATTGAAAAGCAGTAAAAGCATCATTCTACCAACATGTAAACTTTGCAGAGTCTACAGAGGACCTACAGTATTTAGTACATTCTCTTCATGAAGTCACTGGAATTGGTTTGTCTCCAAAAAGATCAAAGTATTTAAACATAGAGACAGAAAGATTTGAACTTCCTTCATTTCAGAAAATGGAACTTGTTTCTTCAGGTAGTGTTTTGCACCTGCTGCTTGCTCCTGAAGTTCAGAAACAACAATAATGCAGCTGACTGAGCAGAGAGGCAGCACACAGTGAAGGAAAACCCACACACTGGAGGCGCCACACCATCAAAGCTCCTTCAAACCAAACTTCTCTTTCAGTGTAAAACTTGGTTTATTAATCAGATGTTCTTTGATATGTGAAATCAGACAAGCCTGAACTGTGAAGCAGTGACACACAGAGAAGCAGATTCTGAATTTACTCCTCTTTTGAAACAGTATCTAGAGGATTTATACTCTTGAAAAGACTCTCAGTAAGCTGCAGATGATGAATGGTTCAACTTACTTTCCAGGAAAGCTGCACCTGTCTGAGGTCACAGGTAACCCAAGCTCACCTGTATTTCTCACACATGTGGGTGTAAGTTTAAGAACAAACAGATCCATCACCATCAACCATTCAGCCACTGGAGACATGAGAAGAGGTGGAGCTGCCACTTCAACTTCTTCAGTGATCATTCAGTGAATCCCACTAAAAAAATGTTGGATTCTACTTGAATGTGGAGTAAAGGATATTTTTTGGAAATGTTATTGTTGGCGCTGCCAAACAGGTGTTTAAAAAAATAAAACACATTGAAGTACAGAGAAAAAAGTGGAACTGTTTTTTTCCAAGCTGGTTTCATTTGAGTCCAGCTGTGTTTAATTCTACTGATTGGACTTGATCAGGAAAGCCTCACACCTGTCTATATAAGACCTTATACCTCACAGTCCAGGTCAGAGCAAATGAGAATCATGAAGTCAAAGGAACTGCTTGAAGAGCTCAGAGACAGAATTGTGGCAAAGCACAGATCTGGCCAAGGTTACAAAAAATATCTACTGCTCTTAAGGTTCCTAAGAACACAGTGGCTTCCATAATCCTTAAATGAATGAATGTTCGGGACGACCAGAACCCTTCCTAGCTATCGGGGGAGAAGAGCCTTGGTGAGAGAGGTAAAGAAGAACCCAAAGATCACTGCGGCTGAGCTTCAGAGATGCAGTTGGGAGAACGTTGTAGAAAGTCAACCATCACTGCAGCCCTTCACCAGTTGGGCTTTTAGGGCAGAATGGCCCGACAGAAGCCTCTCCTTAGTGCAAGACACATGAAAGTCCCAAAGGAGTTTGCAAAGAAAAAAAAAAAAAAAACACCTGAAGGACTCCAAGATGGTGAGAAATAAGACTCTCTGGTCTGATGAGACCAAGATAGAACTTTTTGGCTGTGTTTTTCAGCTGCAGAGACAGGACGACTGGTTGCAATCGAGGGAAAGATGAATGGGACCAAGTACAGGGATATCCTGGACCAAAACCTTCTCCAGAGTGTTCAGGACCTCAGACTGGGCCGAAGGATCACCTTACAGCAAGACAATGACCCAAAGCACACAGCTAAAATAACAAAGGAGTGGCTTCACAACAATTCTGTGACTGTTCTTGAAGGGCCCAGCCAGAGCCCTGACCTAAACCCAATTGAGCATCTCTGGAGAGACCTGAAAATGGCTGTTCACCAACGTTTACCATCCAACCTGACAGAACTGGAGAGGATCTGAAAGGAGGAATGACAGAGGATCCCCAAATCCAGGAGTGAAAAACTTGTTGCATCTTTACCGTAAAAAGACTCATATCTGTATTAGATCAAAAGGATGCTGCTATAAATACTGAGGAAAGGGTCTGAATACTTAGGACTATGTGATATTTCAGTATTTCTTTCTGAATAAATCTGCAAAAAAATCTGGGTTTTTTTGTCAGCATGGGGTGCTGTGTGTACATTAATGAGGAAAAAATGAATTTAAATGATTTTAGCAAATGGCTGCAATATAACAAAGAGTGAAAAATTGAAGGGGGTCTGAATACTGTATGCATACTGTATGTTTTTTATAAACCTCATTTTTAAGGAGGAATCCAGAAAGCCATATCCTCTGTGCCCTGCATCACCTTCAGTATGGAGAGCAGAATCAGAGATGTGGGTGAAGCGTTTGGTCCAGCTGGGTGTTGAACAAACTGTGCCAAAGCTGGACTCACATCACAGGAGAATGTCAGCTGTTTACAGCACAAGGGTTTTCATGAGTTAAGATCATCGGTCAGTTTACTCATCATCTGAAAGCTCCAGACTCAGCCATGAATGAAAAGACATGGTGGAAGCAGAAGGTGTCATTCTTCTGCACCACTGCTTTCTGGTCAAAGGCTCCTTCAGCACTTCAGAGATGACTCAGTGATTTATTGGTGATCTCCACATCGAGGCGCTTTGAGTGAGTCACAGAAGAGTGTTCCTGCTTACTCGTGCATCGTACTCCAGAACAAATGGAGGGATGTCGATCTGCTCCGGTTTGATGCAGCTGAAGAGCTCATGCAGGTTGTCCACGTAATGCAGCTTCTCCTTTAAGCCAAACACACTGAAGGTGGTGAAGAACCATGCAGAGACCTGATGGGACACAGGAGAAAAAGCCTTCAGTCATCAGTGGAATTTGACCTTTACATTAGCAAACTATTTCCTCTGAATAAAATGAGGAGGAGTTTCTGCAGAAAGTGCTAAAACTAGAGTAACTGCAATGACACTTTGTCAAGTGTGGCTGCTGAGGCATTAAGTATTGTGATACCTGTAAACAATGGAGTTGAATTCACATTTCTTTACCAGCATTCAAAGCTTTGGGCTTTTGGCTTCTGGATACATTTTTAAATAAATCTGCACAATACATAAAAATGTTTTGGAACAGGAACTTTGGGACTGGAAGCCAAGGGGAACTGCTCATGACTTTAAGAGCTTCATTCATCAGACTGCTACACAATGACACGTACATTAGTCTGCATTTCTGCAACACCATTTTCCAGTCATCCAAAAACCCAACACATGATGACAACATGGGCAACAACAAAACAATCTTCCTGAAATTAGCGGAACATAAAAGCAAATGTCTGCATGCTTAATCATCGACTCTGTCCAGAAAACACACACATGCAATGATCTTCACTGCAAACATTTGATTTGAAGGATCAGTCAATAATCTTGTAAATTTCAAATTTACTTAAATGCAAACCATACCTTTGAGCGAAATGTTGGATGCACAAAGTAGAAAGCCTTCAAATTCCTTTTAAACCTGCAACATAAACAGAGGATTCTTTTAAGAAATCTTTTGAAAAAGTTCCAAATTCATTTCTGCACAAGTGCTGCTTTGGTCTCCCAGTTTAAGTCTCAAAAACAAAGAAAATCAACTGCTCCATTCAGTCCATGACATGCAAAACACCTGCTTCTCCTGAAGCTCATGTGGCTGGAAAAGACAAAAGCAGCATCACATCAGGCTAAACATCCTGAGAGAACTCAGAGGTTACAGACTCGTCTGTCCTAAAGCTTTTTCGTGCATGAGGTGAAAGCTCTTCAGTGCCTCTTTTTCCAGTTTCTGTCAGCAGCAGCTACCAATCCGTTCTACTGGAGTGACTGATGGGATTTAAGGTTTCAACATTCAACAAGGAAATGTTTTACATAAGCTTTAGTGGAACAACTCTTTAGATAGACGACATGCTTAAGCTTTACATTTGATTTAACCTATAGTTAAAGTTGTAGTTTCACCTATAGTTAAAGTTGGACCAAGGCTTTACCTCTTCAGATTTAGGCCAACGCTGTAGGGAATTATTCTAGAATTGTTCCTCGCCTTCCTTTATGTACACATCTTTCTGGGCGTTCTCTGTAATCCATGAACATGTGTGGTTTTGTTGCATTTTAAATAGTCTGTTTTTGTCTTTGAACAGATGTTCCTGTGTTTACATTTCTTCATCCAAGTTGTGTTCATGTCCTTTTCAGTTCAAAGATTACAACACAGTCTTGTTGATGAAATCTGTTTCATCGATTTGATTCGTAGTCGATGTTGGTTCGTTTTGAACAATCCGATTCACTGACCTAAAATGGATCCGGAACATCTTTATCCAAAACCTCAACCAGAGTGACTCAAACATAAATACCTGCTACTGAACAGTGCACGTGAAGGAATGTCAAATCCATTCACATTTTAGTTTGATAAAGTTCAGCCCACTGTTGTTTTTCCACATCAAAATAATACAAATGGAACATTCTACCTTAATGTATGCTCACATGACTTTGTAAATTCAAAGAGTTTCGGCACGTTGGACTGGAATGATGGTTGATCAGTTTTTACTGGATCACATGTGTTGTCTGTTGTGATGGACTTGCTTGTTTTTATAGTTTAGTAAAATAAACCTACCATGTCTCAATCCAAATGGTACTTTTTAAGATCAATTATCATTTCATTGCACTGAAAAACATTTTTAAAATGGAACTGAAATTGATTCATTGATTATTCGTTACACCCCTATAAACTAGCATTCAAATTAAAATAGCACTGATTCAAAAATATATGATTCAAGTAGAAGCAGAAAATTAGCAATTGAAACATTCAAAAAATTTGTATTTTTCCTAAAGTCACGTTTGTGTGTTCTGAACTCTATGCTGAAACCATTATAAGAAAACTGTGCTGTTTTTTTTTTTGTTTTTTTCCCATTTATTGAATGGAGAATGGATGTAATGACGTCCAACAATTTCTGCATCTCCATAGAGGGCCTTAAAGTTGTTTTTACAGTCCTAGAAATTGAAAAATGACTGGCAAAAAGGAGACCGTGGGATCCAAGCTAAAGAGAACATGGAGAATTTCTGGGGAAAAAGGGAAAATTAGCTGCAGCGTTGATGAAGAACCTTTGGAATAATCAGGAATGCAGTCTGGTGGTTTCTCACTGAAAAAGAGCATGTGCACTCAAGCTGCTTTTCAGTTTATAAATCCTAGAAGCAAGAGGGAGTCAAAAGGAAATGAATGAAGATTGCAGGACATGTTACTAAAACAGAGCCGATCTGTGGCTCAGTCTTTTGCCTTAATCACAACTGGCTTTGTATGTGAATACAAAAAATAGCAAAAAATAGGCAAACCCACATGAAATTTAAAGATTGTAGCTCGGTGAGCCAGTGGAGTGAAAACGTTCATGCATATTTTATCTTATTATGCTATGAGCATGCTGCGGGTGACAGCAAATACTCAGGCAAGAAGCACGAATAGGTGAGACACAGGCACGCCATAGGGATTCTTTAATCCCCCAAAACGTATGCACTGTGCCGGTGGCCCGTTAGCAAGTGATAACCGGGCGCCTGAGGTTTGGCCGCTCCTCTCTACGACCCCCTATGGACCTGGACACCCCAAAGATCCACAGCATCCATAAGGGTTTTCCACCAGCAGTAGCATTAGAGACTCAACAAGCTCTACCATTCCAGTTAAAAACATACAGAGAGAAGAAAATAATGGAGCACAACTGCACATCCTGTGTTATAAAAGACCGTTTTTATCTGCAGCATCTCACTTCATCACCACACCAATTTCTGTTCAGCCAATCAGTCAATAAAGAACACACTATTTAACTTTAACTAAGAATAGAGACCGCTAGTCAAACAACATGGAGAATACAGAGTAACAATGAGAGTTTAAACAGAGATCAAAAGCAGCAAGTCCTCAGTCTGTCAAATCTTGGCCTGAAGTACATGGAAAGTTAAGCGTTCAAGCTTGGCTGCAAACTTTCAGTTATGTTGGAGCAAAAAGTCATCTGTAACTAATCAATCACTCAGAAGTAACTCTGCTCAAAATACCAGAGCAGTCAAAGAAGCAGCAACAAGCTCTGAGGGAGAAACGTCAGCCTACAGGAAGGATCCAGCAGGACTGCCCAGCCCTGGACCTCCAGATCTACCACCCTGCCGGGCTTACTGCGCTGCTTCCTGCTGACCCAGCTGTCTCTTCATTCTGACTCACTAAACACACCTGATCCAGGTGAGGTGCAGAAAGAGCTCAAAACATGCAGATCTCAAAACCAGGACTGAGCAGACCTGCATTACAATCACCCGTTACGTCTTGCTATGATGCAGTAGTGTAAAGCTTTAAACATCCATGTACAACATGTTTTGTAACGTCAAAAAATATTTGTATTTTGAAGAGAACAGAAAGACATTAATGAGTTAAAAAATCTGCAGCACATTTTCTTTTCTGACTTTGACTAAACTTTACTAAATATATTTATATACTGGAAACTGCTGTCTGGCCTTTTAGACCAAAGAACTTTAACCCTAAAGGATTGTTCTTAATTCCATTGATTGATTATTTGTAGTGCTTACAGACTTCTGTCCGAATTCTTTTTTATTTAGATAGAAGCCACATTTGGTCTGTAGTTTCTATGACCTAAAAAAAAGAACAAAGACAATGATTGACAAAGAAAACTGAGCATCTCGGCTGTCAAAGTTATTCTGCTTTGTGTTTTTTTATTATGTTTTTTGAAACCTAATTTCAGATCTACAAATCCGTTTTCGAGCAGCACCCACAGCTTTCAGGAGGACAGCGGCTCCTTTTATTCCCCACGCAGAACCTTAAGTAGCGGTTTTATTTAACACACAGTGATGAGTCAATGGCTGCAACAGAAAGGGTTTCAGTGATGGTGCACGTCTGACTGGGGGATTCCATGTTTGCATTAAAGAGGAAGGTGAGTGAGGGGGCTTTATTGGACTGCTGGAGTAGGTTGTGCTCCACAGCATTCTTCCTACTCGTAACCTGAGTTCTCACCAAACTGTAGCCTGAAACCACCACATTACTCTGTGCTCCTTTCTGAATAAACCATGTGCCTTTCAGGAAAAGGTTTAGCATTTTTTTTTCTCTTTCTTTTGAATGTTTTAAATGAATGAAAACAGCATAAGAAAAGCATGACTGAATGACAAAGATGACAGCATGGAATCCCCACAAGCACAGGAAGTCCATGTGGTTACGATTACTAGAAACCAGAAACCTATGAGATGTAGGAAGTTAAACAAGAATATTCAGCGCCGCCTCTTCAGGGAAGTCAACTGAATTTTCTAGCAGTTTTTCATGATGACTAAAAGATTTATCTAATTTTACTGATACAGCGGCTCGCAAAGTATTCATACCTCTGAGAATTCTCCAAATGTTCTCCCATTATGACCACAAACATCAATATCTTTTATGTTGAATTTTACAATTAAAAATCTGAAAAGTGCAGTGTGCAAAAGTATTCAGCCCTTTTTCTCTGAGTGCATCAATTGCCATTTAGAAGCTGCTTGATGATTGGTGACTGATCAAATGTTGACTTCATGACTTCATAGAGTCCTCCTGTGTGTCATTCAATCTCAGTCTACAAATACGGCTGTTTTGTGACAGTCTCTGTGGTTTGTCAAGAGAATACTGGGGAGAAAACAGCATCATGGAGTGTAAGGAACATCTCAGTGACAAGGCCAAGCTGATGGTGGAGTGTCTGCTCTTAAAAATGGCTCTAATGCCTTATTCCAGATTTTACTGTAATGAAAGAAAATCAACAAAAAAACTATTTATTGTTTTTGTAGAAAACACTGGAATCTGTGGGGGCTGCAGAAAGCAGAGTAAAACATAAAAAAAGAAGAATCAATATTTGATGATCATACTATTAGGGTCACCACACAAAAAAAGTAATATTACGAAACTCGATGTACGACTTTAAAACCTAGTAAATTTACAACTTTTTTTTTCTTTTTCAAAAATGTACTAGATTAGGATCACCATAAAAAAGGTAATATTAGGAGATTAAAGTGGAAGTGAACCCTGCAGTCCAGCAAGTGAAGGTCATTGCATTCGAACAACAAACAACTTAATTTACACTCAAACTGTCTTGGATTTGAACAGGTAAACTGAGTGTTTATTGATAACGTTACAAATCTTTTGAAAGCTTCTTTCTTTGATTTACTGCTTCTTATTGTTTTATTCATTGATGGTTAGCCTGCAGCTGTTTTACTTCCAATCATTTTTTTCTTCCATGAAAGACAAGAACTCCTCCAAGTTTGTGTGATGCTTCCGTCTGAAGTGGCCCAATTCTTGGCATATTCTCTTCAATGTTCTTATGCTAATAAAATTTGAAAAAAGAATTTTTAAACCTATCTGGAAATAAAGCTTCATGAAATGTTCTACATCTTTGTTGAGAAAAGTTCATTTAAACAGTTTCTAGTCAAATTCTCTGCTGTCTAACTTACTTAAACCCTTATTTTATGTTTATTTGAATTGAAAAAAAGAGAACTCAAGTCAAACTCATTTTTAAATTGAAATAAAAGTTACTATAAAGTGGCACGGAGGGAATAAAAATGTCAAATCAAGCCTCAGTTAAACCAAAAGTGTAAAGGTCAGACTGACTTGATGTCGACGATGTCATAGAGGCTCTTCAGGAAGTCGGTGTCCAGATGGTTTTGCTCTCCGGTCAGTGTGTGGAAGTAAACCATCACATAGTCCTTGACTGCGATGTGGTCCAACACGTGGATGAAGTACAGCAACGCCTGCACAAAAACACAAAGGTGTGTACATGTGGACACCCTCAGTCCTTGGTTTTGATTTCTACATTTTCTTTTACACATTGGTGTATTCACGTGACCCCGAAAGGGATAAAGCGGTACAGAAAATGAATGAATGAATGCATGCTGGTGTATTGTAAAAAAGAAGATTTTGTCTGTACTGTTATAATAAAGGAGAATAATGAATAAAGTTAGTCAAAGTTAGTTAATCGATATGGAATTTTTGGGGTTTTCACCTTTGTGATGTGATGTGAAAAGATAAAGGGATTTTTGTGGAATTAGAAACACAAATGAGGACTAGAAAGTGTTTGTAAGAAATTTTTTTTTTTTTTTTTTAAACAAACACCAACTCTTACCAGCAGCAGAACTGAAGCTTCTTTTTTTTTACTTTTACTCAAAAAAATGCAGGTACAAGCATTTTTGGTGCAAAAACGCAACTATAGCATTTATAAAAACAGTAAAAATGAAGAAACAGCAAGATTTTAGTGTCTTAATGGTCAAAGAGCACTTTTTTTTCACCTTTTCCAGATCAATGAGGGTCACGGGGATGTTTCTCCCCACCACAACCACCACGGTCCTTCCACATTTATCCACACCTGGAGAGACAAACACAGTGTTCACCTCTGAAATCACCAAATGGTTGCTGCTGAACAAGACTGGACAAACTGCTACTGTGTTTACTACAAAAGCAAATGTGGAACAAAAGCAGACATTTGAGCTAAAAAGAGAAAAATGTTTAAGATATTTACATAAAAATGTATAAATATCACAGAAGTACGAAAACACCACTCAGTGCAGCCTAAAAGTTTAGAGACATGATCATGATTTTCCATTAAACAAAACATGTGAGCTATACTGCAAAGTCATAATGACCTGATGGTAGAGCTGCAGAACTGGAATGAATTAGACACCGCTGACCTTTCAGACACTAACATTTCAGTCACACGGTTCAACTTTAATCCTGTTCTACATGAAATGTTACGCCTTTGAATTCAACTCTAAACCTTTGTCTGCTTTTAGGTCTGGTGTGTTATCTGCACTCTCACTGCAGCTGCTGATCTTCTTTTTACCCACATTTATTGTATTACAATGTTCAGTTGTAATGCTGCTAAAGCTTAAGCACGTCCTCTGTGTGAGAGCAGTGCAGCTGCGCTGACTTCCACTCAAATGTAAACATTCATGACAGATGTAACACTGAAAAACTACACTGCCTCCTACTGGGGAAGTCGAAAACTTCCAAAATGAAACCGCATAAAGGTCCAGCAGCAGCACAAGCACGGATCCTTTTGGACTTTAGCAGATGGTTTATGTGGATTATCTTTTAAGTCCAACAAGAGACTAAAAACAAAAGCTTCAAAGGATCGAAGAAGAAGAAGTAATATTTTTGAAAGTAAAATGATAACTTTAGTTGTAACTCCTGAGGCCGACTTTCCTTTTATTTAAATACAAACATTTCAAGAGCCATGATTTTCAGACAGGTGACTTTCCTGTTTTTTGACTGATGTTTTAAAATAAGACATTTAGTCCCTCTATTTCAGAGTCTGTATATCTTCAGTAGATCTTCTGTGAACAACACTTGGTAACACCTACCGGTCTGATATAAAGCTTTCAGAGCAGCAATGTCTGACAGATCTTCAGCCCTTGCTCGATTCAGCCAGCGACCGTAGCTGCAGGAAAACAACATTAAAAAAAGAAGAACTTTAGCATTTGTTCGTCACATTGTGACATAACTTATGCAGCTAAAGACAGAAACAGTCCTGCCCTCCACTTTGATTAAGTCAGTCAGCCATCAATCCATTTTTCAAACCTGCTTTAACCCTTTCAGGGTTGTAGGCTGCTGGAGCCTAACCCAGCTACTATTATGCACAAAAGCGGGTAAAATTCCAAACAGGTCACCAGTCTGTTGCAGGTCCATGATTATGTGAGTACAAAATGAATTGAAAGTGAATTTCTACAAACTTACTCGTTGATTTTGCCCCCTTTCCATGCAAATACTTTATCATTATATTTACATAGAAACCTGCAGGTATCTTCAGACTTCAGAGGTAAATATTTTTAAATGGAGATCTTAATGGATCTGATCTGCTGACAAAAACATCACTTTTAACATCAAATAAATATAAATTTCTGCAAAACTGTGGAGAAGATTTCAGAATTTGTTGTTAAATGATCCAAATCAACAATGTTGTTTATGTTTTGTTTACTGATGAAGTTAACAGTAAAACTTTTGAGTGAGAGATTCTTTAAAGTGATAAAAACAATTTCTTTTTTTTAATCATTTTGTTTTCATCTGTTATGTTTTTCTATTTTTAATGTAACAGATGCTTTGTAAGGATGAATGACCACATTTAAACTGTGTTTAAAGACCCATTCCAATGAAAATGATGTTTTTAACATGTTCTTGTAGCATTTTTCTCATGATGGAGGACATGTATAAAAGAATTTAGGATTAAATCGCATTGGATCAGGTGCAGGCAAAAACCTGTTGGAAAAATCTCAGGTTTGTGGCGCAGCAACTTCCATGAGCGGCCAAAGTCTCCCTGCTCTGCTCCAATTCTAAATCCTCCACTTGCACACAAATAGATCCATGTACATCTTTGTTTTCCTCGTCTGAGCTGGTATCTGGATCAAAACTCTGATATTCTCACCTTTTTTTCTGCTACACTAATCATAGCTTGGGGTCAGTAAGCTAGCGGGAGAGAGTGTAAGCAAAGGAATGCTGGGAAATCAAACAAAGGGTTACTGCTGCGCCAGCAGTCCTGCCCACAATCCAAAGGCAAAGTTTTTAATGAGCTCCTGCCACTCTGCAGAAAGCATGTCTTAGAAAACAACTGTTTTTTTCTTTCTATTGTGGCTAAAAACTGCATATTCATAATTAAAAGACCACTGGAAACACTTTTACATTAGATTGAATTGGAGTGGGACTTCAAACGCATGTTGAACCTCTCCAACTGCTAACATTATAGATGGTAGCATCAATGTTCTCTGTCTTCATGTCTTCTTGTTTCTTCTTGTTTCTTCTGAGTGAATTCATTTAAGAGCTTAAGACATCCACAAAACTCCCCTTTTTTCACCTTGCTGGTGACAGATTATATCATATTGGCAAAAAAAAACTTTTACCACATACTTATCTGCAACAGCAAGCTGCATCGTCTCTGACTGATGAATAAATATTAGAGCATTTAAAAAAAAAACAAATCTCCCTTTAAAATTTAAAGCAAATGAACTTGTAACTCAAGGTTAGAGTTGGAGAGGCTTGTGTGGACTCACTTTCTCTGATGCTGCTTCTGCATGGCAGCCTCTGACATGTGACCCTGTAGGATCTGCTTCCTCTGCTTGTCCACATCCCCCTCCATTCGGGCAAAGGCATGATTTCCCACCTGAGCCAGATCCAGCTCAGAGCTGTCGTCTTCGCTGTCATCTGGACAACAGACACGAAACAGAAGGACACATGTATGTCACAGCAGGCATCAAACTGTGTACATCAGTGTTTTTACATCAGAGAATTAGTCGGTTTTTCCAGACGCTCCCTAATACTTTGTGACTTCTGCTGATAAGAAGTTTCATTCTATTTGGTAAAGAAAACAACAAATGTATCTTAGTTGTTTTTAACAGTATTTTCTCATATTATGAGCAAATTTAAGGCATTTACGAACTCCCTTTGTGACAAATGGTTTCATTTCCTGAATTGATAGAAGCAGAAACATCATACATGGTCAAGATCAGGATCTGACCGCAGGACTAGAAACTGACCGTTATGACTCATTTTTGAATTCTGTTCTGCAGTTTCGAACTTTTTATTTACAATCTAGGCTTGAAATAAAAGCCCTCCAAGGTCAAGACTGACCAATGAGACGTGTGGTTTTTATGTTCATTTTAAATTGTTCTTATGCGTTCTTTGCTGACTTCTCCATAGAAAAGGGAAAAACATCAGAAGTTCTTGCCTCAAAAGAGGCTGCTTTTAAAGCTAAAGCAAACAACGGGAAAAACCCTCTTCAAGTCACCAGGCATTATAAATAAATAAATAACCCAACGCTGCATGTCCATGTGATGCAGAAAACCAGAGACAAAGATCTGTACCTTCCAGGATTCCTGGCTTCTCTGCGATGCGGATCTGCCTTTCCGGGACGATGGGTTCCCCCTCAGAGTTACCGATGTCAGCTGGGATGAGGGGCAAGCAAGTTCTCTCCTCTTCTTCAGAGCGAGGGAAGTACAGAGGAAGTAACTTCCTGTACACAGACTGAAAGATCACATCAAGGACTTTGAATAAGTGAAGATACAGTATGTATGTCTGCACTGCTTCCAGTAATGGATTCATCCGAAACAGAAAATACTATAAATAAATCAACATTGTCCTGCAGTTTGCTGCTACAGATTTTAACTAATGGGGAACACTTTAACTTATTATTCCAGCTAAAGCGGGTGGAACAATGTCAGTCCACCAAATAACCCCTCCGTTAGCTTTTTCTGAAATGTAAAATGATACTGTTTACCGTTAGATTTACCATTGATTATTATCTTTGGCTTTTACTCTAAGAGGCAATTTTCATAAACGTCGTTGATTTTCTTTACGTTTTGATCAAAGCTGCTTCAAAAAAAGGAGTGAAGTCATTGAAATGTCAGTGCTAAATGCTCTGCAGCTGAAGACCAAGTTGACCTTCTCAAACAAATACTTGTGAATAGATGAAGCCAAAGTGCAGGCTGGTAATAAGGATTCAAACTGTTGAAAAGAGAACAAATCTTTTTAAAGTTTATTAATGTGACTTTAAGAGGTGCCTTCTCAATTCAATACTAAACAAAAATACACTTCCACTTCTTAAGCTTCATGTAAATATTCTGTGAATATCCTTAACTTTAAATTGTCTCAAACAACAGTGTTAGATCAGAGGGTAAAAGTGATCAGTGCAGCTTATCTAATGAAACTTCATTTAAAAAAAGAAAAGAGTTCAAACATGTTTTGGCATCTTTCCATTGTTAATAGTGTCTCCGCTGGAACATGATGAATCAGCACATACAATACACTAGTTACACAAACCTCTTCCGTCGCTGTTACAGCAAACACCACAGCCTCAATTCCGTTTCTGTGATTCTCCAGGAACCTGCGCACTGTTCCTGAAAAACAAGAACGCTTCCATGAAACAACAGAAGAACCACTTTGACAAAAGCTGGATTTGCTTAGCTAGCAAATACATTTGCAGTTGGTTTTGCAGGAATCCAGTATTCTGTTTTGTAAGTTGTGTTTTCTAGTGAGTTCCATCCTCATCCTGTAATGTATATTTTGTGCTCCTTCAGTCATGTGTAACATGGATGAATGTCCTACAAGTATTTTCATACAAAATACCAGTACAAATCCGCTAGCACATATTTGAAGCTGCTGGTGTCTCTGGAGTCCCACCAACATCAAGGTGTAGGACCCCCCCCAGAGACGTGCAGTTAAACTGAAACCTTCTATTGGGTCTATAAATATAGACCATAAAACTGCACTTGGACACAGGATAAGTTAAACTGTACCAAATATGTGCTCATGAAAAGTACTTTTGTTTCAGAAACATAACTGATCACAACAAAGGATTTTAAGAGTGCTTGCTTCTTTTCTCCTCATTCATAAACATGCTGTGTGTCTTCAGATCAGTGCTTGTGTGTCTTACTGAAGGCCATGTGTGTGGCATCCTCCAGCGGATAGCCTCTCTTGGCGGTGGTCACCACACAGAAGCCAACTGACATCATGGCTTGTTCTCTGCAGTGACAGAAGAGCTTCATCACATCTTGAGCAGGACATTCAAACACATTTCACAACAACACGAGGACTTTTCCTGTTTCCCAGGATGCTTTTAGCTAATTTAACATTTCTGCAAACATCGTTCCTAAGGTAAAGTAAGAATTTCTGATTTTTGTTTAACAAACGTTTAAAAAAGCACCATGAACTTGTGCAGAGGATGCAGCCTCTTTCACTCAGACTTTAACCTTGTCAGCAGAATAATGGATGGATGGAAGTTTTAATGAAAACTAACATATCTGCATTTCCAAAGAAAATAGGCGAGAACCTAATTATATTTAACCTAAGTATTAACCTAAGTATTTACTATACTGGACAGAGGATGTTCAAGATGGGTCTCAAAAACTCAGACATTTGTGAGCATTGTGATAGTAATGTACCTGACAATTACATGCATGCTCTGTGGTTCTGTACACCTGTACAGGCTCTCTGGCAACAGGTATGTGCTGATTTATCAGTCTGGCTTAAGGTTTCAATCACAGCCTCACCTTCACTTTGTGTGCTGGGTGACATGAGTGCCATCGATACAGAGGGAAGATTAGCACCTTTAATCTTCATAACTCTTTGTATAGCAAAAAAAACAATTTTATTAAACTGGAAAAACAAGAAAAATATTAGTGTAAGTCATTACAGGAATCTGCTATTGGATCATATCAGCTTGGAAAAAATGTCAACTAGGAGTTCAAATAACCTGGAAGGAATTCGGGCTCTCTGGTCTCCCATAGCTAACGCCATAACTTAGGGGGCGGGGTTCTTGGGTGTCGCCGCGCCCTGGATGTCTGCCGGGATTTTGGTGCCGGGGTCGGGGCCTCCCTGGCACCTGGTGGGGGTGGGGGGGCTCTGTTAGTCGGGGGGTCTGGTACGGCGCCTGGATGGGGCAAGCGCGGGGGCTGCGTGGTCTCCCGGGCCTGGGCGGGGGGGTGTGGGTGGTGCATTGGGTGGGGGTCTGGCTTGGCTCGGGGGGTGGTCCTTCTGCGTGCGCTGGGGGGCTTGCGTGGGGCCCTGGTCCTGGGGGGTCTGCCTGCGCTGGATGGGTGGCCCGTCTGCACCCGGGAGCTGGGATCACTCCTTCTCCGGCCCTGGGACGGGGTGGGGCAACCCTCTTGGGGCCTGCGTTTGCTCCAGGGGAAGTTTACCATGGCGGGGTCTGGGGGGAGCGGGCCGGGGGGGGGGGGGGGGGGGGGGGGTGTTCATGGGTAAGAAGGGGGGTCCACCACCAGTATGGGACCCTTGAGACTTCCTCGGGCCCGCTGGTACCTGGCCAGGCAGCCACAGGGGCGGTGCTTGGGGGGGGGGGCCGGGGCTTGCGCCTGGGGGATGGCCCCCTCTCGGCTCCTCTCTCTTTGTGTGGGGTGGGGGGTGTGGGGCCTGGGGGGTCGGCTTCCGGGCGGTGGGGCCTCTGCCCTGGGGAGACTTGGGCCCAATGCTGGGGGGGGCGGGGGGACGGTTGTTTCACCATCGGGGGTCAGTCTGGTAGCTGTCCCCGACCTCCCCTCCTTCCTCATACAAACACTTATTAGGTTGGAGGGGGGTGTGCTTGCGGAATACTTCGAGGGGCCGAGCCACTTGGCAGTGGTCCCCCCTCTCCGCACAGTTTCGCCCCCTTCTCTTGGTTTTAAATGCACCTTAGACACGTAGGACCCTTGGTGGGGGGGTGCTGGGACATCACTGCCAGCAAGCAGGAGATGTCCTCCTAGTGCTCAACCCTCCAATTTTAACTGCACCGTAGACATTTAGGGCTCCTTGGCGAGAGGGTGATTGGACATCCCTGTAAGCAATCAGGAGATGTCCCCAGTGCCCTGCTCGCCAATTTTAACTGCACCCTTTATGACACACACCCTTCAACCACAAGAAACACACCTCAACATACACACACAAATACATTACACAAGGAAGATGGGAATACTGATCTTCTGTCCCCTACCCCATCCCCGGTGGGGGAACAGGGCCTTCAGCGGTGGCGGCCTTGTCTCTTGGGTGTCGGCCTCCTGGGCCCGGCGGCCCCCTCCCCACGCAGGGAGAGGGATCCCTCAGTCCTCTGGCAAGTCCATGAGCGGGGGATCATATTCCATCTGAGCCTGGAGGGTGTCTGTGTCCTTGTGGTGCGGGTTCTGGTCCTTACCCTCGGGTGACGGGCCCCTTCTAAGTCACAACATAGGAGAGCCTGGTCAGGCTACGTACTCCTTCGGGGACCCCCACTTCTATTGGTCATCCCTCCTCTAGGTGGGGGTAGCCGACCCCTGCTGTGCTCTCTTCTGGATCTCCGCAACTGCCTGGAGCTTCGGAGCGGGTCTCCCTTGGGGGTCCTGGCTCGTACCTGGGGCTGGGGTGGGGGGATGCTCAGAACTCCTGGGTGGTGGTGGGCGGCTTGTCTGGGGTGGTGGGGCTCTCGGGGGTGGGGCCCCGCGCTGGACCGCCCGGCGCGGTGGGGGGGCTGCTCTCCTGACTGGGCTGGGCCCTGCGCTCTGCGCTTCCGTACCTCACTGCGCTCGGGTGTTGGGGGCCCATGTGGTGGTCCTGCGGGCCCTGGTCTGGGTGCTTGGCCGGACTACCTGGCGGGCGGATCACCTCCATTGACCCCACAGTATGGGTGCGGGGGCGGGCCCTGGTCGGCGCTGCTGCCTCGGCGGGGGTCTTGGTGTGGGGATGTCTGGGAGCTCTCCCTCCTTTTTTTCTTTCCATTCCTTCATCCACTTCAGCTTAACATAACATTCACCTGAGCACAGGCGTCAGCTCACATTTGCACCCTCAAATAGTGTGCGTGTCAGAATGTAATGCTTTACATGTGTGGGTTGGTATGCACAAGTGTGCGTGTAAACTGGATGTGGACAAGTTTGTGAACACTCTTGGAGCCGGCAGGTATGTTTGTAACAGCTGAGTGTGTGGACAGGCCCCGCCCATTTTAGACCAACACTCACTATTGTAATGGGTATAAGCTTCAGCATTTTGTTGCCTGTAGACTTAAAATTCTACTTTCTCCTTCCATTGGTCATCCTCTGGAATCTATACCCCCCCCCCCCCCCCCCCCCCCTTTTCCCCCTTTCTTTTTCCGTCCGGTCCAACAAAAAGAACACAAACAAAATTAATATTAATAAAGTTTCGTTGAAATTACAAAAGGGGCTTATACCAACATACATTTTGTGTTCCCAATGATTTATAACCCCCGATTGTAAGAGTAAAATCTGTCTAATGCAAGAGGCTCTCAGCTCATATCTGTTTGCTCAGCTGTTGGACAGGACAAGTTTAAAAAAAAAAAAAAAAAAAAAAAAAAAAAAAAAAAAAAAAAAAAAAAAAAAAAAAAAAAAAAAAAAAAAAAAGAAAATAGGCGAGAACCTGAGACTGCTGCCGCCCAGAAAGGACAATGTATACACATGTCTTATCTTTCCTTTCTATAGGTTTGCCAAAGTTTGACTCTAAACCCATCTTTTTTGTGAAAACTTCACAGTTTAGAGTAGCTTCAGTTAAAAAGATAAAAAGTTAAAAGATAGAAGAAGAAACTAAAGGGATGAGAGGTTCTCATTTGCATGATGGGGGTTTCTTACACAGCCAGCTGCATGATGTTCCTGTAGCAGCTGTACAGCGAGCTCTCTGCTGCTGTCCGGTACTTGGATTTATACTTTGGTCCCACAGTGTGGATGATGAACCTGGCTGCCAGGTTGAAGCCTTTGGTCAGTTTTGCCTCACCCGTTCGACATCCTAAATATCAGAAAATGTTTTACAAATGAAGGCTAACCGGTGTTCCAGATTTCATTCTGCAGTTCTTTCTGCTCCACCTTTGAGTTTGTGGAGCTCCTCCCGCAGCTCGGCTCCTGCCAGCTGATGGATACTGTCAGAAACGGGGTTCTTGTCGTTCAGAGACTCGTTGCTGGTGTTCACGATGGCGGTGCAGTTGAGCTGGGCAACATCCCCGACGCTGTAATAGAGAGAAATGCTGTTGAAAATACATTCAAAACTTGAACTTTTTAATTGGTTCATTTTTGTGTAAAAGTTTATATTGGATAATAAAATGTGGTCATCCTGAACCACATGAAGTCACATGAAGATGCCGCCCCATGTTGGAGCCAGACAATGTCAGTAATCAGTCATTGGTCCGATTCGATCTAAATCATCATTTCTATGATAACCAATCTCAACAATCAGGAGCGAGTTTGTTGGAAGTCCACACCCCTACAACTGAAAACAGGATACACAAAATCTGTCAAACGTTTTTAACGTTGAATGTGAAACCACATGCTTTTGTTGAGCCATCTGACTGGTCAGTTTATAACTTGAACAACAGGAAAATATATAAAAATTGAGGATTATGAAGAACATATTAAGAAGGAGGTATCAGAGCAAGAGTAGTTATTCTGACAAAATAGAATGACTGAGTAACAGCTGTTTTTTTTTCTCTATAGAAGTCTATGAGAGTTTGGGTTCTTGGAGCCAGCAGGTACTTCCTGTTTGGAATGTGAGGGGGAGGGGTCAGTCCAGTTCTCATATACAGTCATCGCCTCAGACCTTGAATGATGTGAAAGTACTGGAACAGCTTGGAGACCAGAAGCTTTCAGTCACTCTTAACATTTTCTTTGAATATTGTTGTTTATAGTTTATTTTATTTATTTATTTATTTTATAAATTGTTGAAACAGAGTCACTGATCTGAAGAAAGCAAAGTATTAAAAAGAAAGCAAAAGTTTAGGATAAAATAACCAGATCAATATGTATACACTAAAATTACACAACAGCATTTCTAATGATGAAAATCATCCCCATTCTGTTCTTCAATCTAAGACTTTTCCCTCTGACAATCACAACAATCCTCAAAACAAAACCTTAATATGTTCCGGTCAGAAGAGTCTGTGTAAGACGCTGCAGACAGGAAACTGGATGAAACAAAAGCAACAGAGATGTTATAATCAGGAGAGCTTCAAGCCAAACACTAAACTAAACACCCAAGATTTTCTCCAACAAGCATCTATGGTGACACGTGTTTGAGTCCAAATCTGTTCATGAATGAGCAGAATGAACATTAAACATGCAGCTGACATCATAAGCAGGTTACACTGACTACAGAGATCTCATTTCATGGATACAAACACATCTGAACTGTAAGCCCTTCCTCATGAAGCATGCCAGCAGATTGAATGGTCTGTGTGAAAGTCAGGATGTTTTCAAACATAAAAAGCACACCACAGCATCAATTTAATGTATATGGCCCTTAATGGCCATTGCAATTCACATTGGTATATATGCAAAGAACAGACTGGTGGCCTGTCCAGGGATGTCCCCTGCCTTTGCCCATGAGTGGCCGGGTTAGGCTCCTTCAGCCACGTGACCCCGAAAGGGACAAAACGGTATAAAAGATGAATGAATGAATGATTTATGCAAAGAACATAAAGTCAGTCATAAAAATATCAACAATAGCTGTTTGCTAAACTAAACTAAACTAAACAGGCCCTTAGACCCTCCTTCTCGGAAAACCTTCTGAGGAAAAACTCATTAAAAAACCCTATCTTAGAGGAAAAAAAAAGAAACTTCAGGGATGTCCACATGAAGGAGGAATCCTCTCAGGACGGACAGGTGATGTGCTAGAACTGTTAAAGAAGAATTAGCTTATCTAACTACAACTACATGCTTGAATAACAACCACACGTTTGAATAGTGTAGCAGATGGGCTTCATCCAGATAACACTGTGGGGCAGCTGGGGGTGTGAGACGAGGCAGAGGTGAAATCTACAGTCAAAGACAGGAGCACAGATGATCCACTTGGAATATCTCCTACAAACAGGACAACAAATGAATCACACTGCACCAAACAGGCATGATGAACTAAATAAAATGTAGTACTGGGTAAATGACAAAGAATAGAGGAGAGAAGTAATAGCTGGGAGTGTGAGTTCTAACACAAGTACTTCAACATCTGCTACAGAGTGAGATGTATTTATTTAAAGTCCCACATTAAACCAAAACTTCTATTTTTGTTTATACGATTCTGCATGACTGAGCAGAGAGAGATTGAGATTTTATCAAGTCAATCTCAAATTATCTCAAAAATCTGAATGATTAGTGACCTTTTTTTACAGACTTTTTGCATCTCCTATATTGAGCTAAAAATAAATAGTATTTCAGCTGAATGTGGTTCTCTTCATAGGAGCCAAATTCTCAGTATTGATAACTTTCTTCAATAATCCTGTTTGACCCCTCCTGACATGCTTCCAGTGTGAGCGGTCACACGCCGCTGAGCCTGGATTGTTCTGAGTTCTGGTCATGTGTCTTTCCTTGCTGAAGGCGGCTGCAACAACGAGGCTCCTCAGACCTGCATGGTCATGTGCGCCTGCACACAGAGGAGACCCCCATGTGCTCTGACATGAAGAGACACAGGCTCACAGACAGTGTCACCATGTCAGAATAATGTGGTTTCAAAGCTATATGCAAAGGTGAACATGAGTGTGCGCACGCGTCTGTGGGGGGGGGTTTCAATTTGCATCGTATTCAAAAATCATTTGATGCTTTATTATGCTGTATGCATTGGGGGTTGTGAGAGTTGTGGGCATTGTGTTTTACCCCTTTTTTGTGAGGTTCTTTGTTTCCTATTGGTTTTTGAGTTGACAAATGTTTTTATTGGCTTTATAAATAAAGTTTGATTTGATTAAGTCAGACTAAAGACAGTTTACTTTAAAGTTCCACTCCAATCATCTTTTGATCTGTTGTAAAAGCCTTCTCGGTGGTCTTTTAATCATGAGATGATATTTTTTACTCCCCAAAAGAGCTGTGTTTTTTTCTAGGACATAGTTCCTGCAGAGCGCCACGAGTTGCCTCTGAGTTGTGAGCAGAACTATTGGCACAGAGTAAGCCCACTCCCTTCCCCATCATCAATCTGTTTACAAGCTCTCCCGCTAGCTTACAGCCCCTCACACTCCCAAGCTAACATTAGCGGTGTAACAAAAGTGGTGAGCGATATCAGAGCTATCCAACTGAACAGTTTTGACCAGATTCCAGCTCACACGAGGAAAACAAAGACGCACATGAATCCATTTATCTTCAAGTGGATGCATCAGAATGGAGCAGAGCAGGAAGCTTGTGGTTCGCCAATTATATTTACTATATAACAAATACGATCTTTTTCAAACTGCATTTTCTGTCTGCTACTGATTCACAATATTTTAATAAAGAAATACACAAAAATGAAATTCTAAGACTAATTTTCTTAACAGGTCCTCCATCATCAAAAAAATGCCACTCAAACCTGTTAAAAACAGAGTTTTCATCAGAGTGAGTCTTTAAGGAGTTAAAGAAGACAGGCTGCATGGATGTAAAAGAGGAAAGCTTCGTAAAAGAGAATAAACAGTTCAAACAAGCAGATTATGCCTAACCTGACGAACACATTCTTAAACCCACTCTATTCCCATTCAGGGTCACAGGGATGCTGGTGCCTATCCCAGCTACAGATGGACAAAAGCAGGTTTTACCCTGGACAGTTCATCAGTTCATCACAGCCACAATCACATGTATTCCCATGGGTGAGTTTAGACTGTGGAAGGAAGCTGAAGTTCAAGACTGTTTTCCCATCATGCATCATCTAGAAAACTTATCTTAATATGTAGAAAATAAATGTAATAAATCAAAAGTTTGCAGGCAGAAATTCTTTAGAACAACTCAGCCAACACCAAACACAAGAAGAAAAGGAAATAAAAAGTGATGCTCAGTCAGCAGCGTGAGGAAACACTAAAGTGACTCACAAGAAGATGATCTTCCGGTTGATATCTGCTCTGAAGGGGAAGGGTGAAGGGAAGGCCTGCTGGCTGAGCAGACTGTCACTCCGGCTCTGCCGCGTCTCGCAGCCTTCGCCGCCCAACTGCTGCTGCTGCCACGTAGGAAGAGTCTGGATGTCCACGAAACGGGAACGAGCGCCCAGAGGATCCATCCTCCCCTCAGCGCGAGCTCAAGCAGAGTCCACGAGCAGACGAGCTGCAAATACGGGGAGAGCTGATGTCTCCAAATCACTGTGAAAAATGCTGGAATCTGTCTGGAATGTTCTGTTGTGCAGCAGCCGTCACAGTTAGTCACACACTCTACATCACAATGTTTTTTCTGTTGCTGTTTAACACTTGACAAATAAAAAATTCTCAGTGACTCCAAACTTTCATGTTCTTCCAGGCTCCTGAAAGACCATCAGAGTTTCTGTTTGAAAGCCTTCAGGATCCTGCACAAAAGCAAACCACCTCCTTGTGACTAACCTTAAAGAAATTCCACCATTTCTAAAACAAACATACTGGGGTCCACATTTCCTGGCATGTTACTTTCAGTTTCTTTGCTGCATTTAAGCCAAGTGCAGTAAAATGTGTGTTGATTTCGCTTGTTAGTGTAAGTGAACACAGATGAACTGTGATAGAGTCCTTTATCTTTTGTTTGGTGGAGACTCCCAGCAGCTTTTCCAGAGCTCCTCAGCTTCAACCCAAAGCCATAAAACAAAACAGAAATGACCGTTCGACCTTTGGGGTTAATGTAACTCGACAGACATCAGTGAGTGAATGAATCACCATGGTAACAGTTCGAATAACTCCCAGGTTAAAACCAGGGATTTATTCTCAATTCAACGCAAAGACGCCAACAATTTAAAGACATGTTTAGCTTAAACTCAGACCGTTCCCCGAACACGTTTAGATTTAGCTACACATAAAATAAATAAAAAGCCTTCATCGAGTTTATGTCAATTAGAGGTTTTCGACAGCAACATTTGTAGCATGTTTACCTTTGCAGAGTCTTGCTGTCCACGTTAAGAAGAGGAATAAATGGAAGGACTGAGTCACTTCTGCTGAAACAATCCGGCAGAACCCTTTAAAAGAACACTCAGAAAGTATTGCTGTTACTCGAACACTCCATTCTAGCAAAGCAAGAAAGAACCCCGCAGAGAAAAGTCAACTTTCAAAGTGGCTCTCTTTGCTGTCATTCTTAGCAATCATGCTACGATCAGTTTATGCTCCAACCACCAAGCTAGCGGTAGGACGCCAAAACTGCTTCCGGGTACGACGTTTCAAAATAAAACTAAAATCTGACACGTGTGTATTCCAATCATCTCTTAGTAAACGTGGAAAACTAAGCTGACTATTAAAAATTAAGAATTTGATTACAAACTCACTGGTGGTGAGAAATAGCAAACTTTAGAATCAATAATGTGTTGTTCATATTTTGATCTTTGAGTGCACTGGACATTTCTTAACCTGTAAATGTGCTTAAAGGTACTTCACTTTTTCAATTTTTTGAATGGAGGGCTCACGCTGCTTTTCTGAATTTTATTTGTCATTAATTTTCAATAGTTTACATAAAAGTATCATCAAGACTTATTTTAAGGGTTTATTCTCCAACTTTAAGAACAGGAATGAGGAACGTGTGCTTTTACTTTATAACCGGATTCGCACTGATATTCCGGTTATTGGTGGTCACATGACAGACATTGGTCAGCTTTTCGTCAGCTGACTGAGATGACAACACTTCCGCCGTGGTTCTGCGTCCAGGAAGTCCAGACATCCCCACTGGTCGAGAGCTGCGGTGTTTCTCTGTTTGTGCTTCTTTACTACCTTAAGGTGCAAACTTGACTATTTTTTGAGAATGCTTTCTCTGCTCTGAGAATGTTCTTTAAAGCTCTGACACTTTTTCTTGTGTAACTCGGGCGCTGTACATCATGATGGACATGATAACAGCAGTGTTTCACACGCTGAATGACTTTGGCTTATTAGAGATGCTCTAATATTAGCTTTTTTTTTAAGTGTTGTTTTCCAGAACATAGTTTCTGCAGTTCATTAGAAATTCACCACTCGGTTGTGGGCGACATCGCTGGTGTGGAGTAAGTCGCCCCTACTTCCCCACCTCATTGCTGAGAGCTCTTTGTTTACACACTCTCTCACTAGCCTACAGTCCATCACACCCTCAACCTAACAAAACCGGTGCAACAAATATGGCGAGCGACATTAGCCGCACAGTTTTGAGCCAGATGTCGGCTCAGACGACAAAAACATACATGGATCTATTTGTCTGCAAGTGGATGCATCAGAGTGGAGTGAAGCAGGAAGCTTGTGCCCCACCCAGCATATTTTCAACATCACAAATAAGCTTTTTTTTCCAACAGTATTTTTTTTATTGATTCACATTGATTTTAATTTTTTTTAAAAAACTCAGAAATGAAATTTTTATTTAATTTTTCTCAAAAAATGGCCTTCATCATCAGAAAAATGCCACACGAATATGTTAAAAACAGCAAAAGCTATGGAGAGAAATAAGTATCATTCCGATTTGTGCGTGCGTAATTTTGATTTGTGCGTAACTTTAGATTTGTGCTTGTGTAATCCTTGATTTGTTGGATTTGTGTGTGTGTAATTGTACATGAGTACAAAAATTACAAAATTTTATAAAATACAAATTACACATGCACAACTTAAAATTACAACAGCTTAAAACTAACTACACGTGCAAATCTTTAAAAATTATGCACAAATCGCTTGTTACGCACACACAAAAACGCATTTACACACAAATCTGATTTGAGACTCTTCACGTCTCCCAGATTCGTGTGTAAGTGATGCGTTTAAATGCTGCTGGTCAATAGATGTTTGATAAAAATTTCATAGAACCCGTGAATCATAGACTGAATTTGGAAACCCACCAAAAACATCTAAAAATTTGACATTGGAATTACATACAGCCGGCATTTGGATTGAATAAAAAAGCTTCCTGTTACAATAACAAGCTGCATTTTCTTTTGGGGCCTTTATTCTTATGTGGCAGACGTCGATGCTCCCCATGACCTTTTGGAAAGCAGCAGATCCAGTGAGCTGCTCAAAACCAGCAGCGGCTAATGGCAGTTTATCCACGCTGGAGACCAGCATGATGCTGCGCATCTGCTGGAGGATGTGGTCTGCTGTTCTGTGGACAGTGTCTCTCACAGTGAAGCGTGGCGTGTCAAAGGTCCTGCCTAAGACACGGTAAGATGTGCCAGACGCCAGCCAGGAAAGGAACACCAGGACCTCAGTCTCCTGTGTCCAACCCAGAGCTGTTCCAGCAGACGCTCTGTGGTCCAGTGGGTCAACCCAAAATCCAGTCTGGTGTCAGACTGACCATAAGCATAGAGGGCCAGAACAGACACCTTTATGTTGACAAAGTAGGAGAGAAAGGGAAAACCCTGTAAAATGTAACTTTAATCATTTTATTTGTGAAATTAGGTTTTATTTTTGAATGTTTGTTTATTATGATGGCTTATATTTATATTAGAAAGTATTGATGAATGCTGGAAAATCTCATGTTATTTATTTGTTTGATTTTTTGAAATTTCATATTAATTTTTAAATATGAAAGTAAGTATTTTTAGTTAAAACTTGTGTGCTGTAAATCTTTTGATGAATAAAATGATTTAAAACACTTTGTGTTGAAGGCTGATATAGTTTGACTAGAAAGAAAAAAACACAACCTTTTCTGAATTATTACAGGCTTTAAAAACTTGGAACATATTTGAAAAACAAATTTTTGTTTTTTGAGTTTGAACTTTGCTCCCCGTTCCTTTAAGTTTGTCATGAATTCTAATATTTATGCAATTTTGTTCTTACTTTTTTCTTTTTTTATTTGTTCCTCTCTTCCTTTGCCACATTTGTTCAATTTTGTTCATCTTTGTATAATTCTATGCAACAATTGTCAATTTTTTTCAAATAAAAATAATTTGTTTCTAAAAAATGTTTTTAAGGCAAAAGCAACAGATTGACATGAACTTTTTACAGCTTCTCAAACCCGACAGTCCTATAAAAGAATGCAAATGTATAGATAAACATACATTTTGACAAAACAAATTCATTTAGCTTTCGTATATGTCAAAAACGGTTTAATTATTTGCTTAAAAAATGAGATTTTTAAAAAAAATAATTGTTCGGTTTTCTGTGTAAAGACACTCGACTATTCATGTCTGATTGGGAGGAGCCAGTGCTAGCAGGATAACCCGGGTTAGCATCGGGAACCCGCATGTTAGAGGTAAGGAACGTTTCTATAACAACAGCCTTCCCATCCGTTATTAATACGCAGAAGCTTTAAACACATCGCAGTTACATTTATTCTGTTCATGGGAAACATTACACAAAAATACCGCCACGTGGGTACAGAGATGGTCGGTGAGCTATGGATGGACATACTCGATTTGTAGTACGGGACTTCCTGGCAGGGCGGAGTTACATTTAAGTAAAGCCGAATTAACGGGCGGAAGTTGTAAACGGCACCACCTGTTTATTCGTGTGAATCAAAACAAGCAGACCCCACACACTGTAACACTGCAGACGCGAAAACGTAACGCATTTAAACCAAACAGGAATTTAAAAAAAGATAAAAACGCCTAAATGAGATGTAAAGAAAATCACATGTGCTGGTTTAAATGATCAGTCACGTCGCACATTTGTTTAGCTATTTAATCTGTTTTCCTAGTCCGTTCAACGTGGACCGAAATGTGAACTCACGTGAAAAATCACAATATATGTATACTTAATATTCTAGTTTATAACAAGAGCTTTCATAACAAGCTAAACCCCAAATATCCGCGATATTTAACAGTTTCCACACATTGTAATGAAGGTTGACCACTGAATCACGTGTGATGCACTTTACCTAAAACCATAAACCTACCATGTCTCAATCTAAAGGGTATTTTCCAAATATTTACCCATCCAGTTTCCTAACCCGCTGGATCTGTTTTGTGGTCACAGGAGCCTGTCCTTGCTACTGTTGGGTTAAGGCGAGGTACACCCCAGACAGGTCAGTTGTCTGCTGCAGGGCTACACAGTCACTGACACACAAACACACACTAAGGAACTATTTAAAGTCACCAATGAGCCACAGAAGCATCTTTTCGGACAGTGGGAGACAGCTGGAGTATCTGGAAAACCCTCACATAGATGAGGAGAACATGCAAACTCCAAACAGAACGGTCCCAGCTGGGATTTGAACCAGGGCCTCGTCGCTGTGAGGCAGGAGCGCTAACCACTGTGGCACCAGGCTGCCTATCCGGATCGATATTATCTATTTCAGTTTGAAACCCTTTTTATGGTTATATAGTTCAATTAACAACTTGCATCAGACAGATCAATGTGGTTGAATAAATCCATTCACTGATTAATCTTTACACCCTGATCACATCTAAAACGCTTTCATACCAAACAGGGTGACTCACATTGGAATAAAAAGAAGGAGTAAAATATGTTACTTCATTTGAACACATGGATAAATATTTCTTCATTCGCAGATAAAAAATGTCGTTTGAAAAAGCTTGTAGCTGTAGATCCATGAGCGTCTTTGTTTTCCTCGTCGGTATCTGGCGCTAGGCTGGTCAGCTGGATAGTTCCTATATTGTTCACCATTTTTGTTGTGCCGTTTATGCTAGCTTGAGGTTGTGAGGGGTTGTAAGCTAGCGGGAGAGCATGAGAACAAAGGGATGATGGGAAATGAGTGCAGGCTTTCTCGGCACAAACAGTCCTGCCCACGATTCAGAGGTCAATTTCTAAAGAACTGCTGCTGCTGCTCCGCAGAAACTTTGTCCTAGAAAACAACACAGGTTTTTAGATTTAGCCTAAAAACAGCAGAATTACCTCAAAAGACCACTGGGAACGCTTTGAAAATGGATCAGAAATGGTCCGAAGGGACTTTTAAAAGATGTGAGGTGTTTGGGGTTAACGACCTTTTAAACCCTCAAAGCTCATTTCTGGATCAGACAAAACCAGGTTGATTATTTATTTACTTTCTTAAAAACTGTGTTTTATGGAATCAGAAATGAACCTAAAGCCGCCAGATTTCTAAATCGTGGCGTTTTTCTGTATTTGAGACATTAAATCGTGAACTGAGAGGAATGAACTTGAGGATTTCTTCACCTCGTCTGAATGAACTCTTTCAAACTTTCCCTTGTGTTTCTGTCCAACAGAGTTTCTCTAATCCAGCTGACTCTCATGGGTTTGACCAAGCAGTACCTGCGCTACGCGCCGAGCGCCGTGTTTGGCGTCATCGGCAGCCAGAAGGCAAACATCGCATACGTGACGCTGCGCGGTGGGGAGAGGGGGCGCTACGTGGCCGTGGCTGCATGTGAACACGTCTTCATCTGGGACGTCCGAAAAGGAGAGAAGGTGGGGCCGGAGGGGTTGGTGGCAACAGTCTGTGGCGGCTCTTCTGGGGCGCCGTCTGACGGCTGCCTCTGTTCGTGTCCAGGTTCTCATCCTGCAGGGGCAGAAGCACGAGGTGAGCTTCCTGTGTCCCTCCCCTGATGGAGTCCATGTTGCCGTGGGTTACGAGGACGGAGCGGTGCGGATCTTCAGCCTGCTGAACGGTGAAAGCAGCATCGCCTTCAACGGCCACAAAACAGCGGTCACTGTCATGAACTATGATGCTCTCGGGGCGCGGCTCGTCACCGGCTCCAAGGTGAGCGGCGTGCACTTCTGTCAACTACTGAATCCGTGGATCATTATCGTTTAAATGCTAAAGAGATGATATCCGTGAGCGTGTGTGATTTCATGGTAAAAACGGTGGAAATTCTGTCTTTGGTCTGCAGGAATTCTTGATTTGTGTCGATAAAGTTTGTCTGGTGTTTCAGGACACGGACGTGATAGTGTGGGACATCATCAACGAGTGCGGCTTATACCGTCTGCGGGGTCACAAAGACGCCATCACACAGGCCTTGTTTCTCAAAGACAAGAATCTCATGGTCACGAGGTAACACCCGTATTCTCTGACCTCATCGTAAACATGAAATGTCCAGAGCTAAAACAGTTCTTGTATCCGTTTATTTATTTAAACCAAACGCGTTACCTCCGCAACCCAGAAGATCTGCTTTTCTGTGGGTGACTGTTGCTGTCAGTCACATGTAACCATTGACTGTATCCGAGAACTGGACAGAGCCAGTGTGACATTGCTCATAGAAATCAGTTTCAACAAATCTAAGTCAATGGAGCCAGATGAGGTTCATAAGCAGTGATTGGTCCAAGTTCTAAGACGTGTTCTGCTGTTGTGCAGCTCCAAAGACAGTTTTGTGAAGTGGTGGGATCTGGACACACAGCACTGCTTTAAGACCATGGTGGGCCATCGCAGTGAGGTGAGACACACCTGTCTTTACACTTCTTTCTAACAGATCTTTGGTTCTTGACATATCGATGCATTATGTGTTTTGGTTTGTTTCATTCTTTCTCCGTTTGGGTTTGTTTTCAAACTACATCTGTTTAGTGCTGCAGCACTTCAGACCCGTTTTTACAGACTGTAATGCAACAGCAAGTGTTGTTCTCTGTGGAAGCATTTTCTGTAAAAATTCAACTTGATTCAAACATTTAAAGAAGATTTTATAAAGCCAATAACCAAGCTTTATCAGCGAGCTCATCACCTTTTCCAGAACGAGATGGAGGTTTGTCCTTTAAGGAAAGACGACCGAAGAGAGAAATGAGAAAATGAAAACAAAAAATGAAATCTAAATTTAAAAATGTCTGGTCAGAAAAAGCTCAACAGGAAGCTTCTCCCGCTGATGTGCCTTAAAAACATCATTTTTGTTTTTCAGTCTTAGTTCTGCGTTGTTGTTGTTGTTGTTGTGGTGTTTTGTCAGCTCCTCCCACTCCCTTTAAAGCAAACAAACCCTTTTTGACAAACTTCATATTTAATGTTTCAGTTTGTCATATATTGAATGTATAGCTAGAAATATGTCTGTTTATGATAAAAAGTAATTATATCTGGATTATTTACACACACACACACACACACACACACACACACACACACACACACACACACAGTAGTAAAGGAATTCAGACACAGCCTTTCTTTGCCATGACTGTTCTCATGTCTGCAGCAGTGAAGGTCCCTGTAATTACATTATGTGTCACTTTGTGCAGCGATGCAGACGTGTGTGATTGTCAGCTCTGCACGACAACCTAACAGCAACACTATTTCAATGACTGAGTGGAGTTTGTGCTGACAGGTGTGGGGTTTGGTGCTGCTGAAGCAGGAGAAGAGGCTGCTGACGGGCTCGGCCGACAGCGAGCTCCGAGCGTGGGACATCGCCGACTTGGAGAAGGTGAGGCCATCACTGCTGTTCTGACAGCTGCACCTTAAATGAGATGAAACTCCCTTTAAAGCGACAAACAAAGTCCTGATAGACCAGCTCCAGCGGAAGTCATGCTACAGCGCCCCCACACGACCCTGAAACTGCCTTAAATCCGCATTCCAACATAAACTAATTTTCTTTTTTTCCCCTAGTTTTTTTTTTTTTGTACATAACAAACAAGTAAAAGAGTGAAAGATTAACTTTGACATAATGATTGTTTAAGCTGTGAAATCTGGATTACAGCTTCATGGCCTCAAACATTAAGAAAAACTAAATAAAACAACAAAAAAAATTTTTTAATTGACTTTTGATGCATTCAATTATTAAAAATAGTCTTAAAGAAGCATAATAGCTTCCGGTTTTAAATAATAAAAGTT
Organism: Oryzias celebensis; assembly: GCA_014656515.1. NCBI lineage: Eukaryota > Metazoa > Chordata > Actinopteri > Beloniformes > Adrianichthyidae > Oryzias > Oryzias celebensis. The sequence continues at coordinate 4,272,085 of BNCR01000017.1, read as the reverse complement.
TTCGTAAACTTTCTTCTATGACAGAATCAAGCTGAAGGAGAACCCAAAGTGAAGAAGGGAAAAACTTTATTGGAGGATTACGATGAAGAAGATGACGAAGAAAAAGAGGATGGCAGTCTTGACGAGGTTCCAAAATTTACCCTTTCAAATGTTTTTGATTTTTGGTTTCAAATATATATATAGTTTGTTTGTTTGTTAAGAAAATGAAGTATGTCATGTTTCTTTAGAAACTGCAAAATGAATAACTGTATCATCTGATAAAAGTGTATCCAGCATGATCTGTCAGAATCAGTTTTTGTTGTTAACGTGTGTTTGTTTGGTTTGTTGTTTTCCGTAGCGCATCTTGAGCTGCAGAAAAGCCGGCTCCATCCTGAGAGAAGCACGAGACAGAGTGGTCTCCATGACGACTGACTCCAGAGCCAGAGTGATTGCCTGCCATGTGAGTATCGATGGTTTTTCATTTCACGTCAAAAGCATCTTTGACATCTTTAGCCACATACAGATACAGGTGTGTTTAGTTTGATTGCACGCTTTCTAAACAATTTTTCTTTAACCTCTTAAGACAAAAGCTAATATAACTTCAGCAGAATTGCTTACTTTTATGATTTATTCCAAAATTCACAAAGAAGTTAATGAATCAGTTTAAAGCTGTGTTCACATCAAACGCGATTCACACATCAGGGACGTCCAGTTTTAATGTACACACGCGATCAGCGGTCCTGCGGCGTGATTTCAGCATCAGACGCGCTGCAATTCTTTAGCGCATTAGCCATTCTTCACAAATGTGCACACTCCATTTCCAAAGTTTATACATTTCTGTGGTTGGAACAGCACACAGACAAATGTTTATCAACTGTTTTTAATTTAGATTGTTAAATGGGGACTGGGGCTTTTGATTGACAGGTGAATGACCTCAGTGGGTGGGTTTCAGCCACAGACATGTATACGCTGGACACATAACATGACGTTACCTTTAGGATCCTGAACAGCAAAAATGAATTCTGAAAGTTAATGAATGTATTATTCTAGCAGTAATATGAGCTTTTTCATTGATTCATATGCATTTATCTGTCTTGTGATCAGGGAAATGATTCTGTGCTGGAGCTCTTCACTGTTCTGTCAGAGGATGAAGTGCAGAGAAAAATAGCCAAGAAGATGAAGAAAGCCAAAAAGAAAGCAGCCAAGTAAGCAAGCAAGAAAGCAGCCAAGACGCCCCCCATCACACACACACCTTCCCGTCACCCACAACCGAGAGCTCTTTGTTTACACCAACCAAGGTCTGCAACTTTGAACGCTAAAAGACTGATTTCTTACTATCAATATATTTGTCAAAATATTTGTCTTTCTGTGGTCATTAAGCCATTCGTTTATAAAATATAGGTTTTAAATATTTACAGTAATTGAATTAGGAGAATGTTATTTTCTTTTATATGACCATTTAAATTTATAAGTTCCCTTCAAAATAAAATGGAGAAGATTCTCCTGCAGTAGATTTACTTATGCTAGAAAGCCAAAAGAAACATGACATTTATCATTTCTGTGCTCCATCATTCTTGTTTTCTTTTACTATTGAATATTTACATTGGTGTAGAACCCAAAATGTTATCACAGTAATGTGGGCTTTAAGCTTATTCAAAAAAATAAACCACTCTTACCATCATTTTCTGTTATCTGGGAAGTTTAAAATCTAAATATAAATGACAAAACTTAACTAAAAGAAACTAACTCGATACTCAGAAAAGTTAACCAAAACTACAAACCATTATTTACTGAAATTGTTGGCATTTTTCCTCAAAGCCAAAGAGCCACAGTGGTGGGATGAAGGAGCCGCATGTGGCTTCTGAGCCTCAGAATGCAATCCCCTGGTTTACAAGCTCTCCTCCTAGCTTACAGCTCCTCACACCCCCTAACATAACTGAAGCAACAAAAACGACGAGCAGTACTGCAGCTATCCAGACGTACAGTTTTGATGCAGATTCCAGCTCAGATGAGGAAAACAAAGACGTTCATGGATCTATTTGTCTACAAATATGATGCATCCGTTTTAACAATGATCTTTCTCTTTTCCCGTCTTCTCCTGATTCACAACAATTTGAATAAAGAAATACTTAAAAATAAATTTTAAATCTTAATTTTCTTTATAAAGGCCCTCCTGCATTAGAAAAATGCCACAAGTTCAAAACAACAAAACCGTGAATCCATCACAGTGAGTTTTTAAAGAGTGGACTTTACCACAACTGCTGCTTTGTATTCACTTCGGTAATATTCCTTTGAAGATTACAGTTTTATGTTAATAAAGAAAGTAAATTATGGAGTTCCACAGGGTTCAGCACTGGAACCACTTGTATTGCCTTACTCTAGCACAGGGGCTTCAAACCCGCTTTGGTCTGCACTTTGACCTGACTTTTACAATCACAGCTGATCTCAGGTGATCCACTGAGGTGGTTTTTGATCTACAAGACAGTGGTCTTGAAGTTGCACTCGTCATAGAATGTGGTTGTGGTTCTGCAGAGCTCAGGAGGCTGCAGACGGAGGCGCAGCTGAGCCGGTGGTGGAGAGGATGCTGAAGGATGAGATCATCAGGCTAACAAACATCAAAGCTTCCGCTAAGATCAGGTGAGTGTGACGCTCAGTGCAGCAGGATGGGGGGGTTCAGAAACTCCGCCTCTGACACGTCTCCGCTCTCAGGTGGGCGGACTTCCTGTCTTTTGCAGGAGGTGAACTGAAGGTGGCACTGCTGCTGCAGAACAACACCATCGAGACGTACAGCCTGAAGACTGCAGACAAAAACCCCTCAGCAAGTAAGACGGCTCGCCTGACGCTGGGGGGCCATCGCACCGACGTGCGCACGCTGGCCTTCAGCTCGGACAACCTGGCCGTCCTCTCTGCGTCTGGAGACACAGTCAAAGTGTGGAACAGGTGAGGCTCCTCTTCCCTGCTTCATCTGGGGCACTCGCAGCCTTCAGTGGGGATTTGGCCTCATGTTTTGGTTTTTCTGCACAGGTCGACTCTGCAGGTGATTCGCACCATGACCTGTGAGTACGCGCTCTGCTCGCTCTTTGTGCCCGGAGACAGACAGATCATCCTGGGAACTAAGGTATCTATCCCTTTTTTATCCTGCAGTATTGGATGCTGTATTTCTTTATGAGTTTTTCCATGAGTTCATTTGTCCTCTTCAGAGCGGGAAGCTGCAGATCTTTGAGCTGGCCTCAGGCAGCCTCCTGGAAACGCTGGATGCCCATGATGGAGCCACGTGGTCCCTCTGTCTGGCTCCAGATCAGGTAAAACCAACAGCCGGCAGCATCTCTTCAGTCTGCCTGGGTGTCTTTACACATTGTCACGCTTACAAATGGGTTCGATCACGTCATCCATACATCAGCGGTGCCGTCTTTCCATTTTTACTCATTGGGTTTGTGTTCTGCAGAGAGGAATCGTCACTGGAGGTGCAGATAAGACGGTGAAGTTCTGGGAGTTTGAGCTTATAAAGGACCAGTCGACTGCTCAGAAGTAAGCCATCAACAAATCCAAGAAGAATTCCTTTTGTGTTTTCAGTTGAAGCTAAAGGGACAAACTTCATCACAGACTCCTGTAACTGTACTGCAAGAAAATGTTTCACAGCATGATATTGATGGTTCAGTCTGACAGAAAATGTAGACGCCCTGCTTGGACCAGGTTCTTTGAGATGTTCGGTGTTGTTCAAAGGCACACGCGGCTGTCTGGTCCACATCTGAGTCTGCTTTTTTGTCCTGTTACCTGGCTTTGGCAGCTGTGAAAGCTCACCACGCTGATGAACTTGAGCTGTCATAGTTTTGGTGGGTTCAGACCAGGTCCATTTTCTCTTGCTTTGGTTTGCTTTCATGCTGCACTTTTGAGAGCCGACCACATCACACCACAGGGATCCAGCGGCTGCATGTTTGAAGAGTATTTAAAATAAAAAAGCTCCACACTGCAAAAACCAAACCTAAAGAAAGTAAAGACTCTTGTCGTGTTTTTTTCTTTCTGTCTTGGATAAAGATATCAAGAAATACCAAAGCACTTAAACAAACTTAATTCAAGAAAACAGAACTTGGTGACTAGAGTTTCTTTCTTAAACATAAGAAATCTTTGAAGACCAATTTTTTAAAATTCAATCATCAGATTTGTTTTTTTCTTTTTTTAAAGAAACTTTTTACAATTGGAAGTATCTTTGACTTGTTTCTTGTGGAGCGGTTTTTGCAGTGAAACCAGGAAGAGAAAACCGTGTTTCTCACCGTCTTTAGTTCTTCCTCTGGATTGTCCATTTTCCCTGACGTGAAGTCAGAAAAGCCAGACTCTCCTGTGCTTGAGTGTGCTTGTGTGGTCATCATAGATCAGCTGCTCTTTCACACCATGTTGTGTTTGTGTGATGCAGACGGCTGACAGTCAAACACACCCGCACTCTTCAGCTGGAGGACGACGTTCTGTGTGTGAAGTTCTCTCCTGACCACAGACTGCTGGCTGTCTCTTTGCTGGATTGCACCGTCAAGATCTTCTACACTGACACGCTGAAGGTTAGCGTCCGGCAGAAGTCCCGGTGAGATGAAGCTGGAGCTGTAACCTAACTCCTTCTGTGTTCCTGCTGCAGTTCTTCTTGTCTCTGTACGGACACAAGCTTCCTGTCCTGTGTCTGGACATCTCACATGTGAGTATCCTCAAGATGCTGCAGCAGAACCTCTCCTGGCCCGTTTGTAGGGGCCTCCTCCTCTTCAAACGGCGTCCCGGCTCGTCCAAAGAAGAGTTTCATAAAACGCTGTGAAGGAAGGGTCTCCTCTTCCTCGTCGGCAACGATTCAGAAATGACAACAGTTCTGGTCTGAGCTCACAGGACCTGTTATTTTAATTCTTCAAACATATTTTTGAAATTCAGCTTTTATACGTTTCACTTGGACTGATTTATACACGGGAAGCTAAATTATAGTCTCTGAATTTTTACCGGGTCAATTGGAGGACCAGTTAAGAATTTTATCTAAATCCTTAAATATAAAATTTCAACATATTTTTTATTTCCCTTTCAGTAGTGTTTCCTTTAAATAAATACACCTTTCAACATGTCATGAAATATTTAAATCTGCTTTTAATGGCTATTTTAATATTTTAATGCCAAATATGTTGAAACATTTATTTATTGATTTCCAATGTCCATTTCAAAGAATGAACGACACATTTATTTAATATTTCATATTAAATATATTTAGTTTCATTTCTCTTCCAGTCCTCCATAATCTTATACCCAAAAGCAAACACTTTTATTGGCCTTTGGTCAAAATGTATTATTAATAAAACAGCTTGTAAATAATGAGTTTTTTCCCTCTTGGTTTCAGGAAGTATAAACGTTTCCTGCAGGTGGAGTGCTCCTCCACCCACAGTTTGACTTTGTTTGTGCTTTACAGGATAGCACGCTCATCGCCACCGGTTCCGCTGACAGAAACGTCAAGACTTGGGGTTTGGATTTTGGAGACTGCCATCGCTCCCTGTTTGCTCATGACGACAGGTGTGAGAGGACACGTGCAAACTTATCAAAGGTTCACAAGCGGCAGGAACCACAGCCGGTCCTGCCAGAGCTGGGTCAAGACGCACGCTAAGCGTCTGTCCTCTCTCTTCTGGTCTCTACAGCGTCATGTTCCTCCAGTTCGTCCCCAAGACTCATCTGTTCTTCACGGCGGGAAAGGACAGGAAGATCAAACAGTGGGATGCAGACAAGTTTGAGCTCATTCAGACCCTTGAGGTGCAGGTTTCCTATTTTCCTTTGTGGCTTTAACTCATGTGGACAATAACCGCATCTTCATGCAGGCTTTTCACGCTTTTCAATCTCCTCCAGACTAACACAAACCCACGCACTAGTGGACTCAAAACCCTCAAACCATAAAAGACTAACTCAGCTCACTGAAATACATTGGAAATGGCAAACATCATAAAAAATGTTTGGCAGAATCCCTGAAGATGTGTTTGTTCTTCCGTTTAATCAGAATCATATGCCAAAAAGCCCCAAATCTCAATGTGAAGAAATTCTCCAGTTAAGATGCTGCTTTTTAGGACAATCTTTGAAACGGCCGTTTGATGATGGGTATATGATGGTGAAACAAAGATGACGTGTTTTAATCCAAATGATTTGGATTCATCATCATTATTATAGATGAATACATATTTATAAGGTTAGAAATGTAGAGTCTGAATGGAACTATCATTTAAACATCTGCTTTTGGCAGAAAGGTACAGGAATTAGCAACAGGCTCTCTGATTGGTCAGACTGGATCACATGGTTTAGCGACAGAGAGGGTTACATTTGAGGAGCTGATTTCTACAAACTGGAAGTTACAGCAAAACAGTAACCGTCTCCAGTATGACTTCAGTCAACAAAGCTTTTTTTCTGGGTGAGGATGCTCTAGACTTCATAAACTAACGAGGAATTAGATGTGTATTTTTGAGGTTTAAGCCCGGATGTCGCTCAGATGAGGCTCTGCAGCTCTCCGTTTCAAAACAGTAAAGGCTTTGACCACTCCTTCCATCATACTGATCAGAGGTCTGCAACCTTTAATGCCAGAAACCATAATCCCACCTCCCCGTTCGTCAGAAGGCCGTTTATTTATGAGATGTAGCTTATAAAGATTTGCAATAATTGAATAATAACGGTGTTGAATTTATCTATAAAACAGTTTCAACTTTTTTACTTTTGACATTAGGATATAGGAGTTCCTTTCAAAATAAAATGTGTCAAACAATTCAGCAGATTTAGTTGAATTAAAAATGCAAGAAACCCTAGTCAGCCATGACATTTTCTTTCATGACTGTGGTGTAGTGGTTAGCACTCTTGCCTCACATTAAAAAGGTCTTGGTTCTAATCCCAGCTGGGACCTTTCTGTGTGGAGTTTTCATGTTCTCCTCGTGTGTGTGTGTGGGTTTTGTCCTGGATAAAAGGATTCATTGAAAAACACTGGCGATTGTTGGTTTTAAATTAGGTGTGTTTGTGTAAGCTGGAGCATTTGTGTTGGACAGGAGGTCAGATAAGGTCAAAAAAGCTTCCTGCTCTGTAAAGGTTTAACTAAATCAGCGTGTAGTGGGGTGGACCTTCCTAGATCCTTGAGTTTCTGTGCTTTTTTGCACATAGAAATCTTTGCAGAACTGAAAACTGTATATGACAGTATTTACAGCCCATCTCTGCTTTCTGCATCAAAGGGTCACCATCGGGAGGTCTGGTGTCTGGCCATCAGCCCGAACGGAGACCACCTGGTGTCATCGTCTCATGACAAGTCCCTGCGGCTGTGGGAGAGGACCAGAGAGCCCATCATCCTGGAGGAGGAGCGGGAGATGGTGAGGAGGAGGTACGGGTCAGATGATGCCAGCCGGGTCCTCGTGTGTCTGACACATGTGCTCACATTGACAGGAGAGGGAGGCGGAGTTTGAGGAGAGCATGGCTAAAGGAGATGCGCCTGTGGTGAGTTTCAGCTTCAGCTCTGCCGTGTTTGCAGCTCAGCTTCTCTGATCCTGCTGTTACTCGGCAGGTTCCTGGAGAGGTGGAGGGGGAGGCGGCCCCGGCTGGAAAGAAGACGGTGGAAACGGTCAAAGCGGTGAGTGACAGTTCCAAAACCAGCCTTCTGACTCTGCTGACGGCTGTCTGGATGTCCGGAATGGACCGATGCAGCGACATGAATGAACATCTAATGATGAAACATAAATGTTAACAGTTATTACATTTCCACCCATGTCATTTCCTTTTCAGTGAACACAACAGTCTAATATGAGGGGTTTCCAATAAACTGCAAAAAAAAGATTTTCCAGATATTTAGATATTCTCAAGTGACTAAAGTTTTAAAACAAGTGTAACTTCTTAAAGGTTTAGATGTTATTTTTGTTCTCTTTTGTATTAGATCTTTCAACATTAGTGTAATGATCTCAAAAACTCTTGTTTTTTTGTTTTTTTTTCTCAGATTTTGTCTTTTTCGGCCCCTCCATAAATCAAACATTTGCAGACTGATGTATAGGCTCCTGTTGGACTCCTAAACATGGTTCCTATATAATAAAAGCGGCAGAGTTCCTCGTCTCATGCTGTTTCTGGTGTGTTTTTTGTTCTGGCAGGCTGAGCGAATCATGGAGGCTCTGGAGCTCTACAAAGACGAGCTCAGGAAGATGGAGGAGCACAAATACGCGTGTCAGAGTGCTGGCAAAGAGGTTCCGTACTTTTACATTACTTATCACAAATGAAAGACTTTTTTTGGGATGTACTAACAGCTTTACTGTTTTGAATTTATCAGGATAAACTGTTTTACCACAGGTTTAAGGTTTTTTTTTTTTTATTTTCAAGTCCAAAATAGGGACTTGAACTTGACACTCAGACACTAAAAGCTCACATACATACTTGAAACCCCAGTCCAAAGAAAATCAAATGAATTTCTGAGTATTGCTTGATTCAAATCATTGGGAATCAAGAGCACACAAAAAGCAAAAGCTTGTAGTTGTTATTTTCAAACTACAATCCCCGGGCCACACGTCTCCCTGCTCTGCTCCATTCTGATGCATCCACTTGGAGACAAAAAAGATCCATGAGCGTCTTTGTTTTCCTCGTCTTAGATGGAATCTGGATCAAAACTGAGCAGCTGGATAGCTCTGATGGTGCTCACCATTTTTGTTGCTTCGGTAAAGTTATGTTGGTGGGAGAGGGGCTGTAAGCTAGCAGGAGAGTGTAAACAAAGAGCTCTCAGGAGTGGGACTTGAAGATTTTGTGATCAATATATCTTTGTTTGTTTATCTCCAGGGCATCACTGTCAGGTGCAAAAATCTCCAGCTTTTTCCCCACTAGTTGTCTAAAGTTTATTTATTGACAGCTTGAGACAATACGATAATTATTTAATTATAACTTTATTCTTGGTTTGCATGAGGGGGCTTGTGAGCGTCTCTGCTTCTATTCATGTTATTAATTCAAACCCTCTTTTTCTAGCTGCCTCCTCTGAAGCCCAACCCCATCCTCGTGGCTTTTGGAAACGTCTCTGTAAGTTCATTAGAGGAAAATAAATTCAAATAAACATCGAGGTTTTTTCCTGCTGTGTTTTATAACCGAGTTGCTGTTCTTCCTGCAGCCGGCCCGCTACGTTTTAGATGTGATAAAGGCAGTGAGATCCAGGTGAGGCGTGAGGAGAATGTGGAGGGGCTGAACCTTCCAGTCTGAGCTTTTTAACCTCCTCTGTGGTGCTGTCCTCTAGTGAGCTGGAGGTTTCTCTGCTGGTGCTTCCGTTTCCATACATACCTGAATTGCTGAAGCTTTTCAGCGGCTACATCCACCAGGGTCTGGAGGTGGAGCTCGTCTGCCGCTGCCTGTTTTTCCTCCTCAAGTAAGACCTGAACTTTGATCCATTTTTTAAAAAAGGATACATACTGTTTATATTTATGTTCAAAATCTTTTTATTTGAATTTGAATTTTCTTATAAACATACGTATATACATATATGCAGAGCAGCAACGGCAGTCGGCAAGCTTAGAGTGAAAGAAAAAAAAAAAAAAAAAAAAAAAAAAAAAAACAGATGAGCAAAAAGTAAACAAAAACAAAACACACACGAACACAAAAAAAAAAAAAAAAAAAAAAAAAAAAACCCATGCCCTCCCCCCTCCCATTCTCTGTCACTGCCAGTCATCTTTGGGGGGGTGCCAGCACGCTAGCACCGCATGAAGAGCTTGAAGCCGGCCTATGTTTGACATCGCTCCCAGATCTGCTGAAATGTTTCCAGAAAAAAGCCCCACATCTCCTGAAAGTTCCTGCTCTTATGATTGAGTGAGAATCTAATCTTCTCCAGTTGTAAGCAAGACATGATATCTGTCAACCACTGTTTGTGAGTTGGGGGGGCAGCATCCTTCCACCTAAAAAGAACGGTACGTCTGGCCAAGAGGGAGGCAAAAGACAGAGTTTGACGTTTGTCCCGAGTTAAACACACCCTCTCCTCAGCGATCCCAAACAGAGCAGTCAGAGGATTTGGCTGTAGTGGGACTTTGAGGATCCAGGATAAGGTTTGAAATACCTCCATCCAGAACCTACCGAGGGATGGACAGGACCAGTACATGTGGATGAGTGTGGCTTCACCAGTTTTACATTTGTCACAGTAAGGACTGATGTTTGGGTAGATGTGGGATAACTTAGACTTAGAGATGTGTGACCTGTGTACCACTTTAAATTGGATTAAACAGTGGCGAGCACAAAGAGATGATGAGTTCACTTGTTTCAGCACCGAGTTCCAGGTCTCTGGAGATAAGGACACGCCCAGATCCTCCTCCCATGCTGTCCTGATCTGGGCTACCGGGTGAGATTTTAGGTTTGACAGCAGGTTGTAGAGGAATGAGATAAGTCTCTTATGGGACGGATTTAAAGAAAGGACGGTTTCTACAATTGTTGAGTCTGGGAGAACGGCGATGCCAGGCCTGAAGGAGTGGAGATGCTGTCTAACCTGCAGATATCTGAAAAAATCGGATTTTAAGAGACCAAATGCTCTGCTTAACTGTTCAAATGAAGCCAGTGTGTTATCCAAAAACAGATCTTTAAAGCTTTTAATACCCTTCTTGTGCCACTCCTGAAAACCCATATCATGAAGGGAGGGTATGAAAAGATGGTTCGAAGCAATAGGGGTCAGAACGGAAAAGTTACACAAGCCAAAATACTTCCTAAACTGGACCCATATCCTTAAAGAGTGTTTAACCACCGGGTTGCAGATGTGTGCAATGGAAGGGAGAGGGAGAGGGGAACCCAGCAATGCAGGAAGAGAGGTTCTGGGCGAGTGTAGTTCCATTGCCACCCAGTCAGGGGCACCAGATCGATCCGCATAAAATGACCAGAATGCCATACAGCGCAGATTTGCAGCCCAGTAATACAGTCGGAAATTTGGAAGGGCAAACCCACCGGTGGACTTGGTCTTCTGGAGATGGACTTTGCTAAGGCGGGGACGTTTTCCCTGCCAGATGAAGGTGGAGAGAGCCGAGTCAAGCTGGTTGAAAAAGGAAGCAGGAATAAAAACCGGCAAGGACTGAAATAAGTATAAAAATTTGGGCAGGATATTCATCTTTATAGAGTTGATCCGGCCCACCAGCGACATAAATAAAGGTGACCACTGTGTCAATGTTTGTTTAATTTGGTTCAGTAAGGTAATGAGGTTTTCTTTGAATAAATCTGTGTGTTTCTTTGTGATCGATACTCCCAGATATGAGAATTTGTGTTTTTCCACTCTGAAAGGTAGATTTGAATAGTCCAAAGCATGCGCTTTATTATTAATGGGAAAAAGCTCGCTTTTGCTGAGGTTCAGTTTATAACCAGACAGCTTCCCGAACTGGCTGAGCAACGACAGAGTCGCAGTCAGTGAAGTCCCCGGGTTTGATATAAAGAGCAGAAGATCATCTGCATACAATGAGACTTTATGTTCTGTTGTTTATATTTTGTCACAACACTGAGAATAATGTATGTAAATAAAGTACAGAAAACGCATCCTTCAGACCAGTTCTCTAGATTTACTGTGGTTCCTAAGGTAAATTAATGTTTCCATTACACAAATACAATCAGTTTTATTTGTTTTTCTTCCAGCACGGTTAAAAAGCACAACTCTCTATGCTCATGAAACAACAGGAGTAAAAAAAGAATGATTTCATCTTTCATTTAACATGGTTGTATGAGGGGTTTTAGAAACAATTAAAAATAGTTAATTAAAAAAACCTTTAACAAAAACCCACTAAATTTCACCTGATAGTTAAGTGAAATGACATCAACGTTTCTTTCAGGATCCACTTTGGTCAGATTACCAGTAACCAGATGCTGCTGTCCGTCATTGACGACCTGCGCAGCATCACCGTGTCAAAAGTCTGCGAGATCAGAGTACGTCCCTCATGAAAGGGGTCTTTCCGCGTGTTGTGGGGGTGTCCTCACACTGCCCTGGTCTTCTGTTTCAGGATGTGATGGGCTTCAACAGCGCCGCCCTGCAGTTCATCCAGCGCGAGATTGAGAGCAAAGAGAACGTGACGTTCTTTGCTGAAGCCACGGGTCGACTGGAGGAGAAGAAGAAGAGGAGGAGAAAGAGGGAGAGAGCCGTCCTGACCATTGCCTGAATCATTGTACACATTCATTCCTCATCTTCTTTCAGCCTGATTGTTTTCAATAAAATTTTAACAACCGGATTGTTACAGAGTTGTTTTCATTAAAAACAATAATTTCAATTATTTCGAAACGGCAGTCGTTTGGGTTTGGAGCAGGAACCCTGCAGAGGTTAGTAAATGACTTATCTGCCTTCTTAGAAGGTCCAAAGTGGACTAATCTTCCCGTCAGAGGCCGACCGCCCTGCACCAGTGCCGCCCCGTGACCAGAGCTTACCTGAATGTTAGGGACCTGTAGTTTGAATTTCTTCAAATCATCCCAGAATAACATACAGGAAACATGGAGAGGGTGTACTTATTGTGCTTGTTCTAGCATGTATTTACTTTAAAAGACCTCATAACCTTTTTATTGATTCACATGTCAAAGATGTACTCATTTTAATCTCTCTGTAGATGATAGATCAGTGGCCCCCATGGAAGAAATGTATTCTATTTAATAACACTGTGCTAAATTTGTGTTATAACATACAAAAAATATATTAATATTAAACAAAAAACATAATGTAAGGCAAAAGTCAGATGATTGCCAGGTTAACTTGGATTTGCTTAAATTGGGTTACAGTACTTCTTTTCAACATTAGGTGTCAGAGTTGCCTGCTGTCTATTTCAAATGAACCAAATGATACTGAATCTTCGGGGGAGCACCCTCTTTCCTCCATTCAATCAATATGTGTGCTGTTGCACCCAACATGACCCCTGTCCTAATTAAAATTCACAGTCAGCTGAACTCTCTCCTTCATCACTTCCTCCAAGGAACAGGCAGGTGTTGTATTTAATGCAAAAAAAAGTGGAACTGTAACAATATAAAATGCAGCCTGGCATTCAGTAAATTAGTGATGTTCACATAAAAACATAATACTGACTGAAAAGTACAGTAATGTTAGCTCAAATATCACTTGGCATTAGCGTTTGGCACGTCTCTTCGGAACATCTCTTGGGTCCAACTAACCACAAACCTCTTGCTCTCACTGCTCCCTCAGTGAAGCGTCTTTCTTGATGCTTGGCTGCTTCATGATTATTCCGAATGAGCGGTGTAGCAATGTGATGCTACAAGAAGAGGATTGGCTTCATGATTTGGGAGTTTTGACTCTGACAAGCGTCCTCCAACATGTATGATATCTTCACTATCAACGATTGGCTAGAGTTTGTACAGAGAACTGTTGTGTGGGAGATTGATTTGCCTTCATGTGTTTGATTTCCTCAGCATACACTTCGTGCTCTGCTTCACTCAATGCTTTTTTTGTGAGACTCCTTTTGCAAAGATGCCATCCTCTGCAGCCTTGCTCTTTGGACTTGAAATTTTGAGCAATGTGATGAAGATATGTCACTGCTTTGACTAGAGATGACCACTTTGAGAATCGCTGAAGGCGTGTGGAACCTAACCTGCAAGAACTGCAGCACAGAGCTCTAATCTGGGTATGGTGAGGTCTGGCGTAGAAGCAAGTTTGAGGAGCAACAAACAGTTGAGACATTTGAGAGCACACCCTGTTGAGTAAAAGGATTCTGCTTTTGTGGGACATCAAACGTGAACATATCACGTGTGTTCCAAATCACACCGGCTGCATTGTAGATGGAGCTTGTCGGTTCAATCATCAATCTATCTTCAGGAGTGAAGGCACTCACCACTTTAACTTTGTTGGATGTTATTGTGTGGAGGCACATATGTGACTGAGGGAGCAATTTCGGAGCTCTTGTAAGACGCCAATGGCTTCAGCCTCTCTCGGGAAAGTCTTAAGTGCATCGTCCGCATAGTAGTCTTGTTCTATGAAGTTTCGTGCATCTATCTGTATTCATGTTCTACTTCTTTTGCTGCCATCCTCAATCCGTAGATGGCCACTGCAGGTGAAGGGCTGTTGCCAAATACGTGCACCCTCATGCGATAGTCCACTTCATCTTTGGACAAGTCGTTAGCTTTGTACCACAGGAAACACAGGTAGTCCCTGTGCTCCTCCTGGACAACAAAGCAGTAAAACATCTGCTCAATGTCAGCTATGATAGCAATCAGATTTTTTCTGAACCGTAGAGACACAACCACAAGTATGTTGTTAGGATCAGGGGCAGAAAGTAAGACATCACTGATTGACGCTCCGTCAAACTGAGCACTGGAATCAAACACCACATGGATATTCTCAGGTTTTGGTGGATGTTAAGACACCAAAAGTAGGACGATACCAGGTCTCTTTGTTTTTGTCATAAAGTGCCACAAGGTCAGCATGTTTGTTGTCAAGGATCTTAAATACAGTGAAGTGTGCTTTCATGACTGGCTTCCTGTCAAACATGCATCAAAGAAAATCGAGGTGTTTATAGGCGTAGCAGCTGTAGTTTGGGAGAAGGCATCTTGGGCTTTAAAATGGGAATGGTGCAACCTCACTGTTAGTATTGTCCTTAAAACACAGTTTCATCTTTTCCAGAAAAATGAGATCTTCAGCTGAGTGCGCGAGACTGTTGTCTTTCTTAGTCTGGCAGAAGACAGGCGGGTAGAATACAGATCCAATATGGGGGATTCCCTGAACTTCCATTCATTTTCTTAACCTGATGTATTGTTTTAGGACAGCAGAGGTTCCTGAACACTTCCCGATACTGTTGGGCGACGATCTGTCACAGGGTCCATGGAGCTGAAGCGGTCACGCTCACTCTGCTGGCAACCAGGAGACGAGCTGGTGGCCAGACAGAGATCCACTGCGGGATGGAGAGTCAGCCTGCTCGGGCCTCTTAAACTGCATGATGTTTTTCTTATTTACATTGAGACAGTTATATAAAAAATAAAGGTCCCATAATTTTACTCTTGTTTTCACATATTTCTTGTGAGCTTAGAGAACACATTTTTGGCCACGTGGCGAGGCCACACGGCGAGCAGCTAATTTGCGGCGCAGTGAGAAAGGGGCGGGCCGCACAAATCCGTGTGAATGCACCTTTAGTTCTCAACTGTAGGTTTCACTTGTAGACTTGAAGGTTTTTTTCCGAGCTCTGTCCTCGAGCTGATGTTCTACATTATCTAAGCAGTAGTGTGATGAACACACATTTGATATTTTCTTTTACAACTTGCTCTGTGATTCTTTAAAATATTGTTGCAAGTGTTATTGATTTATTATCTTGATTACTTTAAAAAAATCATAGAATAAAATGACGCAAACACTCAGCGGCCACTTCATCAGGTAAACTGACCTTGCTAGTATCAGGTTGGACCCTCTCTTACCTTCAGAACTGCCTTAATCCTTGGTGTCAGAGATTCAACAAGGTTCTGGAAACATTCCTCAGAGAGTTTGGTCCATATTGTCATGACAGCATCACACACTTGCTGCAGATTTGACGGTTTCTCATCCATGATTCCAATCTCCTGTTCCACCTCATCCCAAAGGTGTTATTGGGTTGAAATGTGGTGACTGTGAAGGTCATTAGAGTCCAGTGAACTCATTACCATGTTCAAGAAACCAGTCTGAGATGATTCCAGCTTTATGACATGGAGCCTTATCCTGCTGGAAGTATCATCAGAAGATGTTACACTGTGATCATAAAGGGATAGACATGGTCAGCAACAATATTCAGGTAGGTTGTGGCATTGTAACATGCTCAATTGGTACTAAGGGGCCCAAAATGTTCCAAGGAAATCTCCCACACATCATTACACCACCTGCCTAAACTGTTGATCCAAGCCAGGATGGATCTATGCTTTCTTGTTGTTGACAGCAAATTCTGACCCTCCATTTTTGTGTGTTCAGAGATGCTCTTTTGCAGAGCTCGGTTGTAACCAGCAGTTATTTGAGTTACTGTTGCCGTTCTATCAGCTGGAACCAGACTGGCCGTTCTCCTCTAACCTCTGGCATCAACAAGGCATTTCTGCCCACAGACCTGTCACTCACTGGATATTTTCTCTTTTTTTGGACAATGCTCTGTAAACCCTAGAGATGGTTGTGGGAGAAGATTTCAGTAGATCAGTAGTTTCTAATATATATAAATATATTTTTTTAAATATAAAATCAATATTCAGATCATCCCATCTGGCACCAACAACCATCACCTTTCTTCCCCATTCTGATGCTCGTTTTGAACCGCAGCAGATCATGTCTGTTTGCCTAAATGTATTGAGTTGTGATTGACTGATTAGAATTTTGCGTTAACGAGCAGTTGGACATGTGTGCCTAATAAAGTGGTCAGTTAGTGCAGATACAGAATATTTAATACAATTGGTATAAAGGATGATTAAAAAAACACATAATTCCCATCAGTTAACACGTTGCTATAAGAAATATGGCTAAAGCACACGGAATTTTGGCTGGAATAAATCTTCACATCTTTCTGTTTTCTGAGTTCTCATCACATGTGAAAAAGAGGAACTTAACTTGGTGCTTAAATTGTAGATTTAGTTTCAATAGTCGTTTTATAAACCGAAAACTAATCCTGTTCAAATGGGCTTGATACTTCTGTTGAAAACATGTATTTTCTCAATTAGATCCCTGAATATGTTAAAAAAAAAAAAAAAGTTTGTGTTAAGAATGTGCAGACTTTTATTTTGAATCACTAACGGAAGTAGTTTTCGTGGTTTCCTGTGACTGAGGCTATTATCAAAACAGATCAGAGAAGAAGTGCGACTTTTTCACTTTGGAACGAGTCGCATCTGTTCCCTGTTAGTTTTTTGTTTTTGTTTTTTTTAAAAAAACACATCTTTCTTTCTTCAGTCGGAACTTTTCAGCGTTTTCTTCAAAATGGTGAAAGTTTCGTTTAACTCCGCTCTGGCGCAGAAGGAGGTGAAAAAAGACGATGAAAGTCTGATCCCAGAGGAGGAAGTGGTGAGTCGAAAATGGCTAAACGAAAGCGGCACCTTTGGATTATTGGAAGCAGAAAACGACTTTGCTCTTTGGACGACACAATAGCAAACGATTTAATGTAACTTGTTCTGTAGCTGCATTTCCTCTGTTCTGCGTTGGTAACGTTCTCAATGTAACGACCCGCGTTACTTCCCGAAATACTCTTCTTGTGGTCAATAGTCTGTTAGTCTCGATGTCTTGAAACCTATTCAGCCGCGGTATTTTAATTAACTTTATTTATATACATTTACACATTTTTTTAAATAAAAAAAACAAACTGCTGTTGACGTTCGTATTCTTGTAGTTTTATCTGGTATTTAATAAATTCTTGTCAGCGCTTGACTGACCCTTTTATGCATTTTAGTATTAATTAAGCCAAAAGCAGAAGTGCTGACAGTGGAAATCTATTTTAAAATAAATGAATTTAAACTTCTTAATGTGTTGAATGTGCTGATTTGTCTGCTGCGTCACCCACACAAAGGAGAAGAAGGTGAAGGAAAAATCCACGCTGACCTCTGGTCATTCCTGCTCAGTTTATTACTTCAGTTGTTTTTCTACTTTACTTTATTACTTCAGCGAATAACAAACGTCTGATTGTTGATCAGTGGAGATTTCCTCTGGACCAGCGTTTTTCAACCAGTGATAGATGGTCAGGTGTGCTGTGGGAAATGACTGTTTCACATCATTGTAGTAACAAACATTTTCCATCGCCAGAATATCCGCTCTGGGTTCATCCAAACAGCCCCATAAGAACGACCGTGTTGTTTATTCACACAACAGAATTTATTTTGTTTTTGTTGGTTTTTTATTAAAAAAAGAGTGTATTTAAGCTCCAAAACAGTTAAAAACCCTGTTCTGGATATTTTTGAATGTCCGTGAGTTCTTTGTTTTTGTACAGGACGCCTCATTTACCCCTTCAGGACTGTGTGGGGGAAAAGCCAATTGAAATGTGGTAATTGGGACTGCAGGGCACCCATGAGACAGAACCTTTCCTTCGTTCAGTGAAGACAGGGGTGTGATGTAAATGTGCAGATTCAGCCTCAGGTAAATGGCTGTAATTGTGTGTCACTTCTCTCCAGGCAAAGTTTAGTAGGAACTTGTCCAGGCTCCACCCTATTGTGAAACAAGTTGGCTCTGTTAGGTATAAGAGGTTTAACCTGTTCGGGTGTTGAAAGACGACACACGCGTCTCATTTCAGAAGAGAACTGCTGTTTTAAATATACACACAAAAAATCTGTTTTTGTGCTGATCTACTGTTGTGCTGACATTCTGGCTTGGTTTCAGTTTCCTTCAGAGTCTCATCTTGATGGTCAGAGTTCAGTGTTTTCCGTGCGGGATCGGATTGCATGCAAACACGGCAGATTTTGTTCTTTTGGGGGATTTCCTTGGACATGGGGAAGAGGGTTTATCTACAGCAGCAATCCAACTAGTTTGTAATATCTAGATCTGAATCCTTCAAATCTCCGGGCAAATCTTTTAAAGCAGTTTATCAGTAAATGTATTAACCCCTGACCCACAAAGCGCTGGTTCTATATTTTTTTATACTATTTTATTTGATTGTCCTTTTTACAGCTTTGCTCTTTTATTCTAAACTCTACAAGAATTTTTGTATTGATCTAAATAAATCTATTTGTTTATTTGAGCTTTAATCAATATGTATGAATGTGGTCAGAATGCGAATAAACGACAAAGTAAATGCATCATCGTCTTAAAGAAACTTACTATGTTTCATTAAAAATAATTTGATTTACTATTGTTGTTTTTTTTAATGTTGAAAGCGTTTTTAAATTGAAAAGCACAGACTTCAACAAAGTTACAACTTTCAGTTTAAAAGGACATAGTGGAAGGCCAATAAAAAAAGAAATGTGAGTTTGCTCTTTGACACAATTTCATTAAATATTAATACACTTTACACATTTTAACTTAGAACACGTTTGTTATTCGCACGTGTTTACATGCAACCAGCACAAAACAGATGGCAATTCATGTTGGCCCTGTGTAATACGTGCGACCAAGACGCGCACACACATTTATGTATTTTAAGAGCGTTCAAGGCTAAACGTTGCGTTTGGGTGCATGTATTAACCTAAGTATTAGCCCAACTCTTCCTCCAGTTCCGTTGCAGACAAGAAGAGTTCAGCACTGGCTGCACGTGTTAGAAAATTAAGTGTAAATAGTCACTTTCATAAGAAAAACAAAAAGAAAACATGAATTTTTCTTTTAAATAGAAAACGTTTTTTCCTAAAAAATACAAGAAATTACTAAAGGAAAAAAATCTATAGTTTCCATGAATCAGTTCTGCATCTTTGAGAAAGGTTTAATGTAACTGATCATTTTTTTCAAATCCAGTCCTGCTCTCTTTAACACTGGTTAACAATACTAACTAACAGGTACGTCTTGTAGCTGCTTTTATTATAAATAAATTCACAACTGATGAAAATATCAAACATCATTCAGATGTGTGTAACTATGGAAGCGGATTGTATTCACTTCAAAACAAAAAAAGTTAGTTTTTCGTCGGGCACTAACCTCATCTGCTCATGAAAACTACAAGGCCCAATCCCAATTCTTCCCTTGGCCCTTCCACTTCTCCCTTCCCCAACATTTAGACCTCCAAATGGAGAGTTATGGAAAAATATCGTCTCAGAATTCGGACGTCGCTACCACTGGATGACGTCACCAATAGTCGCCGGTCAGCTACGTTAGTTTCCAGCACTTGAATATACACAACAGCGGTTTTATTGCTTGAAAAAGGTCAGGCTAAAGCAAAAAGTCATTCCTTACATGTAAATGTAAACTTCTGTGCTTTAGAGCACTCACACGTGAAGATTAGCGCTTCTCCTCCTCGGCATAGCACGATGCGGAACCTCCTCGCTAAGGAAGGTTCTGGATCCCTCTGCCTCGAGGACACCACTTTCACTACAAATGCCCATAAAAACATGTAGTGGTAGGGCGGAGGGAATTGGGCCCAAGATGACCTGCAATTAAAAGTTGAAAGCCACAATGTGTTGGTTTCATAGACATGATCTGTTTTGTTTATGTGCTCTTTAAAATATCACTAGTCTGTTTTGTTCTTCCTACTTACTGTATAGACAAACATTACAGAGCCAAACGTTGGGGCAGTATTAGTTATATTGATCAGTATGAACTGTTTATTTTGTTTGATGGAGAGAACAGGTAAGTCAGTTTTATGATAAATAGGACCTGCCTGTTCTGAGCTGTGAGGTTTGTCTTCATGTTGATCCACGTGAAACTGCACAGGCAGACAGAGACCGTTAATAAAGTAAATGAAAACATGATCAGTTTCTCAGTAAAACATCATAAGTACTCATTATTGTTAAAACAAACTCCACAGAAATCCCAGATCATTACTGATCTGTTAGAGTAAACCAGCATGTTTGAGTAATGAAAGTTGTGGATGTGTACTTATCTTCTTGCTCTTTCTTCAAAAAAAGATTTAGTGCCAAAAACCTAGAAATTAGATGAAAAGATAAATACCTCAAACCAGTTATTTTGCAAATTACAACAAAAATCCTCCTTTTTATATTTTAACAGATTTTCTGCTGACTGTATACATTGACAAAACTCAGTGGGTCTGCTGTTAGGAGCACAGCTGTGTCTGCTCTGACCTTCATGGAAATTTTCCTGCTACTCTGCCTTCCCGGACAGGAGGCTGCTCTCCTGGTTGGACTGTGCCGCTCTAAACTGCATCCAGAGAGAAAACGCTGTTTGTTCTGGGAAGCTCTCCTTGATGAGGCTTCAGTTTGATCAGCATCCTGTGGTGTTTTTGTTGCTTTGTGTTGCTGTGTCAAAGGAATCCCTAATTCAGGGATAATCTCAGGTTGAGGGTGAATTGAAGGATGTGTTGTGATGAGCCTCAGTGGAATGGTGTTCAGAAGGGTGAAAGTTGAAACCGTTTTGACGTTACCTTTGACATCTTCACCAATCCCCCGCAGACACATCTTTTATTCATTTTCTGGGTCATCTTTACCATCAGTGCAACCAGAGATGTGAGCAATTTCATTCACATTTCTGAGACACTTCTTCCACTGATGATTACTCATCAAAACAGTAAAAACATTGAAAAAGTATGTTGAAAAGTCCTAACATAACTTTAAAAATTGTAGATTCTTGCATTGCTTATTTCTTCCCCTTTCCACTGTCCTTGTTCACGTGTTTGTGTGGACGCAGATGGTCAGAGACAGGAAATATTCAAATGTTTTTAGTTTTAGTCAGCAGACTGACAGACGTTTGACGATGTTTTGTAACACTGTGAGTTATGGACTGAGTTGGTACATGTGTATCCGGAGGCAATTTAATCCAGCGAAGGTCTGAATGTCTGTTGGAGCTTCTTGCTCTCCTGATTTAAACCTTTCTGGCTGAGTTTTAGTGTCAAGCCTGAAACTTGAAGGTCATTTTTAAAAGAACAAACTAACATACTGAGTGTGGGGTTGTTGGTTTATTTACTCTGTTAAACACTAACTTCCTACAAGGGAGTCAATCTGAGAGGAATGTGGGAGGGGCCTTTGGTAGTTTGAAGGTGAATATTACATGGGATTCTTGGAAGCTTCCATTTATTAACATGTTATGTCTCTGAATCATAGTTTTTTTTTTTAGTATGCTCCGTTTGAAAGCTTGCATTGTATTTGGTGTGTATCTAACAAGTCGATTCGTTCTGTCAGAACAACGGTCCTCTTCACTTACAAGTGACTCAGGTGTGGTTCAGCCATGGTATGAGTGTGAACAAACAGTTTTGTGGCTCACGTGGAGGATGCCATGGATTAAAATTTGTGAAAACCAAAAAAACAGCCCACGGTGTTGGAGTGAAAAGCTTTATCACAAAAAGGTTTGAGTATGTTTTGTCTGTAAACATGTTGGTGTCAGAAAGGCGGTGACAATAGAGGACAAGTTTTGTCCTTTCCTGGTCATAGCTTTAATTGGACTACATTGTCCTCACATGAGCAGCTGTGTGGAATTTTTCCTTTGGTTTAGTTTTTTTGGAATTGGATGAAATATTATCATTTGTAACATTTGGAAGAAGCCTGCAGAGCATAGACGGAGTTTCTTCAAAGCACAGCATTTGTTTTGTGACTTGAAAGTTCAGTCGGTTTGCCTGCTGCTGTTCTCATTTTGTGCTCCTGCACAGAATGCTTCTCCCACTTTCAGATGTGCCAGATGTTCTCTTGACTTGAGAACTCTAAAGTGGTGTTATTGGTGTGAAATGTGATGGTGTGTTACGATGCTAATTATGTGACAGTGCATTGCAACCCATTTCCCACAATCTATCAGGATTGAAAGGTAGCTAAGCTAAAACTTCTGGCCCATTCTGGTTACATCAAAAAACAAAGTGGTCCATCTGTGTGGAGCTGCGGTTGAGCATCTGCTGGACTCAACATAAATAAACCACAAATATAAACATACAGAAGGTTGAAACACTGCCATGTAGTGCACCGGCATACATAGTACCTCTCATGGACAAATGGTGAAGGAATATTCGACAACAGCCAGGGTTTGGTTCGGATGTGGCAGTATTTTTGACATGTTGATTCAGGATTGAATGTGCCATAAAACCTTGAGAAAATGAAACCTTATGCAAGTGTTATAAAATCCTATTTAAAATACTGTTTAAATGTTAAAATTATATATTAAAGGCATACTAAGACTTAATTGTAAAAAATAAATAAATAAAAGTCTAGTTTATTTGAACAAATATTTTATTTTGAGGCAGTCGTACAGTCAGACATATTTAATTGAAAACAATAAAGCACCCCACCCCCCACTGGTGTGACTTCGCCATTGACTGTACATGAGAACTGGAGTGAGTGAGTGTGACATCACCCATTGAAAATGGTTTACTTCCACCTCAAATGAAATGGAGTCAATTCAGTCGCCGTTTTTTTCGTGAATCAGACCCAGCCATGTTGGAGCCAGACAGTGTCACTAAGCAGTGATTGGTCCGAGTTGGTCTGAGGCAATGTTTCTATGGCAACCACTCTCACTGATCAGGAGTGAGCTTGTTGGAATTTCACATCCCTACCCCTTGAAAATGGGCTCAGGAGAATCTGTCAAACATTTGAACGCTGGATTTGAAATCACACACTTTTATTGAGGCATCTGATTGGTTAGTTAATAACTTGAATAACTACATCAAAAGTATAAAAATTAGGATTATCAAGAACATGTTAAAACAGGTAACAGAGTAAGAATGGTTATTCTGACAATTAGAATGACGGAGTAACGGTTTATTTCTCTATAGAAGTCTATGGGATTTTGGCTTCTTGGAACCAGCAGGTACTTCCTATTTAGAATGCCAGGGTGGACGGGTCACTCAGTTCAGTTCTCTTATACAGTCAATAGTCTTGACTCACAGATTTGTCTGCTGCAGGTAGAAAGAGTGAAGTCACAATGATCTCACCTTTAAGAAAAGCTCCTGTTTCATCTAAATATTTCAAGTCATCTCTTTGGGAAATAATACTACCGTAAGTATATTGGCTATAATGTCACGCACGTCCATTAACTCGCAGCAGCTGGGTCTGGACTGAGCCCTCTCCTCTGCAGCTATGAATGTTAGCTCCTCCCTGCCTCCAGTTATAACTGTGCTCTTTTCTGATGTACGGGGTCTACAAACATCACAGCAGAGAAAACTGCCAGTGAAGTGGTTCTCAAGTGTGATTGAAAAACAAACGAGAATGAAGGCAAAAACTGCAAGTGGAGGCGAGTCTGAACAGGTCATGGAAATGTAATGATGTGCTGTCAGTTCGTCCCTTTAAAAGATGAACTGCAGATTTTTTGGATGTGTTGATAAAACAGGGGGGTGTCTCTAAATGTACAGTTGTGCTCAGAAGTTTACTCTGAAAGAAATGATGACTTCAAGGCTATTTTTCAGAAAATATGACTGGTGACACAAAAACTTTTTCTCACTCATGGTTAGTGGTTGGATTGTCATTTTAACAGTGTTGACACTTTTAAAATCATAACAACAGAAATGACCTTGTTCAAAAATGTACATCCCCAGTTCTTAACACCTTGCATTGCCTCCTTTTGCATCAACAGCAGCTTGAAGTCTCTTGTGGTTGTGGATGAGGTTCTTTATTCTTCACTGTGGTGGTCGTAAAGCAGCCCGTTCTTCTTGGCAGAAAACCTCAAGTTGCTTTAAATTCTTAGGCTGTCTTAGTTGATCTGCCCGTTTGAGATCTCCCCAGAGTGGCTCAATAATATTGAGGTCAGGAGACTGAGACAGCCCCTCCAGAACCTTCACCTTATTCTGTTGGAACCAGTGCCAGGTGGACTTGGCCTTGTAAGCCTTGAGGCTTGTCTATGTGCTATTTGGCTAGTGAGCTATTTTGTGGCATTTGAGTAAAAAAGTCTTTCTTCTGCCATTTGACCATGCAGCCAATTTTTCTTTCTCCTCATTGCACATCTTGAAACATCCTGATCACAGCAGAACCTATTTGTAGGTTTTTCTTTGCATCCCCAACGATTTTTCTGGCCCTTGTGACAGAAATGTTTGTGATTGTGGTTTAGTTCAACAGAACCCTTTATTTTCTACTTCTTGATCAAAGTTTGAACACTGCTGACTGGCATTCTCAGCTTATATTCCTTTTTGTTTCCTTTTATTTCCTTTTTTTGTACAGTTCAGTTATTCATAC